>CM077648.1:66673618-67873618 GCA_039707465.1 Rhabdophis nuchalis
AGTAATTCCAAGCAATGGCCACTAGAGGGGGTTTTAAGCTTAAGGGGAATAGTTATGGGGCCCGACCGGGAACTCACCCAATGTCTGTCCGTCTCATCGTCAGTCCCAGCCTCCTTCTCCCAGTCATTCGGCTCCTCCTCTGGTTGGTAATAGTCGGTGGTAAGGTCTAGTGGTTCCATCCCCGACATTGCTAGTCTGGTACACAGATCAGGTCGTCTGGTGCCTCTGCCCATCTCAGAGGATGGTTTGGGGTGGGGCTTTGGTTTCATTCTGCAAGCATTCGCCCAATGCCCCTCCTTCCCACATTTGAAGCAAGCCGTACCGCGAGGTTTGTTGGGGGCTCCTCTCCTCCCTTCTCTTGGGCTATCATGACATGGTGTAGAAAGTGGGGACGCTTTAATATCCCTTTCAACTGAATGAATATTGGTTTTTCTGATTAGATCAATTTCCACATCAGTGGATAAATCGTACCAACCCTCAAGCGTGTGCGGATGTAGTCTGTTGATACAGCTCTGATATAGATCAGAATGCAAGCCCTCAATGAAACTGTCGATAAGAGCTTCCTCACTCCAACCTCTCATGTAAACAGATAATTCATGAAAACGTTGAGAATATTCTTGGACTGGCTGATTTCCCTGATGTAATGTTTTCATTTCTAGGCGGGCTTTACGTTCTATTTGGGGGTCTTCGAAACGCCTTCTCAGGGCAAACATAAATCTGTCGAAATTTGTCATCAGAGGGGAGTTATCATTGTGCAGATCTACAATCCAATCTGATGCTTTGCCTTCCAGGGCCAGACAAACAACCCTAATTTTACTTTCATCATCTGGCAAATCAAGTGCAGCTTGCCTCACAAAATTGCTGACATGTAGTAGGAAACACCCCAATTCCTTAGCATCACCTCCAAATTTCACTCCCAATGGAGGGACAGTAGCCATTCTGCGGGCCGGGGGGCTTGCTTCCCTTCTACGGTGTGGGGGGGGAACCGGCCTTGCTGTCGCTGGGCGCTGTGTGTGCTCCTCTTTCTGGGTAGGGGTCCCTCCAAATTGGGGTTTTACTTCCTCCCTCCTTGGCAACAACCAATCCTGAGGGTCGAGGGCCCCTTTTCCCTTGGTTTCTCTGCTGCGTTTCATCTCATCAGCTTCTGCAATTAATTTATGCGCTTGCTGTCTTAGAAGAAATTCATCCTCTGGCACTTCCCAGAAAGCGGGGGAGAGGGGGCCCATCTGCGTCTAGCATTTACTCCCCAAGGGGTTTCTTCAAACATTCTTTTTCTGCCCACTCCCTTGGACCATCGGTGACGAACTGATTTATCTTCAGGTTCACCCCCCAAGCTAACATCCGTTAAGAGTTCAGTAACTGACCTGATTTCTTTGGGTTTTGATTCCTGGATATCTGTACTGAGGGCGGAGGCTGTATCGAGCGCAGTTTCTCCCAGCAATTCTTCTTTCTCAGCGTCCGACATTCTTTGAAGTTTTAGGTTTTATCTCACTCACTGCTGAAGCTATTAGCTCAGAGACGAGTGTAATTTGATTCCTTGCTTTTTGTCAGATCTGCTTCAATCATAAATCAGGAAAGACCACGGTCAAACTCATTTGGAAAGTTTAAGGTTACTTTTACTGAAAATAATAAGACTGCAGCGAAAGTCAAGCAAGGAACGAAACATTTAGGTGCGTAACATACGTATCAAAGCATAACCCAACCCTTAGCCCCTTGACCCCAGTATATTGTCCAATGCAGAGCCGGTCATGATGTCAGGTGCACTTCCTGCCCAGCATCATCATCACAGTGGAATGCAAGACCGTTAGCTTAGGTGATAACAGACTGGCCATCTCGCTCTCCTGCTCACTTAGTATCCAGACAGCCCCTCCCTCCCCGTTTCAAAATGACAGCCGAAGCGAAGCAAAAGCGGAGGCTGACATCTGGTGAATATGGCATATGTCCAGGGTCCAAATTTATCAGTTATTAGACGGCTGGATGGCACCAACTACATTTCCTGGTCCACCAAGTGCAGTCTACTGTTGCGCAGAGAGGGGCTATGGGATGTTGTGGCGAATCCACCAGACATGACTGCCTGGAGGGAGAATAAAGCCGAAGATGCCAGAAAACTTGCAGAGTTTAAGCAAAACAACGAAAGAGCACTTTGCATTATAGGCTTAACGCTTGATGATTCCCAGCTAGTGAATATTCGGGGTGAAGTTTCTGCTGCAAGATGCTGGGAGAATTTAAAGAGACTGTATGTTCATGACACTGTGGGGGCACACATACATTTAACCCGAAAACTGTTTAGGACAAAGCTCAGCAAGAAAGGAGACATGTTAGTTCATATTAACTGCATGAAGGACATGTTTCAAGAGTTGCAAGAAAAGGGAGATCGCTTCCAGAGGCAACGGATGTGTCCCAGACACGTCTGCCACTTGCCTTCTCCAGCAGCCCCTTCGGGGGCACGGGGGCTTCTGCAAAAGAGCCCCCACTGTACGGATGGCTCGTGGTGAGCCTCTCCCCCCGACGGCGGTCGGGGGGTTATTCCCGCCTCGTCCCAGGAGCCGGAGAACAGAATGCGGGAGGGAAGTGTCCCTCTTGCCGAAGGAGCGCCGGAACAGCAACTATCGAAGAAGCGGGCTGAAAGCCGGAGCTGGAGGAAGCCCCGAGGCTCTGTTGCTGCTGAGTGGTGCGTGAGTTGCTTTTGTGATTTTGATGCCTTCAACTTTTTCTAAAGAGAAGAATAGAGGGGGGAGTTTGTAAAAACCCCTCCTCGGAAATAAGCAGCGCTTTAAAATGCTCCCTGGGCTCAGGGAGAAGGAGAAAGTTACTTCCGATTTTTAACCAATTGAAAATGAAAGTTTACTATTACCATACAAGGAATTGCTTTTTGAGACTTTGTATCTGGACTCGCTAGAGGGGAGATGGAGTTTTTACTAAGTCTTCATAACCGCCAAAGTGGCGGATAAATGGCGCTTCCTTGCTTCCAGCAGAAAACCTTTGAGATCGGAACATTCCTTCAACTCTACAAGATTAAAGTTCCTTTCCTTATATACAGCCAACTCAAGTGATTCCCAGTGTTTCTCCCATTGCGTGCCTTTCTTACTTTGGTGGATTGGAGTTCAAAACTTCTCCTCTGGATTTTATACAACATCATCTTGAATTTTGACATAGACTTTGCCTTTACCGGAACCTCACGGGACTGTCCACTCACCAGATACCATCTTTAACAATAAGATTTAAAAATTCATAATAAATAAAAAATTGATGGGTTGGAGGGTGGAATGGTCGAGATGGGGAAGGGACAAGGAATTCTCAAAAAGAATTTTATAGATAAGGCTGGTTATATGTCTAGAATTGAGTTTGAAAGAATGTTTTACTTTTCAAGGTTGCAAAATGCTTCAAAAATTTAAAAGATTTAATAAATACAATTTCAGCAGAATGCACCAAAAAAAGTAAAGAATATATAATTTTAGCATATGCCAGGAGGAATGATATAACCAGAAAGATAGATATTAAAGCTGTAAGAAGGTCAACAACGGACGGGATACTGGAAGCGCAGGGAGAAGGGCATCTGATGTATTAGCAAGGAAAAAAATGGCCATTTTGAAACAGATCCCAGAAAAGAAAATTTTAGAAGTATTTCTTCTTTTTAAAAAATTGTACAAAAAAAAGGGATCTGTCTCAGATGGATAATGTTTGAAGGAATGCTGGTGCTCCGGGTGGGGGGTAGAGCAAGATTTAAAATAATAAAGAGAGGCAAAAGCCTTTTTTCTTTTTAAAAATAAGAGTTGCAAGAAAAGGGACTGAATTTTACAGACCAGCAGCAGGTATACATACTACTCTCATCACTGGATGAAAGCTATGATGGTGTAGTAACATCACTGGAATTGCTGCCTCAACAAGACCTTACATTAGCCAACATCTCTTTGCGTCTGTTAGAAGAGTCAAGACGGCAAGTGAAAAGGCAACAACTTAGAGCTGAGCCAGAAACTGTTGATGTAAATGTAAATGTAAATAACCATGTATATACTGTAAAATGCTATAATTGTGGGGGAAAGGGCCATATAGCTAAGTTTTGTAAAAGAGGTAAACCACAAAACATGGTTAGAAGGAAAAGACATAACTGTAATGTAACTACCTCTAGTAAGGCATCAGTGAACCACGATTTGTGGGTTATTGACAGTGGAGCTTCACTATGTATCACTAGAGATAGAGGGAATTTTAGAAAATGTGTTCATCAAGTAACAAGGTTTCTTTAGCCAATGGATGGAAGTTAAAAGCAGTTGGGGAAGGAATGGCTAAATGTAAATATATACAGGAGGAATTGCATATGTTGTATGTTCCTAAGCTGAAGTTTAATTTGCTGTCTGTTAGAGTTTTAGTTAAGTTAGGATATACAGTAACATTCAAGGGGAATGAATGTTTGGTAGAGAAGGGTGGAACCAAGGTTACTGGAAAACTGAAAGATGGTTTGTATGTATTAACTGATAATCATGTAGCAAATGCTGTATGCTCAAACGTAAGGCCACATGATGAGTGCGTTCACCTTCTACACTGGCGTATGGGGCACATTAATTTTCAGAAGCTTAAACAGACATAAAAACTGGTTAATGGGTTGAGGTTGAAACCATGTGACAAATATCTGAATTGTAATGTGTGTAACAAAGAAAAGAGCAAACAAACCCCTGCAAACAGGTTAGATGGTTTCAAAACGAAGAAGCCACTGGAAGTAGTGTTTGCTGATCTTATAGGCCCGATGAAGGCTAGTTTAGGAGGAGCTTGCTATGTACTTGGTATACAGGATCATTATTCCAGGTACGGGTTTTGCTATCTGCTTAAAAACAAGGCTGAAACATTTGAGAAGTTAAGGAACTGGATAAGGTTTGCCGAGAGAAAAACAAAGGGAAAAATTGTAACCATAGTCACTGATAGTAGTACAGAGTTTGTGAATAACAAGTTTAAAACCTTGTTAGGTAACTGGGGATAAAATACAAGTGTTCTGTTCCACAACACAAAGCACACATTGGAGAAAGGGGTCAATCTCTACAAGCCATGGTAAGAACCATGCTGGATGATGCATGTTTACCGATAGCTTTGTGGGGGGAGGCAATGTTATATGCAAACAGTATTCTAAACAACGTAGTGAATTCTACTACAGGAAAGATTCCATACACATTGTGGCATGGTAGGAAACCTGATCAGAGTTATATTCACACATTTGGGTCACCTGCATGGGTAAGACAAAAGGAGCAAAGTAGAACACAAAAGTTAATCTTTGTGGGTTACAATGCAAACCATAAGTCATACAGGTTCTGGAAGGAAGGCACGACGAGGATGATTAACAGTAATGATGTAAGGTTCCTGGAATATATAAACTGGGATAAACTGGAGAATGGAAAGGAAATAATATTTGAGTCAAAAACTGAAAATACCCAAGTAGAGAAAGAAAAAGCAGTAGAGACTACTCAGAAGGAGGTAGGAGAGGAAAAAGCAGTAGAGACTACTCAGGAGGAGGTAGATAAGCAGGAATATATAAAGGTGGAGAGTTCATCCACTAGTCCTGAACTACCGAGGTCGAAAAGAGAAACCAGGCCACCTGATCGTTATCAGACGACTCTGGTCTATAAGAAAAATAAAGGTTTCAGCAATGTACATTGAGATAGCAACATACCGAGAGGACAATCAGATGGTGTGGAAAGCTGCGATGGATAAGAAGGTGAATTAATTAAAGAATCTGGAGATTTACGAGTAGGCTAAAAAACCACAGGGGAAAAATATAAATAGATTCCAAGTGGAAGACAGGAATATCAGGAAGGGCTACATATTAAGTATGATAGATGGAACAGGAAGTTAATCAATCTGTAACTGGTTATAACGAAGGGTACGCAACAAGGCAAATACTCTCAGAGCAGGATAATGTGTGGGCAGCTAGACACAAGTATGTAATCAATCACCTGGAAATGGAGACGGCGTATCTGCATGCACTGTGAGAGCATATAACAATAATCTTTATTGTCATGTATATGATATACATGCAAAGGTTACTGGGTAATGAAGAAGATAAACAACATAACTGATAGTTGTTAAGGAAGAGTAAATAAGGTTTTAGAAAAATCTAGGTTTGTGAAGTGTAAATCAATTATTGGGAGGTTTAGGTATTAAAGTAAGGTGTCCAATTACTGTATGTGAGGACAATCAAGCGGCTATAATAATGGATACAAATATAGCTGTAAAGACAAGATCGAAACACACTGATCTTAGGTATGTAAATATGAGGGAGTGTATAAAGGATGAAATGGTAACGCTTGTTTACTGTATGTCAGAAAATAATGTGGCTGACCATTGCACGAAGGCTCAAGGAGCAATATAGCACAAGGAATGTTGTTATGATTATGGTTTAAGGATGTGAATATATATTGATCAACCCAAGGGGGAGTATGTTAGGATATTCAGCCTTGTATTGGGTTGACAATATATATGAGCCTATGTTCTTAAGGAGTTAGGTAGCTTTAAGAACTCTGTTTGAGGTCTGATTGGCTGTAATTATCAGCTCTACCATATAAGCAAGGTCAGAATCACAGTCCGTTCCCTGTTCGATTCCTTATGATTCCTGTGTTTCCTGATTGCCGTTTGAGAAGCTGAATATTGAAGAAGGAGGATTTGTTTTGCATCACTGTGAGATAACTCTGTGGTGAAGGACTGTTGTTATTGTGTTTGAGAAGTTAGTTGGAAGAAGTATTTTAGTTGCTACAAAGAAAAGACTATTTATTTTCTTACTATCACTGTTTTAGAGTTTGTTTGTGGCTACAGCAATGTATCTCTTTACTGTCTGGTGAATTACACTATTTATCAGCCTCTGCTTTTTGCTTGCTTCGGCTGTCATTTTGAAACGGGGAGGGAGGGGCTGTGGGTACTGGATATTAAGTGGGCTGGAGAGAGATGGAGCCAGGGCCTGATATCGCCAAGGCTAACGGTCCTGCATTCCATTGTGATGATGCTTCTGAGCAGAGTGCGCACCTGACAACGTGGACGACTCTGCATTGGATATTACATTGGGGTCAAAGGGGCTTAAGGGTTGGGTTATGCTTTGATACGTATATTACGTGCCTAAATGTTTCATTCCTTGCTTGACTTTTGCTGCGGTCTTATCATATTCAGTAAAAGTAACCTTAAACTTTCAAATGAGCTTAAGCGTAGTCTTTCCTGATTTATGATGGAAGCAGATCTGACAAAAAGCAAGGAAGCACTTCACACTCAGCTCTGAGTTAACAGCTTCAGCAGTGAGTGTAATAAAACCATCACGCATCAAACAAATGCCGGACCCTGGAAAAGAAGAAGGTCTGGGAGCCGCCGCGCCTAATGCAGCCATCCCAAAAACAGAGAAAGAAGATCCCAGGTCAGTTATTGAACTTTTGGCAGATATCAGCCTGGGGGATAAACCTGAGGATAAATCAGTTCGTCACCGTTGGTCCGAGGGAGTGGGCGAAAAAGGAACGTTCAAAGAAATCCCTTGGGGAGTAAATACCAGATGCAGGCTGGCCCCCTCCCCCCCTTCTGGGAAGTATCAGAGGAAGAATTCCTTTTAAGACAACAGACACAGAAGCTAATTAGAGAAGCAGATGAGCTAAAATGCACCAGAGAAAGCAAGGAGAAGGCGGCCCCTGACCCTCAAGATTGGTTATTGCCAAGGAGGGAGGAAGAAAAACCCCAAATGGGAGGGAGGCCTACCCAGAAAGACGAGCATACACAGCGCTTAGCAACAGCAAGGCCGGCTTCTCCCACTGAACATCGGAGAAGAGAGGCAAGCCCTAGGAGGGAAGCAAGCCCCCCAGCACACAGAATGGCAACTGTCCCTCTTTTGGGAGTAAAATTTGGGAGTGATGCTAAGGAATTAAGATTTTTCCTACTGCATGTCAGCAACTTTGTGAAGCAAGCTGCTTTGGATTTGCCAGATGATGAAGCAAAAATTAGGGTTGTTTGCCTCGCCCTCGAGGCCAAAGCAGCAGATTGGATAGTGGCCCTGCATAATAATAACTCTCCTTTGATGAGAAACTTTGACAGATTTATGTCCGCCCTGAGAAGGCGTTTCGAAGACCCCCTCATAGAACGCAAGGCCCGCCTTGAAATGATGACCCTCCGCCAGGGAAATCATCCAGTCCAAGAATACCCTCAACGTTTTCGTGAATTATCTGTTTACATGAGAGGTTGGAGTGAGGAGGCCCTTATCGACAATTTCACTGAGGGTTTGCATCCTGATATATATCAAAGCTGTATCAACAGACTACATCCGCACACGCTTGAGGGTTGGTACGATTTATCTACTGATGTGGAAATTGATCTAATCAGAAAAAACAATATTCATTCAGTTGAAAGGGATATTAAAGCGTCCCCACTTTCTACACCATGTCGTGATAGCCCAAGAGAAGGGAGGAGAGGAGCCCCCAACAAACCTCGCGGTACGGCTTGCTTCAAATGTGGGAAGAAGGGGCGTTGGGCGAATGCTTGCAGAATGAAACCAAAGCCCCACCCCAAACCATCCTCTGAGATGGGCAGAGGCACCAGACGACCTGATCTGTGTACCAGACTAGCAATGTCGGGGATGGAACCACTAGACCTTACCACCGACTATTACCAACCAGAGGAGGAGCCGAATGACTGGGAGAAGGAGGCTGGGACTGACGATGAGACGGACAGACATTGGGTGAGTTCCCGGTCGGGCCCCATAACTATTCCCCTTAAGCTTAAAACCCCCTCTAGTGGCCATTTCTTGGAATTACTAGCCCTTTTGGACTCTGGATGTTCACGATGCCTTATAAGCCAAAATCTAGTGCAGCAACTAGGAATTTGCCTTAAGACTTTAAGAGTTCCGATCACATTTTGTCAAATGGATGGATCGGTAGCTGGGGGGGCTCCAGCTCAATTTGTTACAGAACCAATTGAATTGGTGATTGGCGATCACCATCGAGAGGCTTTTAATTTTATTGTTGCACCTATTGCAGACAACCCAATTATTTTGGGATTGATGTGGTTGCGAAAGTGGAACCCTTTAATAGACTGGAAAGAAGGTTGGATACTCATTCCCTTAAATACACCCCCCCCAAATGTGGACTCTACTCCAATAACCCCCAGCCCCGAGAAAAACGTAACAACTGACCAAGTAGCAACCACTTTGGAACAGATACCAGGCGAGGAAAAGATTCCTAAAGAATATTGCGACCTAAAAGAGGTTTTTAGTGAGAAATCTTCCAACAAACTACCACCCCACTACTTTACAGACTGTACCATTGATTTCCTCCCAGGGGTACAACTGCCTAAACCACACATTTATTCTATGACTCCAGGAGAAATGGTTGAATTGCGCAAATTTATTGACAAAAACTTGGCAAGGGGCTTTATTGAACCTGCTAGACCTCGAGAAGCGGCTCCTGTTATGTTCAGAGAAAAGAAAGATGGCCAACTACGCCTAGTGGTCGACTACAGAAACCTAAACACCATTTGCGCTGAGAATGTCTACCCCCTCCCCCTCATGAAGGATATACTCGCCCATTTGGCGAGGGGTAAAATTTTTACAAAGCTGGACCTCAGAGAGGCTTATTATAGAATTAGAATTAAAGAAGGGGATGAATGGAAGACTGCATTTAATTGTCCTTTAGGCTATTTTCAATTTAAAGTTTTGCTGTTTGGCCTACAGGGGGCGCCAGCAGTTTTCATGCAATTAATAAATAAAGTCTTGCATCAACACCTGTACAAGGGCGTCATCGTCTATCTGGATGATATTCTTATTTACACGAAAACACGTGAAGAGCATGTGAAGCTTGTCCGTTCCGTTTTGCGTAAATTGAGAGCCGCAGATCTATATGCTAAGCTGTCAAAGTGTGACTTTCACCAAAGCAAGATCGACTACCTCGGATATCATATCTCTTCAGGGGGTATTGAGATGGATCCTGCTAAAGTAAAGGCTGTCACTGAATGGACCCCACCTCGCACCCGTAAACAATTGCAAAGCTTTTTGGGATTTGCCAATTTCTACCGCCAATTTATCCCCTCTTTTGTGAGTATTGCGCTACCTATTACGAACTTATTAAAAACAAAGGGTAATGACAAACCACGACCTAGTAAACCCTTGAACTGGACTATGGAATGCCAAGCAGCCTTCAAAAAACTTAAACGGTTATTTGCAGTAGAACAGATTTTGAAACACCCTGACATGGATGCGCCTTTTGTTGTGCAGGCTGATGCCAGTGATGTTGCAGTTGGAGCTGTCCTACTGCAATACAACTCCAACAGAGACTTACAGCCCTGTGCTTATTCCTCTCGTAAACTCTCCGATACTGAAAGAAGATGGGCTATTTGGGAAAAACAGGCTTTCGCAGTACGTTATTTTTATTTTTTTTAATTCGATTTATAAACCGCACCAATCTCCGTCGAGACGGACTCTGGGCGGTGCACAGGACATTAAAAAATATACAATAATAAATAACATATGTACAAAAGTTAAAAAGAAATTAAATAATAAACCTGTGCTAAAAATCCTATTAAAACCTATCTAATTTGGCTAAGGCCATCTATGAAAAAAGACGTTGAGTCTTACATTGCTAGTTGCCCAATTTGTGCTACATCTAAACATTCTCCTGGAAAACCTCAAGGTCTCCTCCAATCTGTGGCGCGTCCGGATGCTCCTTGGAAGGAAATATCTATGGATTTCATTGTGGATCTTCCAAGTAGCCATGGTTTTACTGTCATATGGGTGGTTACTGACCTGTTTTCAAAACAAGTTCACTTTGTACCGTGTTCAGGAATCCCATCGGCCAAAGCCTTAGCAAAATTGTTCCTGAGTCACATTTATCGACTACACGGAGTTCCTCAATGGATTATTTCTGATAGGGGGGTTCAGTTCACTTCTCGATTTTGGAAGGAATTTTTGAAGATGATTGGCTCCTCCCAGGGCTTAAGCTCCTCCTACCACCCTCAGACTAATGGAACTTGTGAGAGGGCCAATTCTGTTCTAGAACAGTATCTTCAGTGCTTCATAAATTACCAACAGGATGACTGGGCCGACCTGTCCATGCTGAGGTGACTTACACTAATTCCATTCATAGCAGCACCAGGATGACTCCTTTCAAAGTAATTTATGGGCAGGATTTTGTACCAATTCCCGAGCTACCTCACGAGTCTCCCGCTGTTCTCTCTCTCTTGGATTGGAGTAGAAAGATGGCATCGTTTTGGCCTGTTGCACGGAAGACATTAGATGATGCTCACCAATCTCATAAGATGTATGCTGATAAAAAACGGGCTGCCCCTCCAAATTACAAAGTTGGTGACCGTGTGTACGTTTCTACTAGGTTTCTAGAGAGCCCTCAAAAATGTAAGAAACTAGGCCCGAAATTTGTTGGCCCTTTCCCCATTGTTAAAATCATCAGTTCTGTTTCGGTCAAACTGGACTTGCCAAAGACCTATCGTCGACTTTACCCGATTTTCCATGTTCATCTGTTGAAACCCAAATAAATGTCCTACCTTCGCCAACCACAGTCTGATCCCCCGGCACCAATGTTGGTGGATGGTGAGCAGCATTACGAAGTATGAGACATTTTAGAGAAACAAGGTGCAGTACCTTGTGTCCTGGAAGGATTTCCCTCCGTCCCATACCGAGTGGGTGGATAAACGCCACGTTAAAGCCCCTAAAATACTGAAGAAGTTTTATGCTAAATATCCTGACAAGTCTTAACCACTGTTGTTTATGTGTGTCTGTGTTTTATGGTGGTCTCTGTCCCTATCGGTGTTTTTTTGTTTGTTTGTTTGTTTGTTTGTTTTTCAGGACTGACGTTGCTTTTCTGGAGGAGGGCCGGATGTCAGCCTCCGCTTTTTGCTTCCGCTGTCATTTTGAAATGGGGAGGGAGGGGCTGTAGGTACTGGATATTAAGTGGGCTGGAGAGAGATGGAGCCAGGGCCTGATATCGGCAAGGCTAACGGTCCTGCATTCCATTGTGATGATGCTCCTGAGCAGAGTGCGCACCTGACAACATGGACGACTCTGCATTGGATATTACATTGGGGTCAAAGGGGCTTAAGAGTTGGGTTATGCTTTGATACGTATGTTACGCGCCTAAATGTTTCATTCCTTGCTTGACTTTCGCTGCGGTCTTATCATATTCAGTAAAAATAACCTTAAACTTTCAAATGAGCTTAAGCATGGTCTTTCCTGATTTATGATGGAAGCAGATCTGACACTATTCCACATTTATTTGCTAACACTGGTTAAGGGACCAAAGTTGTAACACTGGTTCTGAATCCAGAGTAGCTAACAACCAGGATTAAACTACAGTCAATGCAAGACAGCAAAGAGAGAGGAGGCTTAGCATTACCAGAATGGGAGTTATATGCACAAGCAGTAACACTAACATGGTTGAAAGCCTGGATAGAGTTAAAAAATAAAAGAATCTTGACCTTAGAAGGTCAATCTGCAAGTAGGTTGGCACACATTCCTATGGAATGGTAAAAACAAAATGCACAAATACTTTCAAAAACATCTAATTAGAAACGCGCTATTGCAAAATTGGCTCAAAATTTTAAAAAACGACTATGTAAAAATTCCGAATTGGCTATCCCCAACAGCAAGGACAATGTACCCAACCTTTACAGATATGAATAAAGTGATAAGATACAGAGACTTAATTAATGGACAGGAAAATTTAAAAACAATTGAAGAATTGGCAGAACAAAACATGAAAGTTGACTGGCTAACTTACTTCCAAATCAAAGCTAAACACAATAATGATACTAAATTATATAGCACCCAAATGGAACCACACAAATTAGACAAAATAATTCAAAGCACAGAAAGAAAGATGATAGGGAGAATATATGCATTTCTTCTTAAGTACTGTATAAAATGGAAGAAGAATTTGTGAAGGAACAAATGGTAAAATGGACACAGAACTTTGACTACAATATTGAATTAGATAAATAGGAAAATTTTTGGAGGACAAATTTAAAAATGACACTATTGGTTGCATATGAGGAAAACCAGTACAAAATGTTTTACAGATGGCACCTACCACCAGCAAGGTTAGCAAAAATCTCAGCAAGTATATCACCAAAATGTTGGAAATATGAAATAACACACGGAACATATTATCATATATGGTGGACATGTGAGGAAGCCAAAAAGTATTGGAAAAAGATTAAAAATTGGTTAGAATCGATAGCAGGATTTAAAATTGATTGGAAACCAGAAGTGTTTTTATTAGGACAACCAAATATAAAAAAGCAATCCAGTATTTAATTCTACACATAATTATGGCGCCAAGGATTGCCTTCGCTCAGAAATGGAAAAATAAATTGATACCAAGCAAAGATGAAATAATAAGAAAGGTTATGGACTGTGCCAAAATGGACAAATTAACAAAAGAAATTCAGGGAAAAGAAGAGACAGAATATTATCAGATATGGGGAAAATGGAATAGGTGGATAAAGGGAAGAAACAAGGATCAATGAAAGAAGCCAATAAAACCCAAAAATAGAAGTTAAGGCTGATTATCATGTATATATGCATTCAAGAGAGTTGAAACTTATTAGAGGTAATCACCCAATATATCAGATAGATAAGTAAAATAAGAGGGTTAAAAACGGTGAAACTCAAATGAAATATATTAGAAGGGGAAATAACATAAGTAGAATTGTACCAATTTGAAACTGCTATAAGAAGGAACATGAAGTTCCAATGTATTGTGTAAATGTCATTTATGTCTAAGCTTTGTTTGCGTGTATTTAGTATGTTTGAAAACAAAAAAGGAAATATTGTAATATATAGTATAACTACAGGGAACATATTGCTAAGATGCTTAACTGGTTTTTAAACTTTTATTATATTCAAAACTATCATGATTGTGGCCTTGAATACAATATAGAATGAAAAACTAGACAATTTGACTGTTTCTGGATTACACCTTTGAATATCAGAGTCAGCTTTTACATGGAATAATAGATCAAATCTATCTTTAGTAAAATGCTATTAGGGAAGATAGATGGCTTTGTCTTCACCAGTTAATATGATCATTATGAAATATGCTTATTTTCCTAAATTTTGCTTCTTTCAATTCTCATCCAAAACCCATTAAGGTTAAGGTTGTACTTTCCAATGATTGCAATAGGACTTGAATCACATTTCTAATCAAGTTGCATATTTTTGAAAGATGCCACATAGCCAATCCAATAGTGATTATGCCACCTCAAAGTATTAAAAACAGGGGAGAAAATAATCATTTCCCACAATTGTTGTTTCAGGTTTCTAATGACTGCAATTTTAATTTGCATTTCATCTATGGTTTAATACTTTTACAATTGAGAGAGGATAAAAGAGAAAATACTATCCACACATTTATTAAAATGCATAGAAAATCATAAAATAAATTAATTAAAAGGACAAAGATCATTAAAAGAGTACCCCAGGACCAATTTCTTATGCCCCCCTTTCCTGTCTGAAAAAAATAACAGCATTTTTGTTGTCCTCTATCATTGTAAAAATGTTCCAGAGTGATCCTCCTGCGTGAGCTGCACTGGCTGCCTGTGGCTTTCTGGGTGCGCTTCAAGGTATTAGTAACCACCTTTAAAGCGCTCTGTGGCAAGGGACCTGGTTATCTGCAAGACTGCCTCCTGCTACCAAATACCTCCCACCGTCCAGTTCGCTCCCACAGAGAGGGCCTCCTCAGGGTGTCGTCGGCCAGGCAATGTCGGCTGGCGACCCCTAAGGGGAGAGCCTTCTCTGTGGCAGCCCCCACCCTCTGAAATGACCTACCCCCTGACCTACGGACAATCATGGACCTGCGCCTTTTCCGTCGGGCTTTGAAGACTTATTTATTCCGTGTGGCCGGCCTGGCATAGTTTCTAAACTGGTATAGTTTTAAATGTTATAGTTTTATATGGTTTTTAGTAGGGATTTTAACTAGGTTTTAAGACAGGCTCCATTATTTAATGTATTTTTAAAGGGTTTCTATGTTTTTATTCGTGTTTTTACTGCTGCCTGTACACCGCCCTGAGTCCCGGAAGGGAGAAGGGCGGTATAGAAATTTAAATAATAAAATAAATAAATAAATTAGAAAAAGTCTGCTCCCAAATGATGTCCCAGAGAAAGAGGAACACAAGCATTGCTTCCTGAGCTAACTGTACAGATCAGGCAGAGAGGTTTTAAAGCACATAAGCCTCTCAACAATGTGTATGCATATCACATACCACTTTATAGTGAAAAAGCATTACTTCTGATTCATTTATACACCAATATAGGTCTAATACTGCTGCAATGGCTTTTACCTATCACATGTGGGATGAAGCATTTAGCACCAGAAGTTTCTAGGTTGTTTTGAAAGGCAGTCCCAAATAGAGTATGCTTCACTAATCCAAACTTGAAACAATGTTTTGTTGAGAGATTGTTGTCAGAACTGCCTGTTCCTATAAGGGCCAGAACTGATATTTCAGCCAAAACTGGGCAATGACTTCCTTAGCCATTATGGATATCATAATTATAATGTTCATATCATCATCATTGTGGATTATGAGGAGGGCATGAATTGTGAGTTTTCTTGGCAACAATTTCATTTCCATTTGCCAATGTCCAACTCCAACTGGGACCTTTTTCAGTTTCCTAGTCTAGTCTACAGAATGGAATATCCATTGCTATTAAAATTTAGCTTCTGGAAATACATAATTTTACATTGTATTTGACATGCTGGAAGGGCAGAGTAACCCCTATTTGTGTGAGTTACAAAGGTAATAGAATTTTGATGGTGATTAAGGCTTTCCTCCTTCAGAAGGACTGCAGTAAGCTAGGCAATTTGACAGTAGTTTCACAGCAGTTACAACTGTCTGAAACTAAAACTAATGAGAGGAAAAAAGACATTCTTGTTTGTCTTTGTGAAGTTTGGATCTGCTTATTTATAATAACTGAGCTATTAGTAATTGCAAATCATTTTCATTGCAAAACAAAATATGCTGTTTCATTTCTGAGTGCCTCCAAATCCATAGCAGCTCTATGTATTTTGTATGTGTTATTCCAAAATAACAGTTTCTCTATGTCACTTAAGTGGGAATGTCAAAGTGCAGTTTTTTCCAAGACTGCTTTACCAGCCCCAAATAGACTTTTCCAAACGGGCTCTGAATTTAACCTCACTAACTTTCACAAATGTTCCTAATCACAAATATGGATAGCATTCCATTCCTCAGCAAATTTCACTTTGCCAGCTGACATGCCTATGACCTGTAATCCAGGATTCCTATGCAGGTGCTTTTGGCAATTGAGACAAGAATAGGAGAGGTAGATGAGCAGGGATAATCTGGCCATTTTCATCTTACAAGGCTTCATGCCTTTTATGACTGAATTATGATTTATTTTATTATTTGAAAATTTTGATAATTCTTAATTAATTATTAATTATTACATGCATGTTGTAAACAGTTTGGATTGAAGTAACATAAAGTATTTGCAATAGCCAAATAATTAAGTAAATATTTTATAAACGTTTTGCATCTGTAGTCGCTCAATTATTATTTCTTAGCTTTGTATAAGTGTTAAAAAGGTATGGTGATAGTTAAGAACTGAAATTAAATATATTATTATTCATCCAATGTGGTTCTGATAAAACAATATATCTAGGATAAGTGCCATAGGCTTTCATAGAATCAGGTTGGTATAGTGGTTAAATCACCAGGTTAAAAACCAGGAGACTGTGAGTTCCAATCCCACTTTAGACATGAAGCTAGCTGAGTGACCTTTGGCCGGTCATTTTCTCTCACCCAAGAAAACTGCAGGGATTAATCCAAGCAGTCATCAGACTCAAAGGTGTGCACACATGCATATACACACATCCACAGTCTTCCAGTAGGAACCATGTGGATAACATGTCCATTATGACTTCATAAATTATATTATTGTGTCAGTGATGCAGTGATGAAAATGACATACAAAATATAATCCATATTTTTTATGCATTGATATCATGATGAATGTGATGTCATGATATTGACATCCTCCTTGCCTTCCTCTGTGGACATCCTTGCCTGCCACCAACTGGGTGCTATGTAATCTCATGTGTGGAAGTAAACAGGCCCCTTGGCTTCCTTAACTAATGACTGTCAAAGTACAGAATGCATTCTTTCAGCTTTCTACCTGTCTTGCTACCTCAGATATGAGCAATAATGCCATCATCATTTATAAAGGGATAATTCACACGTACGTCCAAGCTGCAACTAACTATACTAAATACCTGCATTTTCCTGTCTCCCATGCAAATCTTCTGCCATTAAAAGATAGAGTGAGAATTAAGTCCATAATTAAAGAAACAGATCCAAAGTGCTTAGAATGCTAAACCTGGAAAAAAATGTACCATTTTAACTGACCCAAGAAAACACCACTTGTTGAAATGGGCTGTTTAAGATTTTGATAGATACATGAGTAATGGATGGATAGTAGCTAGATTGATAGATCAAATTAAATTAAATTATTTCTAGTATATTCATTTCCATGATAGTGTTACTTTACATCTTGATGAACCATCCATTTACTGAATAGTTAAGCCTATACTGAGCCCAAAATTTATGTTACTAGGTGTTAAGTGAATTTTGCCCCATTTTATGACCTATCGTGCCACAGTTGTTAAGTGAAACATTGCAGTGGTTGTTAAATGAATCTGGCCTCTTCATTGGCTTTGCTTGAAAGTTCGCAAAAGTTGATCACGTGATCCCTGGACATTAAATATGAATGTTTTGATCATGTGACTCAGGAGATATTGCAATGATCATAAGTATGAAAAATGGTCATGTCACTACTGTTGTAACTTTTCATGATCACTAAATGAAATGTTGTAAATCAAGGAACGGAAGAGCCAATGGAAATTGCTGGAGTAGCAGAAAACCATGGAAAATGTAGAAGAGCAGTACAGAACTATTGTGCTTAGGTATGCATTCAGGAGTAATTAGAGTGCCAGAAATATAAATGAAACAGAGTCGATAACTCCTTACTACTCTTAGTGATGAGGCCAAAGCTGACTTTTCAAAGAGGTTTGGCAAAAAAAAAAAAACCCCACCTTGTTTCTAACCATATAAGAGGATTATGTAACATATGCTTTCTAATCTAATAGTGTTCCTCAACTTTAGCACCTTTAAAATGTGTGGACTTTTAACTCCTAGAATTCCCTCAGTCAATACGAAAATTCTAGAAGTTGATGTCCATACATCTTAAAGTTGCTGAGTTTGACTACCACTGATGTAATATATGTAATATATGTTGGTTGAAGATAAATGAATACATATTACTGCCATTAAACATATCGCTTCATTCACATTTCATAAGCAAAAAGGGGGTTGGTAATCTATATTTTAATAAGAAGAATTAAACACCATTTTATAGTCACTGAATACAAATGCTATCAGTAATAGTGAGACGAATTAATTATACTGAAGTTACTCCCATTGCTTTTACATAAAAATTAATAGTAAAATCATATCTTCTCAGACATAAGCTTCATGGAGTTCATGTGGCATATACTCTCATATGCTGTTATGTTCAATGACATTTATTCCTATACATTTAGATTAGACTCTCTTAGTGCAAGTAATTTAGTTTGCATCCTATGTTAATGCAGTATCAGGGGTTTTCAGTTCAATTGTGTAGAATGTGAAGGATACGTGTGTGTGGTTTATTATTATTATTATTATTCTGTGGTTAATCTTTGGTGAGATTCACAGCCTTTGGGGCTGGTTGGCAGCTCAACAGCTCGAGTCCTAACCAAGGACCTAGGAACTGTCCAGGTAACGTCGGAGGATAGAAGCTGTTCCAAGCAGGGTGGCCCTTTGTAGAGTCAGAATGCTCAAGTCCGGCAAACCTAGAACCTCCACATAGCGAGGCAGTCCCTTAGGTATTGCTCCAAGGGCTCCAATCACAATCGAGAGAACACACAACTTTTTCTTCCACAGTTGCTCAACTTCAATTTACAAGTCCCGGTATTTTGTGATTTTTTTCTTGCTGCTTATTTGCATCACCAGGTATTGCAATGTCAACGAACCATACTTTTTTCTTTTCAATGATTGTTATATCAGGTGTGTTGTAGGACAAGTGCCTGTCAGTCTGAATTCTGAAGTCCCACAAGATCTTGACTTTCTCCTTCTGTAAAATTTTCTCAACCTGACGTTCCCAGTGATTTTTGCTGTACTCAAATCCAAACTTCTGGCACAATTTCCAGTGAATGATCTTAGCAACACGGTCATGGCATTGTAGGTAGTCAGCTTGTGAAATTTTGCTGCACCCACTTATCAGGTGGTTGACTGTCTCATCTTTCTTATTATTTATTTATTTATTTATTTTTCATATTTATAACCCGCTCCCATCTCACCACAAAGGGACTCGGGGCGGCGAACATAGAATTAAATCAATAAACATAAATACAGAGATATTAGGTGCCTGTGATGTAACCATTTTAAAATCCCCATTTACAATTGGTAGTGCTGGGGTTACGCAAGGCCGGCTAGTTGGAAGAGGTGAGTCTTAAGACATTTGCGGAAGAGGCGGAGGTCAGGAATGGTGCGGATTTCAGGGGGCAGGTCGTTCCAAAGGGCTGGTCCTGCCACAGAGAAGGCTCTCCCCCTGGGCGCCACCAGTCGACATTGCCCGACCGACGGCACCCTGAGGAGGCCCTCTCTGTGGGAGCGTGTCGGTCCCAGGGATGTATGGGGCAGGAGGCGGTCTTGCATGTAGCTAGGTCCCGAGCCAAGGAGCGCTTTGAAGATGGTCGTTAGGACCTTGAAGCGCACCCGAAAGACCACAGGAAGCCAGTGGAGCTCGCGTAGGACAGGTGTTATATGGGAGTGTTTGGGCGCTCCCGTAATTATCCGTGCGGCTGCATTCTGGACTAACTGTAGTCTCCGGGTGCATCTCAAGGGAAGCCCCATGTAGAGAGCATTGCAATAGTCAAGTCGAGACGTGACAAGTGCTTGGGTGACTGTGCGTAAGGCTCCCCGGTCCAGTAAAGGACGCAATTGGCGCATCAGGCGTACCTGATGGAACGCCCCCCTGGCCACGGCCGCCACATGGTCCTCCATAGTCAGCCGGGAGTCCAGGAGGACACCCAAATTGCGCGCCCTCTCCACGGGGGTTGGTGTTTCGCCCCCAATGGCCAGAGTTGGAATAATCTGGCTGAAACGGGGTGCCGGAAGCCACAGCCACTCAGTCTTGGACGGGTTGAGCCTGAGTTTGTTACTACCCATCCAGATCCGTATGGCCTCCAAACACCGGGACATAACCTCGACGGCATCATTGGGGTGGTCTGGGGTGGATATGCACAGCTGGGTATCATCAGCATACAGATGATATCCCACCCCGAAACCACGGATGATCTCACCCAGCGGCTTCATATATATGTTGAACAGTAGGGGCGAGAGGACCGACCCCTGAGGGACCCCACATAAGAGGGGTCTCGAAGTCGACCTCTGTCCCCCTGTCAACACATATTGTGACCGACCAGAGAGGTAGGACGTGAACCACCGCAAAACGGTGCCTCTCAGCCCCAACCCCCCCCAGTCGGCGTAATAGGATACCATGGTCGATGGTATCGAAAGCCGCTGAGAGGTCTAATAGGACTAGGATAGAGGAAAATCCTCTATCCCGTGCCCTCCAGAGATCATCGACCAATGCGACCAATGCCGTCTCGGTGCTGTGCCCGGGTCGGAAGCCGGACTGGCGCGAATCTAGATAGTCAACTTCATCCAAGTGTCGCGGAAACTGTTGGGCCACCACACTCTCAACAATCTTTACTAGGAAGTGGAGGTTGGAGACGGGACGATAGTTTTCTAATAATGCTGGATCCAGGGACGGCTTCTTGAGGAGGGGCCTCACTACCGCCTCTTTCAAGACGGTAGGTAAGGACCCCTCACTCAAAGATGCGTTGACAATGCCCTGAAGCCAGCCTCATGTCGTCTCCCAGGATTCCAGTATAAGCCAGGAGGGACACGGGTCTAGTAAACATGTGGTGGCCCTGAGTCTCTTTGACAACTTGTCCATATCTTTGATAGTAACAAAATCAAACTCCTCCCACAATGGTGTCACAAGAACTGCTTCGGCACTCTCAACTGGGCTATTGACGATGGAGGGTAACTCGCTCCAAATCCGAGTGATTTTCTCCTGCAGATAAATCCCAAATTCCTCAGCTCGACCCTGTAAAGAGGCTTCCCGCGGCCTCTGTTGGAGGAGGGAGCGGGTTACCCCAAACAGGGTGGCAGGGCTGTTATCTGCGGATGCAATGTGTGGCACAATACTTACGTTTGGCCAGCCTTATTGCCACTAAGTAAGACCTAATGTGGTCTCTTATTAGTGTTCGGTCGGCTTCAGAGTGAGATGATCTCCATCTGCTCTCTAGGCGTCTCCTGTGATGTTTCATCCCTCTGAGCTCCTCGGTAAACCAAGGGGCCCAGGTGGCTCGTCGTCGCAAGAGAGGCCGCAAGGGCGCGACTCGGTCCAAGGCCCCCGCGGCCGCACTTAACCATGCGGTCACTAGGTCCTCAGCCGAGTCGCAGAGCAAGTCCACAGGAATTGGCCCAAGCTCCTTCTGGAACCTTAACGGGTCCATCAGGAGCCTGGGGCGGAACCATATAGGGATGTTTGGTTCCGCCTCCCCACAGTGAGGTGTAGCGGTCGGAAAGTCGAGCCGAAGGAGAGCGTGATCTGTCCATGACAGGGGTGTGATGACTAAATCCCCTATTCCTAGATCACTACTCCACTGACCCGAGACGAAGATGAGATCCAAGGTGTGTCTGCCCTCATGAGTAGGGCCTAGAACTACCTGAGTCAGGTCCATGGCTGTCATGGAAACCATGAACTCCCGAGCTACACCCGAGGTTTCACCTGCTGATGGCAGGTTAAAGTCCCCCATGACTACAAGTCTGGGGGTCTCAACCGCCACCCCGGCTATAACCTCGAGCAGCATGGGCAGAGCTGTTGTTGCATAGCGAGGAGCCAGGTATACAACTAACACGCCCAACTGCTTCCCCAGGCCCCACTTCACAAGGAGGGATTCACACCCGGTCGTCTGAGGGACTGTGGTCTCCTTTGGCTCAAGACCTTCCCTAACCATGATCGCCACTCCCCCACCCCTCCCTAAGGCCCTGGGCTGATGGAAGGCTCGGTATCCCGGTGGGCACATTTCTACGAGGGGATGTCCTCCCTCGTGGCCCAACCAGGTTTCCGTAATGCCTATAAGGTCCGGGTCTCCCTCCAACACAAGGTCATGTATGAGAGGGGCTTTTTGTACCACGGACCTGGCGTTGCATAGCATCAGCCCAAGGCCCCGGGTCTGTGGTTCTTGCTCACCTAGTCTGCGATGGGGAAAAGGGGAGTTGGAGCGCGTGACCACCTGTAACCATCGGCCACGATTCTCCAACTGATGGCGTCCATCCCCTCTCCCACTGCCCCTGCCCCTGCCCCTCCCCAAGACCGTATTGATGGCAAATACCCTAGTGGAATTGACCCTCACTTCCCCCCCCCCCGGTCGTCTTTTCACTTCCGCGTTTTGCCGGCCTTCTCTCTTGGCGTTCCCCTAATTGGTCCTCCCACCCCCCTTCCCTGGGAACCCCTAACAGTCGAATTAGAAATTTACACAGGAATCCCCTGAGTCTGCGCTTCGCCCACCTTTTAGGATTAATTAATCCATCCTCGAGGTGTGTCCGTGTTAATTCAGGGGGCCAGACCTGCGAGAGGGGACATTCTCGCAGGCAGAGGAGCTCAGATCTAGAATAGGGTAGCATTCCAGGGGTCTTTATTCCCCCGGAGGCAATCTGATGACATATGATGGTTCTGCTGGGGGAGGACTAGGATGGAAGGTATAGTAGAGGTTATATACATTTGATGGTACGTAGCCGGGCCAGGTGTCACAAGTATAAATATATAGATATATAAATAGAGATGTTATGAATAAAGATATAAATATATAAATATACAATAAATATAATAAATAAGGGAAGGAGGATCTAATCACCAGGGGGAGGGGAGGGAGGGACTGAGGGCATAGAGGAAGGACCTAGATTGTAAAATTTATATAGTCCATAGAGTTCATGAAAAGGAATCTGGAATAGTCATTGTTTTTCAAATAGAGGGAGATAATTAATTAATTGTCCCTCGTCTGTCAGACAATTCCTTTGTCTCTGTCTTTATTTCTATGTTCCTCATAAGCCACGATTGAAGAAGAAGCAAGCCCTCCATAACAATGTTCCATTAGGTATCAACTCCCTGGGTCCTTCTGTCAGACTTCTATGTCAGCCAAGCCTTCTTTGCCAGATATCCCCATGGGGACATTCGGTTATAGATCTCAGAGCAGATGTTATTTTTCCAAGCTGGGATACATGTTATAGGGTCGCTGCTGGTGGGGATGATGATTTCCAGGCCAATGTTTCCAGGTCCGATAATGTCTCCCAGAGCCAGTGGTGTTGTTCTCAAGGTCTCTATCTCTGGGGCTGGTGTTTGCAGGGACCATAGGCCAGCTAGATCGCATTTATTCGAGCTGTTGGAAACCACTGGACAGCTGGGATCGTCCGCTGGGTTGCTGGTAATGCCCGTTGAGCCGCTAGTTATGCTCATTGGCCAGTTGGTCTTACCTGTTGGGCCGTTAGTGTCAACTGCTGGGCCGTTGGTTTCGTCTATTTGACCGTTGGTTATGTCCGTTGGGCTGCTGGCATTGTTAATTAGGCCCGTCGCCCTGTAGATAGAATGTTGATCGGCCGCTCCGGCCGGCCGTTTTATTTGCTGACCGGCCCATCTGGCTGCTTTGGATAACGGGCGCTTAGCCAGGCCGCTTCGTCGGCTCACTCTCATCAGTGTCCGGTCCTACTGGCTGCTCTGATTATCGGCCATTCCACCAGGCCGCTCCGCCTGTCGGCCGCTCCACCAGGCCGTTCTGCTAATCCGCAGCCGCTCTAGGCCGCAACTCGTTTGTTTCCGGGCCGTTTTTAACCGTTCTCTACACCTGGCGCTCCTGGTCTTCAGCCACCACACCCTCAGTATCTGATTTTAAAATCTAAAAATCTCCAGGTGTGGTGACTGGGTGTTCTGCTTCCCGGGCCAGCCCTCGGAGGTGGTCGAAGAGGGCTGGATGTTGCCTCCGGGGCCATTTGGCGACCTGGGATCCCCACCGGCTCAGGGATTTGCCTCCATTGCTCGCGCATGCGCAGCACACACAGATTACAGAGGCGACATTTGCTGTTGATGGTAACATGTTGAATTTTTGCCTTCATGCAGTTTGTGGCTAAGGCTTGTTCTTGAGCTGCCAAAATAAAGCCTTCTGTTTCTTTTTTCAGTACTCCCGATCTTAACCAGTTCCAAGTTAGTTTTTGGTCAGCTTTGCCTTCAATACTTTTCAAGTATTGGCCATGCATAGCTTTGCTGTTCCAATTTTCAGCTCGTTTCTCAATTACTTCTTTCTTATATTCAGCTTTTGACTTAGTTGTCTTTAAAAGGCCTCCTTTATTTACTTCCTCAATCATTGGTTCTTCACTTTTCTGGATGTAATCATTCAAGCGGTGTCTTTCTTCTTCCACAGTCTGCTTTACTTGTAGGAGTCCTCAACTACCTTCTGCTCTTGGTAGATATAACGGTCAACATCACTTGTAGGGTGCAAAGCATGATTCATTGTCATAAGCTTCCTCAGTTTTCTGTCCAAATTGTCCAACTCCATCTGGGTTCAGTCAATTATTCCTGCAGAGTATCAACTCACAGGTATAGCCCAGGTATTTATGGCTTTTATGATGTTTCCTCTACTCAGTTTGGACTTTAATATCTTGCGGATTCATCAAATGTACTTGGTTGAAGTTAATTCCTTGACTTTATTATGCATTCAGTCAGAGGCCTCTAAAATCCCCAAATACTTATAGCCTTCTTCTGGTTTTACTGCCTTTATCATTTCTTCATTCTCAAGTTCTATTCCATCATCTTCTATGACCTTGCCTGCTTTGGTTGCCATTGTTGCACATTTGTCAATTCCAAACTGCATACCAATGTCTTGGCTAAATTCTTTTGTACTTTCAATTAATAAGTTCAGTTCAGCTTTTGTTTTATCAAACAGCTTCAAATCATCCATGTACATCAAGTGCGAAATTTTCAGTCCTTTCTTTGCAAGTTCGTATCAACAGTTCATCATCTTCATTATTATTATTATTATTATTATTTACTTTATTTATGAAACATGAAACTCAGCCAACTGAACATTTAAAAATGCATTGCAAATACTATTGACTGGTGCTAATGGTTGATACGGTTTGCTGCCAGCATCCTTTATTTATTTATTTATTTATTATTATTGTTGTTGTTGTTTTCTTATGTATGATGTACACTGAAGATGGCATTTAATTTCATTGTACAAGGTGCAATGACAATAAAGTAAACTTAACTCAAGGCCCTTTATGGGAATCCTATATTAGGCAATGAATTAATATACAGCCATTTTATCTAAAATAGATCCTGTTCCATGTATTCACACACAGGGAATTTGTAGTCTTATTTTAATTTTAAAATGCTATGAGGTGGAAGCACCTAAAGAATATGTGGCATGAATGGATAAAAGAGGACAGAAAAAGAAGAAAATTCTGAAAATGAACACAATAGCATGAAAAATAGCTAAATGCAGAATTTGAAATTATGTTACTAAAGAATAAGGGAAGAAAAGCAATAAGTATCCAGTAAGGATGGTGACATAAAAATAATTTACTGTTCAGCTGTGTTTCCCTATTGTCAGGTGTACTCCCTTTTATATAGAACGTAGCATTAATTCAGGCAGAAAGCAGCTTCATACATTAAGGTAAGGTAAGGTACACACACATACATGCACATAAATATACATATGCTATATAAATACACACACACACACACAGAGAGAGAGAGAGAGAGAGAGAGAGAGAGAGAGAGAGAGAGAGAGAGAGAGAGAGAGAGAGAGAGAGATCACATTCCATTTTGATGGCACTGTGGAAAAAAGAGTTTTGACAGTTAAAAGATTGATACTATATGGTCTAAAGCTATTACAGAATCTAGTTGTTCCGCTTTGGATGCCGTGAAGACTCCTCCCAGAAGATAACCAAAAAAAAAACGGTCATGGAGAGGATGTGTAGCAGAGATGGGTTCCTCCTTATATGGTCCAGTAGGCCTGAAGAGGTAGTGAAAAGCTGGCGTACCTGATAGGACCAGTAGTAAAAATGGTGGCTTGGCCATGCCCTGAACCTGTTTTCCTGTCAGAAGCTTTTAAAAAGCTTTAAAAAGTAAGAGAGGGCAGGAGAGAGGAAGGGAAGGGAGAAAGAAAGAAGGAAGAAAACTCACTTTTCTGCCGGGAGATTCAGCAAAGGAGAAAAACAAATGCTGTCACCTTATATCAGAAATGAGCATGCCTGGCTGTGATATTCTGGGAGTTGAAGTCCACAAGTCTTAAAGTTGCAACCAGGGGTGGGTTTCAAATTTTTTACTACCTATTTTGTGGGCATGACTTAGCGGTCATGTGACTGGTGGGCATGGCCAGTTTGATGTCACTCACCAGGAGATGTCATGGATTGGGTAAAATGTGGTGAAGCTCATTTAACAATGCTCTTGCTTAGCAACCAACATTTTGGGCTCAATTGTAGTCATATGTCAAGGACTATCTCTGCCTTCCTCTACATGGCAGCCTTGTCCTAGTAAACTCCTCTTTTCTGGCAATTTTCCTCTTGTTAGAGGCACCAACATAATCCAGACAATGTAAGGTTTCCTGCTTCAGCAGGGAGTTGGACTAGATGACCTCTGAGTAGCCTTCTAGCCGTAAATTGCTATGCTATGCTATCTTTCTTTCTTTCTCTCTTTCCTTTTTTTTTTCTTTCTTTCTTTCTTTCTTTCTTTCTTTCTTTCTTTCTTTCTTTCTTTCTTTCTTTCTTTCTTTCTTTCTTTCTTTCCTTCCTTCCTTTCTTTCTTTCTAACAGTTTTAACCACACAGTCTAGTAATAGAATAGAGAAATTAATCAATTGGTTGCCTCAATTTAGTATGCTTATGCTGCAAGGATTGTAAGGAAACAAGAAATAAAGGTTAATTTTTTAAAAAGGGGGGGGGGATAAAAGGTAGCATGGAAAAAGGGGAACTGTGCAAAGGTGGGAAAACAGAATAAGCATGGGGAAATTCATAGAGAAACAGACGTTCCAGGAAAACCTGTTCTTGCAAAAATGTATTTCACATGCAATAAACTGCTTGCTGCTTCACTTCATGACACACTAAAATTTGTGAGTGGTGAGTCTGTTTCTCACATATTGTTTTGATTCAATCGTACTACAAACCTTGTAAAATTGATCTGGTCAATATTATTTAAATACTGGATCTGCTTTTAATAAGGTGAAGTGCTCTTTCTCAAGACTTCATCTACATAAAGAAGTAGTTAGAAGACTGACATAAGTGTATAAATAATTTAGATCAAATAATTTCCTGGGGAAGAAGTAACTTAGCATTGCGGTGGTACTGTGACTTTCCGGACACTCTGGAATAGCCGCTGAAACCAGAACTCCTGGAAGGTCCAAACTAGACCCAAGCTGACCCACAGACATGGTATGAGGAAGGGGAATTTCCGGTGAATCCAGAGACACCTACGAAGTCTCTGGAGAGCCAGGAAAAACCCCTGTTGCGGGCGTTCAAAAGCCAGCACCTAGGCTGCTGAAGCTGCTGACAGCTCCCTAACGCAAGAGCAGGAGAGAGAGAAGCATGCCGTTTGGTGACAATTGTTTTTATTTTTTTTTACTGCAAAGAGAACACCCTGAAGTTGGAGATTTAAGGCAAAATAGTGAATAACCATAGACTAAATGGCGGAACTAAGGATGGTTAATTGAAAGTGTCCTTTTTTCCTTCCTTCCTTTTTTTTTTTTTTTTTACCAGAAACCAGGCTGGACTTTCATTGCAATTTAAAGTGGATTTATTTTTAATTTCTTGATTTGGAGGGTGAATTGAATAGACTATTTTTAATGACCAAAAACTGCCCTTAAAACTATTCTTCTTTTTCTATTTTCTATTATTTTTTAATTCTTGGACTTTTTGTGTGTGTGTACTTAAAAAAAAAAAAAGAGGGGCAGAGCTATAAAAGGTTTGAGATTAGATACAATTTAACACTGCCACCCAGTGGAGTAGAGACAAAGTTGCTAATTTTTATTGCTGGAACTGCTTAGAGAAAAACTTTAGATAGAGATAGAGGCAATAACACAGTTGTTTATACAGGTGTTATTTGTGGGATCTTCAGAGTTTGGAAATCTACTATGGAAGATGAATGAAAACATTTAAGGAAGGGTTGGAGTGTCCTTGGAAAGGATTTTACATTCTCCTTTCTCCTGTTGGAAACTGTATTTAAATTACTTTGCCTGGGAAGTGATGATTCTTTTTTGTTCCTGCCTCCTTTTATTTTTATTTTTGGTTGAAGCCTTGAAGCTTTGAAATATTGAACACTGTTTTCTTTTTTCCACTTGAAAGATTTGAGATATTTGGATGATCTGCTTTTAAACTTAAATGAACTGAACTAAATAATTTTTTAAATAACTTTTTCTCTTTCCTCTTTTTTTCCTTTTTGTATAATGTTCCAGTTTACCCCCCATTTCTTCTTCTTGTCTCTTTTTTAAGTTGGACCATATGATTTGGAATTAATTGGACAAGGTCAAGATTTTTACTTTTATTTTAGGGGAGGTTTTTTAAATAATTTTTTAAAATTAAAAATTATTTTTAAAAATATATATATATACTCTTTTCCTTTTTTGCATTTTTATTTAGACACATTAGCCTATTTTTTATCATTGACTTACTGTTCTTGTGACTTACCACTGTGATATCCCAGGGGTTATCTGGAATATCCTTTTTTCTGTTCTCTTTTCCTCTTTTTCCTTTTCTCTCTTTCTATATACCTAACTTTTAATTGGATTAAACCACAACAGGAAAAGGAAAGAATTAAAACTGGAAGATGAGTAGAAAGACAACACCAGTTGGGTCCGTAACAACGACTTCTGCCTTTTCACCAGCAGGAGGACAAAGAACAATACAGGTGATGATTCAACAAGAAAAGAAAAAAGAAGAGAAAGAGAAGGGCATAACACTAGAGGCAGTTATGCAAGCAATACAGAAGCGTGGTGATAACAGTGATGAGAAGCTAAATCCTTTAGTAAGGAGGTCTGAAAGTATGGAAAATAAAATGAATACAATGGAACAAAGAATAGAAAACATAGAACAAAAACAGCCAAAACAGAGGAAAAGATAGAAAATATTCAACAATGGATGATGAAACAGGAAGATAGGATGCGAAAAATGGAAGAAAGGGATGAAAACAGAGAGAAGAAAACAGGAATTTGACAGCAGACTGAGTGACATGGAAAAAGAAAGCACTGGAACATTAGGATTGGAGATGGCTCGAGCTAAATACTTTTTAAGATTTCAAAATATAATAGGAGAAAAGGGTGAGAACCTGCTACAAATAATATCTGAAATTTTGTCAGAAGTGTTAGAGATATCTCAAGAGGAGGCGATGGATGGCATAGATGAGGCATTTCGAGTTAATACAAGATATGCAACGAGAAATGCTCTCCCAAGTGAAGTTCATGTAAGATTTACTAAAAAAGCATTGAAGTTTCAAATATTGCAGAAAACAAGAGATGGAAAAATGGAACACAAAGGAGGTTGTAGTCTTAAAGCAAGTTCCAAGAAGAGTGAGAGAGGGGAGAAGAAAATACCAATTTCTGACTACAACTTTGCTTAAGAAAGATGTCAACTACAGATGGCTTATACCGGAAGGCTTAATTTTTTCATGGAAAGGACAAAGGTACAGAATTGATACAATTGAAAAAGCAGAGGCCTTCTATACAGAACACTTGAGAGGGAAAGTGGAAAATACTGGAAAAGAAGAACTATCGGTACAACCTGAGACTGAGAACCTTGAGGGTGTGGTAGGCGGGATCATCATTGAAGAAGGTGCTGTAGATCTCAGAGAACAACGGGAACCAAGATCAACTAGAGCCATAAATCCTACATATAAAATATAACTATGGAAGAAAAAAAATGTTTTTAGTCAATGTAAATGGACTTAATTCAGCAATTAAAAGAAGGAAAATATTTCATAAATTAGAAAAGTTAAAATTAGATATAATTTGCTTACAAAAGGTGCATATTCAAGGAAGCTATGGACACTTGTTGGTGCAACCAAAACTTGGACAAATATTTACTTCATTGGCGGATTGTTAGAAAAGAGGAGTGATTTTTTTAAATTAAAGACAAAATTCCAGCAAAACAAATTTATACAGATGAAGATGGAAGAATCTTGATGGTGGAAATTATGGATAACACCAAGAAAATACTTTTAATTGCAATCTACGCACCCAATGAAAAGAAAGATGAATTTTATAAAAACAAAACTTCATAAGAAAATTAGTGACTTGGATTATGCTGATATTTGTATGATGGGAGATTTTAATGGCATTACAAATCAGAACATGGATTACAAAACCCACAAAACAACAAAATCAAATAGGAAAATACTCCTGGAATCCCACTTCAAGATGATAAATTAAATGCATTTAAAAGATATTTGGCGGGAAAGAAATCCTACTAAAAAACAATATACATTTTATTTAAATAGGCACTTATCACTCTCAAAAATTGATATGATTTGGGCCTCACTGGATTTAATTGGCAATGTATAAGAAGTGGAGATCAAAACAAGCACCCGGGCGGACTGTAACCCAACTACAATTAAATGGAGAGGTCAAAGAATAAGATCTAGATGGACATTAAATAACACAATATTGGGAGAGAAAGACTTTGTACAGAAAATGAAAGAAAGAATTGGCTTTCTTTTTCAAAGAAAATAAAAAAGAAGATACATCTATACAGAACTTATGGGACACAATAAAGGCCGTTACTAGAGACTTCCTTCTGGTTGGCCGGAGGCAACGGTCGAGCCTTGGTGCTCGTCTGCCGCTTGGTTGCCTCTGCGGCCCCCCCAAGGGGCAGGGAGTTCTTTTAAAGGACTCCTGCTGTACGGGCAGCTTGCGGGGAATCCCCCCACCTCAACGGCGGTCGGGGGGTGGCCCCCGCTTCGACCTAGGTGCAGAGGAACGAGTCGCGGGGGGGCGTCGTCCCCTTTGCCGATGGAGAGCCAGAACAGCTATCGCGTTTAAAGAAGGACTGAAATGCCTGGGCTGAAGGCAACACCGAAGCTCCTGGCTGCAAGGTGGATCGTGAGTGACTTTATTTTAATGCTCTCAACTTTAAGCTTGAAAGAAGAAGGAGGGGGAGTTTGTAAAAAAAAACCTCGGAATGGGAAAAAAAGCGGCATTTAGAAATGCTCCCCAGGCTTGGGGAAGCGGAGAAATCAACATCCGATTCTTTTTAAACCATAAGTGAAAGTCTTTCCTGCACGATCTTAGGATACTTTTTATCGAAGTCTGGCTACAATTGAATTGATTTTCACTCTCGGCGGCTTACAGTGGAACAGGGGAAGATGGCGTTTCTTTGTTCCCAGGTGATATATTTTTCTGGAAAATTGCTGGCACTCCCTTACGTTTGGGACTGTTCTTCTCTCTTTATTAACGGAAGAAAGTAATTGACTAATTGGACCTTTTCCTGTTGTGCCTTCTCTGGTTTTTTTATCTACTGTTTTTTAAGAATTTGTTTTCTCTCTGGACTGTCCCTAACTGGATTTATGAGTTCGGACACTGGCTTTTGTTCTCTCCTTGCTTCGCGGACTGCCTCTCCAACAGACGCCATATTAGCGACAAAGACTTAAAACTTTGATTAGTGCTTTAAAAATACAGCTACATCAACTTAAGACTATTTTAATGTTACCTAAAGAAACAGAGATGGAAGCCACATAGTTATCATTAATGGAGGAAACTCTTCAAAACATTTTGAAAGAACTTAAGGAATTCTGGAAAGATAATGACAGATCAAAATCAGAACTTTTGGAGACACAGAAAGTGCTAATGGAAAATGAACAAAGAATTGATGGTTTGGAGGGGGGGTTGCCTGTGACAAGGGTAGAGCTTAAAAATTCTAGAAATAACTCAGTATATGCCAGGATAAATGAAGTACCCAGAGAGATATGCATTAAATGTGTGAGAAGGCCAACAGGGGAAGGGACCTTGAGAGCGCAGAGAGACGGTTCCTTAATTTATCAACAGAATGTGGTTGCCACCTTGAAACAGATCCTGTCATGACTGCTCTTACCATAATTCAAGAAAGACCACACTTAAGCATATTCAAGATGATTAAGGTTACTTTTACTGAATAAGGAAAAGTCAGCATCAAAGGTTAAGCCAGAAGTGGCTACTTTAGGCGCGAAGCATACATATCAAAGAATTAGCCAAACCCCAATCACCCATGACCCCACCCCAGTGTCCAATACAGTTTCTTCTTCATTGTCAGATGGGTAGCACGTCCAGAGGTGTCATCAGAATGGAATGTGATACCGTTACTTGTAGAGATATCCCCACCTAACCCCACCTTCCACCAGCTCACTTAATAGCAACATCCCCCCTCCCTCCCCGTTTCTATGGCAGCCAAGCATGCAGGAAAGCGAAGGCTGACATCCGGCCCTCCTTCAGAAAGAAAATGTTCAACCCTGTAAAAGAGACGAAAAACACAATACCACACATTAAGACACACATAAAAACAGAATAGACGTTAAGGCTTACTGGGATACTTGGCATAAAATTGCCTCAGAAGCTTGGGGGCCTTAATATGGCATTTATCAACCCATTCGTTATGGGAAGTGGGGAAATCCTTCCAAACAACTAAGTACTGTACTTTGTTTCTATGCCTTCTGGAATCCAAAATGTCCCGAACCTCATAGTGTTGGTCCCCATCAACCAGCACAGACTTAGGAGTACTAGGATATGGCGTGCGAAGATGTGAAAAGTGTGCGGGTTTCAATAAGTGGACATGGAAAATTGGATAAAGGCGTCGATAGGATTTAGGGAGATCCAACTTAACTGAAACAGAACTTATGATCTTGGTAATCGTAAAAGGACCAACAAACTTAGGGCCTAACTTCTTGCATTTTTGAGGACTATCCAAATGTTTAGTAGACACATAAACTTGATCACCAACTTTGTATGACGGAGGTACGGCTCGCTTTTTATCTGCATACAGCTTATGCGATTCATGAGCCTCATCCAACGTTTTACGAATAATAGGCCAAACAGTCGACAGCTTCCCAGACCACTCTGAGAGGGAAAGAATTGTAGGAAGTTCATGAGGAAGCTCAGGGATGGGTACAAAGTCCTGACCATAAATTACTTTGAATGGGGTCATGCCAGTGCTACTATGAACTGAATTATTATAGGCCACCTCAGCATATATAAGAAGATCAGCCCAATCATCTTGTTGGAAGTTTATAAAGCAGCGCAAACACTGCTCTAGAACGGAGTTAGCCCTCTCACAAGCCCCATTCGTTTGCGGGTGGTGGGAGGAGCTTAAACCCTGGGCGGAGCCAATCAGCATCAGAAATTCCTTCCAAAATTTCGAAGTAAACTGGACGCCTCGATCGGAGATGATGCGTTTTGGAACCCCATGCTGACGATATATATGAGTCAGGAATAACTTTGCGAGAGCCTTAGCTGATGGGATCTTGGAACACGGTACAAAGTGAACTTGCTTGGAGAATAAATCTGTAACAACCCATATAACTGTAAATCCTTGGCTACTTGGAAGGTCGACAATGAAGTCCATAGATATCTCCTTCCAAGGAGCCTCCGGCCGCGCTACGGACTGGAGAAGACCGTGAGGTTTGCCAGGAGTACGTTTTGAAGCAGCACATGTAGGGCAGCTAGCGATGTAAGATTCAACATCCTTTTTCAATGAGGGCCACCAGAATTGGCGTTTAACTAAATGTATAGTCTTTACAAAACCAAAATGACCCGCCAATCTGGAGTCATGTGCTCTCTGTAACACAAACGGCCGAAGTGTTGCAGGCACATAAATTTTGGACCCAATCCAAGGGAGATCATCTCTTACAGTACAATCTGCTGAGTGTGTGGAGTACCATTCATCGGTGAGAAGTTTAGTCTTAATTTTAGAAACCAAGTCCGGTAACGGGTCGTTTTGCAAATCAGAATGGCTCCTAGTAACCACCGGGTTAGCCATGCTGTACAGGGGCAGAACTGGCTGAATCACTGAAAGCTTAGAAGTGTCATATTGAGGCAGTCTGGATAAGGCGTCAGCCATAAAGTTTTTTCCCCCTGGAATATATTTCAAAGTAAAGTTGAAGCGGTTAAAATACTGAGACCAGCGTACTTGTTTCGGAGAAAGTTTACGAGAAGTTGTGAGGTATTCCAAATTTTTATGATCAGTCCATACCTCAAATGGGTGAGGCGCACCTTCAAGAAAGTGTCGCCAAGACATGAGTGCCCAACGAACAGCAAAAGCCTCCTTCTCCCAGATCGCCCATCGCCTTTCAGTATTGGATAACTTACGAGAAGTATAAGCACAGGGCTGAAGGGAACCTTGTTGGTTGTGTTGCAATAAGACAGCTCCAACAGCCACGTCGCTAGCATCTGCTTGAATGACTAAGGGAAGATTAACATCCGGATGTTTAAGCACAGGTTCTGCTGCAAATAAACGCTTCAGTTTTTCAAAAGCGGCCTGACATTCCATGGTCCAGTTGAGAGGAGAGCTAGGTCGAGGTTTTGTCTCACTGTTGGTTTTGAGCAGGTTTGTAATAGGTAGAGCTATACTAGCGAAAGAAGGTATAAATTGGTGATAAAAATTAGCAAAACCCAAAAAACTCTGTAATTGTTTACGAGTGCGAGGAGGGGCCCACTCTGTAACAGCTTTGACTTTGTTAGGGTCCATTTCAATACCGTCTGCTGAGATACGATACCCCAGATAGTCTATCTTATGCTGATGAAATTCACACTTAGAGAGTTTAGCATACAATTCAGCAGCTCTTAGTTTATTCAAAACAGAACGAACTAGTTTCACGTGTTCATCCCGTGTTTGTGTGTAGACGACGATATCATCAAGATAAACGATAACGCCCTTGTACAGGTGTTCATGCAATACTTCATTGAATAGTTGCATAAAAACCGAAGGCACCCCCTGTAGGCCAAAAGGCAATACTTTAAACTGAAAACATCCTAACGGGCAGTTAAACGCTGTTTTCCATTCATCGCCTTCCTTAATTCTTATCCTGTAATACGCCTCCCTGAGGTCAAGTTTAGTGAAGATTTTGCCTGTGGCCAAATGAGCTAACATGTCTTTCATAAGAGGTAAGGGATATACATTGTGTTCGCATATCGTGTTCAAAAATCTGTAATCCGTCACAAGACGAAGTGACCCATCCTTTTTTTTTCTAAACATCACAGGAGCCGCCACCCGTGGTCTAGCAGGTTCAATAAAACCTCTTTCCAAGTTCTTATCAATAAATTTGCGAAGTTCAATCATTTCCCGAGGTGTCATAGAATAAATCCGTGGCTTGGGGAGTTGTACACCAGGGAGAAAGTCAATAGAACAGTCAGTGTCCCTGTGGGGGGTAATGTGTCTGAAGATTTCTCACTAAACACATCTTTTAGGTCCCAGTATTCCTTAGGGATTTTGTCCTCCCCAGGTATAACTTCAAGTAAACAACGATCCTGACCCACGTTAGCAGCTTCCGAAATAGGTAGAGGTTCAACCAGAGACTGAATGTTGGGGAGTTGTGGACCAGGGGGATGTGTCTCCGCACTAGGTGGCATAGGTAAAGGGATGCGAATCCAACCTTCTCTCCAGTCCACTAGTGGGTTCCACTTTCGTAGCCAATTTAAGCCTAAAATAACAGGGTTATCAGCAATTGGCGCAACAATAAAGTTAATGAATTCCTGATGGTGATCCCCAATGGACATCTGAATGGGCTCTGTAACAAATTGTGCAGGGTTACCGCCCGCAACGGTCCCATCCATTTGGCAAAAGGCTATGGGAACTTTTAAATTTTTTAGATGAAATCCCATATGCTGGACTAATTCTTGGCTGATAAGGCATCGTGAACAGCCAGAATCCAAAAGTGCAAGTATTTTACAATTGCGGCCACTAGATGGAGCCAAAAGATGCAAAGGAATAACAAAGGGCCCGGAAGTGGAACTCACCCAATTCTCGTCATTGGAGTCTGTGTCCTTCTCCCAGTCATCTGGCACCCTCTGCTGGTGATGATCGGTGGTGAGATCGAGTGGTTCAGCTCCGCGCATCGCTTGCTTCATACGCATGCCCGGGGGTTTCGCGTGTTTTTTCACTTCCGCGTATGGCTGCTGGCGGGGTGTTTCTTTCATTTTGCAATCATTTGCCCAATGGCCTTCCTTTCCACAGCGGAAACAAGCATTTGAACGAGGAGAAATAGGCTTTCCCTTTCCAAATCCCCTTTGGTGCTGAAGCTCAAACCCTTGTGGGCGGGTAAAATCTTTTTTCCTGTCTTTGTTGATGTCAGGTAGCGGATTATTACGCAACAGATCTATCTCCACCAAGCTTCTAAGGATTCGGGTGACTTTCTGTTCACACAGCTCTGATACAAAGTGGGGTTCAGGCCTTCAGTGTATTCATCAATGAGAGCCTCAACACTCCAACCCCTCATATAACATGCTAGCTGGCGAAAACGTTGACTATATTCTTGAACTGGTCTGTTCCCTTGGCGTAACGTTTTCATTTCAAGCCTTGCCTTTCTATGGAGGAGAGGGTCTTCGAACCGTCTTCTTAGAGCGGTCATAAAACTGTCGAAGTCTCTCATTAAAGGTGAACGCTCATTATGAAGGGCTACCACCCATTCTCCTGCCCTTCCCTCAAGAGCCAGAGTGACAATTCTTATTTTAGATTCATCATTGGGTAGATCGGCTGCAAATTCATTTACAAAACTGCTAACTTGAAGCAGAAAAAACCCCAGCTCTTTGGGTTCTCCTCCGAACTTAATTCCCAGGGGGGGAAGTCTTTGTCTACGAGGCGCGGGGTTTGGTTCCCTCTGTAGACCTACCCCCGGGCCGCTTTCCCTCTGTGTTTCACCACGGGGGGGTGCCTGCTCTTTGTCTTTCTCTCGGGGGGAGGGTGGCTTCCGCCCAGTGTCTTTCTGTTGCCATTCTGAGCTATGATCCCTCCCCAACCTTTGTTCTCTTAAATTCTGTAAATCATCAGCTTGGCGGAGTAAAGCTTTAGCGGCCTCTCTTAAATGAGTCTCCTCCTCCCACTGATCCTGCACGGAGGGGGAATGAGCCCGTCTGCGTCAGGTGGTAGTTACCCCAGGGGGGATTTCTTTAAGGGCGACTTCCTTCAGCCCCACTCCCTCGGACCAACGGTGGCGAACTGATGCATCTTCGGGTTTCGAGTCCAGAGTAACATCAGCCAATAATTCCATTACTGACCTTGTGTCTTCCGTCAAGCACGTCTGGTCAAGGGATGTTGCCCCCAGCAACTCTTCATTCGTTGGTTCCGACATTTGTCCTCGGTTTTATGGTTTTATTACACTTACTGCTGAAAGTGTTACTTCAGAGATAAGTGTGAAGTGACTTCTGGCTTTTTGTCATGACTGCTCTTACCATAATTCAAGAAAGACCACACTTAAGCATATTCAAGATGATTAAGGTTACTTTTACTGAATAAGGAAAAGTCAGCATCAAAGGTTAAGCCAGAAGTGGCTACTTTAGGCGCGAAGCATACATATCAAAGAATTAGCCAAACCCCAATCACCCATGACCCCACCCCAGTGTCCAATACAGTTTCTTCTTCATTGTCAGATGGGTAGCACGTCCAGAGGTGTCATCAGAATGGAATGTGATACCGTTACTTGTAGAGATATCCCCACCTAACCCCACCTTCCACCAGCTCACTTAATAGCAACATCCCCCCTCCCTCCCCATTTCTATGGCAGCCAAGCATGCAGGAAAGCGAAGGCTGACAGATCCCGAAAAAGATTATAGAGATAGGGGGGAATTGTTCCTTCTTATTTAAACGATTATTTTAAAAGGGGGTGTGTTTCTGGTGGGTGATGTTCGAGGGAATGTTGGCGTTATGGGAGGGGGGAAGAGTAAAAATTAAAATAACTGCAGAGGCGGATGCCTTTCTTAAGAAAAAAAATACTCCCCTATCCTGGAGGATGAAAATGGGGGAACGGAGGGGGCCTCGGCTCCGCCCGCTGGAGGTCAGGGAGAGGATGATACGATTGCCATAAGACTTAGATTTCATAAGTGACTTTTTTCTGTAATAGTATAAATTTTATTTGGATGTTTATAAATGATTGATTGCATAGATTTTAAAATTGAAATATTTGTATCTCTTTCCACTTTGTAGAAAAATGAAAAATTTACTGTATTCTCTATTTCTTTTTATGAAGCCTTGGAGGGTGTCAACATCTCCGACATAGAGGTTCTCAATATGTCTTTGTAAACTCCTTATAATCCCTTATCCTTTTTTCTTTATAAAAACTTGTAAAACCCAATAAAACTTTTTCAAAACGAAAAAAAATAAAATAAAGGCCGTTACTAGAGGTCTGATAATAGATAATACAAGAAGGAGGAATATAAAGAAAAAACAAATTTGTAAATGTTTAGAGAATGATTATAAGAGATTAGAAAAAGAACTACAGAAATCTCCACAAAAAAAGATATTAAAATGAAAATGGAGGAATTGGCTAAAAAAATTAGAGGCACGAAACAGAACTTCCTTTGAAAACGCAAACAAGCCAGGCAGATGGTTGGCATACAAACTGAGAAAAGAAGGCAAAGAAGATCCAACAACTAAAAGATGAACAAGGACAAATACAGTATGGAAATACAGAAAAGAAGAAAATTATTCAAGATTACTATGTCAAGTTATATGAACAAGAGAATATAGAAGAGGGAGGAATCAAGCAATATTTGCAGGATGCCAATCTCCCCCAAATACCAGAGGAACCAGAGCTATACTAGAAAGCTCTGAAAAGGCAAAAAAATGGGAAGGCTCCAGGACTACCAGTGGAATGTTATAAAACATTAGAGGAACCCTTGTTGCTTCCTCTCCTTGAAGTTATGAATGAAGTAATGGTTGAAAGCAAAATGCCTAACACATGGTCAGAAGCATATATTACATTGTTACCTAAAGAAGAGGCAGATTCTATACAAATTAAGAACTATAGACCAATCTCCTTGCTAAATTCAGATTATAAGATATTTGCATCAATATTGGCAGAGAGACTTAAAAATATTTAAATGGGTTTATCCATTTGGATCAAAGTGGTGTTTTTTTTTTTTTTTTTACCAAAGAGACAAATTAAAGATAACGTAAGAATAATTTTGGATACTTTGGAATACTATGAGGCTCACTCTGAAAAGCGAATGGCTTTGATATTTCTTGATGTGCAGAAAGCCTTTGATAATGTGAACTGGTGATTTATGTTTCAACAAATGGAACAAATGAACTTTGGTAAGACCTTTATTCAAACCATACAAACTATATATCATAAACAAACAGCTAAGATAATGATAAATGTAGAACTCACTGATCCTATTGAAATAAAGAGAGGTACAGGACAAGGCTGCCCACTATCACCGTTACTTTTCGTCTTAACGTTAGAAGTTTTAAATAGAAAAATCAGAGAACAGGAAGAAATAGAAGAAATAAAGGGAATGACAATCAAATATAAACTCCAAGAGTTTGCAGATGATCTAGTTTTTATTCTTGAAGAGCCTTTGAAACTGCACCTAAACTGATAAGAAAAATTGAGAAATAAGGAACAGTAGCAGGTTTGAAAATAAATAAAGATAAAACAAAAATCTTGACAAAGAACTTACCATCAAGGAAAAAACAAGAACTGGTGGAAATCCTGGAGATTAAAGTCACGAAAAAGGTTAAATACTTAGGGATTCACCTAACAACTAGATGTAGTACTCTTAAATAGGATAATTACATTAGATTGAAGCAACAAAGTGCAGTGCACTTGATGAAATGGGAAAATCGACAATTGTCATTGATTGGGAGAATTTCCATAATCAAAATGACCATTTTGCCAAGAATCCTATACCTGTTTCAGACAATCCCAATTAGATTGGGGAAGGACTGCTTTGAAGACTTAAATAAAATGGTTTTGAAATTTATATGGCAAGGGAAAAAGGCAAGAATAAAGCTTAAAGTGTTGCAAGACTAAAATAAGAGGAGGGATGGGTTTACCTGACTGGGACCAGGCAACAAGTTTGATGTGGATTAAGGAGTGGATAACATTAAGAAATGCTAGGCTTTTGAACTTAGAGGGTCATCATCTATAATCCACAGGTGGTTGGAGAAAATGATACATAAACACATCGACTTTAAATCAGAACTCTTTTTATTGGAAATTATTCCAGGAACATACAATAAAGACTTGAAATATTTGATTGTAAACGTTTTGACCGCAGCTAGAATTGCATTTGCAAAAAATTGGAAAAATGTGAAACCACCAACACAGGAGGAAATTATTTGAAAAATAATGGAATGTGCTGAAATGAGTAAACTGACATTTGAAATCAGAGAACAAGAAGACAAGAAATTTTATAAGATATGGGACTTGTTTTTATCAATGGTTAGATAAAAGAAATTGGAAATGAATTTGTTTACTTATGCATTACTAGAAAGTGATAGTCAACATTATGAAATCATTTTGTTATGAAATAAAGTGTTTGAATATATGATACATAAAGGATAATTATGAATTGAATTTGTAAGAGTAGGATGACATGAATTCTATGTATAATAGCAAGTAGTGATTATGTTATGTTAGAAAGACATTTTGTATGTTAAATAGATTAATAATGATATAACGAATGATTGATACATATATGAATTGAAACACTTAGCAACTATTTAATTTAATAATGGGAAAATATTACTGGAGTTTGAATATATGATATATAAGTACTGTATATTCTATGGATGATGGCTGATAATTCCTCATAATTGAAAGTAATGATGCATAATATGAATTGATGGAAAATTCTTGTAAGAACAATAGAAAGAGATGGGTGATTCTTATAAAGACTTATGGTCACTAAAAGGATCTAAGGAAATAAGGTTTGTTTGAAATGAAGAAATATTAATTGTAATTGAACACATAAATGCTTAATGACAGTGATGTATTTAGCTATGCTTGATGGAAAATTATTAATTATATATGCAATTGAGGCACAAAAGCTTGTAACCAAATGACATGTTATATGGAACTTGAGAATGGTTTTATATTTTGTTTGTCTTCATATGTTTGAAAATAAAAAAAAAAATCTAAAAAAAAAAATTTCCTGGAATATATACTTGTGCCAATTTAAATATTTCTGAAGCAAATAATTGCACATTTTATTTTTCTGTATAACAGAGCAACACACACTATCTAAAAATTATTGTATGGCAGCTTGTTGATATTTCAAAAGCAAATATTTTGGGATTAATATAAAGAGAATAAATTATATTTTCCCCTAAGCAAAAAAACAAAAATAAAATTACTATCAACAAATTAGGGATAAAATCCAGAATGGTGTATAACAATAATGATGATGGTGATGATGGTGATGGCGATGGTGGTGGTGGTGGTGGTATGGTCTTTTTAAAAAGTATTTCTCTGAATTACCCATTCCTTTGTTTGTTAATTGCCTTTATTAAAATTAGCATTTTAAAATTTCTAATTTTCTTGCTCATCTGTGAAATGTCATTCATTGCCTCGTGTATCATATCTGCTAATTAAATTTTAATGCTATCTAATTTTACTTGTTTATCTTTTCTCCCCCGAAATGTTGCCTGTTTTTACCAGAATTGCTGAATACTTTTTTGATCTCCCTTCTGCACCCAAATAATCTACTTTAAATGTAGTCATCAGGAACAGACATGATTGCAATTATGTTTTTTAAAAATTTGTATGTATCTAAATTATTTTCAGGAGCTTTTTGAGAGCCAAAATATATTTGTGAATCATATTTTATTGGCTTTTTCCCCTCTGCTTTCTAATGAACAGATGCTGTGGGAGATTGCCAATCTGATTGTAATATCTTCTAGAAGCTACAATGACATCATTGCACAAATTATGCAAATTATATCATTTGCATAATGTTTTTGATGATAATAATGTCCATATGATATTATTTACACACACACAGACAAGATAGCAATGACTGTGACCATTATCACTGGTCTTATTATTTTACATGGGTAAAATTGTCTTGGCAAAGTTATTTTCCACCATTTTGGAATGAAAACATAAGACGCTTCTATCCAGTCTATTAAAGTGATAAAACAACCTGAGGAAGACAATTCTGTTGGGATTCTTTAAAAAGGGGAAATAATGATACCATGCTTCCCCAAAAATAAGACAGGGTCTTATTTTCTTTTGATCCCCAAAATAAGTGCTTGGCCTTATTTTTGGGGAGGTCTTACTATTTTTGAGGTGCAGGAAGCGGGGAACGTGGTTACCTCATGGTTGCTGCTGTGTTGCAATATTTTTGGAGAGGGTTTATTTTCAGGGGAGGGCTTATTTTAGCGCATGCGCTAAAAAACCCAATTGGGCTTATTATCCGGGGAGGTCTTATTTTCAGGGAAACAGGGAATTACTAAACACATTACCTGTAATGCTCATTAGTTCAAATCGGCAGCCTCCTATTTCTGCTATTCATCTTCTAATAAACTGAGAAGAGTAGGCTCAATTCAGCTTTTTATAAAGTGTTTTCATGCATGCATTTAATCTCTTTTCTATTTTACATTTTCCTGGGGTTGTGACTTACTGAGCTTGTGCTACCATTATACAAAATGAAATGGCCACCTACATCTGAGATTGCTGACTAGCAGCAGAAACACAATGTGTTAAGAAATGGGAGATGTCACCTGCAAACCTATCTTGATTCCTCCTAAGCCATCGGAATACCTCCAGGGGTGATGGAGGACAGTATGAAGATATAATAATAATAATAATAATAATAATAATAATAATAATAATAATAATAATAATAATAATAATAATAATAATAATTTAATTTTATATCCCGCTCTCTCTCCCCAAGGGGACTCGAGGCGGGGCACAGGCAATTAAAATACAAATAAAACCACAGACAAATACAGAATACAAAGTTAAAAATAGATTAAATTGATCCTGCGCTAAAACCCATAAACTAAACTAAAAATTACCCCTAAAAACCCCTAACCTAAAAAGAGACTACCCAAGGCCGGCCAGACGAAAAAAGTGTGTCTTTAATTTTAAGCGGAAGGAGCGGAGGTCCGTGGTTGTCCTGATATCGGGGGGGAAGGTCATTCCAGAGGGCTGGGCCCGCCACAGAGAAGGCCCTTCCCCTGGGCGTCGCCCGCTGACAAAGTCTAGTGGACGGCACCCGGAGAAGTCCCTCTCTGTGGGAGCGAATCGGCCGTGAGGATGTATGGGGCAGGATCCGATCCCGCAGGTAGCTAGGTCCCGAGCCATGGAGCGCTTTGAAGATGGTAATTAACACCTTGAAGCGCACCCGGAAGACGACAGGTAGCCAGTGCAGCTCGCGCAAGAGCGGTGTTACGTGGGCAAACCTAAACGTGCCCATAATTGCTCGCGTGGCTGCATTCTGGACCAACTGAAGCCTCCGGGTACACCTCAAGGGGAGCCCCATGTAGAGAGAGTTGCAATAATCCAGTCGGGATGTCACGAGAGCATGAGTGACTGTGCGAAGGGCGTCCCGATCCAATAGGGGGCGCAACTGGCGTACCAGGCAAACCTGGTAAAACGCCCTCCTGGCCACGGCTGTCACTTGATCTTCCATGGACAGCCGGGTATCCAGGAGGACACCCAAGTTGCGCGCCCCATCCACAGGGGCAAGATGTTCGCCCCCTATGGCCAGCGTTGGAGAGAGCTGGTTGAAAAGAGCCAACTATTTATTCACTTAATCTTTGCATACCGAAATGGGGGAGGAATATTGTTCTGTGCACAACTAGAAACTATATATTTATTGGACACCAGAAAATGTTAGCTAATCAAAATAACAGTTATTGAGATAATTGAGAAAGAAAAATATGTCCTTTAGAAATGTACAGAGAACCTGTCCAAATGTCCCAGGTTTAGCAAAAAGGGAAGTGTTGCAGTATGAGTGATAAGAGGAACAGAGGAAGAAGGAAGTGAAGAAGTGCAAAGCAGTTCCTTCTGGGATGACTGCTAAAATGATTAAGCTATCAAGAGTTGTTAGCTTTTTCATGTTCCAAAAACATGGAAAAGACAATATAAAGTAAGAGAACAATTGGCTGCAGAGGAGTTTAATTTTCAACTGTTTTCATATGCGCATGTAAAAAAAGATTGAAGGTAGATAACAGGACATTTGGAACTGAGCAACAAAAAAACCAGCATTTGATATTGAATTATACAAAAATGATGAACATCTGATTGCCAAAATGTATAAACTCATGTTGAAATTTAAAATGATGAAATTAAAAGAATGTATGATAAAATGGACTAAAAGTTTGGACATACAGAATCATATAGTTGGAACAGTGTGGCTGTCAGTTTCCAGATATTTCTACAGGGATGCTGGCATTATGGTGGGAGGAATGGGGGAGGAATACAATAGTATAGTCTTTATTGTCATTGTACAAAATAAATACAACGAAATTGGTTTTAGCCTCACTAGTTCAAAATTATAGAGGAAATGAAAAAAGAAAGAAAAAGGAAAAACTAGTCATACGTTTCCGTGATTGTGATTGTATTTAAAAGCCTGACAGCCCAAGGATAGAAACTATTTTTAAACCTATTTGTTCAGCTGGCTATACTTTGATGTCTTCTGCCTGATGGTAGAAGTGCAAAGAGACACTGATCAGTGTGAATCATCTCTGAGTATCTTCCTTACTCTGCTAAAGCAGCGAGACCAGTGGTGTTAGAGGGCAACCAATGGTTTCTTGTGCCGAACTGATCACTCTCTGTAGTGACTTCCTATCTACAACCAGCATACCATATAATGCAATATGTGAGGACACTTTCTATGGTGAGCCAATAGAAAGAGGTCATCAGCCATTGTTCTACCTGCTTTTTTTGCAGGACTCTAAGGAAATGAAGTCTCTATTGGGCCTTTCCAATCACCAGGGACATGTTGTTTTTCCAGGTGAGATCTTGACTAATAAACACTCCCAAGAATTTAAAAGAGGAAACCTTCTCCACATAGCCTCCCTCGATATACAGTGGGGCAGATTCCTCTCTGTGCTTCCAGAAATCTAGCACCATCTCCTTTTTCTTACTAGTATTTAGATATAAATTATTTTTTGAGCACCATGCAGATACCTTCTGGACTTCTTCCTTGTATGTTGTTTCATCCCCTCTGGTTATGAGACCCAGCACTGTTGTGTCATCTGCAAAATTTATTATGATGTTGGATGGATCAGAGGATATGCAGTCATATGTATACAGTGAGTAGAGGTAGGGGCTGAGCACACAGCCCTGAGGGGAGCCTGTGCTGAGCTTCAGCGTGGAAGACGTAAAGGACCCAACCCTTACTGTTTGTGGACGATCCACCAGGAAGTCTTTGATCCATTCACAAGTGAGGGGAGGGAAATTCAGGTCAGTCAACTTTTCAATGAGAATACCTGTTAGGATGGTGTTAAAGGCCGAGCTATAGTCTATAAAAAGCATTCTGACTTAATTCCCAGATTTCTCAAGGTGGTTCAGTGCGATACGTAGAGCAGTGGTGATGGTGTCCCCTGTCAACCTGTTGCTTCTATAAGCTAACTGGTGTTGATCAAAATTTGGTGCAAGACAGGACCTGAGGTGTTGTAGGACCAGTCTCTCAAATCTCAGTGATCTGTATATGAAATTTCTGTTTCCTACATTACTGTGCTAATCTCTATATGAAGTTTCTCTTTCTGAAATGATGTAGTGTGGTAGGGGGTTGGTTAGCATTGCTTTTAGTGAGAAGCCTCAGTTCTTGCTTAGATCTCTTGTTATCACAAACCTCTCAATAAAAGCTCCTTTTGGAACAATTGCAGTTTCCATTCCTATATGGTTCCGCCCCAGGCTCCTGATGGACCCGGCAAGGTTCCAAAGGGAGCTTGGGCCAATTCCTGTGGACTTGCCCCGCGACTCGACTGAGGACCTAGTGGCCGCATGGTTAAGTGCGGCCACGGGGGCCTTGGACCGAGTTGCGCCCTTGCAGCCTCTCTTGCGGCAACGAACCACCTGGGCTCCTTGGTTTACCGAGGGGCTCAGGGAGATGAAGCGCCACAAGAGACGCCTAGAGAGCAGATGGAGATCATCTCACTCCGAAGCCGACCGAACACTAGTGAGAGCCCACATTAGGACTTACTTAGTGGCGATAAGAGTGGCCAAACGCGAGTATTGTGCCACTCTTATTGCATCCGCAGATAACCGCCCTGCCGCCCTGTTTGGGGTGACCCGCTCCCTCCTTCAACAGAGGCCGCGGGAAGCCCCTTTACAGGGTCGAGCAGAGGAATTTGGGATTTATCTGCAGGAGAAAATCACTCGGATTCGGAGCGAGTTACCCTTCATCGACAGTGGCCCAGTCGAGCGTGCCGAGGCTGTTCTTGTGACACCATCATGGGAGGAGTTTGATTTTGTTACTACCGAGGATATGGACAAGTTGTCAAAGAGACTTAGGGCCACCACATGTTTATTGGACCCGTGTCCCTCCTGGCTTGCACTGGCATCCTGGGAGATGACACGAGGCTGGCTCCAGGGCATTGTCAACGCATCTTTGAGTGAGGGGTCCTTGCCTGCCGTCTTGAAAGAGGCGGTAGTAAGGCCCCTCCTCAAGAAGCCATCCCTGGATCCAGCATTATTAGAGAACTATCGTCCCGTCTCCAACCTTCACTTTTTAGTGAAGGTTGTTGAGAGTGTGGTGGCTCAACAGTTTCCGCGACACTTGGAGGAAGTTGATTATCTAGACCCGTGCCAGTCCGGCTTCCGACCCGGGCACAGCACCGAGACGGCATTGGTCGCGTTGGTTGATGATCTCTGGAGGGCGCAGGATAGAGGATTTTCCTCTATCCTAGTCCTATTAGACCTCTCAGCGGCTTTTGATACCATCGACCATGGTATCCTATTGCGCCGACTGGGGGGGTTGGGGTTGGGAGGCACCGTTTTGCGGTGGTTCTCGTCCTACCTCTCTGGTCGGTCGCAATGTGTGTTGACCGGGGGGCAGAGGTCGACTTCGAGGCCCCTCATATGTGGGGTACCTCAGGGGTCGGTCCTCTCGCCCCTACTGTTCAACACATATATGAAGCCGCTGGGTGAGATCATCCGTGGTTTTGGGGTGGGATATCATCTGTACGCTTATGATACTCAGTTGTACATATCCACCCCAGACCACCCCAACGATGCCGTCGAGGTTATGTCCCAGTGTTTGGAGGCCGTACGGATCTGGATGGGTAGTAACAAACTCAAGCTCAACCCGTCCAAGACTGAGTGGCTGTGGCTCCCAGCACCCCGTTTCAGCCAGATTATTTCAACTCTGGCCATTGGGGGTGAAACACCGGCCCCCGTGGAGAGGGCGTGCAATTTGGGTGTCCTCCTGGACTCCCGGCTGTCTATGGAGGACCATGTGGCAGCCGTGGCCAGGGGGGCGTTCCATCAGGTACGCCTGATGCGCCAATTGCGCCCCTTACTGGACCGGGGTGCCTTACGCACGGTCACTCAAGCACTCGTCACGTCTCGACTCGACTACTGTAATGCTCTCTACATGGGGCTTCCCTTGAGGTGCACCCGAAAGCTACAGTTAGTCCAGAACGCAGCCGCGCGGGTAATTACGGGAGCGCCTAGACACTCCCATATAACACCTATCCTGCGCGAGCTGCACTGGCTTCCTGTGGTCTTTCGGGTGCGCTTCAAGGTCCTAACGACCATCTTTAAAGCGCTCCATGGCTCGGGGCATAGTTATATGCGAGACCATCTCCTGCCCCATACATCCCTCAGACCGATACGCTCCCACAGAGTGGGCCTCCTCAGGGTGCCGTCGGCTGGACAATGCCGACTGGTGACACCCAGGGGGAGAGCCTTCTCTGTGGCGGGACCAGCCCTTGGAACGACTTGCTCCCTGAACTCCGTACCATTTCTGACCTCCGCCTCTTCCGCAAGTGTCTGAAGACACACCTATTCCAACTAGCCGGCCTTGCGCAGCCTCCAATGCCGACTCTTAAATAGTTTTAAAATGGGGATTTTAATTCGGTTTTAGCACAGGCCCTTAGTGGAATAAGTTTTTTTAAAAAAAGAAATAGTTTTATATGTTTTGTATGTTTTAATGTTCCTGTGCGCCGCCCTGGGTCCATTCGGAGAAGGGCGGGGTATAAATTCAATAAATAAATAATAAATAAATAAGAGTCCTGCTTTCTTGGGAACATTGGAGAAGCAAGACCTTATATTAGGCAAGAAGGGCAAATAGGCCAACCTGGAGAGGTAACAGCCCTAATGTGGGGACCATGCACACCATGTCTGCCTAGGGCAGTGACCTCAAAGAAGCTGGGGAGACCCCCCCAAATCTCAATTGAGGCCCTCAATGCCTGGGTCAAGGAGAACATTGCCTCAAGCACTGCTGCCAAGCCGAAGTGGTCCATCGCTATTGGGAAGATGGAAGGCTGGGATGGCAGAACCAAAGATGTCACCTTCACCCATGGGAGCCAACGACCTGGTTGGAAGCAGGAGATTGGAGACCTTTATGACAATGATGAACTGGAAGGAGCCCCAGACTGGCCCAACCAACTCCTAAGGGAAGCCATGAACCTCACCAGGGAGGCCATCCGTGGCATGAGGATCCAGGATGCCCAGGCTTGCACTTCATGCCAGTTAGGAGTACAAAAGGAGGCTACCAATGAATGAAAAGGATCCCCAACCACAGGGGCATTGGCTGAAAATATGGGAGCTACTGATGAACCCATTTGCACCGTGGAAGATCTGCCCAGGAGACATCTCAATGCAAAGCAAGGCTTGCATATTGACAAGAGGAGATTCCACCCTTAGAATGGAAGGCACTCTCTCTTGGTATCAAATTCGATGGGAATCCCCAGCAACTGGGATTTTCCTCACACACATACTGACCTACATGCAGGAGTATGAGAAGGATTTCCCTACAGAAGGCACCAAAGTCAGGATTGAGAAAAAAAAATATGACTTTTAGAAATGTACAGAGAACCTGTCCAAATGCCGTCCAGTCACCGAGTACACCAAAGAGTTCCATAATCTGACTTGCCACATAGATTGGCCAAAGGAAATACTCTGAGTTGGTTCAAAGATGGCTTAAACAATGACCTGTACAATGTCTGTATTGCCCATGGAGCCCCATTCCAACAGCTGGTGTGTCTTGGCTGAGGAAGCAGAAATTGACCAAGCTCAAAGCCAGTACCGTGCAAACTGTTCCTGGAAGAGATCCCTGCCAGAAGGGAAAAGGGAGGAAACCAAATCTCACTCTGCCCTGCTGTGCTCAGCCTCCTGCTTCCATTGCAGGAAGGAAGGTTACCTCACAAATGAGTGCCATGTGAGAATGTCCAACCGAAAGGGAGAGAAACAGGTCAGAGGGAAACCCTTAAAGCCATCACTGCGTTCCAAAGATATCTCTCTGAAGACTCATGCAGTCATTGCGTTGCCACCAGAATAAATTATGGTGCGAGAAACTCCAACCCCTCCGGTGGAGAAACCCAGTCAGTCAGAGTGACTACAAAGACCCTTTGGTGAATGGGGTTGTCAAACACTTTACAACCCATATAGAATTGTTAATTCTGGTAACGGGGAGAAAAGTGAGAGTTAAGGCAATGCTAGATTTGGGGTGCATGAGAAACCTCATAAGCCAGCTTTGGTTGGGGAACTGGGCACTAAAAAAACCCAGTTTTATTCTGCCAATTTGATGGGTCCATTGCAGGGAGTGCCCTGGCCATGTTTGCCACTGAACCACTCAAACTAACAATGGTATTCATTGTTACCATTACTTTCATTGTGACAGAGATGGACTGGGCCCTAGTTCTGGGGCTAACCTGGTTAAAGAAGTGAAAGCCAAGGGGGGACTGGACAGAGGGGACCCTCCAATTCCCTAAAGATGAATTAATTCAGAACAAGGAACCTCACCAGACTGAAATACTGCAGAGTGAGGAGGCAGTTGCGGCTGCAGCAGATGGACCCCTACTGGGCGTCGCCAGAGAATACGGGGACTTGATGAATATTTTCAATGAAGCGGCCTCAGATGAACTCCCCCCCCCCATTGGTCTACAGATTGTGCCATTGACATTTTACTAGGGGGCAAACTACCTAAGCAAAAACTTTATGCTCTGATTCCCTGGGAACTGGATGAATTGTGGCAATTCATAGACAAAAACCTCGAGTGTCAGTTCATTGAACTGACAAGACCCAAGGTGGCTGTCCCTGTCCTGTTCCAGGAGAAGGACAGCTCATTACATTTATGTGTTAGTTATAGAAATTTAAATGTTATTTTCAAAGAAGATCTTTATCCCCCACCCTTAATGAAAGACATGCTGGACCATCTGGGGAATGGAAGGTTTCTTTTCTAAACTAGACTTGCAGGAGGCTCATTACTGGATCAGGATTCAAGAAAGGAATGAATGGCAAACAGTGTTTAATTGCCTGTTAGGATATTTTCAGTTCAACTGCCAGGCCACCTTACCTGCTGCCTGGTCACCTGCCTGCTCTTTGCATCCATCACATCGGAGAGCTGCTGATTCTACCTGCTGATAAGTGGCCCAGTTTTTTTTTCTTTTATGCTTTTAATGTTTTTTAAAAAAATATTTATTCTGTATAGAATATTTTTAAATGGTTTTATTTTAAATTATTGCATATAGAATATTTTAAAATTGTTTTTAAGGATTTTTCAATTATTTATAGAATATCGTTTTAAAAATTATTTTTAGGGAATTTTTATTTATTTATTGTTTATAGAATATGTTTATTACAAGAAATGTCATTGCTTTGTGCAAATGTTTTATTTCTGATGCAATATGTTGCTTTTAAGTGTACAGATTTATGCATGGTTTATGTGCCTCAAAGTGGCTGCTTTTCTATGGGCAGGTGTCAGTCTCGCTAGTTCCTGCTTCGCTGCCATGGAAACGGGGAGGGTGGGGGGCGTTGGGATGAGTGTGTTCTGCTGGTGGACAATGTTGATGGTTCGTGTTATCTCTTGGTTAACGGACCTGCATTCCAGGATGGTGAAGACCTGCCCACCTGATGTTGGAGATGGAAGCATATTGGACAGTGCAAAGGGGGGGGGGTTTGGGGATTGGGATGGGCTTAAGCTTAATACTTTCTGTTCGCGCCTAAACTATTCATTCTCAGCTTTACTTGGTCTGTACACTTTTGTTACTTAGTAAAAGGAGCCTTATTCATTTCAAAATAATGTCTAAGCGTGGTCTTTCCTAAGTCAACGAAGAAGCAGGCCTGACATTAAGCTGAGAATCACAAAAAACCCTGACCTGATGTCGGAACCTTCACAAGAGGAGCCTCCGTTGGTGGAGGTCCTGCCTGAACCAATTTTGGGAGCTGAAGCATCGCATCCTCCTGTTCAATCTGAAGAGACCAGGTCAGTGATGGACTGCTTGGCTGGCCTAGATCTAAATCTGCCAGCTGAAGAATCAGTCAAACCAAAACGTTGGTCCGAAGGGGTAGGAATGAGTGGGGTAAACGTCTCCAGGCGTCGACTTTCCCCAAAGAAGGTCATTCCGGAGCTCTTAAGAGAAGAAAGGGAATTAAAAGAAATGGCTCAGGATTTACTCCGCCAGGCAGATGAGAAAAGAATGGCCCTGGAAAAAATCTGGGGGAGGGAGGCGGAACGCAAACAGCCAAAAAGTTCACAGGCAGCTCCTGCCAGGCGAAGCAGGGCTTCAACACCATCCCCCCCTCCTCAGGCCGGCAGGGAATTGCGGAGAGAGGCAGCTTCTGCCAGGCAAAGCAGGAGTCCAACGCCCTCCCCCCCCCCTCAGGCCGGAAGAGAAGCCAATCCCATTAACCCTCGCCGACTTGCAAAACTGCCTCCTTTGGGTGTAAAATACGACGGAAGTGCCGACAAACTGGCGTTTTTTCTAATTCACGTCGATAATTTCATGCAGTTTTACGCAGCTGACTTGGACGATGAAATCAAAATCAGAATTGTTTCTATGACCTTAGAAGATCAAGCTTCTAAGTGGCTGGTTTCATTGCATAATTGCCGCTCACCTGCGCTGCGCGATTTCGATCGTTTCATGAATACTCTTAGAAGGCGATTTGAAGACCCCCGTGTTGAAAGGAAAGCAAAGATGAAACTAAAAACCTTACAGCAGGGGGGCATGTCTGTTCAGGCTTACACGCAAATTTTTCAGGAGTTATCAGTGTTTATGGTTGGTTATAGTGAACAGGCCCTAATGGACATTTATGTTGAAGGGCTGAATAAAGACATTTATCAAACATGTGTGAACAGATTTCGCCCCGAGACTTTGAATGAATGGATAGATCTAGCCTCAGATGTTGAATTGGATCAAGCCCACTTACAAGATCCAGTCCGTGTGGAGAAAAAACCACAGGAAGATAGCCCCAAATCTCACCCCCCTGCGAAAGATGTACGCATGCAAAGGGGGGAGGGGAGAACAACCCAGCCTCGCTCAGGCAGCTGTTATCGCTGTGGAAAGGAGGGGCACTGGGCAGACAAATGCCGATCAAGACCACCTCCACGCCCTCCTTCTTCCTCGGACCGGAAACATCCTAAGACGCCAATCGCGCGCACCAAACCAGCTATGAGTGGGGTGGAGCCCAGCAACCTCTCTGCTGACCAGCCCACCGCTGGCCCTGATGATTGGGAGGCGTCTTCAGACTCTTCTGACGACAATCTGGTGAGTCATCGCTCCGGGCCCCTTTATATTAATTTAAAGCTTTTAGCTCCATCTACTGGCCGTACATGCAATGTGCAGGCTCTCATTGACTCTGGGTGCTCAAAATGTCTCATAAGCCAAGACATCGTGTCTTCGATGGGTTTTCACCTTAAGACCCTGAAAACTCCCATAGCCTTTTGCCAAATGGATGGTTCTGTAGCTGGGGGAACCCCAGCATCTTTTATCACCGAACCAATTCATGTTTCTATAGGCACAGGCCATACTGAGACCATCAACTTTATTGTAACTGCCATTGCCGATAATGCTGTAATTTTGGGGGTAAATTGGCTTCGTAAATGGAATCCTCTGATAAACTGGAAGGAAGGTTGGGTGCGCATACCTTTATCTCTCCCGGAACATACCTCTCTTCCGTCAGAGAATGATCAAACCCCGCAAAATCACCCACCTCCCCTTATTGAATCTGCTGCACCTTTATTGGATTTCCCATCACCTGAAGTCATACCAGGCGAAGAGAAAATTCCCAGGGAATATTGGGACCTAAAGGATGCTTTCAGTGAAAGATCTTGTGATTCCCTCCCTCCTCATAGAGCTACTGACTGTTCAATTGATTTCCTCCCTGGGGTTCAATTGCCCAAACCTCGCATGTACTCCATGACCCCACGGGAGATGGAGGAATTACGTAAATTCATCGATAAAAATCTTCAACGGGGTTTCATTGAACCAGCTAGACCGCGTGTAGCTGCACCAGTTATGTTTAGGGAGAAAAAAGATGGTACTCTAAGATTAATACAGGACTACTCCTATCTCAACACCATTTGTGAACACAATATCTACCCCCTTCCGCTCATGAAGGACATGCTGGCTCACCTGGCTACCGGTAAGATTTTTACGAAATTGGACTTACGTGAAGCCTATTACAGGGTCAGAATCAAGGAGGGGGACGAATGGAAAACAGCTTTTAACTGCCCGCTAGGATGTTTTCAATTTAAAGTCCTCCCGTTCGGTCTTCAAGGTGCCCCTTCAGTATTCATGCAACTGATAAATGAGGTTCTCCACGAGCACCTTTACAAGGGAGTAATTGTTTACATTGATGACATAATGGTTTACTCACAAACTCAAGACGAGCACGTTAAACTGGTACGCTCCGTGCTAAACAAACTGCGTTCCGCAGAACTTTATGCCAAGCTCTCTAAGTGTGAGTTTCACCAGGAACAAATTGACTATTTGGGCTACCGTATCTCTTCTGAGGGAGTTGAAATGGATCCTGCTAAAGTCAAGGCAGTGACGGAGTGGGCCCCTCCACGTACCCGTAAACAACTACAGAGTTTTTTGGGATTTGCAAATTTTTACCGCCAATTTATTCCATCATTCGCTGATATTGCCTTACCCATTACAAACCTTCTAAAAACAAAAGGAGAAGGAAAGCCTCGTCCAGGGTCCCCACTTAAATGGACAATGGAATGTCAAGCCGCTTTCGAGAAGCTTAAACGTTTGTTTGCGGCTGAACCTATTCTTAAACACCCCGATGTAAATTCCCCGTTTGTAATTCAGGCGGATGCCAGTGATGTCGCTGTGGGAGCGGTCTTGTTACAACTCAATCAACGTGGCCAATTGCAACCCTGTGCCTACACCTCTCGGAAACTCACTACGTCCGAACGTGGTTGGGCGATTTGGGAGAAAGAGGCTTTTGCTGTTCGGTGGGCTCTCATGACTTGGCGTCATTTCCTTGAAGGTGCACCCCATCCTTTCGAAGTTTGGACGGATCATAAAAATTTGGAAGCTCTTACCTCCTCTCGGAAATTGTCCCCAAGGCAACTTCGTTGGGCTCACTATTTCCATCGTTTCAATTTCCACCTTAAATATATTCCAGGAGGCAAAAATTTCATGGCTGATGCGCTTTCCAGATTGCCACAGTATGATGTTTCCAAACTTACTATAGTACAACCCATCATGCCCCTCACTTTGCCAGCTTCTCCAGTATCTGCTAAGGGCCATGCAACTGTCCAAACTACTCCACCTACTGACCTGATTGCTCGTATTAAGGACGAACTACTTACTGATGATTGGTATTCAGCACATTCTGGTGATTGCACTACCAGAGACGATCTTCCCTGGATTGGCTCGAAGATCTATGTTCCTGCTACATTACGTCCTTTTGTCTTGCAACGCGCACACGACTCACGTTTAGCTGGTCATTTCGGCTTCGTTAAAACTGTGCACCTTGTCAAACGACAGTTTTGGTGGCCCTCCTTGAAAAAAGATGTTGAATCGTATATTGCCAGTTGCCCCGTATGTGCGGCTTCCAAACGTGCGCCGGGTAAGCCACAGGGTCTTCTCCAGTCTGTAGCTACGCCGGAGAGACCTTGGAAGGAAATTTCAATGGACTTTATAGTTGATCTTCCGCCCAGTCAGGGCTATACCGTTATCTGGGTAGTTACCGATCTTTTTTCTAAACAAGTTCATTTTGTCCCCTGTACTAAAATTCCTTTTTCCAAAACTCTGGCTCGACTATTTGTTTCTCATATCTATCGTTTTCATGGCGTCCCGCAACGCATCATCTCCGATAGGGGGACCCAGTTTACTTCCCTTTTTTGGAAAGAATTTTTGAGACTGATTGGCTCCGCCCAGAGCTTAAGCTCCGCCTACCACCCTCAGACGAATGGATCTTGTGAAAGGGTTAATTCTGTTCTGGAACAGTACTTGCGTTGCTTTATTAATTTTCAACAGGATGATTGGGCTGATCTTCTCATACATGCCGAAGTGGCATATAATAACTCTGTTCACTCCAGTACAAATATGACCCCCTTTAAAATCATCTACGGGCAGGACTTTGTACCCATCCCCGAACTGCCTCATGACTCGCCGACAGTTCCCTCATTAACTGAATGGACCTCTAGACTGTCTTCTGTTTGGCCAGTTCTCCGAAAAACTTTGAACGATGCCCATGATTCGCACAAATTGTACGCTGACAGGAAACGGGCGGTCCCTCCCTCCTACAGAGTTGGCGATCAAGTTTATGTCTCTACCAAAAATTTAGATAGCCCCCAGAAATGCAAGAAGTTGGGTCCCAAATTTGTTGGTCCTTTCAAAATAACCAAGATTATCAGCTCTGTGTCGGTCCGTTTGGATCTCCCAAAGACCTACCGGCGACTATACCCTGTATTCCATGTTCACTTGCTGAAACCTGCTCGTACCTCCCATCTCCGCAAACAGTTGCCTGATACACCTGCGCCTACCATGGTGGATGGTCACCAGCATTATGAGGTCCGCGATATTTTGGACTCCAGAATCCGCAGGAATAAGACTCAGTTCCTGGTCATGTGGAAAGATTTTCCCCCTTCTCACAACGAATGGGTGGATAAAGAGCATCTCAAAGCTCCTAAACTGGTACGCCAGTTTTATGCCAAATATCCACACAAACCTTGACTTTTTTTCCCTTCTCCTTTCTGTTGTTTGTCTGTCCTTCCTTGTCTTTCAGGTGTAGCCTATCGTGTTCCGATTGCTGCCCCGGATTTCCCGCTGTTCCTGGAGGAGGTCCGGATGTCAGTCTCGCTAGTTCCTGCTTCGCTGCCATGGAAACGGGGAGGGTGGGGGGCGTTGGGATGAGTGTGTTCTGCTGGTGGACAATGTTGATGGTTCGTGTTATCTCTTGGTTAACGGACCTGCATTCCAGGATGGTGAAGACCTGCCCACCTGATGTTGGAGATGGAAGCATATTGGACAGTGCAAAGGGGGGGGGGGTTTGGGGATTGGGATGGGCTTAAGCTTAATACTTTCTGTTCGTGCCTAAACTATTCATTCTCAGCTTTACTTGGTCTGTACACTTTTGTTACTTAGTGAAAGGAGCCTTATTCATTTCAAAATAATGTCTAAGCGTGGTCTTTCCTAAGTCAACAAAGAAGCAGGCCTGACAGCAGGCCAGGTTGGTGCAAGGCAGCTTTGCCAGATTTTGTGTGTTTCTGTGTGATACCTGGTTATTTAGGTAATTGTGAGATGGTTGCTGGTTCTGTGAGCTTCCTGGCACTGACCTTTATAATTTCCTACAATGCCTTGATGATTTTTATTCCAGTGGCTTTGTCTTTCCTGTTCTTAGGGTTAGGGGAAAAAAACTGGTTTCATCTGCAGTCTTTTGGGGGGAAATTGTTATTTTTTGGTGTTTTCCTGGCACTGTCATAGTTTGTGTGTGTGGGTGTGTAATGTCCCGCAGTTACACATTAATAATGATCAAGTACTAATAATATTTCCTTATATATTTTAGTGACTTTTCCTTACATAATTGGTGTTTTCTTTCATACTTTTAGATTTCTAGTTTCTGTTTCTGTTAGTTAGCAATTAATAAAACAAATCCCACATGAAAAAGTATTCAAAGCTTTCTTGATTTTAATTGTCAATTTATTCATTCCTGCACATTCTAATATTTATTCATTTTCATATCTTTGTTTTTCCACTTTTGTGCAAACACAATTCCAGCAGCTGTTAACAGGTGTAAAATTAAATATGTGTTGTATTCTCTTTGAAATACACAACAAAATATTCCTGGTTTTAAATCCATATCTTGCTTTACCATTGCTTCTAACCATGACACCACTAACTCTTGAACAGCTACTTGGTCTGTCCCAAGTACTGAACCCAATAACAGTGTTCTTGAACACTGTTATTAATATAGTAGATTTTTTAAATCACTAGCAAATAGTACAGGAGATTTTGCTTCATTGATAGCATTGCCCAAATAATGGAAAATGCTGTGCTGAATTAAATGCAATTGAAACTTTGGATTATTTCCAAAGTTTGATTATTTCTCAGCTCATTTTATACTTGTTTGTTTATTGCAAAATTAAAGTTGGCAAAATATTATTTTTTATTTTTCGACTGTTAAAGTGCAAACAACAACAGTCTTTAGAGAAATGAAGAATAATGTAATTCAGCACAATTATACTTCAAATTGCTCTTCCAAGCTGTTCAAGTCTAGCTACATCTGTGCCAGGCCAAAAATTAACAGTAAACATCATTATAGAACATTTCAGCATTTTCTGTCTTCAGCACTAAATCTGATAGCATTCATGAACAATTCTTGATAGCAGCTTGTAACTTTCAGCATACCTAATAAATTCTCCAGTTTTTTAAAGGTGAATTATCACTTCCATTATTACAATGTTAGTGTCTCAGTTTCCAAATACAGAAAATACAGTATGCATATATTTGCAAACCATATCAACTCAGAAGTTCAAAGAACCTATAGGAAAAAGTTAATGAAGCTTAAAGTTATTGTTTGTTTGTTTGTTTATCTGAAAGCTTAGCCAGACTCCAATTTTCCCTCATAAAAATAACTTCAAGGAATAGATTAGGCTGAAAGAGAAGGTTATCCAAAAGTAAATTTACCCAGTGAGTTTTGGATAAGAGAATGGGCTTTTTAACCTGGCTTTTTGCAGTGTTAATGCCCTCTTGTTGCCAATAAAATTAGATAAATATATCCATTTAGTCATAGAAAATCAAAATTAACGGGAAGAAGTATTTTCCTTTTAATTTCAGATTATAAATTGATTATTGAATTATTCTATAATCCTATTGTATAATATTTCTAATTTCACATAGCATTTATCTCTAAATCAAACTAATTAATGGGGAGGGTGGCTGGCAAAAAACCAACAACAACTTTATGGTTCATTGTATTACTTGATCTATACAGTAACTCACATTCAGCAGATTATATAGCAGTCCTTCCTGAATTTGTTTAATCTATTACCTCAGTACCACTCTCATAGTAACACTAACAGATGATCGATTGTGGAACCCCATGCTGGCTCAAGAATTCTGGGAGTTGTTTCCACACATTTTGAAGTTACCAAGGTTGAAAAAAGCTGGTCCACAGTGTTGACAGAAGACTGAAAAAAATCTGGAAAGTATAATTCTTTCAAGGTCTTGCGTATTTGATTATAGTGCAGATTATCCCTCTGCACTCAAGATTAGCATGTAGAAGACTCCTAATATTATTCCCAACATCTTGGATTTTGTGGTTTGCTCTGGGCGTTATACAATTAAGTATTTAATATTCTGATTAGCTATTGTCAGCATTAAGCAGCTAATTATCCATGCCAGAATGAACAGAAGATTAACATTTTTACTGTTAATTTTACTGTTAAAAGAGTATCCAGCACTAATTGGATGATTAGCAATGAGAGAAATAAATAGTAATGTAATATTAATTGTAAGTTGCTTGAAACAAATATTGTAAATCCAAACTCAGCAAAATTTTATGTATAATATTTTACCAACCCATAACAAAGAAAGAAGTATAAATATTGTGCTATATGTATCCATTTCTTTTTATGTCCAACCATTTCTGCTTTCTATTCTGTGCAGTTTCTTCATAAAATATTTCATTTCTAAATTTTACAGTGAAAACTTTATAGAATAAAACATCTTGTGACTAATTTGGATCCAATGTGTGTACCAATGAGCTTTTTTTCTCTGGTTGTAATATGTAATGAATAACAAATCATTCATTTTTTATCTGATTGGTGCTTGATCTCCTGTAGTTTGGCATGAACTTATTTTAAGTTTAAATCTCCAAGGCATTTTGTTTCTATTATAATGCCACTGAAATTGAATTGCCATTTGTCCTCTCAGTGATGCAACTAGGAACTAGAATAATTAGTTGTATATCTCCTGATTTGGTGATGCAAAATCACCCAAGTTATTTTTTTTATAATAACATAATCATTTTTAATAATGAGATTATGAATATAAATATATGTATATATAATATTTAAAAACATATTTTAAATAGATTCACTACAGTAATTTAAATAAATTTAAATAAATAATGAACATTTAGTTTTGTTCCATTGTTAAGTTCCCTACAATGCTTAGCTTAGCAAATTCTCATCTAGTATGCCCTGCAGTGGGTCAACATGGGGAAGCAGAGGAGTGAGGGGAATGGACCAGAGAAACAACTGGAAGTAAAGAGAATTTGGCAGAATGTGAAGAATTGAACTCTTGTCAACTTTTTGATTGATTGTCTGCCATCAAATTGGTATTGACTTTTTACCACATAGATAGATTTTCTTGATGTTCTGTCTCTAAGCTAGTCTTTCATGCACTCTTCACCATTGTAACTGATTCCATCTACCTGATGATCCTCTTCTCTTTCCTGCCAGCTTTTTCAGCATTAGAATCTTTTGCAGACATCTAAATCTTTATACAATGTTTCTAAAATAGATAATTTCAGCCTGGTCATTTGTACCTCAAATTGGATTATTTTGTTTAATGAAACAACAGTTTATTTTCTTAGCCATATATATTATTCTTAAGTATTCTAAAGTTCAAAGATGTTGATGCTCTCTTTATCCTGCTTCTGTTTCTATCTTTCAAGCCTACTTATCAATTTTACTAAGGTCCACCTCAGAGATGGGTTGCAAATCCTAATGCTAACGGTTTGTTCGTGCTTGTGCGCTCACTCGCACACACACACACACACACACATGATGCTTCTGCACATGTACAGAAGTATCTGGGTGGGTGGGCAGAGCCTCCCGCCACCGCCACTACAGGTTCACCCAATCTGGGCCGAACTGAAAGCAACCCACCTCTGGTCCACCTTTTCATCTTTTAATAATGAACTTTAAAACAAGCAAAAAAACCAACCATTTGCTAAAAACTGGTGAAGCAAGTGTGCGCATATACACACACACACACACACGATAGGAAACTACATGTAAGGGCCCAGCCTCCCCTCCTTAATCAAGGAAGTAAAGACTCTTGAAATTTAACATTTCAAAAGGCACCTTTTATCAGAATGATATCAGAACGACCACGGACCTCCGCTCCTTCCGACAGAAACTCAAAACGCACTTGTTCCATCTAGCCGGCTTGGCCTAATTTCATGCTGCTCATCCCAGTCTGTGATTTTAAATGATTTTATTCGGTTTTACGGGGTTAGTTTTTAACTTTTATAAATTTGTACAGGGGATTATTTAACTCGATTTTAACTTTGTATGTGTTGTTTTGATTTTAGTAGTTTTAATTTTTACCTGTACACCGCCCCGAGTCCCTTCGGGGAGAGGGGGCGGTCTAGAAATAAAATAAAATAAAATAAATAAATATTGAAAAAGGAGTGATAGCTGGGAGAAAGCAAAGCAGGATCTGCTTTAAGGCAATACTATAGGAATAAAGGAAATTAGAGTCCCTTCCCAACAGTCTGATGTGGATTCAGTCAATCCGTAGGTGTGAAAATGTTTTTGTAACGGATGCTCTGGGAAAGTGATAAGAAGACATTCTCAGGGCCGTTTCCTGAGCGATGCAGTCCACATGGCCTTCCCTCCCCACATATTCCCCAAAAGGTGAGAAAATGACAGGCCTCCAGGCCCCAGACTACAAGTTATGAAGCAATTAATTATGTGGTACAGGATATATAGAAAAGAAGGATAGAAAAGTCTAAAGGAACTATAGGGGCCCTCTCTTCCCCTGAAGAATGGCAGATTCACGGATCTGACACTTGTTTTCTCAAATATGCTGAAAAATTATTTGTTTGTTTGTTTGTTTGTTTGTTTGTTTGTTTGTTTGTTTGTTTATTTATTTATTTATTTATTTATTTATTTATTTATTTATTTATTTATTTATTTATTTATTTATTTATTTATTTATTTATTTATTTATTTATTTATTTATTTATACCCCGCACCTTCTCCAAAAGGACCCAGGGTGGCACACAGGAAATTTAAAACAACAAATATTACAAAATACAAAATTTAAAAACATATTAAATTCCTACCCTGTGCTAAAATCGATTAAAATCCCCCAAATTAAAACTATCTAAGAGCAGTCACAATGGGAGGTTACACTAGGCCGGCTTGATGGAAAAGGTGTGTCTTAAGACACTGGCGGAAGAGGCGGAGGTCTGAGATGGTACGTAGTTCAGGGGGTAAGTCGTTCCAAAGGGTAGGGCCCGCCACAGAGAAGGCACTTCCCCTGGGTGTCGCCAACCGGCATTGCCTGGCCGATGGCACCCTGAGAAGGCCCTCTCTGTGGGAGCGGAGCGGACGAAGGGATGTATGGGGCAGGAGACGGTCTCGCATATAACTAGGTCCCGAGCCATGGAGCGCTTTAAAGATGGTCATCAAAACCTTGAAGCGCACCCGAAAGGCCACAGGAACCTAGTGCAGCTCGCGCAGGAGCGGTGTTATGTGGGAGCATCTAGAGGTTCCCATAATCACCCGCGCAGCTGCATTCTGGACTAGCTGTAGCTTTCGAGTGCACATCAAGGGAAGCCCCATGTAGAGAGCATTACAGTAGTCAAGTCGGGATATCATGAGTGCTTGAGTGACTGTGCGAAGGGCAGCCTGGTCCAGTAAGGGGCACAATTGGCACATCAGACATACCTGATGGAACACCCCCCTGGCCATGGCTGCCACATGGTCCTCCGTGGACAGCCGGGAATCCAGGAGGACACCCAAATTGTGCGCCCTCTCCACGGGGGCCAGTGTTTCGCCCCCAATGGCCAGAGTTGGAGTTACCTGGCTGAACCGGGGTGCCGGAAACCACAGCCAGTCAGTCTTCGATGGGTTGAGCTTGAGTTTGTTACTACCCATCCAGATCCGTACGGCCTCCAAACACCGGGACAACACCTTGGTGGCATCGTTGGGGTGGTCTGGGGTGGATATGTACAACTGAGTATCATCAGCGTACAGATGATATCCCACCCCAAAACCACGGATGATCTCACCCAGCGGCTTCATATAGGTGTTGAACAGTAGGGGCAAGAGGACCGACCCCTGAGGAACCCCGCATAAGAGGGGTCTCGAGGCCAACCTCTGCCCCCCTGCCAACAGATATTGCAACTGACCAGAGAGGTAGGACGAGAACCACCGTAAAACGGTGCCTCCCACCCCCAACCTCCCCAGTGGGTGCAATAGGATACCATGGTCGATGGTATCAAAAGCCGCTGAGAGGTCTAATAGGACTAGGATAGAGGAACATCCCCTATCCCACGCCCTCCAGAGATCATCCACCAACGCGACCAATGCCGTCTCGGTGCTGTGACCGGGTCGGAAGCCGGACTGGCGTGGGTCTAGATAATCAATTTCCTCCAGGTGTCGCGGAAACTGTTGGGCCACCACACTCTCTACAACCTTCGCTAAAAAGTGAAGGTTGGAGACCGGACGGTAATTCTCCAATAATGCCGGGTCCAGGGAAGGCTTCTTGAGGAGGGGCCTCACTACTGCCTCTTTCAAGATGGCAGGCAAGGACCCCTCACTCAAAGAAGCATTCACAATATCCTGGAGCCAGCCTCGTGTTGTCTCCCAGGATGCCAGTACAAGCCAGGAGGGACACGGGTCCAATAAACATTTGGTGGCCCTAAGTCTCTTTGACAACCTGTCCATATCCTCGGTAGTAACAAAGTCAAACTCCTCCCAAGATGGTGTCTCAAGAACAGCCTCGGACAATCCGACTGGACCACTCTCGATGGAGGGCAACTCATTCCGAATCCGAGTGATTTTGTCCTGCAGATATATCCCAAATTCCTCTGCTCGTTCCTGGAGAGGGGCTTCCCGCGGCCTCTGGTGAAGGAGGGAGCGGGTAACCCCAAAAAGGGTGGCAGGGCGGTTATTTGAGGATGCAATAAGGGTGGCACAATACTCACGTTTGGCCACTCTTATCGCCACTAAGTAAGTCCTAATATGGGCTCTCACTAGTGTTCGGTCGGCTTCGGAGCGAGAGGATCTCCATCTGCTCTCTAGGCGTCTCTTGCGGCGTTTCATCTCTCTAAGCTCCTCGGTAAACCAAGGAGCCTGGGTGATTCGGCGCCGCGTGAGAGGCCGCAAGGGCGCGACTCGGTCCAAGGCCCCCGTGGCCGCACTCAGCCATGCGGCCACTAGGTCCTCAGTCGAGTCGCGGGGCAAGGCCACAGGTATTGGCCCAAGCTCCCTCTGGAACCTTTCCGGGTCCATCAGGAGCCTGGGGCGGAACCATCTAGGAATCTCAGGTTATTAGGCTAAGTATTGTTTTTATTCAGTTGTACTACAAACATTGAATATTGGTCAGTATTATTAAAATTGAGAGACAGAGAAAGCAACATTTCTTTGGTCCAACATAGGAATTTCCACTTAAGAAAGGAACAGACAACCCAGATGAAATGACTATTGAAGCCAAAGACAAGGGATGAATTAACCCAGCATCCAATTGGAGTTCAGCTATTTGCCATTCATAAACTTAAATGCAGCAGGCAACACCATTTATGTAAGCAGAAGTAAAAAACATTACTTTTATCACGCAGCAAAAAAACAAAAAACAGATGGAAGTTTGTTTTATAATAGACTAGTGGTTGACTGGGAACATGAATTAGAAATGATTAGCAAGTTGTAGTTAAGTTTAAGCATGCAGAACATGCAAAGAAAATCAAAGTGAAAGTATCAAGTGTAGGCATAAGAGGCATTTTGATTAGAAAAGCAAAAGTGTTGAAGGAGGTGAGAATATTTAATGAATTTTAAAAATGAAACATTTTGCAATCTTTAATTTGCAATCACTAATTAATTAATTTTGAATTTTATAGTTTAAAAAGTTTTGTTTGTGTTGTTTTTATATTTTTTATTGTTTTGTGGTTTTTTTTAATAATGTAAGTCACCCAGGATAACAACTGTATTCCATGTATTAACAACTGTGTTCTGTGTTCTTCAATTAAAAAAATTACAAGGATATAATTTCTATTTTTTTAAATTGTGTACATGGGAGATATGTAATATATAATGCTAATTTTTATGTAGTATTTATGTGTCACAAGTGCTAGCTATTATCATGTAGCCAACTCATTTCTGCTATATGATATGAGAATCTCCATAGATAAAAATACAGAGTCCATAACGGCCATGAGTTAAGCAAAATTGCTTGCGAAAGTGCACATTTTACCAAATCAGAAAAATATTTCTGCATCAATTGAGCATCAGCATGCATATTATTTTCAAGTGAGCTTGAGAAAAGAATGAGTTGAAATGGGTGGAGAAATGAAATGAGACAAATGTAAACAGAAGATGTAAGAAACTGAAAGATATTAAAATACAGAGATTTGTTCAGTTGTAGTTGAAGGACTACAGTTTATAATTGCTTAGCGAGTCAAACTAGTTCTGCTTTCTCTGTTCTGCCGCCTGCCCATCCACATAATGTCTACATAAGGGCAGTATACCATAGATAAATCCAGACACAATTTTATTTAAGTCCTTCTTGAAAGTAGCCTTTGATAAACTCAGGATATTCTGCTAGTATTGTGATTTGAACTATTTATATCAAGATCATTTCAACTGAATAGGCCCTAAAGAAGTGAGTCTTGAATGCCTTCAAGAGACAAGGTTTTTGAATTTGTTTTACTGCAGTAGAAGGAGTTGATGGCAAGGCAGTTCAAAGGATGATTAATGTCCCCAGAATGAAGATGCTGGGCTAGGCTTGCTAGCACATATTAATTAAGGCAATGAGGTGGCACAATAACACTTGTCTTTGATAGAGGTCAAAGACTACCTTGTCATCTGGCAAAAATAGCTACATTCTATTTTCTCCACAATATAGTACACTTTCTGGCTACATCATTGCCTCTTGCAACTATTGTCACAATTCCAGCATCATAAATAGATTAAATAGCCATTCTGCTCCACAGGTTTTGTTTTAAAAAATCCTCCATTGTAAGAGTTTATTAAGGCTAACAAAGAAAATCAGAAAGGAGGTGTTCAATTGAAAAAGTCAGTAATGAGACACACTATGAAAACTAGAGCAGTTTTGTTTGAGTTTCTAGACTAATAAATCATATTAATTAAAAAAAAGATGTTCAGTCTTCTGCTAATATCAAACCTACCTTTTTTTGACTACAAAGCTGTTTAGAAGCCATGGAAGATAAATTGAGAAGCTAAGCTAGGAAAAGTGAGGGAGAAATGGTGTAGGGCAAACTTAATCATTCAGAGTGACTAACAATTCAATAAATCATCTTATCTAGTTTGACCTCTGTGGCATCTTTTGCAGAAAATACCAGCCTGATTTGCATGTGCTTGGCTGAGCCTCAAACAATCACGGGGACAAAAAGAAAAAACAGAATCATTCCTTGAACTCTAGTTCTGGAGAAGTTGGGATTGTTCAGCACCTGTTTATCTTTGCTGGAGGATGGATTTCACCGTCCATGAAACCTTGGTTCTTTAAATAAGGTCCTATTTTATTTAATTATTTGTTTAATAAATTATAATAGTTGTCTGAATAGCTTTCAACTTTAACAATAGGAATACATAATATAAGAGCAAGAATTACCCTTGTCTGTAAGGAAACAATGCATAATAAATAAATGACAGCCCTTTAGGGTCTCATCACCCACCCAATCTCATGACTCAGCAGAAGAGCTACATTTTCAGGGTGGGAGCTATATGGATCTCTGGAAATTGCTGTTCCAGAGGATAGGCACTGTAATAGAGAAGGTATATTTCCTTGGTCCTGAAATAGGACAAAGTTAAATAAAGAACACCTGGAGCATACCTGCTTAATTGGAATATACTGGACAGTCAGTGAGATTTAGAGAAAACTGGTCTTGTTCTATGGCATGCAGGCCTTTATAGGGAATAACCAGCATCTTGGGTTGCAGGTATAAACCAATTATTGTCAGGTGCAAATAACCAGAGACATTCATTGACTTCAAAATCACAGAAGAGTTTATTATTACCTAGTACATGCATCTACTCAACTAACAGTCAAAGATAAACTGGCAATAGAGAAGGGTCAAAGGAATTTGGAGGGGGGTATTTTGTGACAATGCAATGACACAGTTTAAACCTGCCTTCCAACTCACCTCTTCTTCTCTTACATCGGCAACCAATTCAGTGGAGTGGGAACACAACAGAAGCAAAAACAAAAAACAATCAGAAAGTGATCTTACTATGGCAAAGACCTAATGTTAACATGCTTCCCAGTATATCCTTTTACAATTATACTGAGACAAAACTAATATACACAACCAATATACATTAGGCCTTCAGTGATTTGGAATGGGGTCCATAATTGCATGGTCGCAATTCACTCTGCTGTTATTGCAGTCTTAATATTGCCTCCTGGCAAGTTGAAATTCTGGAGGGCTAACAGCTTTGGGGCTCCCGTAGTCAACCTGGCAACAGAATATTAGAAAGATTAGGCAAGGATGAAGAAGTACAACAGTAGCAATCCCAACCAAAAGAGGGTCCCACATCTGGTAATCTGCAGCACAGTGCTTCTACTAGCCTCAATAATTCATCAATTACAACGTAATCACAAGGGTTTCTGTTTTGATTGCTTTCTGGCAGTATAAGTCTATTATACTATTATGGTGCACATGCATTCATTAAGACCAGTTGGCCAGTGCATATGAGGAAATCGGGAGAGTGTCAATAAAGTGCCACCCTCCTGCCACTTCTGCCAAGGGACCGTGACTGATCCCGGCTGGCACGCCTCTTACCCTGGTGCCAGACAGATATTCCTCCCATGTGGACTCAGTTGTTGCCAGCATCATTGCCCCAGAAGAACAGCGGCGGCAGTACCAGCCATAGGGCAAGGAGCAGGAGTGGATGGCTGTCCCCCACAGCTGCTCCCCTGCCAGAGAGCATGGTCCTCGGAGGTGTCTCCATGCATGAGGAGCTGCACTCTCCTCTGGCCCTCCTGGGCAGCTCACCTCCCTGATGGCAGCTCCTCCTCCTCCTGACTGCTCCAGCATCCTGGCCAGAAGCAACAGTATCAGAACTGCTGCCGGCCCTTTGCCCCTTGCCTCTGGTGGGGGCAGGAACAGTGGGCAGCAAACACTGCCACACTGCCCCATTGCCTAGCAAAGCTATCAGCCAGGGCAGGAGAGTTGGGGCTTCCCTCCGTCCCCTCCCGAGTGGGCTTCTTGCATGGCCCCAGTCCTCCAGCCCATGGCGCTGATGCACATCTGTAGTTGGGAGTGTTTGGCCAGTGCTCAGACCATGCCACATGCTGCATCAAATTGGTCTGCAGGGCTGTCATCCCAGAAGGTTGCCTCTTCTAAAGATGATGCACAAGAAAGCCTGCTGCAAGATACCTTACGTGATACTGCCATTCAAGTTAAGTTAGGAGAGGAGCCATTACATAAAGCAGCATCTGCAAATTGGTCAACCAGGAGAGGTGATATCTGCTCTACTGAGGGGACCCTGCAAACCATGTCTGAGCACAACAGCAAACAAGGAGAAGCTGATTGCTGGAGGGAGATGTCCACCCCTTCCCAACCAGAGATCTGCTCCACATACCCTGTCAGAGAGGATGAGGTGAGCCTAGAGAATCCTAAGAAACCCTGCTGGTCAATTGGCATTGGGACGAAAGACAGCTGGGATGGGAGAACCAAGGGAGTCACTCTTACCCAAGGGCGCCGAAACCCAGGGTGGGAAGTGGAGAGAAGCACTCTCTGACAAGGAGGAGAAAAATGAAGCCTCACTGAAAGAGAATCATCTGAAGAGACAGGTAACCCAGTTGGTAATGGAGATTTTGGAAAATCTCAACATCCGGGGGGAATCAGAATGGCAGCCAAGAGACGGGGGAAGGGCAGCAACCGCAGGTGATGCCAGGGGAACTAACCCCACTCTGGGTCCGGCTGATCAAGCAGATGGCACAGCGACAATAACTATGAACCCAGTAAACCCTCCCTCCCAGTTGGCACATGGATTGGGGGGGTGCCCCAACCAACCCCAAAACCTGCAATTAGGAAGGAAGACTCCTTCTCTTGGGGTCAAGTTTGATGGGAACCCGAAAAAATTGGGATTCTTTGTGGTACACGTGCTCACCTACATGCAAGAATACGGGCGTGACTTTCAAACCCAGGGATCCTAATAAGAGTAGTTAACCCTAACCCTGGAAAGAGCCGCCGCCCAATGGATGATGACACTACATGATGCCGATGCGCCAGAACTGTGGGACTTCGACAACTTCATGATGGCCTTGCGACGAAGACCCTCTTGCAAACCGCAAAGCACGTGACTGCATTAAAGTTGTGAAACAGGGACAGTGGCCGGGGCTGAGTATACCAAAGAATTCCAACACCTGGCATGTCATGTGAACTGGCCAGAAGATATCCTAGTAAGCTGGTTCGAAGACGGCTGAATGATGACTTCTACAATGCCTGCATGGCCCGAGGAGCACCGAACCGCCTACATGACTGGTATATCACTGCCAAAGAGTTCTGCGCACGCGCAAAAATGGCGATCGCGCCTTGAAGATCAGGAGGAGGCCCGGGGGTCGTTTTGCCTCGGGAGGGACGTTTCCAGCCCTCATTGCCCATCGTGGAGGGCTAGCCATGCAAGGAAATCCACTGGCCGTCACGCCGGGCCGCCCGGACTCAGAGGGCGAGCCTGGGTTGTGACGGTAGAGAGCGGAGACGCTGGGAGCGATGGGCACGGCCAGAGTCGGCCCTGCGGCCAAGAGCGCCCCGGCCTAGAGCATCCCGGCGCGTCCCGGCATTGCGGGCGAAGCCAGGACACGGAAGAACTAAAGGGTCCGGCCGGAACATCTGAAGGGCCGGACCGAGCCAGGCCGGGTCGGGAGGATTTCATTCCGACCCGACCCGAGTGTGATCCTACCGACCGGCCCAGGAGTGGAGCGGAGAGAGCGGAGAGAGCAGAGAGAGCTGCGGATGGAATGGAAACGGAAGGTTGGATGGCTGGAGGCGATGGACGGGAGGTGAAGCCGGTATGGAGTAATGGAAGAAGCATGTGAGAGGAGAGATTGGAAGAGAGAGACAGGAAGAGAGGAGAGGAGGAAAGAAAGAGGGGAAGGAGAGAATGAGGAGGAGATGGATTGGAGATGGAGGAGAGATGGAGAGATGGATTGGAGATGGAGATGGAGATGGAATGGAGATGAAATGGTGATGGAAGAGAGATGGACTGACGATGGAGATGGATGAAGTTGGAGATGGAGACAGAGGAGAAAAGAAAGGAGAAGGAGATTGAGAATGTGTTGAAGGAGCAGAAGAAGGAGAATGGGTTGAGAGAAGCCAAGCAGCCGGGTCAGAAACGGTGGAACAATGATGCAGGAGGGCTCAGGAAGATCCAAAGTGAGTGCCTTGGACAGGAGGAAGTGAGCCGGGCCAGCACATGGCAGCATCTTTCATCAGGCCACACGACAGACTAACTAGTCGTGTGGCACTAGGTGCAGACTTGGGCCTGTGTGGCCGAGAAGAACAGTCGGCTGGGGTTCGTGCAGGGACTAAACTACGATCTGCCCTTATGCAGGACCCCAGACTGATAGACTAAGACTGAGAGACCAACTTGATAATGGACTTTTTTCCCTCCTGCCCCCCCTAAGGTCATCTATTGCACTTTATTCACCTGTCACTTTATAGCTGCTCCCCTGGACTCTTTGCGGACTTGCAATTATCCCCCCGGATCTAGGCGACCATCGGGGGTTCCAAATGTACTCTAGGCGTGATCTCCTTTTCTTGCGGGAGTCTCCCCTCTCGCAGACCTGGCCCCCTTATCTAACACGGGCCCACCTTGAGGATGGACTAATTGCTCCTGAGAGGTGGGCGAAGCGCAGACTCAGGGGTTTTTTATGTAAATATTTAATTCGATTTTTAGGGGGTCCCAGGGAGGGGGGGAGGGAGAGTCAGGTGGGGGAATGCCAAATGAGAGGGCCGGCAGGAAGCGGAAGTAGAGATACGAAAGAGGGGGAAGGGGGGGTCGTCTCCACTGAGGTATTTTCCATCAATACGGTCTTGGGGAGGGGGAGGGGCGGTGGGGGAGGGGATGGACATTACCAGTTGGAGGACTGTGGCCGCTGGTTACGGGTGGTCACGCGCTCCAACTCCCCTTGTCCCCATCGCAGACTAGGTGGGCAAGAACCACAGACCCGGGGCCCTAGGCTGATGCTATGCAACGCAAGGTCCGTGGTACAAAAAGCCCCTCTCATACATGACCTTGTGTTGGAGGGAGACCCGGACCTTATAGGCATTACGGAAACCTGGTTGGGCCACGAGAGAGGACATCCCCTCATAGAAATGTGCCCACCGGGATACCGAGCCTTCCATCAGCCCAGGGCCTTAGGGAGGGGTGGGGGAGTGGCGATCATGGTTAGGGAAGGTCTTGAGCCAAAGGAGACCACAGTCCCTCAGACGACCGGGTGTGAATCCCTCCTTGTGAAGTGGGGCCTGGGGAAGCAGTTGGGCATGTTAGTTGTATACCTGGCTCCTCGCTATGCAACAACAGCCCTGCCCATGCTGCTCGAGTTGATAGCCGAGGCGGCGGTTGAGACCCCCAGACTTTTAGTCATGGGGGACTTTAACCTGCCATCAGCAGGTGAAACCTCTGGGGTAGCTCGGGAGTTCATGGCTTCCATGACAGCCATGGACCTGACCCAAGTAGTTGTAGGCCCTACCCACAAGGGCGGACACACCCTGGACCTAATCTTCGTCTCGGGACAGTGGAGTAGTGATCTGGGAATAGGGAATTTAGTCATCACACCCCTGTCATGGACAGATCACGCTCTCCTTTGGCTCGACTTTCCGATCGCCGCACCTCACTGCGGGGAGGCAGAACCGGACATTCCTATATGGTTCCGCCCCAGGCTCCTGATGGACCCGATAAGGTTCCAAAGGGAGCTTGGGCCAATTCCTGTGGACTTGCCCCGCAACTCGACTGAGGACCTAGTGGCCGCATGGTTAAGTGCGGCCACGGGGGCCTTGGACCGAGTCGCGCCCTTGCGGCCTCTCTTGCGGCGACGAACCACCTGGGCTCCTTGTTTTACCGAGGAGCTTAGGGAGATGAAGCGCCACAAGAGACGCCTAGAGAGCAGATGGAGATCCTCGCGCTCCGAAGCCGACCGAACACTAGTGAGAACCCATATTAGGACTTACTTAGTGGCGATAAGAGTGGCCAAACGTGAGTATTGTGCCACTCTTATTGCATCCGCAGATAACCGCCCTGCCGCCCTGTTTGGGGTAACCGGCTCCCTCCTTCAACAGAGGCCGCGGGAAGACCCTTTACAGGGTCGAGCAGAGGAATTTGGGATTTATCTGCAGGAGAAAATCACTCGGATTCGGAGCGAGCTACCCTCCATCGACAGTGGTCCAGTCGAGCGGTCCGAGGCTGCTCTTGAGACACCATCTTGGGAGGAGTTTGATTTTGTTACTACCGAGGATATGGACAAGTTGTCAAAGAGACTTAGGGCTACCACATGTTTATTGGACCCGTGTCCCTCCTGGCTTGTACAGGCATCCTGGGAGACGACACGAGGCTGGCTCCAGGGCATTGTCAACGCATCTTTGAGTGAGGGGTCCTTGCCTGCCGTCTTGAAAGAGGCGATAGTAAGGCCCCTCCTCAAGAAGCCGTACCTGGACCCGGCATTATTAGAGAACTATCATCCCGTCTCCAACCTTCACTTTTTAGTGAAGGTTGTAGAGAGTGTGGTGGCTCAACAGTTTCCGCGACACTTGGAGAAAGTTGATTATCTAGACCCGCGCCAGTCCGGCTTCCGACCCGGGCACAGCACCGAGATGGCATTGGTCGCGTTGGTTGATGATCTCTGGAGGGCGCGGGATAGAGGATATTCCTCTATCCTAGGCTTATTAGACCTCTCAGCGGCTTTTGATACCATCGAGCATGGTATCCTATTGCGCCGACTGGGGGGGTTGGGGCTGGGAGGCACCGTTTTGCGGTGGTTCTCGTCCTACCTCTCTGGTCGGTCGCAATATGTGTTGGTAGGGGGGCAGAGGTCGGCCTCGAGGCCCCTCATATGTGGGGTTCCTCAGGGGTCAGTCCTCTCGCCCCTACTGTTCAACACATATATGAAGTCGCTGGGTGAGATCATCCGTGTTTTTGGGGTGGGATATCATCTGTACGCTGATGATACTCAGCTGTACATATCCACCCCAGACCACCCCAACGATGCCGTCGAGGTTATGTCCTGGTGCTTGGAGGCCGTACGGATCTGGATGGGTAGTAACAAACTCAAGCTCAACCCGTCCAACACTGAGTGGCTGTGGCTTCCGGCACCCCGGTTCAGCCAGATTATTCCAACTCTGGCCATTGGGGGCGAAACACCGGCCCCCGTGGAGAGGGCGCGCAATTTGGGTGTCCTCCTGGACTCCCGGCTGTCTATGGAGGACCATGTGGCAGCCGTGGCCAGAGGGGCGTTCCATCAGGTACGCCTGATGCGCCAATTGCGCCCCTTACTGGACCGGGATGCCTTATGCACAGTCACTCAAGCACTCGTCACCTCTCGACTCAACTACTGTAATGCTCTCTACATGGGGCTTCCCTTGAGGTGCACCCGAAAGCTGCAGTTAGTCCAGAATGCAGCCGCGCGGGTGATTACGGGAGCACCTAGACACTCCCACATAACACCTATCCTGCGCGAGCTGCACTGGCTTCCTGTGGTCTTTCGGGTGCGCTTCAAGGTTCTGACGACCATCTTTAAAGCGCTCCATGGCTCGGGGCCTAGTTATATGCGAGACCGCCTCCTGCCCCATACATCCCTCAGACCGATACGCTCCCACAGAGAGGGCCTCCTCATGGTGCCGTCGGCTGGACAGTGCCGACTGGTGACACCTAGGGGAAGAGCCTTCTCTGTGGCTGGCCCAGCCCTTTGGAACGACTTACTCCCTGAACTTCGCACCATCTCCGACCTCCGCCTCTTCCACAAGTGTCTAAAGACACATCTGTTCCATCTAGCCGGCCTAGCGTAACCTCCATTACTGATATGTTTTGTATGTATTTTTAGTATTCCTGTGCGCCGTCCTGGGTCCATTTGGAGAAGGGCGGGGTATAAATTTAATAAAATAAAAATAAAAAATGGCGAGAAACCAGTACTGAACGGGGTGAATGTGGAAGAAATCCCCCTCCCAATGGAAGCAAGAGCCTTTCAAACCACAAATGTCATTTTCTCTGAAATCCTCAGCCTGTTTCAAGTGTGGAAAAGAGGAGCCAAAATCAATTAAACTGCTCCCCCTCCCCCTAAGACTGTTTATCCCCCACTGGGAGAAGGGGGTAAAAATCCCTGCTTTGGTGGACTCAGGGTGCACCCGCTGTTTGATCAGCCCAGCCCTGGTAAGGGAGTTGAGGATTAACATGAGGAAGCTGAAGAGCCCCATATCGTTTTGCCAACTAGATAGGGTCAAGGGGAGGGGGAGCCAGCTTCATTTGCCACTGAGCCCCTACAGATTTGCATCGGAAGCCACAAAGAAACACTCACATTTATAGTGGCACCAGGTATGGAATGGCCACTAGTTTTGGGTCTTGCATGGCTGGAAAAATGGAACCCCAAAATTAATTGGAAGCAAGACAACATAAGAGTATAGATGCATGTAACCTTTGTTGCTAATCCACAACAAGAAACTGTGGGGTCAGGGCACCAAGAAACAGCAATGTCCTCTTACAATGTGCCAGCCCAGAGCATATCCAAATATTACAAGGACTTGGCTGAGGTTTTTAGTGAAAAAGCCTCTGACGAGCTTCCCCCCCCAACCGTTCCACTGATTGTGCAATAGAAATCCTGCCTGGGGCCAAACTCCCTAAACCCAAGATGTATAGCATGTCTCCGAGGGAGCTGGATGAATTGAGGACATTCATTGAGAAAAACCTAGCAAGGAGTTTCATTGAACCAGCCTGGCCAAAAATTGCAGCCCCGGTGTTGTTTAGAGAGAAAAAAGATGGTTCCAAAAGACTATGCATCAATTTTAGAAATCTTAATTCAATTAGTGTGGAGAATATGTACCCCCTTCCCCTCATGAAGAACATGCTAGCACACCTCGCAAAAGGAAGAATTTTTACAAAGCTGGATTTAAGGGAGGCTTACTAGCGTATCAGAATTAAGGAGGGGGATGAATAGAAAATGGCATTTAACATCTCTCTTGGATGCTATCAATTCAAAGTGCTTCCATTTAGGCTACAAGATCTTCTGCGGTGTTTATGCAATTAATAAATGAAGTGTTGGAAGAATATTTATATAAGGGCTGCGTAGTCTATATTGATGACATTTTGCTTTACTCTGAGACCAAGGCAGAACATGTAAAACTAGTCCAGGGGGTTCTGAACAAACTTCGCTCTGCCAAACTTTGTGCTAAACTCTCCAAATGTGAATTCCACAAAGATAAAATCTATTACTTAGGATACCGCATTTCACACCAGGGCATAGAAATGGATCCTTCAAAGGTTCAGGCCGTACTTGACTGGAACTCACCAAGAACACATAAACAGTTACAAAGTTTCTTGGGATTTGCCAATTTTTACCATCAGTTTATCCCCGTATTCGCCCAGATTGCTCTCCCCATCACCAAGCTCTTAAAAACGAAAGGGGAGGGTAACTCGAAACCGAAGCAGCCTTTGAACTGGACAATGGAATGCCAAGTTGCATTTGAAAAACTTAAAACGGTTGTTTTCAGCAGAGCCAATTCAAAAGCACAGAGAAACCATTTGTCATACAAGCAGAAGCCAGCAATGTGGCAATAGGAGCGGTACTGCTTCAGAAAAATGAGCAAGACCAATTACCACCATGTGCTTACATATCCAAAAAATTGAGTGAATCTGAGCAAAGGTGGGCCATTTGGGAGAAAGAGGCTTATGTAGTTCAGTGGGCTCTTTTAACCTGGAAGCATTTCCTAGAAGGGAGCAAGATCCCTTTTGAAGTCAGGTGGCACATGGAGCCATTTGTCAGGGCACGTGAGATGTTGCCCTGTCAGCTGGCCAACGCACATGCATGCTGGCCAGCTGACTTCAGTCTTCTTTTGAGGCTGTTTTTCCAGAGCGTGAAAAACCAGCCCAACAGGCAAACTGTTCAGGAAATGTAACTTTTGGTTTGGCCGTAGGGCTGTTTTTCACCCTCTGGAGGCTTCACGGGCCTTCAGGAAGCTTCCCTGAAGGCTCCGGAGGTCAAAAATCAGCCCTATGGCCAAACTGGAAGTCACCATTCCTGAACATCTGGATTCCCCGTAGATCAGTTTTTTGCCCTCCGGAGGCTTCAGGGAAGCTCCTTGAGGCCTCCGGAAGGCATCCAGGGGGATGGGAGAAGCTGTTTTTGCTCTCCCCAGGCTCCTAGAAAGCCTTTGGGCCTTGGGAGGGTGAAAAAATGGTGTCAAAAGGGGAAGGGTTGTGTGCATAGCATTATGGGTGTGGCACCCCCCCCGCACAACCCCCCTGCATGGGAGCCAAAAAAAGGTTCACCATCACTGTCCTACCCAGTATGCTATTTTTGCAGTGGTGATAAAAGGAAGATACAGAACCTATTGGTGAGAAAAATGCCTTGCTAGGAACGGATTAAAATAAACAATGCTAATTGCTGTGTTTGCATATATAAACAGTGTGATACCTTAATTTTATTTTGCATGCCCACATAAATATATATGTATATGCATGTATATATGTATGTGTGTATGTGCATATGTATGTATGTATGCATGTATGTATGTGTATTCACCAGTAGTGGGTTCCGGATCCCAGTGCAACTGGTACGGTGCAACATGGCCCGGCATCCACCACATGAATGCATGCAGCACACGCATGTGTCCTTACTGTGACGCTCTGCGACGCCTCCACAATGCCTCCTCAACGCCTCAGCAATGCTCCAGATGCTTGGCAGAGCAGTGCGCAGGTGCCGTATGTGCCGTGCGCATGCGTGGAAGGACTGAAGAGCTCAAATACAGGTAAGGAGGGCGGGCGGATGGGCCCTCTGGAGCATCGTACCGGAATGGCACCGGTATACCCGTACTGGGGCATACCGCCTGCAACCCCCCACTGGAATATACACACACACACACACACATATATATGTGCGTACAGAAATGGTCAGTCCCTGGAAGGCAGGCACCAGCGATTGCTCTGTCACCAAAAGAATGGTGAGAGGACGCAGCCTCTGGGAACTGACCAATGATGGAATTTACAATCCAGACCAAATATCTTGCAAGCTACTGTTAAAGCTATTGTTTTGATGTTTTTTGTAAATATCCTCCAAAGAAATCCCAAAGGTGCTTTTTCAAGAGGCAACTGAACTTTCTATTTTTTCTTTGAAGTTGTTTCACTTCTCATCCAAGAAGCTTCTTCACCTCCATAGAAATCCATAACTATTTTTTTTCTAGCAACACATAAAAGAGGAAGAAACTCACTTATTTAGTATTCTTAAAAACAACCAAACTGTTTTGCATGTTATGCTATCCATTTATTTAAACAGACATAAGTCCATCCTATTAGTCATATTTTTATCCTCAACTTCAATATTCAGTTTTGAAGAGTGAGAGAGCATATTCTCATCTGTTATTCATTTATTCAGAATGTCAGGTTCATCACCATAAATATTAAAGAAGTCATTCTAATAGAACCAAATTAATAATTCCCAAACCTCTCCTGTTTCTAAGGTCATATAGAACAGGGGTCTCCAACCTTTGCAACTTTACGTCTGAAGGACTTCAGCTCCCAGACTTCTCCAGCCAGCTTTGCTGGGAGCTGAAGTCCTTCAGACTTAAAGTTGCAAAGGTTGGAGACTCCTGATATAGAACATGTTTGGTTGCCTGGAGAACCATAAAGGTTTTGTGAGGCATTTAAGGAAGCAGGGATGTTGACTAGAATGCCAAGCATTTGGGTACTTCAGGAACTGAAATCCCTGATTTGATCTCTTTCTCTTCTGTTTCAGGTTTGCTGCTTGTGTGGGATCATTGATGTTACTGATTGCCTAGGAAGCTGGATATATTTTAGTTAATGTCTTGCTTTCCTTTTGGAAATGCTTGCATTTATTTCATCATTGGATTACAATTAAAGTAATAAAGTCCAAATCTGGGTCATTTTCTTTAGTAAGCTAAAGCATTCATTTTAATAAAACAATTAAGGTGTAAGAATATGTGAAATTTTTCAGCTGACACAAAGATTAAAAAAAACTCCATGAACTTTCTGTTACTTCAATGTTGACCATTCCCTTTTTCCAGTTTGATTCTGAATGGAATGAAAAACTGTAAACTGATCCTTTTATTTATTTCTTTATTAAATTTCTACCTCTCCCCCTTCCAATTTTACCACCTGGGCAGTTTACAGCTATTTATGTTATCATTGTTCTGTAGTCCATTTGTTTGTGTCAGTCCAATGTTTGATTCCGTCTTACCTATGCTAGAAAGCCCTTCACTTTCCCATCACCTGCTTGTGGCCTTTTATAGGAATTTTGGAAAGAACGAGAGCTGCAAGTTAAGTAGGCAAACATTTGCATGTCTTGGGTATCTTCCTGCTATCATATGTAATCGTTGATCTAGCAACATTTTCCATGATTTCTATGAGGCAGAAATTTAATAGAATAACTCCAGGATTGATTCAGATTTCCATCTAGTTTTGGGAAGGAAAGATCTGAAATGTTTAAGTTGTTTCATACAGTATCTACAGGCCTTTCCCGAGTCCCTTCTTTTCAGTATTTCTAATACTGAAGTTTTCAACACAGAAAGAACTGGTTGGAAAATCATATGCATGATGCAAATCAGATTTCCTCCTCTGTATCAGAAGTTTTTTTTTCCAATGACACTGAAGTTGTCATAGGATTTCAACCTCAATATATTCTTTATAATTTCTCCATTTTGTTATTATCCGCTTTGAGCACTGTTTTTAGTGGAAAGCTGAAATTATATATTTTGAATAGATATTAAGTGTTACACATTTTAAAAAGAAAAGTACCAATATGGCTTTCAATGGTGGAAGCTTTGACACACTTGAATATTAGTAGTATGAAAAAGGTTATTAGGTACAAAGATATACTAACAGCACAGGGAGAACTAAAACAGAGGAAAGAATTAGAAGAACAGAGGATTGATATAGGATGGTTTAAACAAATGCAAATACAAACAAGATATGAGGAAGATGTTAAAGAGCATGGTTTGAATATGGAAAATTAAGAACTAGATAAGATACTCATGGGAATGGATGAAAAAAATGATTAAAAATTGTATAGTTACCAATCAGAATAAATTTAGAAGAAGAAGAGGTTAAAGAAATGATGATAAGATGGGCAAAAAACTTTGAATATACAATATAACTAGAAAAATGGCAACAACTATGGGAAAGGAACTATAAATTGACAGTGGCGACAGCATACAAAGAGAATTTATATTAAATGTTTTATAGATGGCACAGGACACTTGAAAGATTAGCAAAAATGTTTAAGGATAAATCAGCTAAACATTGGAAATGTCACCCATTGCCAGGAACATATTATCATATGTGGTGGATGTGTAGGGATGCAAAAATCTATTGGGTTAAAATACAAACATGGTTAGAGAAAATGATACATCAACCTATAGCATATAAGCCAGAGATATTTTTATTGGGTATTCTACCAGAGAAATATAGTAAAGAAGATTCATATTTGATTGTACAAATAATAACAGCAGCTAGAATTGTATTTGCACAAAATTGGAAAGCAGACAAAATCCCATCGGAAGGGGAGGTAATAAAGAATATATTAGACTGTAGAAATGAACAGGTTGACATTGAGAATAAAGGACAAAGAGGAATGTACTACAGGACATGGGGGCGATTTTATGAGTGGCTTGAAAAAAGATATAAATAGAAAGAAAAAGGAACAAAACATGAAATAAATATCTCAGATGACACATGATTAAATTAGGGGAGGGGAAATAAGAATTTATGAAAATGTAAATATACTGGCATAAAATGATATGAATTGACAAATGTTAAATAGCAATTATAAGAATGTATAGCTAAGAATGAATTTGAAAGGAAAAAATGTTATACATTTTGAAATCCATATTCTTATTGTGTTACATCCTAAGTAATCCTAAAATATTAGGAGTAAAGTAGTTCTGTGGTTTGTTTCCCCAAACCACAAAACTACTGAGTACTTAAATCATGAATGAAGTAATCATAAAAGTGTCATACCATGTGAAAATCTGTCATACCATGTGAAAAATACTTGTCATGAAGCAACTATTCAAGTTGCTTCTGCATCATCATGGGATGTGAACTAGTCTATAATTTATGTCTACCGCTCATGTATAAAATCCCTTCATATGCCAGCAGCCGATTAATCGTAAATTCTATGCACAAACAAGAATCAGCAACCATGTTATATGAAGAACAATGTGTTCCCTAGATAAAGACTTAATTGCTGGAAATTGTTCTATTACTCCACTCTAAAATGAGCTATAACGTCAGCAGCAGTATACCATTAGCTGTCTAATTTATCCCATGCTACCTACTGGTGTGTGTGTGTGTGTGTGTGTGTGTGTGTGTGTGTGTGTGTTTCCATCATGGTGGGTTCTGACTTTTTGGAGTCAGAAAAGGAGACTGATGATAAGAAGCCAGAGCCGGCTGCAGAAGGGCTGGCAGATAATGGGCAGCCAGCTCCAGCACCACCAGATTGGCTGCCATCTGAGCAGGCAAAGGAGGTCAGATTGATCAGTAATCAGCAAATATAACAGGCATTGCTCTCTGAAGACAATGGAATGGAATTACTGTTCCGCTCAAAGCAAAAGCTCAGTGGGCTACAAAACAATAGAGCAAAGGCACTCCATGAGATTACTCACACAGAAGTCCTGCCCCACTAAATGAGCTACACTGGAGCTACATCCATTAAAATTGAGCAGCAAGCACAAGTTCTCTGTTTACAAAATTCCTTGTTAACCCTCACTTCATGCAGTGGTGGGATTCAAATAATTTAACAATGGGTTCTCTGCCCTAATGATTTCTTCCAACAACCAGTTCACTAAACTGCTCAGAAAGTTAACAACTGGTTTTCCCGAAGTGGTGTGAACTGGCTGAATCCCACCACTGGCTTCATGTGCCTTGACTCATGAACCTTGCAACTCTGATTTTAAACCCAGAGTGGCTGATTCTGATACAAGCATTGATTTTTGGACTTTGTCTGACAACTGTCCTGCATATGGCTTTGGTTTGAACTCTTGCAAGCCAAACTTGCTGAATTTTGAAGAAACGTTTCTTTATACTGTGTGTATAGATAGATAGATAGATAGATAGATAGATTTTATTTTTCTATACCGCGTCCTCTCCCCAGGGGGACTCGGAGCAGTGCACAGGGAAAATTAAAACAACATAAAATATATACATAAATAAATACAATAAAAACAGATTAAATCAACTGTCCCTGCACTAAAATCCCCATTTTTAAAATTAACATTCCCTAACCCCTGAGGTAGAGACTAACCTAGGCCGGCCAAGCAGAAAAAGTTAGTTTTTAATTTCTGACGGAAGGAGCGGAGGTCCGTAGTTGTTCTAATGTCGGGGGGAAGGTCGTTCCAGAGGGCTGGGCCCACCACAGAGAAGGCCCTTCCCCTGGGCGTCGCCCGCTGACAAAGTCTAGTGGACGGCACCCGGAGAAGTCCCTCTCTGTGGGAGCGAATCGGCCAGGAAGATGTATGGGGCAGAATCCGATCCCCCAGATAGCTAGGTCCCGAGCCATGGAGCGCTTTAAAGATGAGAACTAGCACCTTGAAGCGCACCCGAAAGACGACAGGTAGCCAGTGCAGCTCGCGCAAGAGCGGTGTTACATGGGTATACCTTGCGGTACCCATTATTGCTCGCGCGGCTGCATTCTGGACCAGCTGAAATCTTCGGGTGCACCTCAAGGGGAGCCCCATGTAGAGAGAGTTACAATAGTCCAGTCGGGATGTCACGAGAGCATGAGTGACCGTGCGAAGGGCATCCCGATCCAATAGGGGGCGCAACTGGCAAACCAGGCGAACCTGGTAAAACGCCCTCCTGGCCACGGCTGCCACTTGATCTTCCATGGACAGCCGAGCATCCAGGAGGACACCCAAGTTGCGCACCCCATCCACAGGGGCAAGATGTTCGCCCCCTATGGCCAGCGATGGAATCAGCTGGTTGAATCGGGCAGCCGGAAACCACAGCCACTCGGTCTTGGTCGGGTTGAGTCTGAGTCCGTTACTTCCCATCCAGATCCGTACAGCTTCCAGGCACTGGCACATCACCGCTACGGCATCGTTGGGGTGGTTTGGGGTAGATATATACAGCTGAGTATCATCAGCGTAGAGATGGTACTCTACCCCAAAGCCACGGATGATCTCACCCAGCGGCTTCATATATGTGTTGAACAGGAGAGGCGAGAGGACCGACCCCTGAGGCACCCCACATGTGAGGGGTCTCGAGGTCGACCTCTGCTCTCCTGCCAACACAAATTGCGATCGGCCAGAGACGTAGGAGGAGAACCACCATAAAACGGTGCCTCCCACCCCCAACCCCTCCAGCCGATGCAATAGGATACCATGGTCGATGGTATCAAAAGCCGCTGAGAGGTCTAATAGGACCAGGATGGAGGAGCAACCCCCATCTCTGGCCCTCCAGAGATCATCAACCAACGCGACCAATGCCGTCTCGGTGCTATGCCCGGGCCAAAAGCCGGACTGGTGCGGGTCTAGATAATCAACTTCCTCCAGGTGACGGGGAAACTGTTGTGCCACCACACTCTCAACAACCTTCGCCAAAAAGGGAAGGTTGGAGACTGGACGATAGTTGGTTAATAAAGCTGGATCCAAAGAGGGCTTCTTAAGGAGGGGCCTCACCATAGCCTCTTTTAGGGAAGCAGGTAAGGAACCCTCACTTAAGGATGCGTTGACAACCTCTTGGAGCCAGCCTCGTGTCACCTCCCAGGATGCCAGTACAAGCCAGGAGGGACACGGGTCCAATAAACATGTGGTGGCTCGCAGTCGCCCACGTAACCTGTCCATATCCTCGGAAGTAACGGAGTCAAACTCCTCCCAAACAAGATCTGTCTCGTGGCATCCCACTGGGCCATCAATGGAGGCTAACTCATTCTGTATCTGAGCGATTTTCTCCTGCAGAAAAATCACAAATTCCTCTGCTCTACCCTGTAGCGGGGCTTCCCGCACCCTCTGTTGAAGGAGGGAGCGGGTCACCCTAAACAGGGCGGCAGGGCGGTTTTCTGCGGATGCTATGAGAGTGGCACAATGATGACGTTTGGCCACTCTCAGCGCCACAATGTAAGTCCGTAAATGGGCTCTTACCTGTGTCCGGTCAGATTCAGAACGGGTAGACCTCCATCTTCTCTCTAGGCATCTCTTGTGGCGTTTCATCACCCTCAGCTCCTCGGTGAACCAAGGAGCCAGGGTGGCTCGCCGCCGCAAGAGAGGCCGCAAGGGCGCGACCCGATCCAAGGCTCCCGTGGTCGCAATATTCCATGCGACCACGAGGTCCTCCATCGGGGCGCGGGTCAGGGGTACAGGAAGTGGCCCAAGCCCCATCTGGAACCCATCAGGGTCCATCAGGCGCCTGGGGCGGAACCAAATAGGTGACTCAGGTTCCGCCTCCCCGCGGTGAGGGGCAGCGGTTGGAAAGTCGAGCCGGAGAAGTGAGTGGTCTGTCCATGACAAGGGCGTGATGACTATATCCCCTACACCCAGATCACTCTTCCATTGGCCTGAGACAAAGATGAGATCCGGTGTATGTCCACCCTCGTGAGTGGGGCCTTGAATTAGTTGGGTCAGGTCCATGGCCGTCATGGAAGCCATGAACTCCCGAGCTACCCCGGATGATTCGTCCGCCGATGGCAGATTAAAGTCCCCCATGACTAAATGTCTGGGGGTGTCAGCCTTCGCTTATGCTGCTTAGCTGCCATGGAAACGGGGAGGGTGGGGCGCTGGGATTCAATTGTGTATGCTGGTGGAAGATTGGTGGACGATGTTGCCGGCCGGTGTTATCTCTGGACTAACGGTCTCACATTCCATGCTGGTGATGACCTGCCCACCTGATGTCGAAGGAGAAAGTATATTGGACACTGCTAGGGGGGGTTAGGGCTATGGGGATGGGCTTAAGCTTTAATACTCACTGTTCGCGCCTAAACTAGTTACTTCCTGCTTTCCTTGGTCTGTTATTCTTCGGTACTTAGTAAAAGTAGCCTTATTCATTTCAACAAATGTCTAAGTGTGGTCTTTCTTGAGTATTAGGAGAAACAGGTCGTGACATTAAGCAGGAAGTCACAAAAAAAAATCACACCAGATGTCGGAACCTGCCAAAGATGAGCCACCAGCTTTGGAGGACCTGCCACCCCAAGGAATGGGGGAGTCTGCATCTAATATCCCTGCTCCAAAGGAAGATTCGAGGTCAGTGTTGGATTTTTTAACTGGCCTAGACTTAAACCTGGCACCCGAAGAATCAGCAAAACCTTTTCGCTGGTCTGAGGGAGTGGGAATGACGGGTGACATAGGCTCAGGGGTTAACGCCACCAGACGCCGCCCCTCCCCCAAGCCACTCATTCCGGACCTCCTAAGGGAAGAATGGGAGTTGAAAGAGATGGCCCATGAACTGCTCTGCCAGGCAGGCGAGAAGAGGGAAGCTTTGAATAAAATCTTGGGGGGGGCCTCAGCGGGAATGCAAACAGTTAAAAGAAGCAACACCAGCAGCTGCCCAAGAAAGCAGAGGCACAACCCCTCCCCCCCCTCGCATGCCGGCAGAGATTTACAGCGGGGAAGCCGTCCCGCCTCCCCCCGCCAACTCCCTCCACTGGGCATTAAATTCGACGGTGACGCTGAAAGTTTAGCATTTTTTCTGCTTCACATTAATAATTTTGTTCAGCACTACGCAGATGATTATGAAGATGAGGTCAAAATTAGAATTGTCTCCTTGGCCCTGGAAAACAAGGCTGCCAGATGGCTAGTTTCTCTGCATAATACCCACTCCCCCTTGTTACGGGACTTTGAACGCTTTATGACTGCTCTTAGGAGACGTTTTGAAGACCCCTGAATTGAAAGGAAAGCTAAAATGAAAATGAGAAATTTGCGCCAGGGGGATATGTCTGTGCAAGAATACACGCAAATTTTTCAAGAGCTTTCCGTTTTTATGGTTGGCTATAGTGACAGAGCATTAATGGATCTCTATACAGAGGGGCTTGATAAGGATATTTATCAAACATGCGTGAACAGGTACCGGCCCGATTCCTTAGATGAATGGTTTCAATTGGCCGGTGATGTGGAACTGGACCAGGCCCATTCACATGATCCAGTCCGTTTGGAAAAGAAGAAGCCAATCGAAAGCCCCAAGCCCCGGTCTCCTGACAAGGATTCCCACATGCAGAGGAGTGGGCGGAGATCAACTCAAACACGTCCAGGCTCTTGTTATCGCTGTGGGAAGGAGGGGCACTGGGCGAACAACTGCAGGTCAAGACAGCCTCCACGCCCACATTCTTCTTCTGAAGTCAGAAGGCCTACCAAGGCTCCGAACGTGCGCAGTAGACCAGCGATGAGTGGGGTGGAGCCTCTAGACCTTTCCGGTGACCAGCCAGAAACTCACCCCGATGATTGGGAGAGAGACTCCGACTCCGACAATAATTTGGTAAGTCGCCGCTCCGGGCCTCTTTATATAAATTTAAAGCTTTTGGCTCCATCTAGCGGCCGTACTTGCAATGTTCAAGCCCTCATTGATTCCGGCTGTTCACGCTGCCTGATCAGCCAAGATCTTGTCTACGCTATGGGATTTCATTTAAAGAATTTAAAAACTCCTATCGCGTTTTGCCAAATGGATGGTTCTGTGGCGGGTGGAACTCCTGCATCTTTTGTTACTGAACCCCTTCAAGTTTCTATCGGTGAGACTCATAATGAAACCATTAATTTCATCGTGGCTTCCATAGCTGATAATGCTGTCATTTTGGGAGTTAACTGGCTGCGTAAGTGGAATCCTCTTATTGACTGGAAAGAGGGATGGGTGCGAATACCTTTATTATTACCCCAACATAGTCTTATGCTTTCAAATCACCATCATGAGTCTCCCCTTGATTTAACTCCTATTAGAGAGCCCGCTGGTCCCGCACTAACCCTTCCTCCACCCGAAATTATTCCTGGTGAGGAAAAAATTCCTGAAGAATATTGGGACCTTAAGGACACTTTTAGTGAAAGATCTTGTGACTCACTTCCTCCTCATAGAGCTACTGATTGTTCCATTGACTTTCTTCCTGGTGTGCAACTACCTAAACCTCGCCTTTACTCTATGACTCCACGCGAAATGGAAGAACTACGCAAATTTATTGATAAAAACCTACAAAGGGGTTTCATTGAACCCGCTAGGCCACGTGTGGCCGCACCGGTCATGTTTCGAGAAAAGAAAGATGGCACTCTTCGCTTAGTTCAAGATTACTCTTACCTTAACACCATTTGCGAGCACAACGTCTACCCGCTTCCGCTTATGAAAGACATGCCGGCTCACCTTGCCACAGGCAAAATTTTTACTAAACTGGACTTACGTGAAGCTTATTATAGGGTGAGAATTAAAGATGGTGACGAATGGAAAACGGCTTTCAACTGTCCGCTTGGTTGTTTCCAATTTAAAGTTCTACCTTTTGGTCTTCAAGGAGCTCCTTCTGTATTTATGCAACTGATCAATGAAGTTCTCCACGAGCACCTGTACAAGGGGGTCTTAGTTTATATTGATGACATAGTCGTGTATTCACAGACACGTGATGAACATGTTAAACTTGTCCGCTCCGTCCTTCAAAAACTCCGCTCCGCCGAACTATACGCCAAATTATCTAAGTGTGAGTTTCACCAAGAGAAGATTGATTATTTGGGCTATCGTATTTCCTCGCATGGGATTGAAATGGACCCTTCAAAAGTGAAGGCTGTCACGGAGTGGGCTCCTCCCCGCACTCGTAAACAGCTACAAAGTTTTTTGGGTTTCGCCAACTTTTACCGCCAATTTATACCGTCATTCGCTAGTATTGCATTACCCATTACGAATCTTCTCAAGACAAAGGGTGAAGGTAAACCTCGACCTGGTGCCCCCCTCAATTGGACCATGGAATGCCAAGCCGCTTTCGAGAAACTAAAATGTTTGTTTGCAGCTGAGCCTGTTCTGAAACATCCATCAATTGCCCGGATTGACGTCGACTCGCCGTTCGTGGTTCAAGCGGATGCCAGCGATGTCGCTGTGGGGGCTGTCTTGCTACAACTCAACCAGCATGGACAACTACAACCATGTGCCTACACTTCTCGTAAGTTATCCACTACTGAACGTGGATGGGCTATTTGGGAAAAGGAAGCATTTGCTGTTCGTTGGGCCCTCATGATTTGGCGTCATTTTCTTGAGGGTGCCCCACATCCGTTTGAGGTCTGGACGGACCACAAAAACCTTGAGGCTCTCACTTCCTCCCGCAAGCTATCCCCAAGACAACTGTGCTGGGCGCATTACTTCCATCGTTTCAATTTCCATCTCAAGTATATCCCTGGAGGAAAAAATTTCATGGCTGATGCACTCTCCAGACTACCCCAATATGATGTTTCTAAACTTACAGTTGTGCAGCCCATGATGCCGCTCACATTACCAGCTTCTCCTGTATCGACCAGAAGCCAGTCCACTCTCCAAACTACCCCACCGGTTGAATTGATTGCCCGGATTAAATCAGAATTACTTACTGATGACTGGTATTCCGCACATTCGGGTGATTGCACTGTTAGGGATGATCTCCCTTGGATTGGTTCAAAGATTTATGTCCCTGCTACCATACGACCTTTTGTGTTACAACGGGCACATGACTCACAGTTGGCGGGTCATTTCGGATTCGTTAAAACTGTACACCTGGTTAAACGCCAGTTCTGGTGGCCTTCGCTCAAAAAGGACGTTGAGTCATATATTGCCAGTTGTCCTGTTTGTGCTGCTTCGAAACGTGCTCCGGGAAAACCGCGTGGCCTTCTCCAATCTGTGGCGAAGCCGGAGGCCCCTTGGGAGGAGATTTCGATGGACTTTATTGTTGACCTTCCAACCAGCCAAGGCTATACCGTCATTTGGGTTGTTACGGATCTTTTCTCCAAGCAAGTTCATTTCGTACCTTGTTCGAAGATTCCATCTTCCAAATCTTTGGCCAAGCTGTTCCTGAACCATATCTATCGTTTTCATGGTGTTCCTATGCGTATCATTTCGGATAGAGGTACTCAATTTACATCTCTCTTTTGGAAAGAATTTTTGAAATTGATAGGCTCCTCCCAGGGCCTAAGCTCTTCCTACCATCCCCAGATGAACGGTGCTTGTGAGAGGGCTAATTCCGTTTTAGAACAATACCTACGTTGCTTCATCAATTTTCAACAAGATGATTGGGCTGACCTCCTGATACATGCCGAAGTGGCGTATAATAACTCTGTTCATTCTAGTACGAATATGACCCCTTTCAGAATCATTTACGGTCAAGACTTTGTGCCCATCCCCGAATTGCCTCACGACTCGCCTGCAGTTCCCTCTTTGGCCGATTGGTCCACCAAGCTGTCTTCGGTTTGGCCTATCATAAGAAAAACTTTGAATGATGCACATCAATCGCATAAGTTATATGCTGATAGGAAGCGAGCAGTTCCTCCGTCCTACAAAGTGGGTGACAGAGTTTTCGTCTCTACTAAACATTTGGACAGCCCGCAAAAATGCAAGAAACTGGGCCCCAAATTTGTTGGCCCATTCACTATAACTAAAATAATCAGTTCGGTATCCGTGCGTCTGGATCTCCCTAAAACCTACTGTCGGTTGTATCCGGTGTTCCATGTTCACCTGTTGAAGCCTGAATGCACCTCGCATCTCCGCAAACCCTGTCCTGATACCCCTGCGCCTATGATGGTGGATGGTCAGCAACATTATGAAGTTCGTGACATTTTGGACTCCAGGGTCCGTAGAAATAAAACTCAGTTCTTAGTCATGTGGAAAGACTTTCCCCCTTCTCACAACGAATGGGTGGATAAAGAGCATCTCAAGGCCCCTAGGCTTATCCGCCAGTTTTATCCACACAAGCCTTGACCCTTTCCCTCTCTCCTATTTGTTGTTTTGTCCTTTTTTGTCTGTTTTACAGGTCTAACATCTCTATTTTGGAGGGGTGTCCGGAGATTCTGCCTGTTCCTGGAGGAGGTCCGGATGTCAGCCTTCGCTTATGCTGCTTAGCTGCCATGGAAACGGGGAGGGTGGGGCGCTGGGATTCAATTGTGTATGCTGGTGGAAGATTGGTGGACGATGTTGCCGGCCGGTGTTATCTCTGGACTAACGGTCTCACATTCCATGCTGGTGATGACCTGCCCACCTGATGTCGAAGGAGAAAGTATATTGGACACTGCTAGGGGGGGGGTTAGGGCTATGGGGATGGGCTTAAGCTTTAATACTCACTGTTCGCGCCTAAACTAGTTACTTCCTGCTTTCCTTGGTCTGTTATTCTTCGGTACTTAGTAAAAGTAGCCTTATTCATTTCAACCAATGTCTAAGTGTGGTCTTTCTTGAGTATTAGGAGAAACAGGTCGTGACAGGGGGTCTCAACTGCCATCGTAGCGATCACCTCGAGGAGCTCGGGCAGGGCTGCTGTTACATAGCGGGGAGCCAGGTATACAACTAGCAAGCCCAACTGCCTCCCTAGGCCCCACTTCACGCAGAGGGACTCACAACCGATAGTCTGTGGCACAATGGTCTCTCTCGGCTCCAGACCTTCCCTAATAATAACCGCTACCCCACCACCCCTGCCTAGGGCCCGAGGCTGATGAAAAGCGCGGTAACCTGGTGGGCACATTTCAACGAGGGGGAGTCCTCCCTCGTGGCCCAACCAGGTCTCCGCAATTCCTACCAGGTCCGGCTCCCCCTCTGACACGAGGTCATGGATGAGGGGGGCTTTGTTGACCACGGACCTGGCATTGCAGAACATCAGCCGCAGGCCCTGGCTCTGTACTCCCTGACCACCTAGCCTGCGGGGGTTGTGGCACTTGTATATTTCCAAGACTCATTTATTAAAGAGAAAAAAACATTTCTGTATTTGTATATGTGCTTGATTTGGGACTGGAAAGTCCATAAGTCTATGTACGCTCCATGGCATGGGGCCTAGTTATCTGCGAGACCGTCTCCTACCCCATACATCCCTTTGGCCAATTCGCTCCCATAGAGAGGGCCTTCTCCGGGTGCCGTCTGCCGGGCAATGCCGGTTGGCGACCCCCAGGGGAAGGGCCTTCTCTGTGGTGGGCCCAGCCCTCTGGATCGACCTACCCCCGAACTCCGGACCACCACAGACCTCCGCCTCTTCCGCCAACGTCTGAAGACTCATTTCTTTCATCAAGCCGGCCTAGCCTAGCCCCCGAGACCAACCCTATAGACTGAGTTTTAAATTGTTTTACATTGATTTTAATTCACTGGTAATTTTCTAGGGTATTTTTAGCACAGGCCACTCTAAATTTAATTAGATTTTATTGTTGTAGTCTTATCTATTATATGTTCGTATTTATTTATATGTTTGTACTTCTATTTTTAACTTCCTGTGCACCGCCCTGAGTCCCTTCGGGGAGATAGGTTGCGGTATAAAAATAAAATCAAATAAATAATAAATAAATAAATAAATGTACATACTGTGTTTCCCCAAAAATAAGACAGAGTCTTATTTCCTTTTGATCCCTAAAATAAGCTCTTGGCCTTATTTTTGGGGAGGTCTTATTATTTTTGAGGTGCAGCAGGCGGTGAGCATGGTCACCTCATGGCTGCTGCTGTGTTGTAATATTTTGGGTAGGGCTTATTTGGGTAGGGCTTATTTTAGCACATGCATTCAAAAGCCCGACTGGGCTTATTATCCAGGGAGGTCTTATTTTCAGGGAAACAAGATATATGACTCCTTCCTGACAGTTAGAACAATTAATCAGTGGAACAGAAGTTGCCTCCAGAAGTTGTGAATGCCCTAACCCTGCAAGTCTTTAAGAAGATGTTGGATAGCCATTTGTCTGAAATGGTATAGGGCAGTGGTCGGCAAACCGCGGCTCGCGAGCCACGAGCGGCTCTTTGGCCCCTCGGGTGCGGCTCTTCCTCTCTCCTTCCCCCCCCCAGGCAGTGGAGGGCCTGGCATGTCGGTTGGGGGGGCTCTGGCTGCCTCCCCCTGGAGTGAGCGAACGGGCGGGGGGAATGCCCAGGGCTGTGGCTGCGCCGGAGCCGTCCGGGAGCCGCGGGCACAGGTAGGTGGGCCCCCGGCCCCAGACGGCTCCGGCGCAGCTCCCCCTGCCCATTCGCTCCCCCCACCCGTTCGCTCGCTCCAGGGGGAGGAAGCCAGAGCCCCCCCAACCGACATGCTGGGCCCTCCGCTGCCTCCGGGGGGGAAGGAGAGAGGAAGAGCCGCACCCGAGGGGCCAAAGAGGGGCCTGAGGGGTCTGATGGAAGAGGGGCCTGATGGAAAAGTGGCCGGCTGTCCTGCCCGATGCGCTCGGACGGCGGGAGCAACAGCAGCAACAGCCGCCTGCAGAGAGCACCGAGCAGCAGTGAAGCAGCTCGCCACTTTTCCACACCCAGGAAAAGATTGGTGCGTGCACGTCCTGCGAAATTACAGCACAACTTCCCACCGCTACGAAGTTTCCAAGACTATAATTGAGCAGAGCATGCGCGCGCCTATCTTTTCCACAGAAAAGAGAGGCGAGCTGCTTCATTGCTGCTGCTTCTGCTACCCCCGAGGCTTGCGCCCGGCAGGGGCATCGGGCAGGGAAGCCGGGCGCATCTCCACCAGCTCCCTCCGACAGCCACCACGGTGCACATTCTGGGGCTGCGTGGCTGGGAGGGAGATGGACGCGCGGCCCCAGAACGTGTGCCATGGTGGCTGTCGGAGGGAGCCGGTGGAGATGCGCCCGGCTTCCCTGCCCGATGCCCCTGCCAGGCGCAAGGCTCGGGGGTAGCAGAAGCAGCAGCAGTGAAGCAGCTCGCCACTTTTCCACACCCAGGAAAAGATTGGCGCACGCACGTCCCGCGGAATTACAGCACAACTTCCCACCACTACGAAGTCTCCGAGACTGTAATTCCGTGGGACATGCACGCGCCTCTCTTTTCTGTGGAAAAGATAGGCGCGCGCATGCTCCGCTCAATTACAGTCTCGGAGACTGCCAGAGGGAGCCGCGATGGAGCCGCGACCGGCTTCCCTGCTGGACGACCTGCCGGGCGACAGCCTTGGTGGTGCTTAAGATGATGGTAGCCGCTGTGGGAGGAGGCATCCGTAACCTCTGGCATGCCGGCCCTTCTGAAGAGAGGGAGTGACTGACAGACACAGAGAGAGACAGAGGGGAAGGGAGGGAAAGACAGAGAGACAGACAGAGACAGAGAGAAAGAGAGGGAGGGAGAGAGACAGAGAGAGTCACAGATAGAGAATGACACAGGGAGGGATTGAATCGGAGACAGACAGGGGGAAAGAGGCAGAGACAGACATACAGAGACAGAGAGAGGGAGGGAGAGAATCAGAGTGAGTGACACACACAGAGACAGGGAGAGACAGAGAGAGGGAGGGAGAGACAGATAGATAGAGACTGATTAAGTGAGTGAGAGACAGACAGACACACACACAGAGTGACAGAGATGGGCAGACGAAGGAGAGAGAGACAGAAATAGAAAGAGAGAGAAAGAAAGAGAGAAAGAGAGAAAGAGAGAGAAAGGGAAAGAAAGAAAGAGAGAGAAAAAGGGAAAGAAAGAAAGAGAGTGAAAGAGAGAGAGAAAGAGAGACAGAAAGAAAGAGAAAAAGAGAGAGAAAGAAAGAAAGAAAGAGAGAAATGGAGAGAGAGAGAGAGAGAGAAAGAGAGGAAGGAAGGAAGAGAGAGAGAAAGAAAGAAAGAAAGAACTTATGACCACAATTGAGCCTAAAAGTTTGGTTGCTAACCAAGACCGTCGTTAAGTGAGTTTCACCACATTTTCCAAGTTGGCCACGCCCACCCAGTCACATGACCGCTGAGCCACTGCCACAAAACAGGCCACACCTTCCGGCTCTCAAAAGAAATTTCAATCGTGCTATTGTTGATATTTGGTTCTGTTGACTAATGAGTTTGCCCACCACTGGTATAGGGCTTCCTGCCTAGGCAGGGGGATGGACTAGAAGACCTCCAAGGTCCCTTCCAACTCTGCTATTATACAATACAATACAATACAATAGCAGAGTTGGAAGGGACCTTGTAGGTCTTCTAGTCCAACCCCCTGCATGGGCAGGAACCTTATACCATTTCAGACAAATGGCTGTCTAACATCTTTTTAAAGACTTCCAGGGTTGGGGCATTCACAACTGCTGGAGGCAAGCTGTTCCAGAGGTTAATTGTTCTTACTGTCAGGAAATTTCTCCTTAATTCTAAGTTGCTTCTCTCCTTGGTTAGTTTCCACCCATTGCTTCTTGTCCTGCCCCCATGTGCCTTGGAGAAAAGTTTGACTCCCTCTTCTTTGTGGCACCCTCTGAGATATCGGAACACTGCTATCATGTCTCCCCTGGTCCTTCTCTTCATCAAACTAGACATACCCAGCTCCTGTAGCCGTTCTTCATATGTCTTAGTCTCCAGTCCTCTAATCAACTTGGTTGCTCTTCTCTGCACTCTTTCCAGAGTCTCCACGTCTTTTCTACATCGTGGCGACCAAAACTGTATGCAGTATTCCAAGTGTGGCCTTACCAAGGCACTATACAGTGGCATTAACACTTCACGTGATCTAGATTCTATCCCTCTGTTGATGCAGCCTAGAACTGTGTTGGCTTTTTTGGCAGCTGCTGCACACTGCTGGCTCATATTTAAATGGTTGTCCACTAGGATTCCAAGATCCCTCTCACAGTTGCTACTATTGAGCAAGGTACCACCTATACTGTACTTGTGCATTTGGTTTTTCTTGCCTATATGTAGGACCTTACTTTTTTCACAATTGAATTTCATTTTATTAGACAGTGCCCAATGTTCAAGTTTGTCTAGATCCTTCTGTATCTTAAGCCTATCTTCTGGAGTGTTGGCTATTCCTGCCAGCTTGGTGTCGTCTGCGAATTTGATGAGTTCCCCATTTATCCCCTCATCCAAATCGTTGATGAAGATGTTAAAGAGTACTGGGCCTAAAACAGAGCCTTGGGGGACTCCACTGCATACTTCCTTCCATGTAGATGCAGTTCCATTGAGGACTACACGTTGAGTGCGGTTGGTCAGCCAGTTGCAAATCCATTTGGTGGTGCTGCTGTCTAACCCACAATTTTCTACTTTATCTAATAGTAGGTTATGGTCTACTTTATCAAATGCCTTACTGAAGTCCAGGTAAATTATATCAACAGCATTCCTCTGGTCCACTGATTTTGTCACTTTGTCAAAGAATTCAATTAGATTCGTCTGGCATGATCTGTTTTTGACAAACCCATGTTGGCTTTTGGCTATTACTTTGTTTGCTTCTAGGTATTCACTTATTTGTTGTTTAATTATCTTTTCCAGAATCTTTCCTGGTATTGAGGTCAGGCTGATGGGATCTGTTTTTTTCCCTTTTTTGAAGATGGGAACCACATCTGCTCTTTTCCAGTCTTCTGGCAGTTCCCCGGTGCTCCAGGATCTCTGAAAGATATAGTTCAGTGGTTCTGAGATCTCGTCTGCCAGTTCCTTCAGGACCCTGGGGTGTAATCCATCCGGTCCTGGTGATTTGAACTCGTCCAGGGCAGACAGGTGCTCACTTACCATTTTCTTCCCTATTTCAACTTGTGTTCCTAATCTGATTTTTGTGGTGCTGTTTTTGATTGGTTGGACTGTTTTATCCCTTTGTGTAAAGACAGATGCAAAAAAAGAGTTAAATAGTTCTGCTTTCTCCCTGTTGCTTATCATCTTCTTGCCATTTTCTCCCAGCAGTGGACCAATTGTTTCCTTAACCTTTTTCTTATTTTTAACATGTTGGAAGAAGCTTTTTTTGTTATTTTTTACTTTTTTGGCAAGCCTTTCTTCATTGCGAGCCTTAGCTTTCCTCACTTCATCTTTACAGGCTCGGGCTATTTGCTGATATTTTGCCTTGGTTATGTCCCCCTTTTTCCACTTTTTATATTTATCCTTTTTGTCTTTCAATTTGTCAGAGAGTTCTTTATGCAGCCATGCTGGTTTCTTTTGGGAACTGTTATTTTTCTTCTTCATTGGTATTGCGCTGGACTGGGCTTTTATAATCTCATTTTTCAAAATTTCCCAAGCTTCCTGAGTTGTTTTCCCTTTGAGGATTCTCATCCATGGAATCCTTCCCAAGCTCTCTCTGAGTTTATTGAAATTAGCTCTCTTGAAGTCTAAGACTCTAGTTTGACTTTGTTCAACTACTTTTGTTTGCATAATGTTGAATTCCAGTATTTCATGATCGCTTGCCCCCAAAGTTCCTGTAGCTTCTACACCTTCTATCATTTCCTCTCTGTTAGTGAGAATTAAGTCCAATATTGCTGATCCCCTTGTTCCCTTCTCTATCTTTTGGGAAACAAAGTTGTCTGCTAGGTTTCTTAGGAACCTGTTGGATCTTCCACTTGGTGCAGAGTTTGTTTCCCAATTGATGTCAGGGTAGTTAAAATCTCCCATTACTATTGTAGTGTGCTTCCTACATACCTTAGTTAGCTGGTTAGCAAAAAGTACATCCACTTCCTCTGCTTGGTTGGGTGGCCTGTAGTATAGACCTATGACAATATCATTCCCCCCCCCCATCCTTTAATATTGACCCAAATACATTCAAGATAGTTCTCATCATTGTTGTGCTCTATTTCTGTAGAGATGTAATTATTTCTTATATATAGTGCAACTCCACCTCCTCTTTTATTTTGTCTATTTCTTTTAAATAATTTAAATCCTTCTAGCTGTATGTTCCATTTGTGGGTTTCATCCCACCAAGTTTCTGTAATGGCAACAATATCGTATCTGCCCTCATTTACTTGAATTTCTAATTCACCCTGTTTATTCCTCATACTCTGTGCATTGGTGTATAGACATTTGAGTCCATTTTGATTGACCCTGTCATATTGTATTGTATTGACAAGTAGCAATCTCAGTAAACAATGACAATTATAGTTAATATAATCATGCCAATTGCATAATCTAAAGACTTTCCAGATGTTCCTTTTTAATTGAAATGTATCATTTTAGCATTTAGAACACCAATAAGAAGATCCCATCATGCTTTCATATTAGACAAAACAAAAATGCACAGACAATTGATTTCAAAGGATATGAAACCATATTTCAGTTGGTAATTATTAGATCTGATTATATTCTCTACTCTATGTGGAGAAAGAGGAAATTAATTTCCACATATGAAACTTGGTATTAATTCAGACAGCAATTTTGTAATAGTTTTTTATATGAAAAGAATCAATAAATTCAGATGCTTACTGGATTTTTTTCTACAGAAATACTTATTAAAGAGATATTCTTAAGTTCAACTATGATTTGTCCTTAGATATAAATTCCCACACATAACAGATAATCTTCATCAGTGAATCAGACATATTGTTGTTTCTTCAAGACTTTGTCAGGTTGTCTATTGAAATAAACACATGTCCAACTATTTGCTAGAAATAGACAGGAAACAACCACAGTGATTTTTTTTAAAGAATAATGTTTTAATTTATATCTTGTAGTTTTGCAATCAAAAAATATACAATTATATAAAAGTAAGTCATAATATAAAGAATATATAAAGAATGCAAATCACATACAGAAGAGAGCGAAAAACAAATAACAATAATGGCCAAGCTGTACAAAGCAGTGGTTCTTAAGTCTTTGACCCAATTACTTCCTTTCAAAATCTCAAATAATTATTATGCACTCATTTGTTTTACACAAACACTGTCAACTCTTGATATGAGTCTAGCTGAAGTCGTATTTTTCTTGCTTCATTTCTTAGTTGCAGGGAATATTCAGGATGCAGGGAATATTCAGTGTTGGTTTCACATTTGATCATGCCAATATGATGTACCCAATAAACAGGATTTTTGAGGAAGCCAAGGCCTCAGAGCCTTGAATTGCTTGGGAGTATTACTTGGAACCATGACATTAAACCAACACTCTTTAAACTAGTCAAACATCCAGGGCACCTGAGCCCTGGCCCTCCACCTGATCACTTTGGGGGAAAGGGAAATCCTCAGGAAGAGATGACTGAGAAGAAGGGGAAAGAGGTTGCCAGCAAGCCAGTGGATGAACCGGTGCCGATGCATGTGGGAGCCCAAGAGAACGAAGCCACCCTGTTGATGATCATGCAACCGAAAGTGCAGCCGGGAAAGCCCAACCCGACAGAGGTGCGGGAAGAAGTGATGATTGTGGGGAAGCCCCAACCTTGCAATAGACGAATTCTGGTGAAGGAGATTCTCTGGAGCAGCGCAAGTCAAGGTCCCCTTGGTGGTGCTCTGTGTACATGGGGACCCAACTCATGCAATGGAGGGAAAGGAGAGAGGTAGACTGGGAATTTGGGAACAGGGAAAAATTGTACTTCATGTCCCTGCCAGATTTGGTTCCACTAGCAGGACACAGTGAAAATTCTTCCCCCAAACCAATTGATTCATACTGAACAGGTTGCTTCTTCAACTAATTCATTTTCTTTCCCAGTAGTAACACTTCAAGATTAGTAGATATGTGTGCTGTTCTTCCGTTACAAGACATTATATTGTCAATGAACTAGGACATATTTCTTAAATTTATATAACTCAGCTTCTTTGAGTTATTCCCAAACTTTTTTTTACAAAAATGATAGTCCTGGGAGAGGGCAGAGCTATGACACGCAGACACAACCAGAGGTCTCTATGCTGCAGAGACCCCGGTTGACCTTTTGTTACCCCCTTGGTTCAATAGGAACCTAAACTGTCCTGGAGGGATGGCAATTAGGAAGCAAGCCTCGCTGATCACAGGGGTATTGCAAAAACCCCTGTTGGACATGAGGGAAAGCTTCTGAAGGGTGACAAATAGGCACCCCCCTCCCCCCATGGGTGGACAAGGCGATGGGAAAGCTTCGGAATGGAAGGAACTGTTTGAAAGAGAAAGTGTAACACCGGGAAGGTATTCTATCTTTTTTTTTTTAAAACATTTGGCTAAAAAAACTTTCTTTCTTTTTATTAAAGCCTTGAATTTTGAAATAAGTGGTGGAATTAATCGAATTGAGAGGTTTCTACTCTTTACAGAATTTTCTGAAATGGCAGATTAAAGCTCAAGAGCGAAGCTATTTTTGTCTGCGCAGAAAGTGATTGGACTATTTCTGGCTCTTTTATTTTCTGGCTACTGGAAAGACACTGGTTGATAAGGAAAATTGTTATTCTTTGATGATTAGCAACTAGTTGGATTGTATTTCAAATATCATTAAAGGATTATTAGTTAATTAATAGTTATTAACAATTATAGATATTTACAATAAAGACTAACCTATAATAAATGTTATAGTTAATGATATATATTTACTTACATATTGGTGAAAAGTTATGAATATGAGATTGGATATAAATTTGAGATGATATTAGATATTATTGAAAAATCACAAGAACAGAAATTATGAGTTACATTAAGAGCAACGGAAAAATGATAGTTAATACTGGTTGAAATTCTTATATTTAGACTCAATAATTAAATAACTAGCTAGATGGTTATAGAATGTTATTGAAGAATTATTAATTAGTTAATAACTATTCATAAAACTTAAGATTGTATCATATTGTTATCGAATTTACATAGGTAAATTGGGGAATGAAAAAAGGATGCTAATAGGGGGTCAGATCCTAAAGACACTCTTAAAGAAGAAATACATTGAAATTGAAACCCTAGATGAGAATTTTGTGATATTGATATTAAGCTACATGACAAATTTTTAGATTTAAAACTTATAAAATGAGATTACTCATGAATAATAATCATTTTAGAGATGCACAGAATTTATGAATACCTGGTCAATACGTCTTTTAAAAGACGCAATTTAGGGTGATAACTTTTTCTTCTTAAATTTATTTTCTCCTCTTGTTGTTTGTTTTATAAATAGAATGCCATTAGATAGTCATACATTACACATAAAGGGATGTTAAAATAATTAGTAAGATTAAGGTTGGGATATAAGAATTGTAATAATTTGATATGAAAAATAAGTGATAATTACTGATGAAACACAGAAACCTGTGAATAACTGATATACTCTTTAAAATTTGTAATTTGTAATGCAAGATGGCTTTTTGATGTTTTTTCTTGTTAAGTTTCTATTAATTGTGTTTATGTAAAATCAATAAAAATTATCTTTAAAAAAAGTCCCTATACTGATGGATAACAAATGTATGAACACTGAAGATTTAGGTACACAGAGGTACTTTCTCATTTAAACTAAGGTGACATGTGCAAAATCTTACAGTCTTTTTGTTTCTTTGAGTTCATAGTCATAGGTCATCTATAATCAGAGCTATGATTTAAAAAGTCATGATGGCAATCAAAATTCCACCCCTTATTTGACCCGTGTCCCTCCTGGCTTGTACTGGCATCCTGGGAGGTTACACGAGGCTGGCTCCAGGAGGTGGTCAATGCTTCCTTGACTGAGGGGTTCTTGCCGGCCTCCCTTAAAGAGGCGATGGTGAGACCCCTCCTGAAGAAGCCCTCTCTGGACCCAGCATTGTTGGTGAATTACCGTCCGGTCTCCAATCTTCACTTTTTGGCGAAGGTTGTAGAGAGTGTGGTGGCACAACAGTTTCCCCGTCACCTGGAGGAAATTGATTATCTGGACCCGTGCCAATCCGGCTTCCGGCCCGGGCACAGCACCAAGACGGCATTGGTCGCGTTGGTGGATGATCTCTGGAGGGCCAGAGATGGGGGTTGTTCCTCCATCCTGGTCCTATTAGACCTCTCAGCTTTTGATACCATCGACCATGGTATCCTATTGCATCGGCTGGAGGGGTTGGGGGTGAGGGGCACCGTGCTGCGGTGGTTCTCCTCCTACCTCTCCGGTCGATCGCAATTTGTGTTGGCAGGAGAGCAGAGGTCGACCTCGAGACCCCTCACTTGTGGGGTGCCTCAGGGGTCGGTCCTCTCGCCTCTCCTGTTCAACACATATATGAAGCCGCTGGGCGAGATCATCCGTGGTTTTGGGGTAGAGTACCATCTCTACGCTGACGACACGCAGCTGTATATATCTACCCCAAACCACCCCAACGATGCCGTAGAGGTGATGTGCCAGTGCCTGGAAGCCGTGCGGGCCTGGATGGGAAGGAACAGACTCAGACTCAATCCGTCCAAGACCGAGTGGCTGTGGTTTCCAGCATCCTGGTTCAACCAGTTGACTCCATCACTGGCCATAGGGGGTGAACATCTAACCCCTGTGGATGGGGCACGCAACTTGGGCGTCCTCCTTGATGCACGGCTGTCCATGGAAGATCAAGTGACAGCCGTGGCCAGGAGGGCGTTCTACCAGGTTCGCCTGGTACGCCAGTTGCGTCCCCTATTGGACCGGGACGCCCTTCGCACAGTTACTCATGCGCTCGTGACATCCCGTTTAGACTACTGCAATGCTCTCTACATGGGGCTCCCCTTGAGGTGCACCCGAAGACTGCAGCTAGTCCAGAATGCAGCCGTGCGAGCAATTATGGGAGCCCCTAGATGCTCCCATGTAACACCGCTCTTGCGTGAACTGCACTGGCTGCCTGTGGCCTTTCGGGTGCGCTTCAAGGTGCTGATTATCATCTTTAAAGCGCTCCATGGCACGGGACCTAGTTACGTACGGGATCGCATCCTACCCCATACATCCCTGCGGCCGATTCGCTCCCACAGAGAGGGACTTCTCCGGGTGCCGTCCACTAGGCAATGCCAGCGGGCGACGCCCAGGGCAAGGGCCTTGTCTGTGGTGGGCCCAACCCTCTGGAACGGCCTACCCCCCGAACTCAGAATGACCACGGACCTCCGTTCTTTCCGCCAGAAGCTTAAGACACACTTTTTTCAACTGGCCGGCCTGGCCTAACTCTACCTAGCCTTTAGCCTGACAACAAATTGTTTTAATTGGTTTTTAAGGGAAATAGTTTTAATTTATTGCAAATTTTTAGCACAGGGCTAATAATTTAATTTGATTTTAAATTTTGTATATTGTTATGTTTATTTATGCTTTTTAATTTCCTGTGCACCGCCCCGAGTCCCTTTCGGGAAAGGGAGCGGTATATAAGTTTAAATAAAACTGAAACTGAAACTGAAATTTATGTTCACACTAAAGCTGAGGAGTTTGGAAAATAAACTGGTCTGAAGGACATATTTATTCTTTACTTCAGCTATTGCATGAACCACTGTTTTAAAGAAGCCAATTTATGCAGGTGGGGCTATTTGGGATTGTAATGGCCAAAGTTTCAAAGCTATTCATTTCCTTACATTTTGTAAGTGATTTTCATTGGGGAACCACCACATAGCTAATGTGATTGCTTGCAGGTTTTATTTCTGAAAATTGTCCTGCTGCTGCTTAAGGGTATGGGAGTGGAAACAAAGTAGGGAGCTTCTTTGTTAAATAGGGTCTGCTTAAACATGAGTGGGTTTCTGTTGCTGCTGTTTGCTATGCACTGTTATAGAAATTTATACAGCTGTGCTCAATATTATCAGAATAAGGCCTCAAATCCTTGTCTAGGATCCAATCTTTAAGGGCTAGCTTATCAGATTTTTGAATTAAGTGAAATAAATGCTTGGTTTGGTCTACATCTAATCATATTTAAAATAGCCTGAAAATTGAAAAAAAAAACATTGTTTTGGGCTGCATTAGAAGGGGTATTGTAAAGGGATATTGTACATGTAAAGTCATTATCCTTCTTTGCTCAATACTGGTGAGACCACATCTGGAGAATATATAATATTCTAGGCACCACAATGTCATATGAATATTAGAGAAAGAGGAGGTCTACAAATAGGATACATTAAATGTAAGCTATGCCCAATGAAGACAAATTAAAAAAAAACAACAAAATGGAATATTCAAGCTAAAGTAAGGAAGGCTTAGAGGACACATTTTTATGTTGTGTTGTAAATAATAATAATAATAATAATAATAATAATAATAATAATAATAATAATAATAATAATAATAATAATAATAATAATAATAATAAATTTAATTTGTAGACCGCTCCCTCTCCCCGAAGGGACTCGGAGCAGTGCACAGGGGAATTAAAAAACATACAAACATAAATACATCATAAATATATATAAAATCAGATTAAACAATTTATCCCTGCGCTAAAACCCCAAAATACTAAAAACTAAACCCCTTAAGAACCCAATTAAAACAATAAACAGATGACTAACCTAGGCCGGCCAAGCAGAAAAAGTGCGTTTTTAATTTTTGACGGAAGGAGCGGAGGTCCGTAGTTGTTCTAATTTCGGGGGGCAGGTCGTTGCAGAGGGTCGGGCCCGCCACAGAGAAGGCCCTTCCCCTGGACGCCGCCCGCTGGCATAGCCTAGTGGATGGCACCCGGAGAAGTCCCTCTCTGTGGGAGCGAATCAGCCGCAGGGATGTATGGGGCAGGATGCGATCCCGCAGATAGCTAGGTCCCATGCCATGGAGCGCTTTAAAGATGATAACCAACACCTTGAAGCCCACCCGAAAGATGACAGGCAGCCAATGCAGCTCGCGCAGGAGTGGTGTTACATGGGAGAACCTAGAGGCTCCCATAACTGCCCGCGCGGCTGCATTCTGGACAAGCTGAAGCCTTCGGGTGCACCTCAAGGGGAGCCCCATGTAGAGAGCATTGCAGTAGTCCAGTCGGGATGTCACGGGAGCATGAGTGACTGTGCAGAGGGCATCCCGATCCAATAGGGGACGCAACTGGCGTACCAGGCGAACCTGGTAAAACGCTCTCCTGGCTACAGCTGTCACTTGATCTTCCATGGACAGCCGTGCATCAAGGAGGATGCCTAAGTTGCGTGCCCTATCCACGGGGGCTAGATGTTCGCCCCCAATGGCCAGTGATGGAATGAACTGGTTGTACGGGGACGCCGGAAACCACAGCCACTCGGTCTTGGACGGGTTGAGTCTGAGTCTGTTCCTTCCCATCCAGGCCCACACGGCTTCCAGGCACTGGCACATCACCTCTACGGCATCGTTGGGGTGGTTTGGGGTAGATATGTACAGCTGAGTATCATCAGCGTACAGATGGTACTCTACCCCAAAACCACGGATGATCTCGCCCAGCGGCTTCATATATGTGTTGAACAGGAGCGGCGAGAGGACCGACCCCTGAGGCACCCCACAAGTGAGTGGTCTCGAGGTCGACCTCTGCCCTCCTGCCAACACAAATTGCGATCGGCCGGAGGGGTAGGAGGAGAACCACCATAAAACGGTGCCCCTCACCCCCAACCCCTCCAGCCGATGCAATAGGATACTATGGTCGATGGTATCAAAAGCCGCCAAGAGGTCTAATAGGACCAGGATGGAGGAACAACCCCCATCTCTGGCGCTCCAGAGATCATCGACCAACGTGACCAATGCCGTCTCGGTGCTGTGACCGGGCCGGAAGCCGGACTGGCGCGGGTCCAGATAGTCAATTTCCTCCAGGTGACGGGGAAACTGTTGTGCCATCACACTCTCTACAACCTTCGCCAGAAAGTGAAGGTTGGAGACTGGACGGTAATTTACCAACAATGCTGGGTCCAGGGAAGGCTTCTTGAGGAGGGGCCTCACCACCGCCTCTTTCAAGACGGTAGGCAAGAACCCCTCACTCAAAGAAGCATTCACAACTTCCTGGAGCCAGCCTCGTGTCGCCTCCCAGGATGCCAGTACAAGCCAGGAGGGGCATGGGTCCAATAAACATGTGGTAGCTCACAGTTGTCCACGTAACCTGTCCATATCGTCAGAAGTAACAGAGTCAAACTCCTCCCACAAAGATGTCTCAAGACCTGCATCCGATAATCTCGCCAGACCACATTCGGTGGAGGCCAGTTCGCTCTGGATCCGAGCAATTTTATCCTGCAGATACTCTCCAAATTCCTCTGCTCTACCCTGCAATGGGGCTTCCCGCTGCCTCTGTTGGAGGAGGGAGCGGGTCACCCTGAACAGGGTGGCAGGGCGGTTATCTGCGGATGCGATAAGAGTGGCGCAATAGTGGCATTTGGCCACCCTTATCGCCACAAGGTAAGTCCTCAATTGGGCTCTTGCCTGTGTTCGGTCAGATTCGGACCGTGTGGATCTCCACCTACTCTCTAGGCGTCTCTTGCGGCATTTCATCACCCTCAGCTCCTCGGTAAACCAAGGAGCCTGGGTGGCTCGACGCCGCACGAGAGGCCGCAAGGGCGTGACCCGATCCAAGGCCCCGGCGGCCGCAATACTCCATGCAGCCACTAGATCCTCCGTCGGGGCGCGGGTCAGGGTCACAGGTAATGGCCCAAGCTCCGTCTGGAACCTTTCAGGATCCATCAGGCGCCTGGGGCAGAACCAGTTAGGAATATCTGGTTCCGCCTCCCCGCGGTGGGGTATGGCGGTTGGAAAGTCGAGCTGGAGAAGTGAGTGATCTGACCATAACAGGGGTATGATGGCTAACTCCCCTACTCCCAGATCACTTATCCCTGGCCTGAGACAAAAATTAAATCCAGCGTGTGTCCTCTCTCGTGAGTGGGGGCCCTGAATTATCTGGGTCAGGTCCATGGCCGTCATGGAGGCCATGAACTCCCGGGCAGGTTCGGTTGATTCGCCTACCGATGGCAACTTAAATTCCCCCAAGACTACAAGTCTGGGGGTCTCAACCGCCACCTCTGCGACCAGCTCGAGGAGCTCGGGCAGTGCTGCTGATATGTAGCGGGGAGCCAGGTACACAATCAGCAAGCCCAGCTGCCTCCCTAGGCCCCACTTCACGTAGACTAGAGGGACTCACAGCCAGTGGTCTGTGGCACAGTGGTCTCTCTCGGCTCAAGACTTTCCCTAACAATAACCGCCACCCCCCCCATCCCTGCCTAGGGCCCACGGTTGATGAAATGCTCGGTAACCTGGTGGGCACATTTCCACGAGAGGTAAACCCCCCTCGTGGCCCAACCAGGTCTCCGTAATCCCCACCAGGTCTGGCTCCCCCTCTGACACAAGGTCATTGATGAGGGGGGCTTTGTTGACCACGGACCTGGCATTGCATAACATCAACCTAGGGCCCCGGCTCTGTGAACCCTGACCACCTAGCTCTTGGGGGGAGCTCAGGGGGTCGGGGTGCGCAACCGCCTGGAACCAGCGGCCGCGTTCCCCCACCCGATGGTATGTTGCCTGTCTCCCCTCGCCCCTACCCCTCCCTACGACCGTACTGATTGCAAAACCCTCTGCTAGGTCGACCCGTGTTCCCCCCCCCTTATCAGACCCATCCGTTGCTCTATTTGTTCCGCCAACCGGCTTGACTATATTCCTAGCCTTAAATTGCCTAATCCCTCCCTCCTTCCTAAGACCCTCTAAAAACCGCCCTCCCACCACCCTGGAGCCCCCTAAAATCCTAATTAAAAATTTGGCTTAAAAACCCTCAATTTGCGATGCACCCACCTCTCTCGATTAATATAACCATCCTCGAGGTGGGCCCTTGTCAAATTCAAAGGGCAAACCTGCAAGAGGGGGGACTCTCGCAGGGAGAGGAGATCAGACCTTGAGTACATGGGTAGATAAAATGGGATATATTGGGCCATATAAGAGTGTCGCCCATGATCTTAACAGCAAAACATACATTATGAGGTTATAATTTCAAGTGGCAGGGGGATCCCTCAGAGGGAGGGAAAGGGGGGGAGGAAAAGGGGAGAAAGGGAAGGGAGGGAGGAAGAGGAGAGGAAAAAGGGGAAGGGAGTGATGGAGGGAAAAAGGGAGGGAGAAAAGGGAGGGTACAAGGGAAGGGAGAGGGAAATAGGGGAAAAGGGAGACAAAAGAGGGCAGACGGGGGGGAAGGAGGGGGAAGGAATGAAAGAAAAGAAAAGAGGGGGGAGGAAGGAGGGCGAGAGGGTAAACGAGGGGGTTGCGGTGGGGGAGCAGCAATAGATAAATAATTTCAGTCCTGGTAGTAAATCGTCCCAGCAAGATGGTTTGCCATCGGGCCAAGGCCTCTTCCTCTCCACCCGGCCTGGCCCTTTCGGTTTGTCTGGGGAATGCCAGTCTCTTTCTGTCCGGGGGGGGGGGGATACCCTGCTGCCACCGTCTTGTTCGCCCTGCCCATCCTGGGTGCCCCCCCCCTTATCTCTTCAGGCCACTCAAACCCAGCAGGCCCAGACCGGGCGGTTGCAGCGCTGCCAGCTGATCCAATGCATCCAGGCCTCCTCGTTGTACGGCCTGGCCTCTGCCTGGCTTCGGCCTCGGTCTCCGCTCGGCCTCGCTCTCACCTCCGCCTCCAGTCCCTCCTCGCTCATCCTCTCTCGTCTCGCTTGTCCCTCCTCGTCCCTCCGCTGCCAGTCAGGGCTCTCTGCTCTTCCCTCGGTCTCTGCGGCCTATGCTGTTCCAGCCGCCTGCGTTCTGGCCTCTCCGTGGGTTTCCGCATCGCCCGCGTCTTCCGCGTCACCCACATCGCTCGCTGCACCGAATGGGGCCGGACTTGCCCCATTTCGGCGGCAGAGCGTCCAGCTTGCTGAGCTAGCCCCCCGCAGATGGACAATGGGGGCTAGCGGCATCTCCACGGCCCAATGCACCCCCGGACCCGAGCTGCGCTCAAGGAACTGACTCCATCTTCGCGCATACGCAAAAATGATATTCTACAATGGAAAATGTGGAAAACATTAAAAGCAATCACCCAGATGAACTGATACTGATTGTGTTCTTTTCTTTGAGTGAGAGTGCAGTGAATAATCATCTATTTCATTTTTCTAAGTTAAGGGGAATCTAAAGACTGAATCATTAAATTCCCAAAATGAAAATATTAGAATCTTTAAAATACAACTGAAACTATATTATGTTTGTTCTGTTAATCAAGTCCTATTGTCAGTTCCACGTTGTCTGAATGAAAGATCATATGCTTGAAGTAAGCTATATAGTCTTTAGACTTTTGTCATTATAAGTGTTATGTTCTGGGTGAAGAATGGAGCCAAGGCCTGAGTGACTTCTAACAGCTCTTTATTCCACACTGCGAGGTAACTGTTTCTCTCTGGCTGGCACAGCTCCTTTTATAGGGAAGCTGATCAGCCCACAATCAATTAGGAGACAGTATTTTTACCGGATGGCAGGTCTTCAATTGATAAGACAGATGATCGAGGAGTTCAGTGTTGTTGGCCTGCTGACACTAGGATGTCAACAAAATAGGGGATGACACCTGGGATGCCTTGCAGGAGATGCTCCATCAGGCTCTGGAAGAGTCCTGGTACCACCCTCACCCCAAATTGCAGCCTGTGACATCTAAAAGCTCCTTGATGTTATGATCATCTGAGACTCAGTTGTAGTGTCATCAACTACTGATGGGCTTAGGCAAGGTCCAGTTTAGCGAAGACCTTACCCTCACCCAGAGAGTGCAATAGATGTTCAACCATGGGCACTGGGTTTGTATTTTGCTGTAGCGCTTTATTTAATGTACATTTATAGTTTGCATAGATGTGGACAGAACTGTCCAGCTTCACAGGGGTCACAATTGGGGTCTACCATTTTGCATGGTCAACAGGTTCTAGGTTTTCCTGGCTGATGAGTTTGTTGAGTTGCTCATCATCTTTTGAGCGCAAAGAGAATTCTTCACACCTTCATTTGGATTGGAGCAATGTGGGGGTCAAGGTTGAATGAGATGGGTGTGCCCATATACCTGCCCAGTTTCCCATCAAAAAGATCTGCAAAATCAGAGTTTAAGGCCTCGATATCAGAGTCACTGATGGAGTTGATACCAGTGATTTCCAGACCTAGGGAGGAGAACCAGTCCAGTTCTAGGAGGCTCAGTAGGGAGCCGTCCACTATGAGCAGTTGCAGTGGGCCTGAGAAATCCTTGAAAGATACTAAGAAGGTGCTCACTCCAAGGACAGGAATGCTGTTCCTCTGGTAGTCTTGGAGAACAATATGGTGGAAGTCCAACTGTCTTTTTGAGATTTTGGGCACCAATCTATTTAGTGTGTTCCAAGAGATGATGGTCATTGAAGATCCCGTGTCCACCTCCATGACTCAATCAGGACGGTGACATGGACCTTCTTGCAAGAGGATTGGATGGCCTGATCGACGACTGCTTCTGCCCTGCAGGTGCCTCTGGGGATGGTGAAGCAATCCTCTTCATGACTCTGTTGTCTTTTCTGCATTCTTTTGGGGCATGTTTCTGGGCTCACAGTGATAGCTTTTGCTTAGTTTCCACGACAGACCCTGGCCAAATGTCCTTTCTTTTCACATATTTGACAGATGAATTTTTTGAACTTACACGCCATTCATGGGTGATTGCTGCCACAACCAGCACATGCTGGTTGCCTCTTTTCTGTGGCCACATTCCTCCCTTTGAGGATTTGAAGTGATAGATGTCATCATCTTCATCTGCTGATTCACTGTGGTTAGAATTTTCATGTGACACAATTTGCACTATGACTGGTTTCCATGATGCTGGTGGACTGTTTGATTTCTGAATCTCACCCATTGACTGTTTGGACATCTTGGCTGCTTGTGCCTCGATGAGCACCATCTGCAGGGTGAGGTCTGTTTTTGCAAGGAGGCGCTCTGTAGCTTGATGTCCTTCACACCACAGACCCACTCTTTCCTGGTGTTGGACGGAGGCAGACAGACGGAGGAGGACGGACGGCGAAGCAGCAGGGGCAGACAGTGGGGTGTGTTGGCGTCCCGGCCCGAACAGCGGCCACATGGCAGCGTCCCGGCCCAAACAGCGGCCAAATGGCGGCAGCTTACTGTTGCGGTGGCACGGCAAATGGTGGCAACCTGAGAGAGGAGCCCGTTACAATGCGGAGGACCTCGTCTGGGCCTGTGGTGTGAGAAACCTGGCCAGATGAGGTGAACGCGGTAAATACGACCTGAATGGGGCTGTGTGGGGACTGTCGTTGCCAGTGCCGTGGCCACCGAGGAGAAGACTGAGACACTAGGCCATTTCTACCATCGGCGCCTGGGCCTACGCCTGGGCCTATTTATACCATCTATACCAGGCCTGCTTGTCCTGCTCCCTCCGCCTGACTTACTGACTTACTTATGGATTAACATGCATGTCCCTTAGGCAACGAACAGAAGACTCTCTATAACCATCATTGGGCCTCCTAGGATAATTCCACTCGCGGGCCTCTAGTTCTGACTGTCTGACCCCCTATCCCATCCCCTTCTGCCCGGAGGACCCCAGAACCTTATTTACCTCATTTACATCTCTACTTCTCTGAACTTTTGAACTTTTGATGTCATCTATGTCTTGCTGTTGGGGGTTTTCCCCCGGGGACCTTGCAATGAATTTCCTCTATGGCCAGTATGACCTCCCTTTGTATTTGTCACTCTATCCTGCATGTATTCAAGGGCTGACCTCCTCACCCTGCGGGACTCCCCCCTCTCGCAGGTTTCGCCCTCAGATTTAACGAGGGCCCACCTCGAGGATGGGTTGATTTATTTATTTATTTTATTTATTTTATTACATTTATACCCCGCCCTTCTCCTTGTTAGGACCCAGGGCGGCGCACAGGCATTATTTAAAAACACAAAATACAATAAATATCTATTAAAATGTATTAAATTAATAAACCCGTGCTAAAACCCAATGTTAAAACCCTTGCCAATTATAAATTATTTTCTTAAAAAGTCAGAAATGGGGGCTATCCTAGGCCGGCTTGTTGGAATAAATACGTCTTAAGACGTTGGCGGAAGAGGCGGAGGTCCGAGATAGTACCGAGGTCGGGGGGTAGGTCGTTCCAGAGGGCCGGGCCCGCCACAGAGAAGGCCCTTCCCCTGGGTGTCGCCAACCGGCATTGCCCCGTCGACGGCACCCGAAGAAGACCCTCTCTGTGGGAGCGGATCGGACGAAGGGATGTATGGGGCAGGAGGCGGTCTCGTATATAGCTAGGCCCCGAGCCATGGAGCGATTTAAAGATGGTCATCAGCACCTTGAAGAGCACTCGAAAGGCCACAGGCAGCCAGTGCAGCTCGCGCAAGAGAGGTGTTACGTGGGTTTGCCTTGTGGCACCCATAATCACCCGCGCTGCCGCATTCTGTACTAACTGTAGCCTTCGAGTGCACCTCAAGGGGAGCCCCATGTAGAGAGCGTTACAGTAATCCAGCCGGGATGTCACAAGCGCTTGAGTGACTGTGCGAAGGGCTCCCCGGTCCAGTAAGGGGCGCAACTGGCGTATCAGGCGTACCTGATAGAACGCCACCCTGGCCATGGCCGCCACATGGTCCTCCATGGACAGCCGGGAATCCAGGAGGACGCCCAAGTTGCGCGCCCTCTCCACGGGGGCCAGTTGTTCGCCCCCAATGGCCAGATTAACCAAGAGAGGTGGGCGAAGCGCAAGTTAAGGGGATTTTTACTTAGCTTTTTAATCTGGGTTTTGGGGGGCTCCAGGGTGGTGGTGGGGTTTATTCAATCGGGCTCAACCGGGAATACTTCTAGGCTGGCCGGCGGCTTCGATATGGAGGCTAGAAGGTCCAACATGGGGAAGGGGGTGGGGGTCGATTCAACAGAGGGCCTCTCCATCAGGATGGTACTGGGCAGAGGTAGGTATGGCGGGAGCCGGGGATCACATCACATGTTGGGGGGCGTACCCGCTGTTTACAAGCGGTTGCCCGCCCCGACCCCCTCGGCTCCCCTCGCAATCTAGGAGGTAAGGGATCACAGAGCCAGCGCCCTAGGCTGATGTTATGCAATGCCAGGTCCGTGGTCAACAAAGCCCCCCTCATTTACGACCTAGTGTTGGAGGGGGAGCCGGACCTGGTGGGTATTACAGAAACCTGGCTGGGCCACGAGGGAGGAATACTCCTCATAGAAATGTGCCCACCAGGTTACCTGGCATTCCATCAGCCACAGGCCCAGGGCAGGGGGGTGAGTGGCGGTTATTATTAAGGAAGGCCTTAAGCCGAGAGAGACCACTGTGCCGCAGACAGCCGGTTGTGAGTCCCTCTGTGTGAAGTGGGGCCGTGGGAGGCAGTTGGGTCTGCTGGTTGTGTATCTGGCTCCCTGCTATGTATCAGCGGCCCTGCCTGAGCTCCTCGAGGTGATCGCCGAGGTGGCGGTTGATACCCCCAGACTTTTAGTCATGGGGGATTTCAACCTGCCATCGGTAGGCGAGACATCTGAGGCGGCCGGGGAGTTCATGGCCTCCATGACGGCCATGGACCTGACCCAAGTAATTCATGGCCCCACGCACACCGGGGGACACACACTTGATTTAATTTTAGCCTCCGGCCAGTGGTTGAGTAATCTAGGAGTAGGGGGATTAGTCATCAAACCCCTGTCATGGTCAGATCACTCTCTCCTTCGGCTTGACTTTCCAACCGCTACGCCCCACTGCGGGAAGGCGGAACCAGAGATACCTAGATGGTTCCGCCCCAGGCACCTGATGGACCCAGAGATGTTTCAGATGGGACTTGGGCCAATACCTGTGACCTTGACCCGCGACTCGACTGAGGACTTAGTGGCCGCACCGATCCACCCTGGCCCCTTGTTTCTCTGAGGAGCTGAGGGTGATGAAGCGCCGTAAGAGATGCCTAGAGAACATTTGGAGATCCACTCACTCCGAATCTGATCGAACACAGGTAAGGTCCCACTTAAGGACCTACCTAGTGGCGATAAAAGCGGCGAAATGTAACTATCTCACCGCTCTTATCGCATCCGCAGATAACCACTCTGCCTCCATGTTTAGAGTGACCCACTCCCTCCTTCAACAGAAGCAGCGGGAAGCTCCTTTGCAGGGTAGAGCAGAGGAATTTGGACATTATCTGTAGGATAAAATCGCTCAGATTCGGGACGAGCTGGCCTCCAACGAAATTAGCCTGGGCAGACCGTTCGAGGCAGGTCTTGAGACCGTATCTTGGGAGGAGTTTGACTTTGTTACCACCGAGGATATGGACAGGTTGTCAAGGAGACTTAGGGCGACCACATGTTTATTGGACCCGTGTCCCTCCTGGCTTGTACTGGCATCCTGGGAGACGATACGAGGCTGGCTCCAGGGCATTGTCAATGCATCTTTGAGTGAGGGGGCGTTGCCTGCCGTCTTGAAAGAGGCGGTAGTGAGGCCCCTCCTCAAGAAGCCGTCCCTGGACCCAGCATTGTTGGAGAACTATCGTCCGGTCTCCAACCTTCACTTTTTAGTGAAGGTTGTTGAGAGTGTGGTGGCCCAACAGTTTCTGCGACACCTGGAGGAAGTTGATTATCTAGACCCGTGCCAGTCCGGCTTCCGACCCGGTCACAGCACCGAGACGGCATTGGTCGCGTTGGTTGATGATCTCTGGAGGGCGCGGGATAGAGGTTGCTCCTCTATCCTAGTCCTGTTAGACCTCTCAGCGGCTTTTGATACCATCGACCATGGTATCCTATTGCACTGACTGGGGGGGTTGGGGCTGGGAGGCACTGTTTTGCGGTGGTTCTCGTCCTACCTCTCTGGTCGGTCGCAATATGTGTTGACGGGAGGGCAGAGGTCGACCTCAAGACCCCTCTTATGTGGGGTTCCTCAGGGGTCGGTCCTCCCGCCCCTCCTGTTTAACACATATATGAAGCTGCTGGGCGAGATCATCCGTGGTTTTGGGGTGGAGTACCATCTGTACGCTGACGACACTCAGCTGTACATATCCACCCCAGACAACCCCAACGATGCCGCCGAAGTGCTGTCCCGGTGTTTGGAGGCCGTACGGATCTGGATGGGTGGTAACAAACTCAAGCTCAACCCTTCCAAGATTGAGTGGCTGTGGTTTCCGGCACCCCGGTTCAGCCAGATTATTCCAACTCTGGCCATTGGGGGCGAAACACTGGCCCCTGTGGAGAGGGCGTGCAATTTGGGTGTCCTCCTGGATTCCCGACTGTCCATGGAGGACCATGTGGTGGCCGTGGCCAGAGGGACGTTTCATCAGGTACGCCTGATGCGCCAATTGCACCCCTTACTGGACCGGGCTGCCCTTCGCACAGTCACTCAAGCTCTCGTAACGTCCCGACTCGACTACTGTAATGCTCTCTACATGGGGCTTCCCTTGAGGTGCACTCGAAAACTACAGTTAGTCCAGAATGCAGCCACGCGGGTGATTACGGGAGCCACTAGATGCTCCCACATAACACCGATCCTGCGCGAGCTGCACTGGCTCCCTGTGGCCTTTCGGGTGCGCTTCAAGGTTTTGACGACCATCTTCAAAGCGCTCCATGGCTCGGGGCCTAGTTATTTGCGAGACCGTCTCCTGCCCCATACATCCCTTGGACCGATCCGCTCCCACAGGGAGGGCCTTCTCAGGGTGCCGTCGGCCGGACAATGCCGACTGGCGACACCCAGGGGAAGGGCCTTCTCTGTGGCGGGCCACACCCTTTGGAATGACCTACCCCCAGAACTTCGCACCATCTCAGACCTCCGCCTCTTCCGCCAGTGTCTAAAGACACATTTCTTTCATCAAGCCGGCCTAGTGTAACCTCCGCTGTGACTATTTTAGATAGCTTCTATTTTAGGGGGATTTTTAAATTTGGTTTTAGTGCAGGATGGGTATTTAATAAGTTTTTAAATTTTATATTTGTTTTTGTATGTATTTTAAATTCCTGTGCGCCACCCTGGGTCCTCTTTGGAGAAGGGCGGGATATAGATCTAATAAAATAAATAAAAATAAATAAATATTTGGATGACTGTGGTAAAGTCTTCTACATAATCTGAGATCAAAGTTATATAAGCTTCCAATCATGTGGGAATATATACTTGTGTTCAGTCAAACACAAGTAAGACTTCTCTTAATTTTCAGATGTGGAGGGCTTAAGCCAAAAACATATATTCTCATCTCCCATTTTAGGCTAATTCCTGTGGGGTTCATTCATGAGTTGGAGGCATTAAGAATAGAAAAATCTACTCCTTAGAATACTCCATATGTTTTCTGTTTATTATTAAATATACACTCACTTGGGCTACTTTCTTATAATGAACCTTCATTATTCTTATAAAGAATAATTTCCTTTATACTTGAAATGTGTTATGTCTTCCAGGGACATCACAAACTAAAAAGATCTTTGAAAGAGAAATTTGTTAGAAATAAATTATTTAAAAAAAATTAAATCTGAGACTATTGAAAAATTGAGTTTCATTTAAACTTGCTAGTTTATTTACAATTTACAATGGCCATTTGCCATTCTTAACTAAATATAAATACAGTGCAAATAGGTTTTACAGCACAGCTACCTGCAAAGTTGGACTACTATTGGATGTCAGCTTATTAAACTATAATTACATGCCAGCTTTCAATTACTGATGGTTATTCATGTCATGTAGTTGTTGGATCACCTGGCTCATGTTTTCAGCTTTCCAAATCTCTCCTTAAAACTCATCCCTCCTATTACTGTATTCTTTTAACTCGTAGCCTGAGATGGATAAGGATACAGGGATAGAGATGGGATAGGGAGCCAGTTTGGTGTAGTGGTTAAAGTACCAAGCTAGAAACTAGTATGAGCTCTAGTCTTGCCATAGGTATAAACCCAGTTGGGTGACCCTGGGCCTGTCAGTATTTCTCAGCCCTAGGAAGCAAACAAACCACTTCTGAAAACTCCTGCCAAGAAAGCTGCAGAGATTAGTCTAGTCAAATGCCAGGAGTTGAACTTGAAGGCATATACACACGCATGCACAAATACACATATACATGTACGTATATGTATGTATTATATAATCCATATTCATTTGGATTATAATATAATTATCTATATAAATAAAAATGTAACAAGAGTTTGTTCAAAACCGCTAATCTCCGAAAGTACTGCACCGATTGCTTCCAAATCTTCACACAACGTTCCTTTCAAATACGGCACCAAGGATATATATATAGATTGTGTAGATGTCACACCTGTGCCAGGTACACACAACAGAAATGTAAAAAATTGTAAAAAAGGTAGGTAGATGGATACAGAGAGAGCAGTGGGCCACAGGTATTATGTCATCCTTTATGACATAAAATACTCTGTCCAAAAGATTCAAGGAGAAATACAGTAGGTAAATAGGTAGGTAGCTATAGGGATAGAGAGAGGGAGGGAGAAATGCAGTAGGTAGGTAGGTTGGGGGTTATACGGTGGTTGTGTGTATGTGTTTGTGTGTGCAGGTGTAGATCTACACACAGATTGGTTGGCCATTTAACCAGACCAGGTCATAGCAACGCGTGGCCTGGAACGGCTAGTATTATAATATAATCCAAAAGTCTAATCTATATAATCCAATTGAAAATGAGGCAAGATGACAATTTTATACACTATAGACCAGGGACTGTCTGTCTGTCTGTCTGTCTGTCTCTCTCTCTCTGTGTGTGTAAATATATTTATCATCAACCAAACCTTTGACTTAAAATAAGCAAAGAAGAAAATTCAAGGAATGAAACTGTCATTTTTCTTCAATTAGTTATTAGGAAAAGAATCTTCTACATGTTTTCTACTAATATAAGAAAGTGTGTAGTGGAAACTCAAAGGTTAAGGACATTGTAATATCAAGGCTATATCACATAATACCCTGGGCATACGTAGAATTGAAATTGTCCAAAGTGCAATACTAGTGGATTGGCTAACCTAATATAATGCTGAAATATAGTAGAAAAATACCTCAATACAAAACAAAGTACTTATTAAGTATTTTACTTATTAAGTATTAAACTTGAAAGTGAGCAAATAAAGGAGACAATGATTGCCTGGGCTAAAAACTTTGGATATGCAATATAATTAGATAAATGGCAGAAACTGTGGGATAGAAATATTAAACTGAGTATATAAACTGTATACAAATAAAATCTGAATAAAATGTTTTATAGATAGCATTTTGCACCAGCAAGATTGGCAAAAATGTATAAAAATAGATCTGCGAAATGCTGGAAGTGTAATCAATCATCTGGTTCATAGCACCATATGTGGTGGACATGCCCAAAAGCTAAAAAACATTGGATGAAAATGCATATTTGGTTGGAAAAAATGATAAACACATAGACTTGAAACCAGAGATATTTTTGTTGGGCATTATACCAGAAAAATATGATAAAAGGACTATATATCTGGTATTACATATACTAACTGCAACCAGAATTGTATTTGTACAGCAATGTAAAAACAATGAGATTCCATCAGATGAGAATGTAATTAAGAAAATATTAGAATGCACAGCAATGGATAGATTAACATTCACTATTAAGGATAAAGAAGAAACTATATATTTTCTCATATGGGATGTATTTTATTAATGGCTAGGCAACAGAAACAGAAGTTAGAAAGGAGGAGACATAAAAAGAAGAAATATTAATGTGGAGATTTGTTAAATAAGATGTTAAGTATTATTACTATTATATTATTATGTTATCAATATTATTGTGATGAATACTACAGCAAAAATGTGGATGATGTCTGTTTAAAAATGACCGTACCTAGATCCCACAATGTTTGCTAGAAATTGAATGCTATATAAATAAAATAAATAAAATAAAATAAATAAAACATGAAAAAAACAAAAACAAAGTAAGTTCAAATGAGCAATTAAAAACATAGGCAAGAGGTTTCCGGTTCCGGCTCCTGCGGCGACGGGCGAGCCTAGCGCTCGCTCGCCGCTTTGTTTCTTCTTCTGCCCCCCCACGGGGGTGAGACTCCTCTTGTTTGAGGGTCTCCCATAAAGCCGGCTCGTCGGGGGGCGCCCCCCCCCCACGGGGGTGGAGGAAGTGGCTCCCGGCGCGGCTTAGGTGAGGGAGAACATGCTAGCGGGGGGTTCTCCCTTCGCCTAAGGAAGACGGCGCCATTCACAATAATGAAGAGGGCTGATCGGCTCAGTCGGAAGGACTCCCGAGGCTTCAGCTGCGAGGAGAGAGTGAGTTTTTAAAAAACTTTTTTTTCTGCTGCCAGCCAGGCTGAACGGACTGGGAGGGGGGTGTTTATTTTTAAAAAAAAAACCCTCGGATTTAAGCGGCACGTTAAAATGGCTTCTCTGCAAAGAGAAAGCGGAAACTTTCACTCCGGACGGTCTTTAACAAGGGAAAGTGGAATGTGACGTTCTGCAACATTGTTTCTAGGTCTGGCTGAGTAAAAAAAAAAAAATTCTTATTTTGCTACTCTCTCCCTCTGGCTCTGAGATGGGCGGTGGAAGTGGCTTCTCTTTGTCCCTGCCTGATTATTTCAACTAAGGAAAATTCCCAGCGTCTCTTTGAAAGCAGGACTCTCTCTGGATTTTTGAAAAAAAATTTCTCTTGATGGATTTGTGATTTCTTCTTTGGAATACCTTCGTTATTATTATTTGCTGATTTGGGAAATTGTGTCTCTTTTGGTTTCTGAATTGTTTGCAACTTCACAGCCCTGAACTGAACTGAGCTCCTGATCTGCCCCACCAGCCCCACCCGGAAAACGCCATCTTGGTGGCAGTGACTCTAACTTTTAACCATGGCACAAGAAGCAGCACTTGTAAATTTGGAACAAAGGATGGCTTCTCTTGAAACCTCTATGCAAACTTTGATATCAGAAATAAAGGCCCAGAGGGCTGAAAATAGTACTTTCAAAAAGGAGCTATTGGATACCCGGAAGCAAGTGTTGGAGAACACACAGAAGAATGAAGAATTGGAAGGAGGGTTGGAGGGGGCTAAGGGAGAGATTAAAAATGTTTCTAATGAGGTGGGGGAAATAAATGGGCATGTGTCTAGGATAGATATGGAAAGAATGACATATTTTTTGAGATTTCAGAATGTTCTTGAGGAATCTGGTGAATGCCTGCCTGATCTTATGAGTACAATTTTAGCAGACTATTTACAAAAACCTAAGGATGAGATCAGGGGGGACATTGACCTAGCCTATAGAATTAATTCTGCATATGCCAGGATGAATGAAGTGCCTAGAGAGATACATGTGAAATTTGTTAGAAGGTCAACCAGAGAGGAAATCCTGAAAGTGCAGAGAGAGAAACCTTTAACTTATCAACGAAAAACGGTCACTATCTTGAAGCAGGTCCCTAGAAAAATTAGAGATTCAAGAAGGAAATTTTCCTTCTTGTCTAAAACCTTGTTTGATCACGGGATTTGGTTCAAGTGGATGACACCTGAAGGGATGCTGGTGTTCTGGGAAGGAGGAAGAGTGAGGATTAAAACAGTTGCTGAGGCGGAAGCCTTTTTTAAAAAACATTCCTCTGTCCTGGGGGAAGATCCAGGGGGGACGGAGGGGGCCACGGCCCCGCCTACGGGGGGCCAGGGAGGAGAGAAAGAAGATACAATAGCCAAAAGACTTAGATCAAAAAAATAACTTTGCCTTGACTTTTCTTGAACAATTTTGCATAATATTTCTATCCGGACTTTTTGTAAATGTCTGACAGCATGGAAGGGAGAATTTAGGTAAATGTACTTGCTTTCATCTTGTAGTGGTATGGAAAATGTTTTCTATGTTAACTTTTTTAATGTGTATTTTGAGGTCTCGGAAGGTCCGACGACTCTGACGTGAATGCTCTCAAAATTTCTTTGTAACCATTACCCTACCCTGTTAAAAAATGTAAAACCAATAAAACTTTTTCAATATAAAAAAAAAAAACATAGGCAAGTAATATATAGTAGTTAGTAATACACTTCATTTTTTCAATCTACAATGGACAATTATGCCAACCCTTGGGTATTTACCATGCATATCCAATATGCTTTGGATATATAATTAAAGGAGACTCTTCAGAAGAAGAATCTCCAGTATAAAGATCTTTTGCATGAGCAGAGCCTCTCCCAAAATTCTTGTTTTTCATGAGTATTTTTCACTTATGCTAATAATGATTGTATCGGTTTAAATATTCTGTAAGGGAGAAATAACTATCTCTTTTTCTCCCCCTACTTTTTTGGACTACAAGCAGTATTATTCTACAAAAAATGATCTACTTACTTTTAATAGATGATTCACAACATGTAGAACTTTCATCCAAGTTACTAAACGTACACCTCTAGAATTACACAGGTACCAGATAACATATCGGCTTTGGCCTATTTTCTGCACAGAGCACAAATTATTTTAATGGCCCCATCAGTTTACTGTATACTAAGCTTTCATCATCTGTTCTTTCTCTAACTGAATGCAAAAGAAACATACTTCATAATTACATTTGAATAGTAAAAGATAAGGGGTTTGTATGCATGTTTAAAATTTTGCATCTGCTCTGTAATTGTTGCCATCACAAGCTTTTATCAAGAGAGAACAGAAGGAGAGGGAACTGGCAAGTAGTTAATTTTTCTGGCAAGGATGAGTTACTGGCATAACAAGTTTACTATTTATAGGTGTGGGAGCTGAAAACTCAAGTTATGCTATTTATGAGTTAGGGAACTGCAAACCCATGGTACGTAAACTATCAGAATTAAACCTGCTGTCATACCCAGATATTTTCCAATATTTTTCTCACTACAAAAGTACTACTTATTTTAGTTAAATCTTGATGAAGGAACGGAGGAAGGACTTTATCCACTTTGGATATTCATTAAACAAAAAAATCTGTTGCAATGTCTTTCCACATGGCAGACAGTACTTTTATGTAAATAGAATTGATACAATCTTTAATCTCAGAAAGCATAGACTGACATCTTGGCAGAAGAATTGTACAATAATTTATCTCAACCACACTTTTAAAGTATTATATTTTCTCAAAATAGTAATGCACAGGGAATACATTCCTAACAGTGAGGACAAGTAACCAGTGGAACAGCTTGCCTCCATGGATTGTGGGTTATCTATCACTGGATGTTTTTAAGAAGAGTCTAGACAGTCACTTATCTGAAAGAGTACAGGTTCTCCTGATTGAGCAGGGAGCTGGACTACAAGGCCACCAAGGTCCCTTCCAGCTCATTCATTCATTCTATTCTACATCTCTCTGAATGCATTGATCTAGGAATTAAAATCTGTTAAAGGAACTTTCTCCTATTCTGGGAGATGCAGTTTATGAACACATTTATGAGGTCTTATTCTTAGCTAGGATATATCTGTTATAGCATTCTTTCCCACTGAATTTCTGCTAGCGTTTATCTCAGTTCTTCTTCAGAAATAGGTAAAGACACAAGGTGTTATTTTTCATGTATACAGTTGTATATAGTATGGGGCTAGTTATCAAAGAGACCATCTATTCCCATTGTTTCTGTCCATCGTGTATAATCAGGATTAGGGTTAGTATGTTTACGTTTGCATAGATTAAACCATGGGTCCTCTAAATATGGCCCTGGGCTGGACGTGGCCTGCTGAAGCCATTAATCTGGCATGCACAGGACCACAAGGCTGCTCCGCCCACATCACCCCACCCACCCTTTGGCCGAGCGCTGGACTTACTTTGCAACCCCCATGAGCTGGAACTGAAAGGTTTGGCCAAAAAATGGGCCGTTTTCATCCATTTTTTGCCTGTAGAGATGTTCTGGAGGTGAGGGAGGTAAAAAATGGCAGAGAGGGAGAGGGAGAGAGGGGGAGGGAGAGAGGGAGAGAGGGAGAGGGAGAGAGAGAGAGAGAGAGAGAGAGAGAGAGAGAGAGAGAGAGAGAGAGAGAGAGAGAGAGAGAGAGAGAGAGAGAGAGAGAGAGAATTGTCGATTGTAACCTTCTTAGGTCTGAGAAGAATTGCTGCAAAACTGAGTTTCCTGAAGTGGACCACTAGACTCCTAAACAACTGAAAAAATGATCCAGTAAAAAGAAAAGTCAACCAAAAGAGCAACCTCCAAAGAAAAGGAAATAAAACACCCCCGGAGCAAAATAAAGTTTCATTTGTGTGCATTGTTTTTTTTTATTAGAAGATTTTATAAAGATTACAAACAGTTTCTCCCCCCCTCCCCCCAACCTCTTCCCCCCTCCCCCCTCCCCAGACTTCCCAGAACAAGCACAGGGTATAACTTTCACGAACATAAAACTAAGATACATACACATTATCCCTAATTCTTTAACTATAACTCAAGACATCATAAACATAAACTACTTAAAAAAATATTTCATTCATATGCTATATAAACCTTCTTATTTGGATATATTTTTTGCATATAATCGATCCATCTTCTCCATTCTAATATATATCTTTCATTTGAATGATCTTTAAGATACGATGAAATTTTTGCCATCTCAGCCAGGTGCACAACTTTTAAAGTCCATTCCTCTGTGGTAGGTGGATCTTGCTTCTTCCAATACTATGCCACCAGCAACCTGGCAGCTGTTATCAAGTTCAAAATCAACTTAGTTTCTATTGCTGTACAATCCGTAACAATTCCCAACAGGAAGAACTGTGGTGTAAATTTAATTTTTTTCCTTAAGATATTTTGAATAATCCACCATATCTTAATCCAAAAAGCCTTAATTTTTTTACACGTCCACCATATGTGGAAGTATGTGGCATCTTCACATTCACATCTCCAGCATTTAGGTTGTACACTTGGATACATGCAAGATAACTTTTTTGGGTCTAAATGCCATCTATAAAACATTTTATAAAAATTCTCTCTTAAATTTTGAGCTTGTGTAAATCTTACATTACTAACCCATATCTTCTCCCAAGTCTCCAACATTATTGGTTCACCTATATTTTGCGCCCATTTTATCATGCAGTCTTTAACTAGGTCAGTTTCTGAGTCTATTTCCACCAATGCACTGTACAACCTTTTTATGTGCATTTGACCTTTATCCCTTATCTGCTTTACCAAGTTCTCATCCTGTTGCAAGATACCAATTGTTTGGTCTTCTCTCCATCTGGCCTGCAGCTGTGCATACTGAAACCAAGTCCTGATAATTCCTTCTTCTCTTAGTTGCTCTCTAGATTTTAGTTGTAATTTAACTCCTTCTTTGTAAAGGAGTTCCTTATAAGTAATCCTCTCTTGCTTTGGCTCCACATTTATATTCTCTATCACGTGTCTGGGTACTGTCCATATTGGTAACTTATCATTTAACTTATATTTATACTTTTTCCAGACTCGCAATAGAGCATTTCTTAGTATATGACTTTTAAAAGTCTTATCTATTTTCTTATCGTACACTAAGTAAGCATGCCAGCCGTAGACCAGACCATATCCTTCAATATTCAGTAATTTTTCCTCTGTTAAGTTGATCCAATCCGTAATTGCTGAGAGGGCCGCAGCTTCATAATACAATCTTAATATTAGGCATCTTAAGCCCACCTCTTTCTCTGGTATCTTGCATTATCTTTTGATTAACTCGGGGTTTCTTCCCCGCCCACACAAACTTGTTTATACCCTTCTGCCATTCCTTCAAATTTTCATCTTTTTTAAGTATAGGTATCATTTGAAAAAGAAATAAAAATTTTGGCAAAACATTCATTTTTACAGCTGCTATCCTTCCCAGTAAGGACAATTGTAACTTTTTCCATTTTTCCATCTCTATCTGAATATTTTTCCATAGCAGTTCATAATTATACTGATATAATTTCGTGTTTACTGACATAATATGGACCCCTAAGTATTTAACCTTCGTAACTAGTTCATATCCTGTTAACCTTTCTATCTCTTCTTTCTGGCTTCCAACCATATTTTTAGCAATTATCTTTGTTTTCCCATATGAGCAGATTGTTTCGGTCAAAGCTGTAATTGATTTTACCGGTTGGGTTAAGGTAACTGTTGTGTCCTCGACCTGCGACTGGTCTCGACTTACGACCAGTCGCGGGTCTTCCAGACTGCCGCTTGAAGCCTTGGTAACAGGCTGTAGCAAGCCGGCTAACCACTAGTCGCGCCTGAGTGGCTAAGGCGCGACTGGCGGGAAGCCGGCTCTTGCCGCAGCCTGATTGGCTCCCCGTTTGACAGCTCCGTATAAATAGCTGTCAAACGCGGGAGCCCCTGTCTACTGCGCTTTTAGTTTTCTGTGAATAGTTTTCCTTCTGTGCTTTCCGCCTAACAATAAACGTGTTTCCTGAGAGCTAGCCTGGTCTGGACTCCCTCAATCTCAAGATCTAACAGTAACAACCGGTAAAATCAATTTGTGTGCATTGTTTAATGGACTGTTAAGTTGGCCACACTCATCCAGTCACATGACCTAGCCATGTCCATCAAGTCACATGACCACCTAGCCATGCCCACCCAGCTGATATGCACAGTCTGAGGGACCATGAATTGGTCCCCTGTTTAAAAAGTTTGATTAAACCATGCTATTGTCAGATGCCCATCTTTGCTTTCTTTGAAGCTCGCTAGCAACTGCCATAACCAAGGGAGCATTTGGAAGGGGAAGAGTGCTGGAGATGTGAAAGAATGCTGTGAAAATTTCAGGAGTATGGACAAGCCATTTTTGTCCCTTCAAGGACACTGGCCTTGGGAAAGGATTTTACAACATCACCTGAGGCATTAGGTTTCCAGAAAATCAGAACAGAGTTTGATTGGACTGCTGCCACATGGGGGAGGGTATGATTTTTGTGTGGTGTTTTTCCAGAGCTTGCCTCACTCCCATTTTACTCAGCACCTCTAGTAAAAGCACCTTTTCTCTAATGCCTATGGAATCAAGGATCAATCTTTCCTAGGGAGCTGGCTGTGGCCAGTCTGACAGTAGGCAAGCTCTGCTGTAACAGTAAACCAATCTCTACTGGGGGGAGGGGAAAAACTAGATGACTTCAACTGCCTCTGGCACCATTTTGCAAGGCCTTTGGGTGGGCTTTTCCCCCTTCCATGCAGCATTGCCGAGCTTTAGGATTACTTTAGTGAGTCAGCAGTTGGCAGTGTAGTACCCTTCCTTCCCACACTTGGAGAATCCTAAGGGGCAATGTTTTGGGCTGAGGTTGCATCTGGGAATTCTTGGATTGTCCTCCAGGGAGGTGAATGACTCCATCTATGGGCCTTGTGGCTGTGGAATCTGGCCAAGTCAATTTTCACCTCCTTGGCTAACATACCACTGGTGTGGGGGGCTCGCCACAAGATGCAGGAGTTGTTGAACACATCTGGGAAGCAGTCTATCAGGTTATCTTCTAGCCAATTGATGAGTCAGTAGGCCAGCTCACAGAACTCTTGGTTGTAGGCTGCCATCTCCCTGGAACTCTGGGTGATGGTTTTGATGTGAGTTTGTGCTTTGCATCAGGTGAATGGATCTTTGAACTGCTTGTGCAAAGCCATCATGAACCTCTGAAAGCTTCAGAGCTCTGGCACATTATCAGTGTGGAGGGAGGTCCTGAAAGACACCTTTCAGGGCCATAATTATGCATCTGACCTGGGCTGCTTTGGTAGTCAGGTTTGCTCCATACTCTTGCATATAGTTCCACACCTGGGTGAGGAAAAACCTCAGTTGCTTTCGATGTTCTCCATGCTTCAAACCCAGGGCAGGGGGACTTGGAATTCCCTGTCTCAGGAGGACACCCTCCTTGTGAAAGGGGCTGTGCTTCTTAAGCAGCTGGTGGTGGGGCTGCTTGGGCCAGAGCAGGTCCAGGTGAGATTGCCCCCCCCACAAGCTATGGCCACCTGTGTTGCAGCACCATCTTCTGCTGGCCCTTGCATGGGTCAAGGTTTGGCCAACTGGGCAAGGAGTTCTTTGGCTCACTAGTTCCCAAAGGCATCTCTCAGTATCCTGCAGGTTTGTTCCACCAGACCTTCCTGTTTGTCTGGCTCTTCTTCACCCCAACCACCACATTGTTCTTGTCCCCTGGCTCCATGGCTCCCTTGGGTGTATGTTACACCAATGGCTTTCTCTTCCACTTCATCTTTAGCGCCAGGGTGAGTGACCACTGGGTTTTGGGGCTTCCTTGCCAATGCTCACATTCTCTTTAATATAACCTTTGGTCAGAACTTTGTCGCAATCCCCAAGCTACCCCTGGAGAAATCCCAAACCCTCTCACTGATGGAATAGATACAACAATTACAAAATACCTGCAGAACATTAGAAGAAGTTCAAGAAGCATACAAGCAGCAAGCTGATAAAAAACATGCCAAGCCAAAAGAGTTTACTTTAAAAAAAATTATTGTATTATATAAAATATAAAATACCAAAAAAAGAAAGAAAGAAGGAAAGAAAGAAAGAAAGAAAGAAAGAAAGAAAGAAAGAAAGAAAGAAAGAAGAAAGAAAAAAGAAAAAAGAAAATAAGAAAATAAGAAATTAAGGAACAGGAAAAAGGGGTGTGGAATACAAGGGGGAAGAGAAAAAGAAAGAAAAGGGGGCCTTAACTTCCAACTCTTCCTAGTTCAGTACAAGATAAACACACTCCAGGCTGAACTTTTTGCTTTTACACATTAATATGTAACTAACCATTTCTATAACACCAAATATTTTTAATCAACAAAACCAAGATCAAAGTTTCATTTTTTTCTTCACAAGCACAAATTCCAGAAGTGATATCCAAATAAGAACATATTATTTAAACCTTTAAATAAAGTAATCAAGTTAACCATTCCTGCTTTATCTTCCTTACTATGGAAATAATGTGCATTTCTATTTGCATCTAGTAATATTTATAAACTGTCACCATTTTTATTTACAAGTTTATAATATTATTTCAAACTCTTTGGCCTAAAAAAAGGGAAGGCGATATTATTTTCCCCTTTCACCCTCCTTTTTTCCTTCAAAGTACTAAACTTTTTTGAAAAAAAACAAAGAAGGCACTTTTTTTCCCTTTAAGTCAAAACTTTCTAATAAATCTTATTCTTTAATTTTAACATACAAGCTTTAAACTTCATTATTGCATTTAATTCCCTCCCTCCAAACTACCCTTATAGAATTATTATTTTCTTTTATAAACATTCTTTTTAACATACAGAGTTTTTCTTTAAACTGGTATATCATTTTCTTTTACTTTCTCTTAATACAGGTACTCTCAAATACATTTTCAATGCTTTTGCATACTTTAAGAGTTACTTAAGCATTATATACCATGTTTCCCCTAAAACACAACTTACCCCCAAAAGAAGACCCAGCACTGTTTTGTGTGCATGCATTAGAATTAAGTCCTACCCCCAAAATTTGACCCCAGTTAGGCACAGGCATGACTAGATTTGCTGGAGTGGATGATGACAGGATTTTTTGGGTGGATGGCTACTGGTAGCTGGAGTGACCATTACAGGTAGGCAAGAGTGCGTGAGGCACATGGTAGTATTGCTCACTCTTTTCAGCCACGAAAGAAGCAGCCCAGTGGCCAAACCAGGCATGTTGGGTGAGTGAGTTGCTCCTTTCAGCCATGAAAGAAGCAGCCTGGAGGCCAGGCGATAAAAACGTTGGTATAAAAACGTTGACTACTCCTGATCTAATCTTATAGTTTTCATTGATTGTACTATCAATTAAACAGTATACTGTTTGTGTCTCTTGCACTTATGTTAGGGATTATTTATATTTTAATAATTATATTATACTATTTACAATGCTTTTGTGATGTCCTTCCTCCTAAATTGCATTGTTAGTTAAAAATAATTCAATACATACATGATAGATACAAAAATGGTCACTCTTACTGCCATGAATGAACAAACCAAAGCTATTCTCTTTCTTCCTCAGAACTCTTTGAGTTTTTAAAAATGTTTTATTCAGAAAGATGGACTAAGTGAAAAAAATTACAATCAGAACTAAAATCAGGTACTTAAGCAAGATTCAAATGCGGGGCATTTGATTTGATTCTATCAGATTTATAAGTGACTTTTTATTACTCTGCAGCTGATAGTTTCCAAATTATTATTAACTGGGGAGAAGAATAAAATTAGTCTTACAGACATCTGTTTTCTCAGAGAGATTGCATTATTGAACCTCCTCCCCAAAAATCCTTCAGTCTTCTTGCAACTTTTAGTCATATTAAATTTCACAGCAGCAAACAGTCAAATGAGGTAAATGTGTTTCATGACTTGTCTATCTGCTGGGCTGCTGGCATGTTGTTCAAAGTTACTGAAAAGAAATTCAGTTCAAAAGAAAAACTCCACTTATGCTATTAAAAAAAATCCTACAAATATGTATTATTGTATTTAAAACAATATACAAGTGGTAGACTTCCATTATATCTATTTAAATTGATGTGATCATATTTTAAAAACAAAAATATGCAAATAGTTGTTTTGAAAGATCTGGAAATGTCATACATTACTTAATATGTAATAACTATGCTTCAGACTCTTGAAGTTGCCAAAAAAGCTTCAAAGGCTCCAGAATTTCTATCAAATCCCACTGAAAATAATTGATCCAGCAGTAGCATATTTTATATGGTTAATTGACCAGAGAATTTCTTAACGCACATTTTTCTTGTCTATTTCCTGGCCCAAGTTATTTATAAGACTGATTAGAGAAATTATTGAGAGAGGTTTGATGTTCATACCAAAAGGTCAATGATATAATTTCCTACATATAGACATTCTCAAATGTTGGCAATAGACAGATATATCTCAATGAATTATAGAATACCATCTAAATGTCTGGTTCTCTTTTTTACTCTTTATAATTTATTCAGTAAAATATTTAAAGGAACGGAATTAATAATTGCAAAAAAGAAAAAAAAGACTTTGTGGGCACATATTAAAACAGTGATGGCGAACCTTTTTGTTGTTGGGTGCCAAAAATGCGAGGGCGCATGCGTAACAGCTTGCATGCGCTCCAGCACTCAGCCCCCACAGGACATGAAGGATGCAAATATCATCACACTGTATAAGAACAAAGGCGACAGGGATGACTGTAACAACTACCGTGGCATCTCTCTCGTGCTGTAGGGAAGCTGCTTGCCCGTGTCGTACTGAAGAGGCACCAGGTGCTTGCAGAGAGAGTCTATCCAGAATCACAGTGTGGATTCTGAGCCAAGAGATCCATTACTGACATGGTATTTTCCCTTAGACCGTTTCAGGAGAAATGCAGGGAACAAAGACAGCCACTTTTCGTAGCCTTAATAGCTCTTACAAAGGCCTTTGACTTGGTTAGTAGGGATGGCCTTCATAAAATGCTCCTCAAGATTGGATGTCCACCTCAGCTCCTCAACATCATCAGATCCTTTAATGAGGAAATGAAAGGTGCTGTAGTCTTTGATGGCTTAACATCAGATTCCTTTGACATTCGAAATGGATTAAAGCGGGGCTGCATCCTCGTGCCAACTCTATTCAGGATCTTTTTTGCTCTCATGCTGAAACATGCTTTTGGAACTGCAACAGGGACTATTTATCTCTCGACCAGATCAGACAGAAAACTCTTTAATCTCTCTAGATTGAGAGCAAAGTCTAAAGTCCAGCTGAAATGCTTATAGGATTTCCTCTTTGCTGATGATGATGCTGTTACTGCTCACTCTGCTGAAGACCTTCAACAACTTTTGTTTGTAAAAAGTTTTATTGGTTTTAACAACTTATATTAGGAAAGGGGTAAGTAAGGTAGTTGATAATATTTGGAGCATCCACAACGGGTTTGATGACCACCTCCGAGTCTTCATACATATTCAATTAAAAAGAAATTATTAAAGGGAAGGGGTACATACATTTTAAAATCATAAATTTTCATATTATTTTATACATTCAATTACTTTGTTATTGACATCCGTGCAGGAATTACCATCATAAAGAAATATAACAAATTATTTTTGCGATCTGAGCCTCTTTGCTATAGTCTCTTCCTCCTCCCCCCCCCCCACCAGCAGGCAGACCCGTGGCCCCTCCCGTTCCCATCTCATCGTCATCCAGGATTGAGGAGTGTTTTTTAAGAAAATTATGCGCCTCTTCAACTGTTTTGATTCTAACTCTTCCTCCCTCCCAGAATACCAGCATCCCTTCAGGCATCAACCACTTGAACCACACCCCCTTTTAAAATAATTTTTTAGTTAAGAAGGAATAATTCCTTCTTATATCTCTTTTTTTCTTTGGGATCTGCTTCAATATGGCCACCTCGTTTTGCTGATACATCAGTATCTCAGTATCTCTTCTCTCGTTGACCTTCTTATAAATTTAATATGTATCTCTCTGGGTACCTCATTTATTCTGGCAAATGCTGAATTAATTCTATAAATCAAATCAATGTCCCCCCAAATAAATTCTTTATCTTTCTTAATATAATCCGCTAACATAGTAGCCATCAACTCTCTTAAATTCTCATCCGGTAATTCTGGAACATTCTGAAATCTTAAAAAGAAAGACATGCGTTCAAAATCAATTTTAGACATTTGACCAGTAATATCTGTAAGTTCTTTCTTAAAGTCTTTTATCTCTTCCTTCATCTCAACCGCCCCCCCTTCCAGCCCCACCATTTTTTGTTTATTATTTGTTATTTCTCTTTGCGCCTCCAATAATTCCAATCTTGTGCTTAAATTGTCTTTCCGGATTTGTTGCATTTCATTCATTATCCTTTGAAACATCTCCTCTACATTTAATGGCTGAGGGCTTGGTGACTTAGGAACCTCTATTTCTACTTCCTTCTGTAACAAAGCTGAAATCTTTGGTTGTGAGGATGGACTGGGTTTTGTAGATGCTGGAGCAGAGCTTGGTTTCCCAGATAGAGGTTTCCTCGATGCCATAATTAAAGTTTTAGGTGTTAATGCGTAGAGAAGAAGAAAGGGAAGAAAAAATGGCGCTGTTGGGCGGGCAGTCTGTGAAGTCCGAGATAAAAGCAGCTGGAGTTCAAATTGAGTTTACAACATCCAGAGAGAAAAAGGAAAAAAAGAAAACAAAATTCCAAACAAAACAGAAAGTTTCACAAAAGGAGAGAACACCGAAAGACACCAGAGCAGGTCCTTTTCTTATATATTTTAAAATTAGTCTAGCTTTGTTGATAGAGGAATGCTTATTTTCAAAAAGAAAAAGTTCCATCCTGAGAACAAAGAGAACGCCATCTTTCCGCCTTGTCGGCAGGGTGGAGAAAGCAAAAGTGCAAACAGTCAATTTAAAATGTAGCAAGGCTCAGGATACATTGTTTAACTGCAAATCCCTTGGTTAACAAGAGACTTCCTTTTTCAATAAATCTGATGGAAGTCACTTTCACTCTCTCCGCAGCGCAGGACTCTTATTCAATGCCGCTTTATTTCCAGGGGGGTTGTTTCCAACTCCCCCCTATCTTCTCTTTCCATCGAATGGAATGTAAAAAAAAATCCAAATAAGGCACATACCATTATTTTTTAATCCGGAGCCTCGGCGCAGCCTTTCAGCCCCGGAGTTTCAGCTCTTTCTAACATCCTCCATGTTCCAGTGTCTTCAGCGAAGGGGAAGCTCCCCCCGCGAAAGTTCCCCAGCCCCTAGGGCGAAGCGGGATCAGCCCCCATGACCGCCGTCGAGAACGTTTCCGGCTTCGGATGCGGACGGACGTGGATTCTCACGTCTGCCTCTGTGTTGCCTCAGCTGCGCCCTTGGGTGTGGGGGGGAGGTTTAAAATCCCCCCCTCTACATGGGCGGCTTGCGGTGAAGACCTTCAACAACTTATGGTCTGTTTTCGCAAGGCCTGCCAAGACTTTGGACTAACAATCAGTCTGAAAAAACACAAGTCATGGGTCAGGATGTGGATTCACTTCCCTGTATTACAATCTCTGCACAAGAACTGGACATCATCCATGGCTTTGTGTACCTCGATTCAACTATCTCTGACACTCTCTTTTTAGATACTGAGCTGAATAAATGCATTGGTAAAGCGGCCACCACATTTTCCAGACTTAAAAAGAGAGCATGGCTTAATAAGATGTTGACAGAACATACAAAGATCCAGGTCTATAGAGCCTGTGTCCTGAGCACACTCTTGTACCGCACTGAGTCTTGGATCCTTTATGCATGGCAGGAGAGAAAGTTGAACACCTTTCATAAGCGCTGTCTCCAACATATTCTTGGCATCACCTGGCATGACAAAGTTCCAAATAGCACAGTCTTGGAACATGCTGGAATCTCTAGCATGTATACACTATTGAAACAGCGATATCTATGCTGGTTTGGGCATGTTGTGAGAATGGCTGATGGTTGGATTCTGAAAGAACTCCTGTATGGAGAATTAGTTCAGGGAAAGTGCCCCAGAGAGAGACCACAGCTGCGATATAAGGATATCTGCAAGAGGGATCTAAAGGCCTTGGGAATGGACATTAGCAGCTGGGAAACCTTGATCTCTGATCATTCATTTTGGAGGCTAAAGATGCAGCATGGCCTTCTCCAATTTGAAGAGACATTTGTTTGGCAGGCTGAAGCAAAGAGGCAGTCCCGGAACCAGTGAAATCTGGAGGCTGGGCAAGGGACAGAATGTATCCCTTCCTCAGTGTGGAAGGGATTGCCATTCCTGAATTGGTCTTTTTAGCCACACCAGATGCTGCTTTAGGACCTCTTCCCAGAGCACGATACCATAGTCTTTTGAGACTGAAGGATGCCAATGAACATTCAATACATAACACAACCAATATCTATTATAGCTAACTCTGGAAAAATTCAAACATATTCAAGTCTGTGAAAAGTTTTTTTCAACAATTGGGATAATGGGTAGTTCATACTGATTTTCCTGTGTCCATTATAGGCATCCATGAGTTGAGCAAGGCAGGCAAATAATAAAATGCATGTCACAACACAAACCAAATTATTTAGGTTCATGTGTCCAACATCAATACACACCTATGAAACACTGGTGTTTGTATTGTGTGTCACAATTCATGTTTTAGTTGTTTCAATATCATAATTTGTATCATATGCTTTGCTTGAAAGAATGAACATAGTAAACATAAAGTCAAACATGTTTTGCTGGCAAGAATAACATAGTAAAACATAAAGTCAAGTGTAACATTGTAAACTACTCTTTTACTGATGAGTACCATTGCTTCATCCAATTGATCACCAGAGTTCATTTGTGTTCTAGCTTGAGAGAATGATGGGTGCAAGGACTGAGGCAAGCTTACAATGCTAATAAGTTTGTTGTTAACAGGTTGCCAATGCAGCAATTCACAATGTGTGTGTCTCAGCTAATGGCAACAGCTGAGACTCTGTTTGACAGCTCTTTATATATATCGGCAGTCAAACAGACAGCCAATCAGAACAGAGTATGGCGCCCCCTACATAAATGGACCAGAGGGAGAACTATGATGCACAGCACTCCTTCACATTTAGACGGTGCATGGGTAATCAGCCAAGTAGGCTGGGCATCGCTGGACCTACCCAGACCTTCTCTGTGTGCCTTTGGCAGGCAAAGAGGCAGGTTGGCTCCTCTGAGCTCTTGCACTTATTGGTAACTGTGTCACTTCTCTCCTGGATGGGCCTCCTCTGGATTTGGGTAAACCATCACTGGAGACATATTGAGAAGAACAGGTAAGTTCCCTGATTGATCATCTATCTTGGTGTCGAACTTCATGGTGTCTGGTGTGCCTGGTGGCTGCTCCCATTTCTCAAGTCTGGTTGGGGCCTGTGCTTGTGTTTGTGTATTTGTGGTGACCCTTAACTGATTTATGTGCCACTTCCATACCCTTCCATCCTCTAACTCAACCTCATAGGAACAGGGCCCTGTGATCCCTATGACCTTTCCCAGTAACCACAATGGGTAGCTGGTGTAGTTCCTAGCATATACTGGGGTCTCTAGGCCAAACCCTGGCCTAGCTTCTGGAACCTGAGGTCTCTCCGGGGCATACTCTGGATGGAGGGGGTCTAAGATAGTCCTAACCCTAACCCAGTGGTCGGCAAACCGCAGCTCGCGAGCCGCATGTGGCTCTTTGGCCCCTCACGTGTGGCTCTTCCTCCACCCGCGCCGACGGTGGGACTCCTGGGACCCACCGGAGAAACCCTCCCTACCGGCCACTGATTCCCTTCCCCCGCGGAACCTCCCCAGCCCGGCATGCCGCCACTCGTCTACTTCCAGGGGGTGCGGAGTCTCCGCGAGCGAGGGGAGGAAATTTCCTGCAATCACCCTGGACGTAGCCTGGCTCGCCCAGCCGCCCAGCCGCTCGTTCGCTCGGGCTACTTCCAGGGGTGAGAAGGCCTTCCCCACCCCAAACAGAACGGGCAGGCTATCGGGCGAGTCAGGCTACATCCAGGGCAATTGGAGGAAATTCTTTCCCGCTACACTCATTTGCTGTGGAGTCTCCGCGGGCACGGGAAGGGAATTTCCTGCAATCACCCTGGACGTAGCCTGGCTCGCCCGGCCGCCCGGCCGCTCGGGCTACTTCCAGGGGTGAGAAGGCCTTCCCCACCACATACGGAACGGGCGGGCTATCGGGTGAGCCAGGCTACATCCAGGGCGATTGGAGGAAATTCTCTCCCGCTACACTCATTCGCTGTGGAGTCTCCACGGGCACGGGAAGGGAATTTCCTGCAATCACCCTGGACGTAGCCAGGCTACATCCAGGGCGATTGGAGGGAACCGGCATCCAGAGGGTCGCCGTTCCTTCCCCACCTCACACCGAGCCCTGGAAATACCCTGAGCGGCCAGCGAACGCGGCGGGCGGCCAGACGGCCCCAGCTAAGGCGAACGAGTGAGTAACCGCGGCAGGCTGGGCTGAGGAGGCTCCACGGAGGGCAGACAGACAGACAGAGAGAGGCACAGACACAGAGAGAGACAAGGAGGGAGGGGGGAATCAGAGAGTGACAGACACACACACAGAGACAGAGAGAGGGAGGGAGGGAGAGAAAGATAGAGACACAGAATGAGTGATTAAGTGCTTGAATGCGAGACAGACAGACACACACACACACAGAGTGACAGAGATGGGCAGACGAAGCAGATAGAGAGAGAAAGAAAGAGAGAGAAAGAGGGAAAGAGAGAAAGAGAGAGAAAGAAGGAAAGAAAGAGAGAGAGAGAGAGAGAGAGAGAGAGAGAAAGAGAGAGAAATGGAGAAAGAGAGAGAGAAAGAGAGAGAGAAAGAGGGAAAGAAAGAGAGAGACAGAAAGAGAGAAAGAGAAAGAGAGAGAAAGAGAGAGAAAGAGGGAAAGAAAGAAAGAGAGGAGAGAGAGAGAGGGAAAGAAAGAGAGAGAGAGAAAGAGAGAGAGAAAGAGAGAGAGAAAGAGAGAGAAAGAGAGAAATGGAGAAAGAGAGAGAGAAAGAGAGAGAGAGAGAGAAAGAGGGAAAGAAAGAGAGAGAGAGAAAGAAAGAGAGGGAGAAAGAGAGAAATGGAGAAAGAGAGAAAGAGAGAGAGAGAAAGAGAGAGAGAAAGAGAGAGAAATGGAGAAAGAGAAAGAGAAAGAGAGAGAAAGAGAAAGAGGGAAAGAAAGAAAGAGAAAGAGAGAGAGAAAGAGAGAGAAAGAGGGAAAGAGAGAGAGAGAAAGAGAGAGAGAGAGAAAGAGAGGCAGAAAGAAAGAGAGAGAGAGAGAGAAATGGAGAGAGAGAGAAAGAAAGAGAAAGAGGGAAAGAAAGAAAGAGAAAGAGAGAGAAAGAGGGAAAGAGAGAGAGAGAGAGAGAGAAAGAGAGAAAGAAAGAGAACGAAAGAAAGAATTTATGACCACAATTGAGCCTAAAAGTTTGGTTGCTAACCAAGACCATTGTTAAGTGAGTTTCACATTTTCCAAGTTGGCCATGCCCACCCAGTCACATGACTGCTGAGCCACTCCCACAAAACAGGCCACACCTTCCGGCTCTCAAAAGAAATTTCAATCGTGGTATTATTGATATTTGGCTCTGTTGACTAATGAGTTTGCCCACCACTGCCCTAACCCATTAAAAGTTCTGCTGGACTTAGGTTGGTTGTCAGGCATGGGGTGGCATGCTGCCATAGTAGAAATTTACTTAACGCCACTTCCACCCTCTTTGAAAAGGCATCAATGGCAATCAGGAAGTTTGTCCCGTATAGGGGCCAACAATGTCTATTTGGATTCTCAAACATGGTGGTTTTGGCTGATCCCAGTTTTGCATTGGGGCTTTTGGGGTGACCGGTCTGGATAACTGGCAGGGTGGGCACCTGGCTGCACAACAGGTGATGTTATGGTCCATGTGAAGCCTAGACATAACTGCAGCCTAGTGCTTTCATTCACATTATGCCCGGGTGGTCCTCATGCAGGGTAGATAGTATAAAGCTCTGCAATAGCATTGGAATCACTACCCTGCTTCCCCATAGTAAGCAACCCTTTGGCTTCAATGCAAAGGGAACTTGCTGCTGTTTGAATCACCTGAAGGAAACTTGTGGGTCTAGTTTGAAAGATATTGGTGTGCCAGTGTACTGCCCCAGACCCTCACTGAATACCTCAGGGAACACCTGGGCCAATACTTCTAGTTGGGAGCTGCATCGCACATGATCAATGCCGGTCACCATCAACCCTAGTGCTTCATACCACTCCAGCCCCAGCAGACTGGGGCAATTTCCTTGGATTATAATCAATGGCAGTTTCCTACAGAATTGCTTAAAGGCAACTCTGCAATAATAATTGCCCAGCACAGGAATGGAGATGCCCTGAAAATCTCTGAGACTTAAGACACAGGGTTTAGCTTTGCCTTAGATATCTTTGGTAGGAGCCTTTTAGCAGTGCTCCAAGAGATAATCGAGACTGCTGAACCAGTATCAACTTTCATGGGGCAAGGGTTGCCCTCTAAGGCCACTGTGACAAGGATCTTCCCTGTTGCCTTATCAGCAATCTGATCAATTATGGTCTCACTTCCATCCTCGTGGACAGAGAAACAGTTTTCCCTTTTCTGAGTTGGAATCTAGTTTGCCTTTTCTGGTAAGAGTTGGTCCTTATCAGAAAGTTAGATGGCGGGCTGGTGGCAGGAAGGACTGCCCTACAATCTCTAGCGAGATGCCCTCACTTCCCTCATCTAAGGCAAACCACTATTTTAAACCGGCAGTCTGATCTGGCAGGTTTGCCCCCAAACCTGGGGCACTTTTAATTTTTTTATTTTTTTTTATTTTTTTTATATTTATATCCCGCCCTTCTCCGCAGAGGACCAAGGGCGGCGCACAGGAAATTTAAAAAACATACAAAATACAAAGATAAGTACATAATTTAAAATATAAATTAAACTGTCTTATCCTATGCTAAAAGCCAAATTTTAAAATACCCAATTTAAAACTTTCTAAAAAGTCCCCGTGGGAGGTTAGGCTAGGCTGGCTTGTTGGAACAGGTATGTCTTTAGACATTGGCGGAAGAGGCGGAGGTCGGTGATGGTGCGTAATTCGGGGGGTAGGTCGTTCCAAAGGGCTGGGCCCGCCACAGAGAAGGCTCTTCCCCTGGGTGTCGCCAGCCAGCATTGTCCGGCCGACGGCACCCTGAGAAGGCCCTCTCTGTAGGAGCATATCGGTCTAAGGGATGTATGGGGCAAGAGGCGGTCTCGCATATATCTAGGCCCCGAGCCATGGAGCGCTTTAAAGATGGTCGTCAAGACCTTGAAGCGCACCCGAAAGGCCACAGGAAGCCAATGCAGCTCACGCAGGATCGGTGTTATTTGGGAGCATCTAGTGGCTCCCATAACCACCTGCGCGGCTGCGTTTTGGACTAACTGTAGCTTTCGAGTGCACCTCAAGGGAAGCCCCATGTAGAGAGCATTACAGTAGTCGAGTCGGGACGTCACGAGAGCTTGAGTGACTGTGCAAAGGGCAGCCCGGTCCAGTAAGGGGCGCAATTGGCGCATCAGGCGTACCTGATGAAATGCCCCCCTGGCCACGGCCGCCACATGGTCTTCCATGGACAGCCGGGAATCCAGGAGGACACCCAAATTGTGCGCCCTCTCCACGGGGGCCAGTGTTTCGCCCCCAATGGCCAGAGTTGGAGTAATCTGGCTGAACCGGGGTGCTGGAAACCACAGTCACTCAGTCTTGGCAGGGTTGAGCTTGAGTTTGTTACCACCCATCCAGAGCCGTACGGCCTCCAAACAGCACTTCGGCAGCATCGTTGGGGTGGTCTGGGGTGGATATGTACAGCTGAGTGTTGTAAGCGTACAGATGGTACTCCACCCCAAAACCACGGATGATCTCACCCAGCGGCTTCATATATGTGTTGAAAAGGAGGGGCGAGAGGACCGACCCCTGAGGAACCCCGCATAAGAGGGGCCTCGAGGTCGACCTCTGCGACCGACCAGAGAGGTAGGACGAGAACCACTGCAGAACGGTACCTCCCAGCCCCAACCCCCCCAGTCAACGCAATAGGATACCATGGTCGATGGTATCAAAAGCCGCCGAGAGGTCTAATAGGACTAGGATAGATGAATAACCTCTATCCCGCGCCCTACAGAGATAGAAGTGGAAGACCATGTGACAGCCGTGGCCAGGGGGGTTTCTACCAGGTTCGCCTGGTACGCCAGTTGCGGCCCCTATTGGACCTGGATGCCCTTCGAACAGTCACTGATGCGCTTGTGACATCCCGTCTAGACTACTGTAACGCTCTCTATATGGGGCTCCCCTTGAGGTGCACCCGAAGACTACAGCTAGTCCAGAATGCGGCTGCGTGGGCAATTTTGGGAGCTCCTAGATACTCCCATGTAACACCGCTCCTGTGTGAGCTGCACTGGCTGCCTGTGGCCTTTCGGGTGCGCTTCAAGGTGTTGATCACCATCTTTAAAGCGCTCCATGGCACAGGACCTAGTTATTTGCGGGATCATATCCTGCCCCATACATCCCTTCGGCCGATTCACTCCCACAGAGAGGGACTTCTCCGGGTGCCGTCCGCTAGGCAATGCCAGCGAGCGACGCCCAGGGGAAAGGCCTTCTCTGTGGTGGGCCCAACCCTTTGGAACGACCTACCCCCGAAATTAGAAGTACCACGGACCTCCGCTCCTTCCGCCAAAAATTAAAGATCCATCTTTTCCATCAGGCTGGCCTGGCCTAATTCATTCATGCTCCTCGCCCCAGTCTGAATTTTAAATTGTTTTAATCAGGTTTTAATGGGAAATAGTTTTAATGTTTTTTACAAAATTTTAGTACAGGGTTAACTATTTAATTTGGTTTCAAATATGTATGTATTGTTATGTTTTAGATGCTCTTAATTTCCTGTACACCGCCCCGAGTCCCTTCGAGGAGAGGGGGCAGTTTAGAAATTCAATAAATTCTAATTCTAACAGAAGAAGAAGGGGGTAAAAGAACGAAAGAACACTTCTGCTCAAGAATGAGCCTCCCAATTCTTTTTTTTTAATTGAAAAAGTTTTTCACCAACAAATTTTCCCCCTTCTTTCCCCCCCCCCTTTCCCCCAACATAAAAAAACATAAATCAAATACAAATATTATATCCCTTTGCCCCCCTCCCCCAACATAAACTACATGAATCAGGACCAAATATTGTACCCTTCCCCCCCTCTTTCAACCTAGAGTACATAAATCAAGTACCAGTATAATTCCCTCCCATACCCTCCCTAACCCTCCCCAACCTCCCCTTCCCCCCCAACCCCCTGACTTCCGCTATATGCAACCCTAGTAATTCCAAACACAATATATGTTATTCATTCCCTTCATATTCTACCCCCTGCTGACTACCTTATTCATCTAATCTCCATCAGCTAAAAGCTACACAATATTTTCTAGTCTGGTATTTGTTTTGTATATAATCAATCCACTTCTTCCATTCCTGTGTATAGGTCTCTTGCATCTGGTCCTTTAAAAAAGCTGAAATTTTCGCCATTTCAGCAAATCCAGCCATCTTCTGCATCCATTGCAGGGGTGGGTTTCTGGGGGATCGGCCAGGATCGCGCGAGCCCGATGGTAAAATTTAGAGATCCTGGCCGATCCCGTTGGACGATGGACCCGGAAGTTACGGTACTTCCGGAACACGTGGCTCGCTCCGTCAAAACCTCCGGCGCGAATGCAGAGGCTTGGAGGGGCTTCGCGCCGAGCCGAGCCGAGCCAAGCGCGCCCGGCTGGAGCGCACGAGCCACCCGCGAGCCCCATGGTGAGCCGGCGCGGGGCGCGCTGCTGCTGTCGCTGCTCCTGCTGCTGCTGTGCGGGCCGGGGGCGCGGGGGTCCCGGGGCGCCGACAAGCAGAACAGCCTCTGCAGGGCAGCCAGCGGCGTCTACCAGGGCACCAGCGGCCTCGTGGGCGAGGAGAACATGCGTGCCCTGCAGAAGGTGAGCGGCGCCCGGAGGGTCCCGGGCCAAGGGGAGGGGGGGAAGGGGAAGAGGAGGGGTCTGGGGAGGGAGGGGGGTCTGGCCTTGTGGGGGGGAAGGGGTGCAGAAGGGGGTCCCCGACTTTGGCGTGGGCGGCCAGGAGGGAGATTGGGGAGGTCCGAGTGAGTGGCCGACTGGCCGGCGGGCGGGTAAGGAAAGTTGCTGTGCGCCCCAAAAATCCTCTGGCCCGCTGGCCGCGGTTGCTCGCTCGCTCGCTTGCTCGCTCACCCATCGGACGCCAGGTTCCTTCGTCCGGTGGATGGGTGAGAGAGCGAGCGAATAAATACAGCCAGCGGGCTGGCGGGCCGGTCAGGCTACTTCCTGGAGCTGAGGAGGTTTGTGGGGGGGGGGGGAGACAGACAGACAGAGAGAGGCACAGACACACAGAGAGACAGGGAGGGAGGGGGGAACCAGAGAGTGACAGACACACACAGAGAGACAGAGAGTGGGAGGGAGGGAGAGAAAGATAGACAAGAGACACAGAATGAGTGATTTAAGTGCCTAAATGCGAGACAGACAGACACACACACACACACACACACACAGAGTGACAGATGGGCAAACAAAGGAGAGAGAGACAGAGAGAGAAAGATAAAAAAGAAGGTGGGAGAGAGAGAAAGAAAGAGAAAGAAAGACAGACAGAGAGAAAGAGAGAAAAAAGAAAGAGAGACAGAAAGGAAAGAAAAAGAAAGAGAGAGAGAGAGAGAACTTATGACCACAATTAAGCCCAAAAGTTTGGTTGCTAACCAAGACCATTGTTAAGTGAGTTTCACATTTTCCAAATTGGCCACTCCCACCCGGTCACATGGCTGGCAAGCCACTCCCACCCGGTCACATGGCCGGCAAGCCACTCCCACCCAGTCACATGGCCAGCAAACCACAGAACCTGTTCCAAAAATTTTGAAACCCACCCCTGGTCCATTGGTCAATAGTAGGCAAAACATCTTTCTTCCAGTGCTGGGCAACCAGCAGTCTAGCTGCTGTCACCATATACAGAATCAATTTTGTTTCCCCCAATGTAAAATCCCTAACTATACCCAATAAAAACAGTTGTGGAGTAAATTGTATTTTTTTCTTCAAAACATTTTGCATAACCCACCAAATTTTTATCCAGAAAGCCTTAACTTTCTTGCAAGTCCACCATATATGATCATATGTAGCATCTAAACACTCACATCTCCAACATTTTGGTTGAACATTAGGGTACATACATGATAATTTCTTAGGATCTAAATGCCATCTGTAAAACATTTTATAAAAATTCTCCCGCAAATTCTGTGACTGTGTAAATTTAACATTCTGAACCCATATTTTTTCCCACGTATCCATCATAACTGGTTCAGTAAAATTCTGGGCCCATTTAATCATACAATCTTTAACCAATTCAGTTTCTGAATCCCTTTCTAGCAAGACATTATAAACTCTCTTAATATGCATTGGGCCTGTCTCTTTTATCTGTCTGACCAGTTCTACTTCATGCTCCATTAAACCAGTTTTTTGATCTTCTTTCCATCTCATCTGTAATTGATTATACTGTAGCCAAGTTAAGTTAATCCCTTCTGCCAACAGTGTGTCCAAAGTCTTCAACTGCCATCTGCCCCTTTCAGCAAAAAGCACATCTTTATATAAAACCCCCTCGAGTGACTTAATATTTATATTCCACGTGGTATCAGCAAGATCCAGCCAAAGCGAAATCTTATAATCCCAATTAGATCGGTGCTTCTTCCAGATTCTCATCAAGGCACTTCTAAATATGTGACTATTAAACACTTTATCCACTTTATGTTCATAGAATAAGTATGCATGCCATCCCAAATCGAGATCGTGGCTTTCTATATTCAACAGTTCAGTTTTTGTTTTTCCAAACCAATCAGTTATTTGTGTCAATGCAGCTGCTTCGTAATACAATTGAAGGTTTGGAAGTTTAAGCCCACCTCTTTCACGAGTATCTTGCATAATTTTCAATTTCACTCTCGTTTTTTTCTCATTCCAAATGAATTTATTCAACGTTTTTTGCCATTCTAACAATTGCTTGTCAGATTTAAGCACCGGTATCATTTGAAACAGAAAGATAAATCTAGGTAAAACATTCATTTTAATTGCTGATATTCTTCCAAGCAAAGATAACTGTAATTTTTTCCAGGTTTGCAAACATTTTTGTATCTTTTGCCACAGCACCTCGTAGTTATTTTGGAATAGTTTTATATTTGAGTCTGCAACTTGTATTCCTAAATATTTAACCTTTGACACTATTTCAAAACCTGCCACCCTTTCAAGTTTCTTTTTTTGAATCTCTGTCAGGTTTTTAACAATCATTTTAGTCTTTTTGTAATTCAGTCTGAATCCGGATACCAAGCCATATTCCTCTATAATGTCTTTCATCTGGATTATTGATTTCATCGGTCGTGTTAGGGTAACAACCAGATCATCTGCAAATGCCGTAGTTCTGTATTCCTCTTGCCTTATAGCTATTCCATTCAAGAAATTCGAGTCCCGTATTGTATTCAACAAGACTTCTAAGGTTAAGATAAATAACAATGGGGATAATGGACAACCCTGTCTTGTACCTTTATGTATATTAAAGTTCTTTGACAAGCTTCCATTAATAATAAGTTGTGCAGATTGTTCTTGATATATTGCTCCAATCGCCTGTATAAACCGAGCCCCCAAATCCATTTTTTCCAAAGTCTTTATTATAAAATTCCAAATCACTCGATCAAAGGCCTTTTCCGCATCCAAAAAAACCAGCACTGCAGGGATCTGTTTATTCTTATCTAAATAGTCCAGTAAATCTATAATTTGCCTGACATTCTCCTTCATGTATCTTTCTTCGATAAATCCTGCTTGGTCGTGATGAATTACCTCTTGGATAACTGGCATCAATCTGTTGGCTAATACTTTTGCAAAAATTTTATAATCCGTATTTAGAAGAGATATTGGTCTATAAGTTTCTGGTTTCTTAGAGCCTGCTTCTTCTTTCGGTATCAGTGATACAAAAGCCGCTTTCCATGAGGAAGGTATTTTACCACCTTGCTGTATATTACAAAATAAATCTTTAAGATGTTCAATCATTTCTGCTTGTAAAGTTTTATAATAAACTGCAGTTAAACCATCGGTCCCTGGAGCTTTAGCTGGTTTCAATTGCTTTATAGCAAAGCTAATCTCCTCGATGGTTATTAATTGATCCAGGTTTGCCTTTTGGACCAAGGAGACTTTTGTAACCCTTTTTCCTTCTAAATATTTATCTATAAGATTATTTTGTATGTTGTCCTTAGCATATAACTTAGTATAATAATCCAAAAAAGCCTTTTTAATTAATTCTTGTTGATGAACTTCCTTCTCACCATGCTGAATACTATCAATAATTCTTGTACTCAATTGTTTTCTCAATGTATAAGCCAGCCATCTGCCCGGCTTGTTGGCATTAGCGAAAGTATTATGTTTTGCAAATTTTAAATTGGTTGCTGTTTGTTCTGCTATAAGCATTTGAAATTGATCCTTCAAAAGATTTATAATTGCTTGTAACTTCCTATCTGCTAGATTTTTTTTTTCAATAACTGTTCTTTCTTCTTTATCTCTTTTTCCAACTCTATTCTCTTTTTCTGTCTATTTTGTTTGTGTTTAAAATTCATTTGTATCAGGACTCCTTGCATGTATGCTTTACCTGCGTCCCAAACTATTTCAATAGGGGTACCTTTATTTAGATTCACTTAAAAAAATTCCTTTATATGCTTTTTAAATTCGCTTACATTTTTTTCGTATCTAAATAAATTTTAGTTTAGCCTCCAGGATCTTCTTTCTCTCTTTCCCATCTCAATTTCCATCCATACTGGGCTATGATCAGTTAATGTCCTGGGAAATATCTTTGTTTTCTTTATTTTAGGAAGTAAGTCAACTGTTGTCAAAAAGAAATCTATCCTAGAAAAAGATTTATGCCTATCTGAATAAAAAGTAAAATCCAGCTCATTTGGATTGTGCACTCTCCAAATATCTTTCATTTCCAAATCCTCTTGCATTTCAAAAAAAGCTTGTGGTAACTTACCACCTAATTTGGCCAAACTCTTTTTATCCTTTCTCAGTTGAATTACTCCATTCCAGTCTCCCATAATTAAAATACTTGAAAAATCCCATTCTAGGATTTTCGAATGGAGCATCTTATAAAAACTTTCTTGTTGCTGGTTTGGGGCATATATTCCTACCCCCAAAATGGGGCCATTCTCTGTATAAAGTTCAATTGCTATGTATCTTCCACAGTCATCCGCTTCTATAATTTTAGCTGATAGCTTTTTATTTATATATATCACCACCCCATTCTTCTTCTCCGAATTTGAAGCCACAAATTGCATTCCCAATCTTGAATTTATCAAATATTTCTGATCTTGCACCTTAATATGGGTTTCTTGCAAACAAATAACATCATTATTAAATTGTTTCAGATAATGAAATACTTTCTTCCTCTTTTGTGGAGAGTTCAGGCCGTTCACATTCCAAGACAGAAATTTAAGCATCATTTGGACTGGTCTGAAGTGTTGAAAGCAATTGCTGAAGATCCCATTCTGGAGAAGTAGTCTTTGGCTTTGCTCGTCCCATGTCTTCAGCTTGCTCCTTTCCCTTGACCTTCTTAGCTCGTTGTGGGTAAGATCTTCCCTGTTGCTGTGCTTCCTGAATTTGCTTAGAGACAGATCTAGTTATACGTTGCTCCTCCAGTTTGCTTGTTCGCAATTCGAAATCCAGCGCCTCTTCTGTAACAGTCTTTAATGTTTCATCCAAAAAAGAGACTGGCGATGGCTTGAAAGGATCAACCACAATACCCCCTACAGCTCCCTGGGCCGCCCTTTCTTTTTGCGTCTGTCTTATTTGTTCCTCAGTCTCCTGGTCAAACTGCCTCTGTGCTTCAGCCTCCTTGTCTACTGGTGAAGATGTACGTGGAGATGTAGAACCCACTTTCAGAACATTATAATAGAACTCTTCTGCTTTTGCTATAATATTTAAACGGTATCTCACTCCTTGGTGGTGTGTGTGTGTGAGGAGTGCTGGCTTTGTTTATGTGAGTGGGTTCATTGACTGTGCAGTTGTATCATGATTGGTAGATTGGGGCTGATTTGTACTATCTGTGTGTTCCTTGTTATTTTGTATTTTAACGGCGTGGGTGGTGGGTGGGGCTCATCTGTTGGCCAGTGCTGGTTTCCAGATGTCTGGTAGATGGGAGTAAATGGGTAGATAATAAGGAGTGACCAAGAAAAACCATTGGATGGAGTTGGTGAGATCCTCAGAAAGAGAAGTAAAAAGAAAAAGCAATATATGATGTATAATATACGTTTGTTCATGTTTTGGGGGGTGTTTCTCTATTTTGATGGCTTCCCTGATTATTCTCTTATTGAGCTGTTCAGTTTTGGAGATTAATTTGGTTCTTTCAAAGTCTATTTCATCTCCTGTAGCTTTAAAGTGCTGGTAGAGGGATGAGGTTGTAAGTTGTTTTTTTTACTGCGTTTTATGTTCTGCAATGCATGCATTTAATCTCCTATTAGTTTGTCCTATGTAAATTGCAGGGCAGATTTTGCATGGTATTTTGTAGACTCCTGGGTTTTCTAGATGGATCTTGTCTTTGGGTTTTTGGTGTGTGTGTGTGTGTGTGTGTGTGTGTGTTAGGTTTTTTGAGCTGATAAATAAATAAATAAGGGAGGCTAGGATAGATCTATTTTGAGCTTTTTATCTCTCATCAGCTAGCCATACCCTTACTGGGATTTGAACCGGGGCTGTATTACATGTTAGGCAGATGTTTTAGCCACTAAGCCACCAGGTTCTCCTCCTGATCATCATATACATTATACATCATATATTGCTTTTGCTTTTTTACTTCTCTTTCTGAGGATCTCGCCAACTCCATCCAATGGTTTTTCTTGGTCAATCCTTATTATCTACCCATTTACTCTTCCTTTATGCAATGTTTTGCAATTGGTTCCACATTCATTCTCTCTATATGACCAAACTGCTTCAACATAATTCTTTCATACAGTCTGCTCACTTTTGAATTCAATCTTCCTGTTCATTTTCTATCAGTTCTTGCTTTGTCACACATTCTTTTTAAGTAACCCATTTCCACTGCATTCATAGTACAATTTTAATATATCATAATGAATTGTTCCTTCTTTATAGCAAAATGAGCAAAAACATACTTTTATATGTGACTGTTTTAATTTCTATAGATAAACATGCATTTTGTCCAACAGTCCACATTGTATCATTTCTCATCTTTATTTAAACAGTCTATCAAGTACAAATTCAAGTCCTTGCCTTAAATTATCCCATGTGCAATCATTCACTTTTATTGCTAGACCCAACTATTTTAGCCTTTAATGCGCATATATTTCTCATTACATTATACATTGTATCTAACAAGAAATGTGGTAGTGCAGTGGCTAGAATGCAGTATTACAGACTAATTCTGCTGACTGCCGACTGCCAACAGTTCAGCAGTCCAACTCTCACCAGTGTATGGCTGACTCAGCTTTCCATTCTTCCAAGGTTGGTAAAATGAGGACCCAGATGTTTGGGGTCAATATGCTGACACTGTAAACCACTTAGAGAGAGGTATAAAGCACTGTGAAGTGGTATATTGTGTTTCTATGAAAATAAGATCCAGTCATAGGTTTTTTTGGCTCCAAAAGATGCATTAGGCCTTATTTTCAGGGAAACACAGTATCAGGGTGATCAGCCCAGTTGGAAACCTCACCACCAAGTGTGCACACAAGAGGCGGTGAATGCATGGAGGCTGACAGTGTTCGGCAGCAGCAGCAGCCCACCAACACCTTGGCTGACATACTTTAAGATTGTGTAGCCCATGCAACACAGGTGAGTCCAAACACTGGAACTGTCAGGCTGTCCCTCCAAGCAGAGGCAGCAGCATGGGGGAGGGAGGAACATGATCTGGCCTGCTGGACATACCATGTTGCCATCATTCCTGCAACAAAAACAAAAAGAGAGAGACAACAAGAAAAAGAGAACAGTTAAGACAGTAGCACAAGGTTAAGGATTGTCAGGATACTTGGCATAAAATTTCTTCAAAAGTCTGGTAGCCCTAACATGAGATTTGTCAACCCATTCAGTATGGGAAGGGACGAAGTGTTTCCAAGAAACAAAGTATTGAACCTTATTCCGGTGCCTTCTAGAGTCCAAAATGTCTTTGACCTCAAAATGTTGTTCACCCTCTCTCATTTTGAAAAAGTTTTATTGGGTTTTACAAATTTTTTTACAAATAGGGTAAGGGTACGGTGTAAAAAAGATATTGTGAGAACCTTCACGTCGAAGTCGTTGACCCCTTCCGAGGCTTCATAACAAAATATAGATACTACATTAAATTTTCATTTGTACTACAAAGTGGAAAGAAATGCAAATATATCATCGTAAAATCTATGCTAGCAATCATGTATAAACATCCAAACAAAAGTTATACTATACTAAAATAAAGTCACTTTTGAGATCTAAGTCTTTTGGCAATTGTATCTTCTTCTCCCTGGCCCCCAGTGGGCGGGGCCGCGGCACCCTCTGCTCCCCCATTTTCATCCTCCAGGATTGAGGAATGTTTTTTAAGAAAGGCTTCCGCCTCTGCAATTGTTTTAATTCTTACTCTTCCCCCCTCCCAGAACACCAACATTCCCTCTGGCATCACCCACTTGAACCAGACCCCCTTTTTAAATAATCTTTTGGACAAGAAGGAATACTTCCTTCTTATCTCTCTAATCTTTTTCGGGATCTGCTTAAAGATGACAATCTCTTTCTGCTGATAAATTAAAGGACTGTCTCTCTGCGCCCTCAGGATCCTTTCCCTTGTAGACCTTCTTACAAATTTAATATGTATCTCTCTGGGTACTTCATTTATCCTGGCATATGCTGAATTTATTCTATATATCAGATCTATGTCCCCCCCTAATATCTTCTTTAGGCTTTTGTACATAATCTGCTAAAGTTGTACACATTAAATCAGTTAAATCTTCACCACTTGTCTCAGGAACGTTCTGAAATCTTAAAAAATATGACATCCTTTCAAAATCCATCCTAGACATATGACCAGTTAAATCCCCTATTTCATTATTAATACTTTTAAGCTCCCCCCTTGTCCCAACCAGCCCCACCTCCAGCCCATCAATCTTTTGTGTATTTTCCATTAATTTCTTCTGTGTCTCCAAAAGTTCTAATTTAGAACTGACATGGTCCTTCCTCATTTCTTTGATTTCTTTCATAATGTTCTGAAGAGTTTCATTCATTGCTGATAATTTAGCATCCGTATCTGATTTTTCAGGTAACATCAAGGTGATTTTAGGTTGATGCGTCTGCTTTTTTGAAGCCATGATGAAAGATTTAAGTCTTTGTCAGTAAAATGGCGTCTGCTGAAGAGGAGTCAGTGAGTCAGGGTGTGAGCAGATTCCAATGAACAAAGTCACAATTTTGTCTAATTAGACTCCACAGAGAAACCAAGTTCTTCAAACAATCAAATAAAAAGAAAAGGAAGAAGGCACTTCAGGGAAAGGTCCAATTAATCAATTAATAATAAAAAGAGAAAGGCAGTCCCGAGCACAAGGGAATGTCAGCAGTTTTCCATGAAAAGTATGTCTCCAGAGAACAAAGGAACGCCATCTTCCCCCGCCCATCTGGAAGCCACCGGGAATTAGCAAGTAAAAATTGTCTCTTTGTTGCCAGACTTCGATACTAAGTATCCAACGATCATGCCGGAAAGACTTTCACTATAGTTTAAAAAGATTCAGATGTTGATTTCTCCGCTTCCTCAAGCCTGAGGAGCATTTTTAAAACGCCGCTTTTTTTCCAATCCAAGGGTTTTTTTTACAAACTCCCCCTCCATCTTCTTTTAAGGCAAAAATTGCAAGCATTAAAGTAAAATCACTCACAATCCACTCTATAGCAGGAGTCTCGGTGTTGCCTCCAACTCCGGCGATTCAGCTCTGCTCGAAAGCGGTTAAGTGTTCCGGTTCTCCATCGGCAAAGGGAACGAAGCCCCCCACAGCATGTTCTCCCATGCCTCGGTTGAAGACAGGACCCCCCCCCGACCGTCGTCGGGATGGGGAGATTCCCTGCAAGCTGGCCGTACAGCGGGAATCCTTTCAAAGGACTCCTTGCCCCTGCGGGGCCGTAGAAGCAACCAAAACGGCGGATGAGTCCAGGACTCGACCGTCGCCTCCGGCCAACCGGAAGGAAGTCCAAAATGTTGTTCACCCTCAATCAAAATAGGAGCAGGAGGCATTGGTTGAGGTGGCCGAAAAGGAGAAGAGCGTTCAGGTTTCAACAGATTTACATGAAATATTGGGTAAAGACGTCTGAGAGTTTTAGGCAAGTCCAACTTGATGGAAACAGAACTAATGATCTTAACAATAGGGAATGGGCCCACATATTTAGGCCCCAGCTTCTTAGATTTTTGAGTAGTTTGCAAAAACTTAGCAGAGAGAAATACACAATCCCCCACTTTGTACTGTGGAGGCTGAACCCTCTTCTTATCTGCCTGTTTTTTATGACTGATGGGCATCATCCAAAGTTTTACGTGCTATGGGCCAAAACTTTGAAAGTTGAGCACTCCATTCAGAGAGGGACAAAAATTTGGGTGCCTCCTGAGACAATTCAGGAATTGGAACAAAGTCCTGACCATAAATTACTTTGAATGGGGTCATTCCAGTGCTGCTATGCACCGAGTTGTTGTAAGCCACCTCAGCATGCGGCAACAGCTCAGTCCAATTGTCTTGCTGGTAATTTATGAAACAACGAAGATATTGTTCTAAAACAGAATTAGTCCTTTCACAAGCCCCATTAGTCTGAGGGTGGTGGGCGGAGCTTAACTCCTGGGTGGAGCCAATCAACTTCAGGAACTCCTTCCAGAAGTGGGAGGTGAATTGAACCCCTCTATCAGAAATTATGCACCTCGGTACCCCGTGCAATCAATAGATATGTGAAACAAACAATTTAGCTAATGTCCTGGCTGATGGGATTTTGGAACAAGGTATAAAATGAACTTGCTTGGAGAACAAGTCAGTAATAACCCAGATCACAGTGTAACCGAGGCCGTCAGGCAGTTCCACAATGAAATCCATAGATATCTCTTTCCACGGAGCCTCAGGACACGCAATAGTCTGGAGAAGGCCCTGAGGTTTTCCCGGAGGTCGTTTCGCAGCGGCACAGATGGGACAACTTGCGATATAGGATTCAATGTCTTTCTTTAATGAAGGCCACCAAAACTGTCTCTTAATCAGATGGAAAGTTTTGACAAAATCAAATCAAATTCGGATTTATTAACCGCACCCTCTCCCCACAGGGACCCGGGGCGGTGCACAGGAGAAACTAAAAACAATATAGAATAAATACAAAATACATACTTAAAACATAATTAAACAGTGTTACCCGTGCTAAAACTGATTAAGAGCCCATTAAAATACATTTGGAATCAATAGACAGAGAGAATTATTCAAGGCCGGCCAGTCGAAAGAAATAGGTCTTCAATTTCGTACGGAAGGAGCGGAGGTCGGTGGTCGTTCTGATATCAGGGGGAAGGTCGTTCCAGAGGGCCAGGCCCGCCACAGAGAGAGCCCTTCCCCTGGGCGTCGCCCGCTGACAAAGTCTAGTGGACGGCACCCGGAGAAGTCCCTCTCTGTGGGAGCGAATCGGTCGTGAGGATGTATGGGGCAGGATCCGATCTCGCAGATAGCTAGGTCCCGAGCCATGGAGCGCTTTGAAGATGATAATTAACACCATCCTGGAATTGTGGGCCCATTGAAGAACTAGTGGCTTCAGGGTAGCAGGAACATACAATTTGGCACCAATCCACGCCAATCTATCTTTCAAGGTGCAGTCATCTGAATGTGATTTAAACCAGTCATCTGACTGAAGACCCAATTTAATTTTTGTTATGAGATCAGTAGGGACATCCAAGTCCACTGAACTTTGGCCCCTAGTGATGACAGGAGCAGCAAGATTCTGTACTGGAACGACTAGGTGCACTACAGTCAGTTTGGAGCTGTTATATTGGGGAAGTCTTGATAAGGCATCTGCCATAAAATTCCCCCCCCCCAAATATACTTGAGGGTGAAATTAAAATGGTTGAAATCATGAGACCAACGGACTTGTTTAGGTGAGAGCTTATGCAGGGTCTTTAAGGCTTCTAAGTTTTTATGATCCGTCCATACTTCAAATGGGTGAGTGGCACCCTCCAGAAAATGGTGCCAGGTCATGAGAGCCCATCGCACAGCAAAAGCCTCTTTCCCCCATATCGCCCATCGCCTCTTGGTGTTGGTGAGCTTACGTGAGGTGTAAGCGCATGGTTGCAACTGTCCTTCGGCATTTTTCTGCAGTAGTACTGCCCCTACCACCACATCACTAGCATCAGCCTGAACGACAAAAGGTGCTTCCATATCAGGATGCTTCAACACAGGTTCAGCTGCAAAAAGCCGCTTTAGCTTTTCAAAAGCAGGCTGACATTCCATAGTCCAGTTCAGAGGCTTCCCTGGTTTGGGTTTGGTCTTCCCTTTAGTCTTTAAAAGGTTTGTTATAGGTAGGGCAATACTGGCGAAAGAGGGGATAAATTGACGATAAAAGTTAGCAAAAGTTAGCAAGAAGCTTTGTAATTGCTTGCGGATGCGAGGAGGTACCCATTCAGTAACAGCCTGGACTTTAGCCGGGTCCATCTCAATGCTGTCACAAGATATGCAGTAGCCAAAGTAATCTATTCTCCTCTGATGAAATTCACACTTAGAGAGTTTAGCATAAAGTTCAGCGGACCTCAGTTTCTTGAGAACAGACCGTACTAACTTAACGTGTTCTTCATGTGTTTCCGTGTAAATAAGGATGTCGTCAAGATAGACGATCATGCCCTTGTACAGGTGTTCATGCAACATTTCATTTATCAGTTGCATAAAAATTGCTGACACCCCCTGCAGGCCAAATGGCAGCACCTTGAATTGAAAACATCCTAAAGGGCAATTGAAGGCAGTTTTTCACTCATCCCCCTCTTCGATTCTGACTCTGTAGTAAGCTTCTCTGAGATCCAATTTCGTAAAAAACTTGCCTTTACCTAGTTGCGCCAACATGTCTTTCATGAGGGGGAGGGGGTAAACATTTTCTGCACAAATTGCATTCAAGTTCCTATAGTCCACGAAAGCTGCCATCTTTCTTTTCTCTAAATATTACGGGGTGGCCACATGTGGCCTAGCCGGCTCAATGAAACCCCTGGTCAGATTTTTGTCAATGAATTTGCACAGTTTAACCATCTCCCGGGGTGTCATAGAATAAATGCTGGGCTTTGGAAGCTGCACCCCCATTGATGGAGGAAATCAATGATACAGTCGTGTTTCGGGGGGGGGTAAGTTATTAGAGGATTTTTCACTGAAAACATCTTTTAAGTCCCAGTATTCCTTTGGGATCTTCTCATCCCCTTCAATATTTTCATAAGCTGCTGCCCCCACTGAAGGTATGGGATCTGTTGGGGGGGCAACCATTTCCTGTCCCTCTGGGGGTGTCGCGGAGCGAATACGCAACCAACCCTTTGTCCAATTAATCTGCGGGTTCCAGTTCCGTAACCAGGGCAGACCCAATATGAGGGGATGATCCATTCCAGGTGCAACTATGAAACTTAAGGTTTCTTGGTGGCTGCCCATCCAAATATCAATAGGTTCAGTCATAAACTGAGTGGGGGGCCCCCCTACTATGGACCCATCCAGTTGGCAAAAGGCAATGGGTACTTTTAAAGTTTTCAGTCTCAGACCCATCCGTTCCACTATTTCAGGGCTAATAATGCAGCGTGTGCATCTGGAGTCGAAAAGAGCTAATAGTTTTGCTTGAGCCCCAGTAGAGGACACTCTAAGTTCTACTGGAATGGTCATGGGGCCCAAACGCAGCTCACCAGATGGTCATCATCATTGGAGTCAGTTTCGCTTTCATCTGATGGGTAATAGGGCCCCTCCTCCTCCATCCCTGGGGGCAGACTTCTGCTGTCTCCACTCCCCTCATGGCGGTGTCTCTCCACTTCCCAGGATGTCTATCAGGCTTCTTTCTCTCTCCTATCGCCGGAGGTCAGGGGCAAAAAAGAGAATGAAAATTATTATTATTATTATTATTATTATTATTATTATTATTATTATTATTATTATTATTATTATTATTATTATTATTATTATTATTATTATTATTATTATTATTATTATTATTATTATTATTATTATTATTATTATTATTATTATTATTATTAATTAGATTTTTATACCGCCCTTCTCCCTTCCGGGACTCAGGGTGGTGTACAGGCAACAATAAAAATCTATAGTATAAAACATAAAATACGTTAAAAATATATTAAATGAGTAGCCTTAATTATTTTATTTTATTTATCATATTTATATACCGTCCTATCTCCCCGAGGGGACTCAGGGCGGTGCACAGAAATCATAAAAATAGTACATACAAAAAACAATTTAAAATAGATTAAATTTAAAGGTCTGTGCTAAAATTTTAGTTAAAACCTTATTAAAATCAATTAAATCTATACCATTAAAACTATGCCAGGCTGGCAGCATAAAATAGATGTGTTTTTAGTGCCCGGCGGAAGAGGCGTAGGTCCGTGATGGTACGAAGGTCGGAGGGCAGGTCGTTCCAGAGGGCAGGAGCAGACAGGTCGAAGGGAGGTATGTGGTAGGAGGCGGTCCCGCAAGTAACCAGGTCCCATGCCATGGAGCGCTTTGAAGATGGTTACTAACACCTTGAAGCGCACCCGGAAGGTCACAGGCAGCCAGTGCAGCTCGCGCAGAAGAGGTGTTACATGGGAGTATCATGAGACTCCCAAAATCCCCCGCGTGGCTGCATTCTAGACTAGCTGGAGCCTCCGGGTGCACCTCAAGGGGAGCCCCATGTAGAGAGCGTTACAGTAGTCCAGGCGGGAGATGACGAGCGCTTGAGTGCGTAGGGCACAACTGGCGTATCTGATAAAAAGCCCCCCTGGTCACGGCTGTCACATGGTCACAGCCGAGAATCCAGGAGGACGCCCAGATTGTGAGCCCTATCCACGGGGGCTAATGACTCACCCCTGATAGCCAGGCTATATCGTGATGCCGGGAACCACAGCCACTCGGTCTTGGACGGGTTGAGCCGGAGCTTGTTCCTCCCCATCCAGACCAGCACAGCCTCCAGACACTGGGACATCACTTTGACGGCATCGTTGGGGTGGTCAGGAGTAGAGATGTACAGCTGAGTATCATCAGCGTACTGATGGAACTCTACCCCAAAACCACGGATGATCTCGCCCAGTGGCTTCATATAGATGTTGAACAGGAGGGGTGAGAGGACCAACCCCTGAGACACCCCACACGTGAGGGGCCTCGACGTCAACCTCTGCCCTCCTGCAAACACAAATTGCGACCGGTCGGAGAGGAAGGAGGAGAACCACCGTAAAATGGTGCCTCTCAACCCCAACCCATCCAGCCAGTGCAATAGGATACCATGGTCGATGGTATCAAAAGCTGCTGAGAGGTCTAATAGGATCAGGATAGAGGAATGGCCTCTATCCCGAGCCCTCCAGAGATCATCTGCCAATGCGACCAATGCCGTCTCTGTGCTGTACCCAGGCCGGAAGCTGGACTGGCCCGGGTCTAGATAGACAGTTTCCTCCAGGTGCTGGGGGAACTGTCGTGCCACCACACTCTCAACAACCTTCACCAGGAAACGAAGGTTGGAGACCGGACAATAATTAGCCAACACTGTTGGGTCCAGGGAAGGCTTCTTGAGAAGGGGTCTCACCACCGCCTCTTTCAAGACGGCTGGTAAAAAACCCTCACTCAAGGAAGGGTTCACTATTTCCTGGAGCCAGCCTCGTGTAACCTCCTGGGAGGCCAGTACTAGCCAGGAGGGACACAGGTTCAATAAACATGTGATGGCATTCAGCCGCCCCAGCAACCTGTCCATGTCATCGGGAGACTCATCCCAAAAAACGGTCTCAAGACCTGCCTCCACCCGCCCGCCCGGGCTAACCTCATCGGAGGACAGTTCGTTCCGGATCTGAGCGATTTTATCCCACAGATAGCATCCAAATTCCTCTGCACGACCCTGCAAAGGAGCTTCCCGCGGCCTCTGTTGAAGGAGGGAGCAGGTCACCCTAAATAGGGCGGCAGGGCGGTTATCTGCGGATGCGATAAGAGCGGAGAGATAATTACGTTTCGCCGCTCTTATCGCCACAAGGAGCTTCCCGCGGCCTCGTTTGCGCATGCGCGATAATGGAGGTCACGCTTTGAAAACACTGAAGGAGCCCGGGGGTCGTTTTTGCCTTCGGAGGATGTCGCCAGCCCTCACCAACCATCTCCAAGGGCTGGCCTGGTGAGTCGATATGCCAGCCGTCGCGCCGGGCCGCTCAGATGCAGAGGGCGAGCCGCGTGAATGATGGCAGAGGCGAGGAGCGGGAGCGCGTCCGAGTCGGCCTGTTGTGGCCTAGAGCGTGGCCCGGCGCAGCTGGAAGCAATGGAGGTAGGCCGCGAAGCCGGGACGCGGAAGATAACTAGATGGCCAGATCGGGTCGGGAGGACTGCCATCGGGCCGCACGACTTGTGGCAGATCGTGCGGCCACACCCGACCCCGACCCGACTATTCCCCATCCGATCCGAGGCCGGAGTGACGATTTGAGGACAGAGCGACAGAGCGGCGAGAATGGCGGCAATGAATGTCTGTGCACGATGAAGCTGGGAAGCTGGGCAGCTGGGAAAGCGAGAGGATGTTGTTGGAGAGAGGAGGTCGTTGGAGAGAGGATGTGGTTGGAGGATGTTGCTGCTGGAGGAGTTGGAGGAGTTGGGACGGTGAGAGGATGTGAGAGGAGAGACTGGAAGAATGTGGGGAGAGGAAATGTGGAGATGAGGAGAGAGGAAGAATGGCGATGGAGAAGGAGATGGAGATGGAGATGGAGATGGAAGAAGGAGAAGGAGATGGAGACGGAGATGGAAGAAGGAGAAGGAGAATGGAGAGTTGGTTGGGAGAAATGGAAGGAAAAGTGTTTGAACAGAACGAGGAGGAAAGATGGAGTGAGCGGATGGATGATGAATGCCAAGCAGCCGGATCGTGGAATGGTGGACCGTGGCCGAGGAAGACCCAGGAAGATCTTGGAGTGACTGCACTGGACTGGAGGAGGTAAGCTGAGTCACCATATGGCATCACTTTACATCAGGCCGCACGATGGACCAACTAGTCATGCGGCACTAAATGCAGACTAAGGCATATGTGGCTGAAAAAGACAGATGGATGGGGCCCTCGATGGGACTAAACTGTGATCTCCCCATCTGCAAGATCTCTAGACTGTCTGATTCTACCCCTCCTGTCTTAAGGATTATATCTATTGCACATAACTCGAACACTTGTCACATTATTTTATCCTGGACTCTATTGGACTTGCTCTATGTCTCCTAGGTTTGGACGACCTCTGGGTTTCTAGATATGTACTCTAGGCGTGATCTCCTTTGCCTGCAAGAGTCCCCCCTCTCGCAGGCTTGGCCCCCTTGTCTAACACGGGCCCACCTCGATGATGGACTGATTGTTCCTGAGAGGTGGGCGAAGCGCAAACTGAGGGGGTTCTTGGGTAATTTTTTAATTCGGCTTTTAGGGGGTTCCAGGGGGGAAGGGGGGAATAGCTCAGGGGGGGACGTCAAACAATTGGGCCGGCCGGAGGAAGTAGGGTAACGGAGGAAGGGGAAGGAGGGGTCATTTCCACTGAGGTTTTTTCCATCGATTCGGTCCTAGGGAGGGGCAGGGGAGGTGGGAGGCGGAATGGGCTTCATCGATTGGGAGACCATGGCCGCTGGATACAGACGGTCACGCGCTCCAACTCCCTGTGCTCCCATCGCAGATTAGGAGGGCAGGAATCACAGACCCGGGGCCCTAGGCTGATGTTATGCAACGCCAGGTCCATGGTACAAAAAGCCCCCCTCATCCATGACCTTGTGTCAGAGGGGGACCCGGACCTGGTGGGTATAACGGAAACCTGGTTGGGCCACGAGGGGGGTTTACCCCTCATAGAAATGTGCCCACCAGGTTACCGAGCCTTTCATCAGCCTAGCGCCCTAGGGAGGGGTGGGGGTGGCGATTATGGTTAAGGAAGGTCTTGAGCCGAGGGAGACCACAATCCCTCAGATGACTGGGTGTGAGTCTCTCTGTGTGAGATGGGGCCTAGGGAGGCAGTTGGGCATGTTAGTTGTGTACCTGGCTCCTCGCTATGCAACAACAGCCCTGCCTGAGCTCCTAGAGGTGATAGCCGATGCGGCGGTTGAGACCCCCAGACTAGTGGTCATGGGGAACTTTAACTTGCCGTCAGTAGGTGAGCCTCTGGAGCAGCTTGGGAGTTCATGGCCTCCATGACAGCCATGGACCTGACCCAGGTAGTTTTAGGCCCTACTCACGAGGGAGGACACAACCTGGATCTAATCTTCGTCTCGGGACAGTGGAGTAGTGATCTGGAATAGGGGATTTAGCCATCACACCCTTGTCATGGACAGATCACGCTCTCCTCTGGCTGGACTTTCCAATTGCCTCACCTCACCGTGGGGAGGCAGAACTGGATATTCCTAGATGGTTCCGCCCCAGGCTCCTGATGGACCCAGAAAGGTTCCAGAGGGAGCTTGGGCCAATTCCTGTGACCCTGCCCCGTGACTCGACTGAGGACCTAGTGGCCGCATGGTTAAGTGCGGCCACGGGGGCCTTGGACCGAGTCGCGCCCTTGCGGCCTCTCCTGCGGCGACGAATCACCCAGGCTCCTTGGTTTACCGGGGACCTGAGGGAGATGAAACGCCACAAGAGACGCCTAGAGAGCAGATGGAGATCCACTCGCTCCGAAGCCGACCGAACACTAGTGAGAACCCATATTAGTTGATAAATTTTTTATTTATTCTTATAAAAATAAAATCATACAAACATAATTTTAAACATATTGCCGTCACAGCGCGAGAAAGCATAACATTTAAATAACCAAACTTAACATTACCATCCTAATAATAGGCCTAATATTTAACACCAACATTTACACTATATACAGCCCATCTACTCAACGTACCTACTTCATCAATTCTTATTCGTCCTTTAATTTCTGATTAATATTATTTACCGGTATCTGATTTAAACATATATTATTGCTTCAGTTGTTATTATTCGGTCGTTCCCGTACCCAGCTATACCACCTCTTCCACGAGTTATAGAATTCTGAGTCCTTTTTTCCTTTAATTAATTTTGTTAATCTATCCGATTCTGCGCATTCATTAATTTTATTTATTACTGCCCTATCCATTGGTATTTGATCACTCTTCCATTCCTGGGCAAAAGCCAATCTTGCCGCAATAATTATGTGCAACACCAAAAACCATATCTCCATGTTGATATCTGTGGGTTTAAGTCCTAACAGGAAGGTTTCAGGTTTCAAATCTAATTGATGTTGGGTGATTTCTATTAACCACTGCCTGATTTTTTTCCAGTATTTAATCGCCATTGGGCAGGTCCACCACTGATGGAAATAGGTCCCCTCTCTGTGACCACATTTCCAGCAATTAGGCATGGTCCCCGGGAACATTCTGGCAAGTCTTGCCGGGGGTAGATGCCACCGATATATCATTTTATATGTATTTTCCTTATACGAGGCTGCCATAGTCAATTTCATATTTTTGAACCAAATTTCTTCCCAACTTTGAAAGTCCAATGTGCGTCCTATATTCCATCCCCAAGCAATCATGCAGTCTTTGACCACTTCTTCCCCTACGTCTAATAACAATAGATGTCCGTAACACTTGGAGAGCATCCCTTTCTCTGTTCCAAAAAGAACCTTGTCCAGTTCTTGTTTATAGGGATATATACCTTCAGTCTTCTGATTTTTTTTGTACCTTGAGAATATCTGGGAATATGGCCACCAGTCGATATGGTACCCTTGCGAAGCTAATGAGTCCCTGGTCTTCAAGTTCCCCTGTGAATCTAAGATCTCTTCATATGTCAAGATCTTCTCCCCTCTATATCGTGTTGGGTAAACAAGGGCTTCCTGAGTAGAGATCCAGCATGGCACCTTCAAGTATAACTTCCTTCTCAACTTCTCCCAAGAATAACTCAAGGTCCTATGCACCAAGTGGTCATTGAAGTGTTTGGGTCGCTCTGAACCGGGCCAAATATAATAGTGCCAACCATACTGTAGGCCCCAGCCTTCAATAGTCAGGAGCCGTGTTCTTCTCAGGGTCATCCATTCTTTAATCCAAATTAATAAAGCCGCCTGATAATAAAGCTGCCAATTGGGGAGACCAAATCCCCCTCTAATTCTAGGTTCCTGCATCATTTTCAGTTTAATTCTAGGTTTTTTACCTTGCCAAATAAATTTTGAGACGGCTCTATTCATTTCGTTAAAGAATTTCTTTTCCAATCTTACAGGGGCCGATTGAAATAAAAATAGCCATTTGGGGAGAATACACATTTTAATAACTGCTATTCTCCCCATAAGGGAGAGTTGCAGGTTCTTCCATCTGCCGAAATCTTGGACCATCTGTTTATAAAGGTGAACATAGTTGTCTTCCTTTATGGAGCTACATCTCCCTGTCAGCCATATTCCTAAATATTTGATTTTATTTACAATCTTCAGACCCACTAGATCTTCAAGTTGGTGCTTCTGTCTTGCGGTCATGTTTTTGACCAACATTTTGGTCTTATCTTCGTTAAGAAGTAGACCTGCAACACTCCCAAATTCCCTAATTAGTTCTAACAAATGCGGTCCTGATTCCCGTGGTTCCTCTAAAATGAAGGCCAGATCATCGGCATAGGCTTGCACCTTAACCTCCTCCCGTCTAATCCTCAGTCCCTTTATCTCATTTTTCTGTCTTACTTCTCTCAGTAGAGGTTCCAAAGTCAAGACAAATAAGAGCGGGGATAAGGGGCAGCCCTGTCTTGTACCTCTATGGATCTCGATCTTCCCTGTTTGATCTCCCTCAATCAATACCCTTGCTGTTTGTTTTTGATATATGGCCTGAATTGCCCCAATAAATTTTGTGCCAAAATCCATATATTCCATCTGGGATATATAAAAAAGTCCCAGGAGACCCGATCAAATGCCTTTTGGGCGTCAACAAAAACTACGGCCATCTGTTTATCCAGGCAGGCCTCAAAATATTCCAGGGTATTCATAATCATCCTCAAATTATCCCGTAGGTGTCGGTTGGGGAGGAAGCCATTCTGATCTGAGTGTATGAAGGTATTAAGAAAACAGGTAAGTCTTGCTGCTAACACTGCCGCAAAAATTTTATAATCAGAGTTTAGCAGCGAAATTGGCCTATAATTTCTTTTTTTTTTTTTATATTGAAAAAGTTTTATTGGTTTTACAGTTTTTCAATAGGATAGGGTAAGGGATACAAAGAAATTTTGAGAGCATTCACGTCAAAGTCGTCGGCCCTACCGGGACATCAAAATAGATCATTAATAAAAAACATTTTCCATACACTACAAAGTGAAAGCAAGTACATATTTCTAAGTTCTCAGTTCTATGCTGTCAGTCATTTACAAAAATCCAGATGCACATGTTATATTATACAATATTATTCAAAAAATCAAGGCAAAGTTATTTTTTAGATCTAAGTCTCTTGGCAATTGTATCTTCTATCTCTCCTTCCAGGCCCCCAGCGCGCGGGGCCGTGGCCCCCCCTGCCTCCCCTGGATCTTCCCCCAGGACAGAGGAATGTTTTTTTAAAAAGGCTTCCGCCTCAGCAACTGTTTTAATCCTCACTCTTCCTCCTTCCCAGAACACCAGCATCCCTTCGGGCATCACCCACCTAAACCAGATCCCGTGGTCAAACAATTTTTTGGACAAGAAGGAAAATTTCCTTCTTGCTTCTCTAATCTTTCTTGGGATCTGCTTTAGGATGGCAACCTCCTTTTGTTGGTAAATTAACGGACCTCCTCTTTGCACTTTCAAGATGTCCTCTCTGGTTGACCTTCTAACAAATTTAACATGTATCTCTCTGGGTACTTCATTTATCCTGGCATATGCAGAGTTTATTCTGTAGGCTAGGTCAATGTCCCCCCTGATCTCATCCTTAGGTTTATGTAAATAGTCTGCTATAATTGTGCTCATGAGTTCAGGGAGACATTCACCAGTTTCCTCAGAAACATTCTGAAATCTCAAAAAATATGTCATCCTTTCCATATCAATCCTAGACACATGCCCATTTATTTCCACAACCTCATTAGTAACATTTTTAATCTCTCCCTTAGCCCCCGCCAGCCCCCCTTCCAGTTCTTCATTCTTCTGTGTGTTCTCCAGCACTTGTTTCCGTGTGTCCAATAATTCCTTTTTAAAGTTGATATTTTCTGCCCTCTGGGCCTTGATTTCTTGTACCAAAGTTTGTATAACAGATTCAAGAGAGGCCATCCTTAGTTCTAAGCTTGCCAGTGCTGATTCTTGTGCCATGGTTAGCTGTTAAAGTCAGTGCCACTAAAATGGTGTTTTTTGGGTGGGGCTGTTGAGGCAGGTCAGGAGCCAAAAGTTCAGTTCAGGGTTGTAAAGTTCAGGAACCAAGAGAGAAACAATTTTCCAAGTCAATAAGTATAATAACGAAGACACTCCAGAAAAGAAATCACAAATCCAAAAAAAAAATTCTTCTTTAGTAACCAGAGGGAGTCCAAATCACAAAGAGACGGTGGAAATTTTCCACAAGTAAGATAGTCATTCAGGGACAAAGAGAAGCCATTTTCACCGCCCAGACTCAGAGCCAGAAGGAGAGAGTGGTAAAAAAAAAAGTTTCAAATCAGCCAGACCTAGATACATTGTTTCAAAGACAAACCGCAGACCACTTTCCCTTGTTTCAAACAGTCCAGATTAAAGATATCCGCTTCCTCGCAGCGAGGAGCCATTCTTAAGTGCCGCTTTAGTCCGAGGGGGGGTTTAAGAAGCAGACACCCACCTCCAAGTTCTTTCAGCCCAGGCTGACAGCAGGAAAAAAAGTTTAAAACCACTCACTTTCACCCTCGCAGCCGAAGCCCCGGGAAGCCTTCCGACTCAGACGGCCAGCTCTCTTCATATTTTCAGAACGATGCCGCCCGCCATTGGCGAAGGGGAAACCCCCCGCAGCATGTCCTCCTCCACCTAAGCCGAAGACAAGGGTCGCTTCCCAGCTGCCGCTGAGGGAGGACGACCCAGGCAAGCCGGCTTTACGGGAGACCCCCAAAAACGGGGCGTCTCGCCCCCGTGGCGGGGCAGGAAAAGAAACAAAGCGGCGAGCGTCGCCGCTGGAGCCGGAACCGGAAGTCGGCCTATAATTTCTAATAAGTGACAGGTCAGTCCCTTCATTGGGAATAATGGAAATAAACGCTTCAGACCACGATGCTGGAGTCTGGGTATCCCTCATCACTCTGTTATACAACTCTGTCATATATTTACCCAGTACCCCAAACATTGGCTTATATAGTTCAACCGGAAGCCCATCTGTACCCGGGGTCGCGCCCTTGCGGCCTCTCTTGCGGCATCGAACCACCCAGGCTCCCTGGTTTACTGAGGAGCTTCGGGGGATGAAGCACCACAAGAGACGCCTAGAGAGCAGATGGAACACTAGGGAGAACCCATATTAGGACTTACTTAGTGGCGATAAGGGTGGCCAAACGTGAGTATTGTGCCACCCTTATTGCATCCGCAGATAACCGCCCTGCCGTCCTGTTTGGGGTGACCCGCTCCCTCCTTCACCAGAGGCCGAGGGAAGCCCCTCTGCAGGGACGAGCAGAGGAATTTGGGATTCATCTGCAGGACAAAATCACTCGGATTCGGAATGAGCTACCCTCCATCGAAAGTGGTCCGGTGGGATTGTCCGAGGCTGGTCTTGAGGCACCATTCTGGGAGTAGTTTGACTTTGTTACTACCAAGGATATGGACAGGTTGTCAAAGAGACTTAAGGCTACCACATGTTTATTGGACCCGTGTCCCTCCTGGCTTGTACTGGCATCCTGGGAGATGACACGAGGCTGGCTCCAGGATATTGTGAACGCTTCTCTGAAGTCTTTGCCTGCCGTCTTGAAAGAGGCGGTAGTGAGGCCCCTCCTCAAGAAGCCTTCCCTTGACCCAGCATTATTGGAGAATTACCGTCCGGTCTCCAACCTTCACTTTTTAGCGAAGGTTGTAGAGAGTGTGGTGGCCCAACAGTTTCCGCGACACCTGGAGGAAATTGATTATCTAGACCCGCACCAGTCCGGCTTCCGACCCGGTCACAGCACCGAGACGGCATTGGTCACGTTGGTTGATGATCTCTGGAGGGCATGGGATAGAGGTTGTTCCTCTATCCTAGTCCTTTTAGACCTCTCAGCGGCTTTTGATACCATCGACCATGGTATCCTATTGCACCGACTTGGGGGGGGGGGTTGGGGCTGGGAGGCACCGTTTTATGGTGGTTCTCGTCCTACCTCTCTGGCAGTTGCAATATGTGTTGACAGGAGGGCAGAGGTCGACCTCGAGACCCCTTTCATGCGGGGTTCCTCAGGGGTCGGTCCTCTCGCCCCTCCTGTTCAACACATATATGAAGCCACTGGGCGAGATCATCCGTGGTTTTGGGGTGGGATATCATCTGTACGCTGATGATACTCAGTTGTACATATCCACCCCAGACCACCCCAACGATGCCGCCGAGGTGTCCCGGTGTTTGGAGGCCGTACGGATCTGGATGGGTAGTAACAAACTCAAGCTCAACCCGTCCAAGACCGAGTGGCTGTGGTTTCCAGCACTCCAGTTCAGCCAGATTACTCCAACTCTGGCCATTGGGGGCGAAACACTGGCCCCCTTGGAGAGGGCGTGCAATTTGGGTGTCCTCCTGGATTCCCGGTTGTCCATGGAGGACCATGTGGCGTCCGTGGCCAGGGGGGCATTTCATCAGGTACGCCTGATGCACTAATTGTGCCCCTTACTGGACCGGGCTGCCCTCCACACAGTCACTCAGGCACTCGTGACTTCCCGACTCGACTACTGTAATGCTCTCTACATGGGGCTTCCCTTGAGGTGCACTCGAAAGCTACAGTTAGTCCAGAATGCAGCCGCGCGGGTGATTATGGGAGCCTCTAGATGCTCCCATATAACACCAATCCTGCACGAGCTGCACTGGCTTCCTGTGGTCTTTCGGGTGCGCTTCAAGGTTTTGACAACCATCTTTAAAGCGCTCCATGGCTTGGCGCCTAGTTATATGCAAGACCGTCTCCTGCCCCATACATCCCTTCAGTCGATCTGCTCCCACAGAGAGGGCCTTCTCAGGGTACCGTCAGCCGGGCAATGCCGACTGGCGACGCCCAGGGGAAGAGCCTTCTCTGTGGCGGGCCCTGCCCTTTGGAACGACCTACCCCCTGAACTCCGCACCATCTCAGACCTCCGCCTCTTCCGCCAGTGTCTAAAGACACATCTCTTTTAACAAGCCGGCCTAGCTTAACCTCCCGTTGGGGCTATTTTAGATAGTTTTGAATTGGGGTTTTAATTTGGATTTTAGCATAGGATTTGTAATTTAATATGTTTTTAAATTTTGTATTTTTGCTATTTTATATGTTTTTAATAATTCCTGTGCGCCGCCCTGGGTCCTTCGTGGAGAAGGGCGGGATATAAATTTAATTAAAATAAAAAATAAATAAACAAGGTAGGTCCGCAAATGCGACCTTACCTGTGTTCGGTCAGATTCGGAGCGAGTGGACCTCCAAATGCTCTCTAGGCATCTCTTTCGGCACTTCATCACCCTCAGCACCTCAGAAAACCAAGGAGCCAAGGTAGATCGACGCCCAGAGAGAGGCCCCAAGGGCACGACCCAATCCAGGGCCCCCATGGCTGCATTATTCCAAGCGGCCACTAGGTCCTCAGTCGAGTCGCGGGACAGGGTCAAAGGTATTGGCCCAAGCTCCATCTGGAACCTCTCTGGGTCCATCATGCACCTGAGGCGGAACCATATCGATGTTTCTGGTTCAGCCTCCCCGCGGTGGGGTGTAGCGGTTTGGAAGTCAAGCCGAAGGAGAGAATGATCTGTCCATGACAGGGTTGTGATGACTAATTCCCTCAATCCAAGATCATTTCTCCACTGGCCGGAGGCAAAAACTAGGTCCAGCATGTGTCCACCGGTGTGCGTAGCAGGAAGCCAGGTGCATAATCAGCAAGCCCAGCTGCCTCTCAGGGCCCCACTTCACACACAGGGACTCACAGCCAGCTGTCTGTGGCACAGCGGTCTCCCTCGGAGCAAGATCCTCCTTTATGATAATCCCCATCCCCACCCCAACCCTGGACCCTTTAGCCTGTCCTAAAACCTACTAAAACCCCTACTAAAAACAATTAAAACTACGCCAGGCTGGCCGCACGAAATAAATAGGTCTTCAAGGCCCGACGGAAAAGGCGCAGGTCCGTGGTCGTCCGTAGGTCGGGGGTAGGTCATTCCAGAGGGCAGGAGCTGCCACAGAGAAGGCTCTCCCCCTAGGGGTTGCCTGGCCGACGGCACCCTGAGGAGGCCCTCTCTGTGGGAGTAAACTGGTTGGTGGGAGGTATTTGGTAGCAGGAGGCGGTCTTGCAGGTAACCAGGTCCCTTGCCATGGAGCGCTTTAAATAAATTATTCCCTACTCATTTGTCAAACCTGCTCTACCCACAAAATTATTGACTGCTCCTCTAATAATATATCTTCCTGGCTTTATAACTGCAGTCCCTTATACCCTCACTTGAATTCAGTGTGATGGTAGAAAATGCTTAATTCAAAGGACAAGGTTGAAACAATTTTTAGAGCAGGGTTCTATCATCTACATCAGCCATTTTTGTCATCTTAACTAGATTTTGAGATAAGTCATAAAGTAATCTGTCTGAATTACTGTGTGTTCTTTCTTAAGATTTTGAAATTTCAGGTATGTTGTCAGATACACATACACACACTTGCATTTATAAATATTTCTTGGCACGTATTTGAATCAAGAAATGAATAGGAATATTAGATACAGTAAATGGTTCTGAACTAATGAGTTAGTATGAGTTTGCTATTCATTTAAATTAAATCTGTATTGTGTTTACTTTGTAACATGCATTATGAAATGTCTAGATCTTGAATTCATCTGTAATATTAGATAGGATCGAATTAAGTTTTTTTAATCCCAGATTCCATTCTTCACACAGGTTTGGAGAAGTTTGTTTCACATTTAAAATAAGATTGATATTGATATTGATTGTTTCCTGACTGGTTATTTGTACACTATGACTATCATTAAGTGCTGCACCTTATGATTCTTGACGAATATATCTTGTCTTTTTATGTACACTGAGAGCATATGCACCAAAGACAAATTCCTTGTGTGTCCAATCACACTTGGCCAATAAAGAATTCTATTCTGTTCTGTTCTGTTCTGTTGTGCTCTGTTCTGTTCTGATCTGTTCTATTTCTTCAATTGTATATACACTTTTCCTTCCTGTACAACCATTCCAAAATACTGGACGGCAACCTACAATATATCAGAAATGAATTGCATTATAATGATTAACTTCATGCATTGTCTTAAACTGTGGTTTTTTTTTTTAAGTTTTAAAACATTACAACAAAAACTACATACACCATACAATACAATACAATGTTTCACTCTGTGCTATACATGGGAAAGGAAGACTTGGTCCTTCGGATATATCTTCACGATCTCCAAAATCCACGTTCTCTGGGTACAGGTGTTGAAGCATCCAAATTTCCAAACGCATACTCCACAAATGGCTCCCAAGTTTTCCAAAAAGTGTCCCTTTTATAAACACCCTTTCTAAATTTAATATCGCATGTCATTTTATCATTTAAAGCTAATTTCCACATTTCACAGTACCACTCTTCTATTCTAAAATTCACCTCTAATTTCCAATATCTAGCTATTATAATTCTTCCCGTTATAATCATAATCCGAAATGATGAAGAAAAAAATAAAAAATAAAAAATAATAATAATATTGAGACCAGAAACTATATTATTGTTGTTAATCAAGGAATCAGAACTAACAAATTATGAGAAAGAATTGGTTAGAATTAAACTGTGGTTTGTTAACTATGGTTTCTTTATTTATTTTATTTTACTAGCTGTACCCGCCATGCATTGCTGTGGCCAAGTTTGGTTAAATGAAAAAGTTTCCCCTCATAGACCCTCTCAGTGACCCCCTTCCTTCTCTGCCTCGGTTTCCCCTCCCTCTCTTACTGTACCTACCTATCTACCTACTGTATTTCTCCCTCTCTCTCTATCCACCTACCTACCTACCTACCTACCTACCTACCTACCTACCTACCTCCTGTATTTCTCCCTCTCTCCCTCTATCTACCTACCTACCTACCTACTGTATTTCTCCCTCTCCCTCCCTCCCTCCTGTATTTCTCCCTCTCTCTCTCTATCCCTTTACCTACCTACCTACCTACCTACCTCCTGTATTTCTCTCTCTCTCTATCACTCTACCTACCTAACTACCTAACCTATTGTTGGTGGCGGGGACGGGGGGAGCAGTGGTGGTGGGGTGAGCAGCAGTAGGGGGACAGCGGTGGCAAGGGGGCGAGGGTAGGGGCAGCAGCGGCAGCGGAGGAGCAGCTGTGGGGGGGCGACAGTGGAGGGGGGTGGCAGCAGTGGGGGGCGGCAGTGGTGGGGGGCAGCAATGGGGGAGGTCAGTGGCGGCGGTGGCAATGGTGGATCAGCAGCGGCAGCAGAGGAGAGAGAGGCCGCTGAGGAGGCGACCATCATGGATATGACACAGACCACGCATACAAGTGATGTGAACTAAAATGCGGCCTGGTGGGAGGGGCCACGAACGGGAGGGGAGTGAGTGAGCAAGTGAGAAGAGCTGCAGTTGTACATTTGTGTGGTGTGCACCTTGCACAGGTGCCATATCCAAACAATCTGTACGTATCATTGGTGCTGCACTTGTAAGGAACGTTGTGTGAAAATTTGGTGGCGATTGGTGCAGAAGTTTCTGAGATTAGCAGTTTTGAACAAACTCATAGTTAACTTTTTATTTATATAGATTAGTTAGGGAATTTATATGACTCACTTACAGTGACTCTAGGCAGCTTACAAAATGTATTTTTGCTTTTATTGTAGAATAAAATCTTTTGTTTGTTTATTGTAGAAACCATAATAGCTGGGATTCCGTTTCCGCTTTCCAGACGCGACGGACGTGTTCCAGACTTGTGTTCCAGCTTGCTTTCTTCAGCAGCGTCTTCGGGGGCACGGGGGCTTTTGTAGGGAGACCCCACCATAAGGGCGGCCTGCGGTGCAACCCCCACCCCGACGGCAGTTGTGAGGGCCGTTCCCGCTTCGCTCCAGGAGCCGGAGAACAAGATGCGGGGGGAAGACTTCCTCTCACTGAAGGAATGCCGGAACAGCAGCAATTGAAGTGCGGGCTGAAAAGCCGGAGCTGGAGGATGCACCGAGGCTCCATTGCAATTGAGTGGTTTGTGAGTTTATTTTTTTTATTTTGATGCTTTCAATCTTTTTTTAAAAGGAAGATTTAGAGGGGGGAGTTTGCAAAAACCTCCCCTCAGAAAATAAGCGGCGTTTTAAAATGCTCCCCGGAGAGAGAGGAAGTAACATCCGATTCTTAACTAATAGAAAACGAAGGTTTTTACCATATATGAATTGTGGTTGATACTTTGTATCTGAGTCTTGTTATAACAGAAATGGACTTTCATTGACTCTTTGTGACCGCCAAAGAGGCGGAGAAAATGGTGCTTCTTTGTTCTCAGCAAGAAACTTTTCTTTTTGATGTTTGAGCATTCCTTCAACTTTACAAGACTGTAAGATTTATACACAAGCCAGCTCAAGTACTCTCGGGATTTCTCCCACTGTGTGCCTTCTTATTTTATTGGATGGGACTGGAAAACTTTCTGTCTCTGGACTTTACGCAAATTACATTTTGAATTTGGACATAGACATTTCCTTTTCTCCGATCTCACGGACTGCTCGCCCATCAGATGCCATCTTATTTGCAAGAATTTAAAACTTTCACCATGGCAGTGAAGAAACCTCCATATGGGAAATCTCTTTCCGCTCCTGTGTCTGGAAAAGCCAGCCCTACACAGCAGCAACCTAAAATTACTTCAATGTTACAGAAAGAAGCAGCTTGAGAGGGCACTTATCAATCATCAATAGAGGAAACCCTCCAAAATATAATGAAAGAAATAAAGGAAATCCAGAAAGACATGATAAGTTCAAGATTAGAACTTTTGGAAACACAGAAAACATTGATGGAAAATAAACAAAAAATTGATGGTTTGGAAGGTGGGGCGGTTGAGATGAGGGGGGAGATAAAGGACTCTAAAAAAGAAATTGTGGAGCTTACTGGTCATATGTCTAGAATGGATTTTGAAAGAATGTCTTACTTTTTAAGGTTTCAAAATGTTCCTGAAGCAGATTCAGAAAATGTAAAAGATTTAATGTGCACAATTTTAGCAGATTATACTAAAAAGACTAAAGAATATATCTGGGGGGATATAGACCTGATTTACAGAATTAATTCAGCATATTCCAGAATAAATAATGTACCTAGAGAGATACATATTAAATTTGTAAGAAGGTCAACAAGGGATGAGATTCTGAAAGCACAGCGAGACGGCCCTTTGATATATCAGCAGACAGAAATTGCTATCTTGAAGCAGATTCTGAAAAAGATTCGAGAAATAAGAAGGAAATATTCCTTTTTATCCAAAAAATTGTTTAAAAAGGGGTGTGGTTCAAGTGGTCAATGCCTGAAGGAATGTTGGTGTTCTGGGATGGGGGAGAGTAAGAATTAAAACAATTGAAGAGGCGGAAGCCTTTCTTAAAAAACACTCCTCAATCCTGGAGGATGAAAATGGGGGAACGGGAGGGGCCATGGCTCCGCCCCCTGGCGGAAAGGAAGAAGAAGACACAATAGCCAAAAGACTCAGATCACAAAAATGATTTTTCTTTTATTTTTATGTACTGTAATTCCTAAACAGATGCTAACAGAAACAAATGATTGAATGCATGAAACTTATGATATGATATGTATGTATCTCTTTCCACCTTATATTGAAAAAAAATTTCTTTATGTAACCTCAGAGGCGACCACCACCTCCGACCTGGAAGCCCTAAAATATTTCTTTTATATCCTACATACCCTTTTCCTATTGAAAAAATTTGTAAAAACCAATAAAATTGTTTTAAAAAAAAAGAAAGAAAACATAATAGCTTATTTCAGCTATAGTCCAATGCTAAGATGTAAAGCATAATCACCAGTCACAGCAGGACTTAACACTCCTTCCCCCATAGTCAGTGCGCATGTGTCCAGTCTCTCTGTCCATCAAAGTGTAAGCGCATGCGTACTCGTCCAAATAGGCGGGGCGATATCGGACCCGCCCCGAACGCCTCAGTTGCTGCGGAGAGCTCGGCGAGGTAAGTAGTTCCTGGGGAAGCTCCTCCCTGTGGGGAGTGGAGCTTCCACTTACGTCACCGCAGCCTGCCCTCGGAGGTGGAGTCGGCGTGGCTGGTACCGGCGATAATGGTAAGTCCGGGCGAGGGGGCGTGGCGACCGGGTTTGAGGTTCTTGAAGTTTTCTGGCAGTCAGCAGCTTGATAGGGAGGGCCTCTGAGAGGAGAGGCCCACAATTCCGTGTTGGCTTGAGTGGAGTAGTCCGGAGGGGTTCCGCACGGGGTGTCAGATGAGGAGAGGCCTGGACTGGCAAAGGCCTCTGAAGTTACAATCTGCGGTTCAGCTTGAACAGGCAACAACGGCCCAACGGGGGCCAACGGACAGGAATGGCCTGTTGTGGCGAAGGCCGTCTCTGGCAGGCGGCGTCTTAGTGGCGCCGCCACTCGGATCCATCGCGTAGGCCGACCCTGTAAGAACAGGGGCCGGTTAAGTCCAAGACGGTTGCGGGAACCCATCTCGGCTCCCCTGAGAAGTTCCTTGCCCAGACTAGGTCCCCAGTTTTAAACAAGCGAGGGGAGGGAGCCTGCAGGTTGCTCCTCTGCACCCCGTCGTAATCGGGGTGCAGTCTGTCCAGGGTGGTCCGCAAGCGACGACCCATCAAGAGCTCCGCGGGGCTTTTCCCTGTGGCCGGGCAAGGTGTGACATGCTGTCCCAAGAGGTATGCAGCCACCCTTGCCTGCCAGTCCCCTTTATCCAAACGGGCCAAGGCTTCCTTGGCCGAGCGGACAGCTCGTTCCGCGCGTCCATTAGACGCCAGGTGATAAGGGGCAACCGGCGCGTGGCGGATCCTTTGGGTGGCCAGAAAGTCCAAGAAGGTGGAGGACTGAAATTGGGGTCCGTTGTCGGACACAATGACGTCCGGCAACCCATGTGTGGCGAACAGGCGGCGCAATGCTCGCACGGTGCTCTCCGCTGTGGTGGAAGCCATGATAATCACCTCCACCCAGCGGGAGAACGCATCCACCGCAACAAGGAAATTCTGGCCATGGAAGGGACCCGCGAAGTCCAAGTGAAGCCGGGACCATGGGCTCCTGGGAATGTCCCACTCCCTCGGCGGGGAGACCGGTGGGGCAGGGCGGGAAGATTGGCAGGTGGGGCAGGCGGCCACCCAATCCGCCACTTCAGCGTCCATGCCAGGCCACCAGACATAGCTCCGGGCCAATGCCTTCATGCGGACTATGCCTGGGTGATTGGCATGGAGCGACTGAAGGACCATGTGTCTCAGGGGGAAGGGAACGATGATCCGATCTCCCCAACATAAGCACCCACAATGGAGCGAGAGCTCCATTTGGCGTGACTTGTAAGGCCGAAACTCTTCGGCCACGCTGCCTGAAGGCCACCCCCTCAGCACCCAACGGCAAACCTGGGCGAGGACGGGGTCTGCGCGGCTGTGAGCGGCGATGGCGGATGAGGACAAGGGCAAGTCCGACTCCGCCACCGTCAGGACGGAGAGGGCAGGCACGGGGGCCGGATCCGTCCCCGGAAGGGGGCAGCGGCTTAGGGCATCGGCATGCCCTATCTGCTTGCCAGGACGGTATAGCAGCGTATAGTCATACGCTGCCAGGAATTCCGTCCAACGGGTCATCCTGGGAGAAAGGATGGGGGGGGTCAGACGGTTACCGGCCAACAGCCCAAGGAGTGGCTTGTGGTCTGTGATGACTGAAAAGGTCCGCCCATAGAGGTAATTGTGAAACTTCTTAATCCCGGACACTACAGCCAAAGCCTCCTTGTCGATTTGGCTGTAGTTTCTCTCAGTTTGAGACATTGTCCGGGAGTAAAAAGCAATGAGGGCTTCTGAACCGTCCGGAAGGACGTGGCTCAGGACAGCCCCCAGGCCGTAAGGGGAGGCATCGCATGCAAGCGTCAGAGGAAGTCTGTCATGGTACTGGACTAGTACCGCGTCTGACGTGAGCATGGCTTTGACAGCCGCGAACGCATGCGCTTCGCGGCTGCCCCAGCGCCAGGCCACAGATCGGTCAAGCAACCGATGCAGCGGCTCGGCTAACGATGCCTTGTGGGGAATAAAAGGCGTGTAAAAATTCAAAAGGCCGAGGAATGCCTGCGGCTCCGTTTTGGAGGCAGGAGTGGGGGCCTTTTGGATGGCCTCGACCTTTGAGGGGGTTGGGTGAATTCCTTGGGCATCAATCATGAAGCCCAGGAATTCCACCCTCGGCGCAGCAAATGTGCATTTGCTGCGCTTCAATTTTAAACCCGCGCCCCTGAAAATTCTGAGGACCTTCCGCAACGTCTTGGCGAGTTCTGATATGCTGGAAGCAGCAATCAAGACATCGTCAAAGTACGGCACAACTCCAGGGAGCCCATGGAGCAGTTGCTCCATGAGTCTCTGGAAGATCCCCGGGGCCATAGACACGCCGAATTGGAGGCGGCGACAGCGGAAAGCCCCACGGTGGGTGACGATAGTTTGCGCCTCCGCAGCCTCGTTGTCCACCGGGAGCTGTTGGTAGGCCTGTGCCATATCCAGTTTCGAGAACACGTGTCCCTGCCCCAATGAGTGGAGCAGGTCCTGTACTACCGGAACCGGGTATGGGTTCGCCTGAAGCCCGAGGTTGATCGTCGACTTATATTCAGCGCAGATCCTCACGGACCCGTCGGGCTTAATGGGGACCACAATCGGGATCTCCCATTTCGCCTGATCGACGGGTTCGAGCACGCCCTGCGCCACTAATCGATCTAATTCCGCTTCAACCTTGGGCTTTAGTGCGAACGGCAGCCTGCGGGCCTTCAAGCGGACAGGAGCAACCTGAGGGTCTATGTTCAGGGAAACTGGGGTGCCCCTATACGTTCCTAGGCTGCCATCAAAGACGTCGCCGAACTCTTTGAGTACGGCGTCTACCGGAGAACTGGCAGGCACGCTGTTCACTCCTTGGACTGACAGTCCCAAGGCTGGAAACCAGTCCAGTCTGATCAAGGCAGCTAGGGAATTGGCCACTACCAGGACGGGAAAGGACGCATGGAAAGGGCCGTAGTCTACCCTAACCCTGTGCTGCCCTAGAATGGGAATGGCCGAGCCCTGATAATCTTTTAGGACAGTTGTCACAGGGGTGAGGTCCTGCTTACGGAGTTTTGGGCACATCTTAGCTAAGTGTGCCCACGAAATGAGAGATCTAGAGGACCCAGAGTCTACTTCCATCTTGACTCCCACCCCCTCTACACAAACCACCGTGGTCAGTCTCGTACTCTCTGCCAGGTCGTAGTTCAGAGCTGGGGGCATCTCTGACAGCGCGAAGCAGTCCGTCGGCTGTGGCCGGCGGCGTCTCGTCCATTTCTGAGCCGCTTGTTGTCCGGTCGGAGAGGCTCTGGAGGCAGCGGCTGGAGCTGTCGCTGGGGCGGCGGCACGGCGCACGGCCGCCAGGTGTCCTTTTCTGCCGCATCAACAGCATACGATGCCTTGAAGGGGCAGTCGGGTCTCTGGTGGGCACCTCCGCAACCCAGGCAGAGTGTCTTTGGCTGGGGCGTAAATGAGTGGTTGGGCTGGCGTCCAGTCACCCTCATGCATTCCCCTTGTTCCTCTTCGTACATCTCGTCTAGCAGGGCTATCTCGTCCACCAAACAGGCTCGCAGTGTGGGGAAGAGAGGAGGGTGTGCACGGCCCATGTCAGATGTTGATATTTCTGACAATTCCGCCGCGCGGGCTTCTTCCACCGCTTGCTCTAGAGTCAACACAGTTTTGGAGAGCAAGCGGCATTTGTGGCGGATGTCTTTCACGCCACATACGAATTGTTCCAGCAGCGATTCCTCCAGGAAGGCTGCGGGGAATTCACACGGAATCGCGGTGGCTCTTAATTTTTGTAGGAATTCGGCCACCGATTGTTTTGGTTGTTGCACACATTGTCTGAATGCATAGCGGTGCGCTATGCGTGAGGGCACGGGTGCATAGTGTGCCCTCAGGCGGCCGAGGAGGTCGTCCCACGTAACTTCGTGCACAGCTGCTGGGGCTGCGATGGTCCGCACGGTGGCGAACAATTCCGGGCCGCCGCTCTGGAGAAAAAGGCTCAGCTTCCTGGCTGGTGCTAGCTTGCCGTAATCGTTTGCTATCAGGAAGCACTCGAAGCGAGCTAAGAAGGAAGCCCATTGCTCCTTCATCGGGTCGAACGGAGCGAACGGTGGCATTGTCGCCATGGTGAGGCTGTGGTGGGCGCTCTGCACTTGGACAGTCGACGCTTCATTCCCCGTTGTGTCTAGTGACAAGGCCTGGATCCCATCCTCGTCGCCAGTGTTGGATTAGACAAAGGATTCCGACTCAGGCATGGTCAAACAACAGGAACGTTTATTCACAACTATTTACAATACACTAGGATCATTACTGGCAAGGTTTCCCTGTCTGACAGCTGCTTATATACAGCTTTAAGACGGGGAACCTTTTAGCAAGCAAGCTGCAACATTGTATCTATTTTCTAGACAGAATCCGGCCAGCTGCGTCTTAGCCAATCAGACGCAGCTGCCGGCTCCGTTCCGGAATGCGGTGACTCAGAGTTTACCAGACTTGCTGCCTCGGTCGTAGACCTGAGGACTTAACACTTATCTTGTGAATATCTGTCTCCTGTCCAGCCTCTCTGCTTCTTTGTCTGCTCCCAGCAAGCAGCAAGAGCAGAGGGAGAGCAGGAGAAGTGTGCCAAGGCTGCCTGCCACTTCTGGAGCAGTGGGCAGCCTCAGTAAGTCTCCTCCAAAGACTTCCAAGGTTGGCACCAAATAGCATTTGCATGCTAAGGGGGGTTTGGGGCAGTGGAATCACATTGCTTCAAGCTTCCTGTTGGTATGCAAACACTTTTCATGCACAGACTGGAAACCTCTGGATGCCCTAATCTCATGAGACTTCAGACACCCATTCTCTTCTTTTTGACCTCTGGCTGAAAAGTGTTTATGTGCCTATGGGGCACTACTTCAAATAACCCTCTAGGGCAGGAGTGGGTTGTTGCTGGTTTTGCTACTGGTTTGCAACCTGCTGCAACACACACATGCTCGCTTCTCTCTCATGTGCCTACATCAGATGCACACTGCATGCGCTGTTCAATGTAAATTGTTCTTTGTGCATGTGCAGAACAATTTACAGTGAACTGCTCACATGCAGCAATTAAAACCAAAATTGTGGTGGCCCAGCGGCAGCAAGGGAATCCATTCAGGGGCGTGGCAAGCCTGGGTCGCTGCAGGTTCTGGTAGAATTCCACTACCAGTTCAGCCAAACTGAGCCAAACCAGGAGCAATCCACCACTGCTATAGAGCTTGAGGAGACTTCTGCCAAAGAGAACGGTGCCCCCAGAAGGAGTGCATGGAGCAAACCCAGAGCCCCAGAATGACATGCGCTCCCTCCAGGGGCTTCCTTCTCTTCAGCAAAAGTCTTGAGGAAAGGCCTTTCCTGGCAAAAATGGAGCCCCAATTTCCATCCCTGAGGCCTAAAGTACCAAACAGAGGCCTAAAGTACCATGAGATCACATGAAATCAGTAGCGTGAGATCTCATGCTACTGATCTCACATGATCGTACAATACTTTAGTCCTCCAGTCTCTGTGTACACACCGAAGGCCTGAAGTGCCCAAACAGACCAAGAAAGTGAAGGTTCTCTAGATCTTCGCAAGGTGAGTAACCACAGGCCTAGTGCCTATGGAGACCTGGCATGGGTGGTGGGGCTGAGGTAGGGGAATTGGCAGGGCAAATGTTGTATAGCCTGTGCAGCCATTCATAAGGGTGAACAACTGCCTTGGTGATGCAACATTAATAATTTCAGAACTTGTTCATAAACAATAATTTATTGCATAACTTTGAATATTCACTAAGGAAAAGTTAGTAGGTCAGGGATTACCCGTATAATAAATAGAATGGCTTCAAGCAATTAAGTAGACCATAGCAACAAATAAATTGTGATTAGAGAATGACTGTCAAAGTCAGCTATTTTATAAACACATTCTACATACTTGCAAATATTCACTTTTACTCTTGTCCATTTTTCACATATCTGTTAAATAAATTGTAAGCACAAACAAGACAATATTAATAAATGGAATGTTCTTTAATTCTGGAGAAATTATTTGGTTAAATAAAGTGATTGTGTAGTGTTTCAAATCCTAAGGTCTGCTGTGGGACCTGGAGGAAAAAAATTAAGTTGCTTTAAGAAGTTGAAGGTAGCAGCTATGTTTGTCCACCCTGAAGGGGCAGAAGAAATACAGATGAAACAATTTGAATCCAAAGGGCTGCAGAATCTTATGATGAAGTCAGAGATGAACAGCACAAAAAATATGATGCTAGCTAGATTCCTTGTGTTATCTGCAAATGTGATAAATAACATCCTACTGCTTGTCTCAATGAGGCAATTTACACTATTGAAATAATATGACTCTTCCTTGGGAAGAAGGTGACATGGTTCTTTTTTTTTTTCCATAAACAATTTTTATTGATTTTACAATTTTATGGGAAAAGGGGAAATGATAAGGTCTAATGATTACATTTTAGGATTTCCATGTCAGGGTCGGAGTTCGCCTCCGAGGCTTCATACAAATACATTTTTTAAAGATATATAGTGGTGAGAAGTAAGCATATCATATTACATTTCACACATTCAATCATACTTTTTTTTTTAACATCCGTCTTGGTTATAGAAAATTTCAAACATAATTATTTTTGCGATCTGAGCCTCTTAGCTATGGTTTCTCCCTTCTCCTTCTCTTCAATGAGCGGAGCCACTACTCCCCCTGTTTCCTCTTTTTCTTCTAGGAGGGGGGAGTGCTTTTTAAGAAAAGCCTCCGCCTCTCCTACTGTTTTGATTCTAACCCTACCCCCTTCCCAGTATACCAGCAACCCCTCAGGCATCAACCACTTAAACCAGATTCCCTTTTTGAATAATCTTTTAGATAAGAAGGAGTATTTCCTTCTTAATTCACAAATTTTTTTTGGAATCTGCTTCAATATGGTGATTTCTTTGTCTTGAAATTTTTGGGCCCTCAGTATCTCATCCCTCGTAGACCTTCTTAAAAATTTAATGTGAACTTCTCTTGGTACATCATTTATTCTAGCATATGTAGAATTGATTCTATAAATCATGTCTATATCCCCCCAGAAAAATTCTTTATTTTTCTTTGCAAAATCTGCTAAAATTGTACTCATTAAATCCCTAAGATCTTCTCCTTCCTGTTCAGAAACATTCTGAAATCTGAGGAAAAAAGACATTCTCTCAAACTCACTCTTTGACATCTGCATATTAATTTCTCCCGTTTCCTTTCGTATTTCTCCTAACTCCTCTTTCGTCTCCTCTGCTCCTTTTTCTAACACTTCAATTTTTTGTTTATTTTCTAATGTATTTGTTTTTGTCTCTCGCATTTCTAACTTTAAATCTGCCAAGTCCTTTCTAATTTCACGTATTTCTGTCGATATGAAGGTGACATGGTTCTTGTGGACAAGGTATTGTGAATACTCTTCCAGGTATGGAACTTTTGGAGGAAGGCTTAGAAAAAATGTGGAATCACACAGTTCCTTTACTTTAGATATTAGATCATGCTGGTTTTATAAAATTTATTTATTTGTTTATTTGAATTAATTAATTCAATGTAATTCAATTTGAACAGTTACATGATATAACATTTTTTGAAATTCAAATAGCCTTTGAAACAGGCCTATGAAGCCATCCACTGCATCCTCACTTTAACTCTCAAAATTTACATTTTAAAAAGCTAAATTATTCTGGGTAGAGTCTTGAATAATCCTCCATCTAAAATCTCCTTCCAAAGTTTCATATAAAGCTATTAAGGGTGGCCTTTGTAGATTTGCCTAATAATATAATTTTTCATCTCTATTTTAGCTACCTGTCAAATAAAAGCAACATTGTCAGTGTTCCAAATGACATCCAAAATTAAATCAGAGCCCAAGGCAAAGTATTGCTCTAAGTTCCAATTTATAAAGAGAGTCATGTTGGCACATCTATGAAAACACGAATATGAGCTTCCTGGTTTTCCCACCCAGTTGAGAGTTCATGGTCTTGCCCCCACACCCACAAGTCCATCCCATGGTCCAATCTTCCACTGCCATGCTGGCAGCTTCCACCCATCCAGTTCCGGTCAGGTGCACAGGTGTAGAGACAAAGGATGACCTTGGATTCTAGAAAGGAATTTTATTTTGGCAACGTCACATTCTACTCCTTTCTATTCCCCCTCCCAATTCCCCACTAATGAAACAGCATAGTAGAATAGAATATTAGTGTGGCAGGCCAAAGATCCCAAAAGGAACCAGCTGCAGGCCTGACAGGTAGCAAGGGAAAAAATAATAACAAAATCAAGAACTGGGAAACTACGAACTTTTTCTTCTTTTTTTTCTGCAAAAGCTCAAGATGGCTCCAGATCCTCTTCCATTTTTACATTAATTGAATTAGCTAAATTTAAGGTGGTCCTGCAAAGCAGGCTGAGGTGCTGTTGGATATGCTTGAGCCAGTAAAGGCACAGCATTTACATCAGGGGAAGAGAGAGCGAAGTAGTATGGTGGGGGAAACTCCTCTTCCTCTTCAGTCATTTTGACAGTTTTGCCTTTTATCTCTGAAGAGAAAAGGGGACAGACTTTTTTGAATTGGTTTGGAATTAAACCCACATGCTTTAAGGATATCTGGTCGACTGATAAGTTTAAGGAAGAAGCCAGTATAAAGTTCTTCCTCAGTTCAACTGACGGAAGCCAGAAAATCAGTAAACTTGTTGATGAAATCTAAATCAAGGCTGCCCTCTGGTGGCCATGTGCCTACCTAGGACCAATAAAATAGGTCGCCTAAATTGTTATGCAAAGTGTTTTTAATTTTTTCTTCTTTAGGGAAATGTTTACTGCCTCTAAAGGTTTTAACATGTCCCAGTGGGCGAACACGCAGCCCAGTGTAGAACACGGCCCTATTCTTTTTGCTAGATCATCTGTTCTAGACAGACTACTAGCCTTGTTGCCCATGATTCTTAAGGGGTTTCTCAGACCTGGCTGGTGCAGTCACACTGATCAGACCCTCCCCTGCCTAGCAATCTCTCGGATCTTTTCTTCAGTGCAGAGTGTGATCAGAAACTCTCTCTTGTATCTGGAATCCCAGCAAAAACCCTCCCTCTTTTCAAGGGATTTCTCGAACCTTGCTTCAGTGCAGGGCTTGACAATTATTCCAAAGTCACACTCCTTTCAAAGAGGAATCTTTTCTGGCTGGTCTCCTCTTGGAGAAAACAGAAACAAATAGAAACAAAGTTTACCCAATCAGAGACCAACGTGGTTTATAAAATGTTCTTTGTTCAGGCCCTTGTCTCTGTCCACCTTAACTATGGAGTATTCCTGTAGCCTTGTGCAGGGGCAGCTCCCCCTCCCCGTTGGCCAAGTTGTTTACTTGGCAGAATGCTTTCAGGATTCAGAATTTATGAGGCAGGAAAACTCCCTATTTTGGTTCTTTTATCTATAGGGCCTGATATTCCTGGGTAACAGTTTCTTCTATAGTTTCAAGGATGTGCCTAGCTTTGAAATCAAGAATAGAAGTGAGACACAGAAGCAACATAACAAACTTTGCACTAATGCCAACCAGTATTAAGGTTACAATTTACTAAGCTAGGATTAGTTCTAACAACTAATTTCTGACAGTATATAATAATATAAGCAGAAGTCAATAAAAAGCTTAATTACTAATAAATGATTTCTAGCAGTATATTGCATTAAAAGCAAACAGCAAATATTGGTTCAATCAGTAACAAGTATATATAGTAGCATAAGCAATTCATAATAAAAACAAATAGCCAATATTAGTTTGATTCATACACTCTTTCAATAGATATATGAGTCTATTTCTTGGGTTACTCATCATAATTGCATTAACATTTCTTAAGACATATTTTGAGAGTATTATTGAACAACAGATAGACTTTGTCATCACTGATTAATGCTAAGAATCACTATCATTTTACTTTCCCTGCAGTTTTCAGGACACCTGATAATAGCACTACTTTGGATCATTGTGGGAAATATAAAATGTGACTATCCCCATCTACCACAGAGGCACAGAGCCACTGACTACAACAGTGAACCTTGCCATGAGAAATAATGCTGCAACACACATTGCGTATAATAAATATGTGACAATCCAGGCCAATCAGTTTAATAATTTTCTAATTAATTGGCAGGTTTGCACAAACAGAAAGAAGTCCCATTTGGAAGGATGATTATTAAAAGGATCTGAAGTGAACAATATATCTAATATTCTGTGTGCTTTTAAAAAAATGTGTTATTTTCTGACACTTGTACTTTCAGACTACTTTCCAGTTCAGAAGAAAGCAAGGAAACTGAAAATTACTTTGTATTGATTTATTGGGCCTATCATGTCTCAGGTCTTTGAGACAAATGTTTTGAGATAATTTGTCTTGAGGGAAATGTTGACAATTAGGGCTATGTAAATCTTTGAAGGAGTATTTTACTTCAATGAAGATTTTATTAAAGCACACCCTCAAAGCTGTTCTACAAAAGGATATGGTCTTGCTTCTAAGAACAAAGTTATGAGACCACTTAATTTTGTTTTCCTCTACAGCACTAAGGTTCCATTTTTTTCAGTTCCAATTTTGAGGCCGGCTCACTGGGGAATGCAGAGGGGATCTGCTGGGCATATTCTCTGATCAGCCTTCTCTAGCAGCATTTGACAAAGTTAGAAGACTTGGCCGTTAGTAAAACAACATATTTCTACTTATAATAATGGCCTGCAGAACATTTAAAGGTAATGGTTATTGATCTATATGTTAATATAATGTATTAACTATGCTGGGGGTGCTTCAGGTTGGGGAAAACTGGTCTTTGGTACCCTGTAACATCTCCCCCAAATTTTATACAGGAATCTTTTCCAGCTCTTTTTCATGCATTCATCATTACTATCTGTTAAATCCTCAGACTTACGACCGTGCCAGTAAGTCTGGTGAACTTTAAATTACCGCATTCCGGAATGGAGCAGACAGCCGCGTCTGATTGGCTAAGACGCGGCTAGCCGGATTCTGTCTAGAGAACTGAAACAATGTTGCGGTTACCGAGCTGAGGGTTTTCCCGCCTGACAGCCTATATAAACTGCTGTCAGGCAAGAAACCTCAGCCTGTTATGATTCTTGTGTGCTTGTATATAGTTATTTAATAAATGTTGCTGTTTGACTATGCCTGAGTCGGAATCCTTCTTCAAATTTAACACTGGCGACGAGGGTGGGATTCAGGCTTAGCCAGTAAGACCACAACGGGGAACGAAGCATCCACAGTCCGCATGCCTAGCGCCCACCACAGCCTAACCATGACTACGATGCCACCGTTCGCACCGTTCGATCCAATGAAGGAGCAATGGGCATCCTTCTTAGCACGCTTCGAGTGCTTCCTGATAGCCAACGACTATGGTGAGCTCGCACCAGCAAGAAAACTGAGCCTTTTCCTCGGATGTGGAGGTCCAGATTTGTTCGCCACCGCGCGAACAATCGCAGCCCCAGCAGCGGTGCATGAAGTTCCATGGGACGATCTCCTGGGTCACCTGAGAGCGCACTATGCACCTGTACCATCACGCATAGCACACCGCTACGCGTTCAGACAGTGCGTGCAACAGCCAAAGCAATCCGTGGCCGAGTTCCTCCAAAAATTAAGGGCTACCGCGATTCCTTGCGAGTTTCCCGCAGCTTTCCTGGAGGAATCGCTGTTAGAACAATTCGTGTGTGGTGTCAAGGACATCCGCCTCAAACACCGTTTGCTCTCTAAAACTGTTCTGACTCTAGAGCAAGCGGTGGAAGAAGCCCGCGCGGCGGAATTGTCAGAAATATCAACATCTGACATGGGCCGCGCTCACCCTCCTCTCTTCCCCACACCACGAGCTTGCCTAGCGGACGAAATAGCCCCACTAGACGAAATGGATGAAGAAGAGCAAGGGGCATGCTTGAGGGTGACCGGACGCATGCCCAACCGCCCCAGCCAAACTCCAGAGCCTGTCTGGGCTGCGGAGGCACCCACCAAAGACCCGACTGCCCCTTCAAAGCGTCGGTATGCCATCGATGTGGCAGGAAAGGACACCTAGCAGCCGTGTGCCGCGCCACAGCTCCAGCAACTGCACAGGCGGCAGCTGCATCTTCAGCCAACCGGTCAACTCCACCGCGCCAACAAACGGCACAAAAAAGAGCAAGACGCCGCCCGCCGCAGCCAAACGACTGCTTCGCGCTGTCCGAGACGCCCCCGGCCCTGAACTATGACCTGGCAGAGAGTACGAGACTCACCACGGTGGTTTGTTTAGAGGGGGTGGGAGTCAAGATGGAAGTCGACTCCGGGTCGTCTAGATCCCTCATCTCTTGGGCTCAGCTATCTAAGTTGTGCCCCAAACTACGTAAACGGGATCTCACCCCAGCGACGACCGTACTAAAAGATTACCAGGGCTCAGCTATCCCCATTTTAGGACAGCAACGGGTGAGGGTGGACTATGGCCCCTTCCACGGATTCCTTCCCGTCCTGGTAGTGGCCAATTCCCTAGCCGCCTTGATAGGACTGGACTGGTTTGCAGCCTTAGGGCTGTCAGTCCAAGGGGTGAACAGCGTGCCTGCCAGTTCCCCGGTAGATGCCGTGCTCAAAGAATTTAGTGACGTCTTCGATGGCAGCCTAGGGAAGTATAGGGGCACCCCAGTCTCCTTGAACCTAGACCCTCAGGTTGCTCCCGTCCATTTAAAGGCCCGCAGGCTGCCGTTCGCGCTGAAGCCCAAGGTTGAAGCGGAATTAGATCGATTAGTGGCACAAGGCATGCTCGAACCCGTTGATCAGGCGAAATTGGAGACCCCGATTGTGGTCCCCATCAAACCCAATGGGTCCGTCCGTATCTGCTCCGACTATAAATCGACGATCAACCTCGGGCTTCAGGCGAACCCATATCCGGTTCCAGTGGTCCAGGACCTGCTCCACTCTTTGGGGCAGGGACGTGTCTTCTCGAAGCTGGATATGACGCAGGCCTACGAACAGCTCCCGGTGGATGACGAGACTGCAGAGGCGCAGACTATCGTCACCCACCGAGGGGCTTTTCGCTGTCGCCGCCTCCAATTCGGCGTGTCCGTGGCCCCGGGGATCTTCCAGACCCTCATGGAGCGATTGCTCCATGGGCTCCCTGGCGTTGTACTGTACTTCGATGACGTTCTGATTGCTGCTTCCAGCATATCAGAACTCGCCAAGACGTTGTGGAAGGTCCTCAGAATTTTCAGGGTCGCGGGTTTAAAATTGAAGCGCAGCAAATGTACATTTGCTGCGCCAAGGGTGGAATTCCTGGGCTTCATGATTGATGCCCAAGGAATTCACCCAACCCCCTCTAAGGTCGAGGCCATCCAAAAGGTCCCCACTCCTGCCTCCAAGACGGAGCTGCAGGCATTCCTCGGCCTTTTGAATTTTTACGCGCCTTTCATCCCCCACAAGGCATCGCTAGCCGAGCCGCTGCATCGGTTGCTCGACCAATCCGTGGCCTGGCGCTGGGGCAGCCGTGAAGCACATGCGTTCGCGGCTGTCAAAGCCATGCTTACGTCAGACGCGGTACTAGTCCAGTACCATGACAGACTTCCTCTGACGCTTGCATGCGATGCCTCCCCATATGGCCTGGGGGCTGTCCTGAGCCATGTCTTTCCAGACGGGTCGGAAGCCCCTATTGCTTTTTATTCCCGGACAATGTCTCAAACAGAGAGAAACTACAGCTAAATCGACAAGGAGGCTTTGGCTGTAGTGTCCGGGATTAAGAAGTTCCACAATTACCTCTATGGGCGGACCTTTTCTGTCGTCACGGACCACAAGCCGCTCCTTGGGCTGTTGGCCGGTGACCGTCCGACCCCCCCCCCCCCATTCTCTCGCCCAGGATGACCCGTTGGACGGAATTCCTGGCAGCGTATGATTATACGCTGCTTTACCATCCAGGCAAGCAGATAGGGCACGCCGATGCCCTAAGCCGCTGCCCTCTCCCTGGGACGGACCTGGCACCGGTGCCGGCCCTCTCCGTCCTGGCGATAGCTGAGTCCGATCTGCCCTTGTCTTCCTCCGCCATCACCGCTCACACCCGTGCAGACCCCGTCCTCACTCAGGTTTGCCAATGGGTGCTGAGGGGGTGGCCTTCGGGCAGCGTGGCCGAAGAGTTTCGGCCTTACAAGTCACGCCAAATGGAGCTCTCGCTCCATTGTGGGTGCTTGTGTTGGGGAGATCGGGTCAGCGTTCCTCAACCCCTCAGACACATGGTTCTTCAGTCGCTCCATGCCAATCACCCAGGCATAGTCTGCATGAAGGCATTGGCCCAGAGCTATGTCTGGTGGCCTGGCATGGACGCTGAAGTGGCGGATTGGGTGGCCGCCTGCTCCGCTTGCCAATCTTCCTGCCCTGCCCCGCCTGTGTCCCCGCCACAGGAGTGGGACGTTCCCATTTCCTAACTCAAAACTATATAACTGAATAATTCATTTCTCTCATATGCCTTTGTCTTCAGCAATGATATTACAGTTTTAGTTGCCTCCCAACTAATTGTCTAGTCCCGCGATGGCAAACCTTTTCAGGCACAGCACCGAGTGCCGAAAAGGGAACATGCACTCATCTAGGCTGTGATCAAGAAGAGGAGTTGCCCAGGAGGCATGCGCGCCATGAAAAATTAACTTCTGGTTTCCAGCGTGCACATGCGTGTTGGCTGTCAGGTCTTCCAGTTACTGCCATGTATGCACACATGCTATCAGCTGGACAGGGTGTATGCTCACAGAAGACCAGCTCTTCCGGTTTCTGTCACTGCCGCACACGCAAAGACCAGCTGATTGTCGCATGCACATGCGTGCCAGAAACTCTGAAGAGGAATGGCTGATGTTGCATGTGCCAGATGAAATGGCTTCTAAAATAGGTTCACCATCATGGGCCTAGTCTGTACTTTTATCATATCATATGTAGAATTACGTCCATGCTGCTTGGGTCAAAGTGATCATATTTAAGTATGCATTCAGTATTTAAGAATGCCTTTAAATAACAGAACAACATTACTAACCATAGAATATTCCCTTCAGTTAGAATTCTTCAAAACATTTCACTAAATATAAGTAAATGCATTAGAATTATGTAAATTCCAGGTTTTTTAGGGGGAGACTTGCACAATGCGCAGTGTGGATTGAACCGACTGAAATAATAAAGTGTCAATCCATGATTCATAGAGTGCTTTTCTCCCTTCATGGCTTCATGTGGTGTCAGGTTGCAAAACAAGAGAACATGCTGTGACCCAGCATGAGAAACAAGAAGATAACGCACATAAATGAGAAATAAAACTGCTTCAAAATGTGCTATGATCATATAGATAGTTTGTATCTGCTGTGACAATGCTGCCATTGATCTTCCACCCCAGTTATTTTGGAGAACTGCAAAACTGTTTTTCCTGGCTTTTTCTGCTCCTTTTCCTTACTCCGCCATTTCTCAGCCCAAAAAATCTTGCTTTAATTTCTCTGAAATAGAAGTAAATGGTTTTCTTATCATATTAACTGTATTAACAATAACTGCAGAACTTGGCTATTGTCAGGCTGGCCTTAGAAAGAAGGATCCTTGACTCCATAGGTTTCAGAGAAAAGGTACTTTTACTAGAGATGCTTATTGCAATGTAAATGAGGCAAGCTCTAAAAAAAACTGCACAAAAATCATACATTGAAAGCAAACCTCAATGTCTCAAACTCTCCCCTCTGGGAGAGCACTCCAATCAGATCTCACTCCAATGTTTTGGGAACTTGGTGCCTCGGGCACCAATGCAAATTCCTTTTCCAGGACTGGTGTCTTTGAAACTCAGCAGATAGCTCAGTTTGCCACCTCTGGTTCCTGTTAGTGCTCCCCAATTTCCCATAGCATTCTGTCACACCTCCAGCAGGCTTCCCTTCCTAGGTGCCCCATTCACCCTGGTTATGGCAGTTGCTAAAAAGCTCCAAAAAAGTGAAGCAGCTGACATTCAGCTGGGCTTTGCAAAGGTGTTAGCCCTAAAAGAGAAAAGAAAAGAGAATTTTAAGTATTCAATTGAAGTCTGATATTTTGGGTTTGGGTGCTTAGACGTGACATCCATCAACCCATTCAGATTGGGGAGCAGGGAAATGTTTCCATGCAATCAAGTACTGGATCCTGCCGTTGTCTTTTCAAGAGTCCAAAATTTCTTTCGCCTCAAAGTGTTGTTCCCCTTCTATGAAAATAGGAATGGGTGATGTGTGAGGAGGTGGCCAAAGGGGAGATGCTACTTCTGGTTTCAGCAGGCCATAATGGGTGAATTCTTTTCAGATTTTGGGGCGATTCCAGTTGTACCATGACCAAGTTGATAATTTTGTTAATTGGGAAGGAACCAATGTACTTAGCGCCCAGTTTATATTCTGCCTCCCACTTTAAATTCCTTTGTTTTGGCATGTTTTTTTTAATCAGCCAGCCATTTGTTGAAAGCAATTGCTGAAGATCCCATTCTGGAGAAGTAGTCTTCGGCTTTGCTCATCCCATGTCTTCAGCTTGCTCCTTTCCCTTGACCTTCTTAGCTTGTTGTGGGTAAGATCTTCCCTGTTGCTGTGCTTCCTGAATTTGCTTAGAGACGGATCTAGTTATACGTTGCTCCTCCAGTTTGCTTGTTCGCAATTCGAAATCCAGCACCTCTTCTGTAACAGACTTTAATGTTTCATCCAAAAAAGAGACTGGCGATGGCTTGAAAGGATCAACCACAATACCACTTACAGCTCCCTGGGCTGCCCTTTCTTTTTGCGTCTGTCTTATTTGTTCCTCAGTCTCCTGGTCAAACTGCCTCTATGCTTCAGCCTCCTTGTCTACTGGTGAAGATGTACGTGGAGATGTAGAACCCACTTTCAGAACATTATAATAGAACTCTTCTGCTTTTGCTATAGTATTTAAACGGTATCTCACTCCTTGAATCCTCAATATTATACCAGTTGGCGCATCCCACCGATATTGAATTTGCCGCTTTTGCAGTTCTGCCACCAGAAATCCAAAATCTTTTCTATCCTTTAACATTTTGGGTGGCAACTCCTTATAGACACCAATCTCAGTTCCATCAATTTGAACAGCAGAAAGAAATGACTTTTGCAAGATATAATTTCTTATTCTCCTATCAGTAAAGTATATCACCACATCTCTAGGTAGTTGCCTTTGTACTGCCACATGAGAATTGACTCTGTAAACCTTGTCAATTTTATAAAGAATCTCATCAGAATCTTCAAATTTCAATAACACTGCCAGAGCATCAGCACAAACTTTTCTAAGATCTTCCCTACTATTCTCTCTTATTCCTCTGAGCCTAATAGCAAATTCCATAGATCTGAATTGCATCATCGTAATCTCATTGTCCAACTTTTGAATTTTTCCATCGGCTTCTGTAAATTTTAAATCAGATTCCTTAAATTTAACCTCCACGTCTGAAGCAAGTTTTTCCACTTTTTTATCCACCTTCAAAATTACATCAGAGAGACCTTTCACCACTGTTTGAATATCTTTATTAACTAGTTCAAACTTTTCTTGAATAATTCCTTTAATTTCTTGCTCAGATCTCTTGATCTCTCTGCCTATGAAGTCTTTTAAATCCTGGAAGCCTTCTGCCTTTGTCTGAGCTTGCAGGGGTGTGGCTCCTTGTTTTGTTGACATCTTACCCCATGCAGAGTCTGCCAACTTTTCTCAAAAAATTCTCCAGATCAAATTTTTTTTTCCTTTGAATCTCCAGCAGGCTTTATTACTTTATAACATATTAGAATACACAAACCGAATTGCTTCCGTTTTCAGCTACTTTAACCGCTGAGAGCAAGCACCATTTTTTTTCCTTTTCTCACTTCAAAGTCATTCTAACTTCAACACTGTGACTACTTCGATAGTCCACAGGGAATAAATAAATACTTGCGGTTTGGTGTTAGATGGTAAAAGTGTTGGCCGCGAATGTCTAGTTCTGCTAAAAGCAGAAATTCCCAATCACCCGGAGCTATGGCAGCTTGTAAAGGGAGTCACGCCCTGTTAACTTCCCAGAGGCATAAATACCTTCTGGGGCCACACAGGGGACTCTACCGACAGCTACCCGCTCAGCTCACAAGTACTTCAAAGACTTGGAGTTTTACGAGACGTTTCTCATGTCCAAAACGCCTCTTTACAGGCGGCTGGGTTGGCGGTCTTCAAAGAGACCGTCAGCGGCAGAACCGGAAGTCGGCATGTTTTTTTTTAATCAGCCAGCCATTTGTAGGCTTCTCACTCTTCCTCAAACACTTTGCATGCTACTGGCCATATATTTTGTAGTTGTTGAATCCACTGTTGTAATGAGGAGTTCTGTTTGTTGTAATGAGGGTAAATCCAATTGGAGTTCTGGGATTGTTACCAAGTCTTGACCTGAAGCTACCTTGAAGGGTAGCTATTCAGTGCTGCTATGCAATGAATTATTATATGCCACTTCTGCAATTCGTAAAAGATTAATCCAATTATCTTGTTGACAATTAATATAGCATCTGAGATATTGTTCCAGTACTGAGTTGGCTCATTTGCAACCTCCATTCATTTGGGGTGGATGGGTGGGAGGGGCTTAATCCTTGGGCAGTCCCCCATGAGTTTCAAAAATTTATGCCAAAAGCTCGAGGTAAATTGCATTCCACTGTCCAAGATCATTCAATCAGGAATGCCATGAAGTCTGTAAATATCCTGCACAAATAGCTTAGCCAAGGTATGGGATGGTGGGATCTTTGAAAAAGGGATAAAGTGGTTTTGTTTTGAGAACAAATCAGTAACCACCCAAATTATGACGTTCCCAGTGCTCTCAGGCAGTTCCTCTATAAAGTCCATAGAGATCTCTTTCCACGGGACATGGGGGTTCGCCACAGGTTGCAATAGTCCCATGGGTTTCGCTAGTCATTTTTTAGCCAATGCATACCCTGGGCAACTGGCTTCATAGCTTTCAATGTCCTTTGAGAGATAACCACCAGAATTGTTGTTTGACCTGGTGTAGGGTCTTTATAAAGCTGAAATGCCCTGTGGCTTTTGATTTGTGGCAAGTTTGTAAAACCAACTCCCAAAGTGGGATAGAGACATAGAATTTTGCCCCTGTCCAGGATACTCCATCCCAGAAAGCACATTGTTCTTTAAGGGCTGCTAGCCATTTGTCATCTTTTAAGGTGGCCTTCAGTTTATCTATCAGTTCACAGGGAATGTTTGATTTCACTTTTTCCTGGCCCCTTATGGTTACTGCCTCTGCTAATTGGTTAGAGGGAATGACTGGTTGGATGATTCAGGTGTAGCACTGTTGTATTTTGGCAGTCAGGATAGGGGATTTGCTAGGAAGCCCCCCCCCCCCAATGTAGTTTAAATGATTGAAATGCTGTGCTCAATGGACTTGCTTGGATGATAGCTTCCATGGAGGTTTTAAGGTTTCTGGGTTCTTGTGATCTGTCCACACTTCAAATGGGTATTTAGACCCTTCCAGGAAGTATCATTGTTAGCAATTCCCATCGAACTGCATAGGCATCCTCCTCCCAGATTGTCCACCCCTGTTCTCTGTCCATTAATTTTTTGCAGGTTTAGGCACAGGGCTGAAGGGTTGCCTGGGGGTTTTCTTGTAGCAGTACAATCCTACAGCCACATCACTAGCAACTGCCTGGATTACAAAGAGGGACAGGTTCAGCTACAAACAGCCATTTGAGTTTTTCAAATGCTGCTTGGCATTTCATAATCCACTTTAAGGGTTGGCTAGGCTTGGGTTTTCCTTACCTCTTTGTTTTCAGAAGGTTTGTAACGGGAAGAGCAGTTTGGCCAAAAGTGCAAATAAATTGCTGGCAAAAGTTAGCAGACACCCCCTCCCCACCAAATTTGGAGTTGCTTCCTAGTGTGAGGGGGACTACCCTGACTTCCCTGGGTTCATTTCCAGCCCTCCTTATTTATTTTATTTATTTATTTATTGGACTTCTAGACCGCCCCCTCTCCCCGAAGGGACTCCTGTAAGGTTCAGCATCCCAAGCATTCAATTTTGTCTTTATGGAACTCACATTTTGAACAACTCTTGACTCCAAAGGTTTCAGAGAAAAGATGCTTTTACTAGAGATGCTGAGTGCAGCATGGAAGAGGCAAGCTCTGAAGAAAAACCACATGAAAATCATATATTGAAAGCAATCCCTAATGTCCAAAAGCCTCCCCACAATCAGGTCTCATTCCGAGGTTTTGGGAACTTGGTGCTTCAAGCGCCAGTGTAAATTCCTTTCCCAGGACTTTGTGTACTTGAAACAGATGGCTCAATTTGGCACCTTTGGCTTCTGTTAGTGTCCATGCGCCCCAATTTCCCATAACATTGTTTCACACCTCCAGTAGGGCCCTCCAGTACACCCCCACTCCCCACCCCCTGGTTATGGCAGTTGCTAGCGAGTGTCAAAGAAAGGGAATATGAGCAGCTGATATTAACATACAAGCAATTCAGAAAAGAAACTTCATTAGCAATATACCATTATGCATATTTATTTGTCAGGAAAGAGATGTAGAATTTCATAATAATTGCCATTTAAAATGATAAAATGACAAAATATGATTGTGGTATATGAATCATCCTATTTTACTAGATGATAGGAACAGTTTCCTCCAACTATTTTTTTCAATAACTTTTAGTTGGGATCCTTGTACTATCTTAGAAATTCTTTTTTAAATTTTTACTATATGTTCATAGGATCATTCACTTCTTTAATTAATTATGAATTGGTTTCATTTGTCTCCAAATCCCATCTTTTTAGTTCAATAGAATGACCTATTAAGGATGACCTGTTTAGTTCTAGCTTGGGTTCTATGCTAAAGCATCTGCTCCAATATAAATGATCAATTTGCTTTGTTCCTTGGAACACATCCTAGCCCAGAGGTGGGCAAACTTTGCAACTTTAAGTCTGAAGGACTTCAGCTCCCAGACTTCTCCAGTCAGACTTAAAGTTGCAAAGTTTGCCCACCCCTGCCCTAGCCCTATTCAAAAGAAAATAACCACTGATATGATTCAAAGGACTAAAAAAAATAGTCCTCAGCACATAAAACAGATTCAATCATTCAAAAATTCAGGAATCAAACCAATTTACCATACAAAAACTCACTTTACAATATGCTCAAATACATACATACATGTGATCAAAAAAAATATCTAAGGATTCATGGAAGCACTGGCTCTCTTTTATGAATACCAAGCATATATCCACTAGCTGTGCTTAAGGCAATTGCTTCATAAAAGCATCAGTGCATAGGCCAAACAGGTTTGTTTTCTGTTGGAGTTAACCTATAAGTATACCATATGTCACCACTGTGTATGTTGCTTCTGCATGGGCTAAAGCGTAGGTGAGCATAAATCTATTGAGAATATGTCTATATAGAAATCTGTATGCTATTTTTGTTTTGTTTCCTAATTGGGACAAACTAGCTATGATGCAACCCTAACAAGAAAGAGTGGTTGTGGGAGTTTTGCCATCCAGAACCAGGAGAATTGACACCTTTGACTTTGGATAGTGTAATCCTCTCCCAGACAAAACTGGTGTTTAATTTGCAGAGCCTCCTGAACTCTTGGTCCCTACTAGAAGTGCAGGCAACAGCCAAGGTCAGGAGACCTTTGCTCAAGTCCATCTTGTGTACCATTTTGTTTACTTGTTTATATACTGCCCTTATTATTTTTATAAATATCTCAAGGAGGTGAACATTCCTATTATGTACGTTCCCTAATGATGGATTCCTGGCCTGGTAATAATAGCAACCTTCTGTTGGTATTACTGTGGTTGACTAGAAATTGAATATGAATCAGCAGTGCAAGATGAATCAAACAGGCAAGTACAACATTAGGGTCTATCAGTATTTTTAAATAATGGGAAATAATGTACTTTTTTCTATTGGTAAGGCTCCAGCTATAGTAGTATATCCAATCCTAGGCTTCCGATTATAAGGATTAATAAAATCTGATACAGAGAAGGGCAGCAGGATGAAAAGATACTAAAAACTGGAAGGAATTGGCAAAGTTGAGCATGATGTAATTGAAAAGCTATGGCAGCACTTTCAAATAATTTTTTTTTTCCGAATTTATACCCCACCCTTCTCCTTGTTAGGACCCAGGGCGGCGCACAGGCATTATTAAAACCACAATAAGAACAATATACATCATTAAAACATATTAAATTATTAAGCCCGTGTTAAAACCCATTTAAAACCCTGCCAAATTGCAATTTATACATAAAAGGTCAGAAGCTATGCTAGGCCGGCTTGTTGGAACAAATACATCTTAAGACGTTGGCGGAAGAGGCGGAGATCCGAGGTAGTGTGAAGGTCGGGGGGTAGGTTGTTCCAGAGGGCCGGGCCCGCCACAGAGAAGGCCCTCCCCCTGGGTGTCGCCAACTGACATTGCCCAGCCGACAGCACCCGGAGAAGACCCTCTCTGTGGGAGCGGATCGGACGAAGGGATGTATGGGGCAGGAGGCGGTCTCGTATATAGCTAGGCCCCGAGCCATGGAGCGATTTAAAGATGGTCGTCAACACCTTGAAGCGCACTCGAAAGGCCACAGGCAGCCAGTGCAGCTCACGCAGGAGAGTTGTTATGTGGGCTTGCCTTGGGGCACCCATAATCACCCGCGCAGCCGCATTCTGTACTAACTGTAGCCTTCGAGTGCACCTCAAGGGGAGCCCCATGTAGAGAGCATTACAGTAATCCAGCCGGGATGTCACAAGCGCTTGAGTTACTGTGCGAAGGGCCCCCCGGTCCAGTAAGGGGCGCAACTGGCGTATCAGGCGTACCTGATAAAACGCCCCCCTGGCCACAGCCGCCACATGGTCCTCCATGGACAGCCGGGAATCCAGGAGGACGCCCAAGTTGCACGCCCTCTCCACGGGGGCCAGTTGTTCGCCCCCAATGGCCAGTGTTGGACTTATCTGGCTGAACCGGGGTGCTGGAAACCACAGCCACTCGGTCTTGGACGGGTTGAGTTTGAGTTTGTTACTACCCATCCAGACCCGTACGGCCTCCAAACACCGGGACAGCACCTCAATGGCATCGTTGGGGTGGTTTGGGGTGGATATGTACAGCTGGGTGTCGTCAGCATACAGATGGTATTCCACCCCAAAACCACGGATGATCTCGCCCAGCGGCTTCATGTAGGTGTTGAACAGAAGTGGCGAGAGGACCGACCCCTGAGGAACCCCACATATGAGGGGCCTCGGGGACGACCTCTGCCCTCCTGCCAACACCCATTGCGACCGACCAGAGAGGTAGGATGAGAACCACCGCAGAACGGTACTTCTCAGCCCCAACCCCCCCAATCGGTGCAATAAGATACCATGGTCGATGGTATCAAAAGCCGCTGAGAGGTCTAATAGGACTAGGATAGAGGAGCAACCTCTATCCCGTGCCCTCCAGAGATCATCAACCAACGCGACCAATGCCATCTCGGTGCTGTGACCGGGCCGGAAGCCGGACTGGCGCAGGTCTACATAATCAACTTCCTCCAGGTGTTGAGGAAACTGTTGGGCCACCACACTCTCAACAACCTTGGCTAAAAAGTGAAGGTTGGAGACGGGACAATAGTTTTCTAATAATGCTGGGTACAGGGATGGCTTCTTGAGGAGGGGCCTCACCACCGCCTCTTTCAAGATGGTAGGCAAGGACCCCTCACTCAGCGATGAATTCACAATATCCTGGAGCCAGCCTCGTGTAACCTCCCAGGATGCCAGTACAAGCCAGGAGGGGCACGGGTCCAATAAACATGTGGTGGCTCTAAGGTTCCTCCGCAACCTGTCCATATCCTCGGTAGTGACAAAGTCAAACTCCTCCCAAGGTGTTATCTCAAGACCAGCACAGGACACATCGACTGGATCACTTTCAGTGGAGGGCAGCTCGTTCCAAATCTGAGTGATTTTGTCCTGCAGAAACACTCCAAATTCCTCTGCTCGACCCTGCAAAGGGGCTTCCCGCGGCCTCAAAGGAAGGAGGGAGCGGGTCACCCCAAACAGGGCAGCAGGGCGGTTTTCCGTGGACGCGATAAGGGTGGCACAATACTCACATTTGTGGGTAGCACCACTAAGTAAGTCCTAATATGCTCTCTCACTAGTGTTCGGTCAGCTTCGGATCGAGAAGATCTCCATCTACTCTCTAGGCGTCTCTTGCGGCATTTCATCTCCCGAAGCTCCTCGGTAAACCAAGGGGCCTGGGTGATGACGCCGCATGAGAGGCCGCAAGGGCGCGACTCGGTCCAAGACCCCCATGGCCGCACTATACCATGTGGCCACTAGATCCTCAGTCGAGTCGCGGGGCAGGGACACAGGTATTGGCCCAAGCTCCCTCTGGAACCTTTCCGGGTCCATCAGGCGCCTGGGGCGGAACCAACTCGGTGTCTCCGGTTCCGCCTCCCTGCGGTGGGGTGTGACGGTTGGAAAGTCCATCCGAAGGAGAGAGTGATCTGTCCATGGCAAGGGTAAGATAAATCCCCTGTTCCGAGATCACTTCTCCACTGTCCAGAGACAAAAATCAGATCCAGCGTGTGTCCTCCCTTGTGAGTGGGGCCCTGAACTACTTGGGTCAGGTCCATGGCCATCATGGAAGCCATGAACTCCCGGGCTGCCTCGGATGTTTTGCCCGCCGATGGCAGGTTAAAGTCCCCCATGACTACCAGTCTGGGGTCTCCACCGCCATTGTGGCGATCACCTCGAGCAGCTCGGGCAGGGCTGCTGTTACATAGCGGGGAGCCAGGTATACAATCAGCAAGCCCAACTGCCTCCCTAGGCCCCACTTCACGAAGAGGGACTCACAGCCAGTCGTCTGAGGCACAGTGGTCTCCCTCGGCTCCAGACTTTCCTTAACAATAACCGCCACCCCCCCACCCCTGCCTAATGTGATATTCTTTATATAGTTTTATAATGTCCAGTTATAAGAAAGCAATTTTTTACTGTATTTTCATAAGATCATCCTAACAACATGTCAGTAGTGGAGTTTGTTATCCAAATGGTAGGTCCTTTTCATTAAATGTAATTAAGTGTAAATTAAGAAACCATTTGTTGAGGATGATTTAACTAGGATTCTTCCATAGAGTAATGGATTGGATTTGATACACTAAATGATCTGATTAAATCCTATGAGTGCATGACTGTATGAATTGGGAGCTATAAATAATAAATAAATAAATATCTATATCTCTCTACATCTGCATCTATCTATCTGTCTGTCTGTCTGTCCGTCCGTCCGTCCGTCCATCCATCCATTCAATTTACCAGCAAGAATCTGAGGCAAATTGCATCTCATAAGGGCCAAGAGAGAGGGCAAATAATGAAATGTGTCATGTCATTATGATGCAAACTCAGGATTTATATACTTGTATCAGACATTAGGTAGAAGAATATAAAGGAAAAAAAATGTGTCATGATATTGCTGTGTACATGTCATAGTTTGACATAGTCTGAGGATACTGCAGATAGTTGTGGTTATATTCTTTATGGAATATGATTTGCTGCACAAGTATGCAAATTTGAATTGTCCATAAAACTTGATTGTGCCTCTGACTTGACTTAAATTCTAATTTTCCAGCTACGTATGTTTAATGGCAATAGCATTTAGACTTACATACTTCATAGTGTTTTACAGCCCTCTCTAAACAGTTCACAGAGTCAGCATATTGCCCCCAACAATCTGGGTTGAACCGGTCAGGATTGAACTCTTTGCAATGGGCAGAATCAGCCTGCAATACTGGATTCTAATCATTGCACCACCATGTGTTTATTGGAAATATAACTTATCTAAATTATTGTTCCACCTTGGAAAACTTATACAATTTTACTTACTGAATTCAGGCTTCAGTTTGTTTTTAAAAGGATGCTGTTTTTGTACTTAATTCAAAATGGTCTAGTGCCTAGACTGGAATTTAATCACAGACTGTCTCATTTAGGAAGTATTCATCACAAGTATTAATGGTACTCATTGAGGAATCAGAATTTGATGTTTCAACACTTTCCCTGAAACTTTAAGTCACATTGTACAATAGCTGAATTATATGGTCTTTACAAAAGGCTTTAACCTTGGCCAGAAACAAATTTCATTTAGTCACTAAACAAATGTGTTGCACAAAATAACAATTCTCATTAAAGAAAACTCAGTCAGAGGCCTGAAATTAGATGCCTGCAAGTTTATATGAACAAAACATAGCTTGTCTGAGTATTTATAAAACTCAAAGATAAAGGGCTGCAAATAAGGATAAATGTGATTGTGATTAAGAATCCATAAAGGTGTTCATTAATCTGTCACCCTTTAGTCACTTAACTATATTTAGCAATATGCTGGCAGTTCTTACTAATGAAAATGAAATGGCTTGTCTGACAATTTACAAATAACATGCTTCTCCCCTCCACCCTTGTTAGTTCATTAAAGTATTTCCTTCTTCTCTGATGAACTCTGTTCCAAGATTTGCAGTCTCATCAGCATTACTTGTTCATTCCTCTGTTGTCAAATTAGCATGGAATGATTATTATTCAGTTTGCAGCACTGCTCAAATTTATTCATTTGGCTGGGAAGATAAGAAAGGTTGGAAGATAAAACTATCAAGCCAGACATTAACACTTGAACTTCTCTTTTCCCTTTGTGCCCTTATCTGAGATGGGTTAGGAAAAATCTGGTTATAGTCCATAGGAGAAGGCTTAGGCCTGATGTTTTCGGTTTATTTGCTTTCTTCAAGAAAATCTCTGAGTCTTGAATTTCACTTATACAGATATTTATGTACACTAACCCAAATTACTTTGAAAAGCAAAATAATGCACCAGAAATAAGAACCTTGGTAACCCTTAATTATTTTATGCTACTGTATACTTTCTACCATCCTTTGCCACTGGCATTTCTAAGTAGGATTATTGAGGTAGCCAAAATTCCAGAGTAAATCAAGTTGCCTGTTCGTAAAGTTGAAATATAGATATATAAATATAATTAACAGATGGGTGAATAGACTGTAGGATGGGTGAGTAGACTGTAGACTGTGGGGAGGCAGATGGGCATGCTAGTTGTATACCTGGCTCCCCGCTATGTAACAGCAGCCCTGCCCGAGCTCCTGGAGGTGGTAGCTGAGATGATGGTTGAAACCCCCAGACTGCTGGTCATGGGGGATTTCAACTTGCCATCGGTAGGCGAGGCCTCCGGGGTAGCTTGGGAGTTCATGGCCTCCATGATGGGCATTGGACCTGACCCAAGTAGTTCTTGCCCCCACTCACGAGGGAGGACACACCCCAGATTTAATTTTCGTCTCGGGACAGTGGAGGAGTGATCTGGGAATAGGGGATTTAGTCATCTCACCCTTGCCATGGACAGATCACGCTCTCCTTCGTCTGGACTTTCCAATTGTCACACCCCACCGCGGGGAGGTGGAACCAGAGACCCCAAGATGGTTCCGCCCCAGGCACCTGATGGACCCAGAAAGGTTCCAGAGGGAGCTTGGGCCAGTACCTGTGGCCTTGCCCGGCGACTCGACTGAGGACCTAGTGGCCGCATGGTATATTGCGGCCGCGGGGGCCTTGGACTGAGTCGCGCCCTTGCGGCCTCTCACGCGGCGTCGAATCACCCAGGCTCCCTGGTTCACCGAGGAGCTGAGGGAGATGAAACGCCGCAAGAGATGCCTAGAGAGCAGATGGAGATCCTCTTGGTCTGAATCCGACCGAACACTAGTAAGAGCCCATATTAGGATTTACTTAGTGGCGATAAGAGTGGCCAAACGCGAATATTGTGCCACTCTTATTGTATCTGCAGATAACCGCCCTGCCGTCCTGTTTGGGGTGACCCGCTCCCTCCTTCACCAGAGGCCGCGGGAAGCCCCTTTACAGGGTCGAGCAGAGGAATTTGGTGAATATCTGCAGGATAAAATCACTTGGATTCGGAACGAGTTGCCCTCCACTGAAAGTGGTCCGGTCGGATTGTCTGATGCTGGTCTTGAGACAACATCTTGGGAGGAGTTTGACTTTGTTACTACCGAGGATATGGACAGGTTGTCGAGGAGACATAAGGCCACCACATGTTTATTGGACCCTTGTCCCTCCTGGCTTGTACTGGCATCCTGGGAGGTTACACGAGGCTGGCTCCAGGATATTGTGAACGCTTCCTTGAGTGAGGGTTACTTACCTACCGCCTTGAAAGAGGCGGTGGTGAGACCCCTCCTCAAGAAGCCTTCCCTGGACCCAGCATTGTTGGAAAATTATCGTCCGGTCTCCAACCTTCACTTTCTAGCGAACGTTGTAGAGAGTGTGGTGGCTCAACAGTTTCCTCGGCACCTGGAGGAAATTGATTACCTAGACCCGCGCCAGTCCAGTACCGAGACGGCATTGGTCGCGTTGGTGGATGATCTCTGTAGAGCATGGGATAGGGGATGTTCCTCTATCCTAGTCCTATTAGACCTCTCAGCGGCTTTTGATACCATCGACCATGGTGTCCTATTGCACCGACTGGGGGGGTTGGGGGTGAAAGGCACCGTATTACGGTGGTTCTCGTCCTACCTCTCTGGTCGGTTGCAATGTGTGTTGGCAGGGGGGCAGAGGTCGGCCTCGAGGCCCCCCCTTTTCTTATATATATATTTTTATTAAATTTTTAAACATTACAACAAAATATACATATATAACATTTCACCCTGTGCTGTACATAAGAAAGGAAGATTTGGTTCTTCGGATATATCCTCACGATCTCCAAAATCCACGTTGTCTGGGTACAGGTATCGAAGCGTCCAAATTTCCAAGCGCATAGTCCACAAATGGTTTCCAAGTTTTCCAAAAAGTATCCTTTTTATAAACACCATTTCTAAATTTAATGTCACATGTCATTTTATCATTTAAAGCTAATTTCCACATTTCACAATACCACTCTTCTATTCTAAAATTCACATCTAATTTCCAATATCTAGCTATTATAATTCTACCCACTATAATCATAATTCTAATCAATTCTTTCTCATATTTTGTTAGTTCTGTTTCCTTAATTATCAACAATAATATAGTTTCTGATCTCAATATTATTCTTTTCTCCATCATTTCAAATATCATTTTCTCCAATTGTTGCCAAAGCTTTTTAACTTTATCACATTTGTACCACATATGCTCATAAGTCCCTAATTCCATATCACATCTCCAACATTTTTTACTAGTTTTTTTATCCATCAACGATAATCTTAATGGAGTCAAATACCATTTCCAAACAACCTTATAATTATGCTCTTTAATCCTTACAGATAGAATCCTCATAATTCTACTTTTCCAATTCACATTCCAATCTAAGTCTGATATTTTAATATTGAGTTCTTTTTCCCAATTCATCTTCATCACCATTTGTGGTTTTCCATCAAAATTTATAATCTTATAAATCTTACTAACGAGTCCTTTTAACCCAATTTCATCTTTCATAATTTGAGATACTAAATGTTCAAATTCAGTTTTATTTCTGCTTATCTTGCAATTTCCCCTTACTTTCTTAGTCCATTTTTCTATATGTATTTTTTCAAACCAGCCTAAACCCAATTTTTCAATAATTTCTTTTTTCCTTCTTTCATTTCCTAAACTTTTTAGCCAATCTATTATAATTTCTATATTTTCATCTTCTATTACCTTGTCACGACTTATATTGGTTTTAATCGGCCAATTTCCAATTGTCTTCCCCAAAAAAAGTATATCCGGAATTAAAGTTTTAACGAATTTATTCCAAATTTTACTCAATCCCTTTAACCAATAGCTATTAATTACCTTTTTTGATTTTGCTTTATCTAAAAACCATGTTGAACCGAATCTCTTAATATCTTTTAACTCTAAATCTCTCCAATGACTATCTCCACCTTTAAGTATTTTTACCACAGTTCGAATACCATAGGCCCAATAATAATTGAGTAGGTTGGGGATTCCCAATCCACCTTCCTTCTGATTTTGATACCACATTTTCTTCAGTAATCTGGGTCTTTTCCCACCATTACAAAATTTATCCAATTTCTTCTGATATCTTTCAATATCTTTCTCTGTCAAATTTAATGGTAGCATCTCAAATAAAAAATTAAACTTTGGTAACAACATCATCTTACACATTGCAATTCTACCAAACCAAGACAACTTTATCTTTTTATATTTATCTATCTTTTTCTCAACTTCATTCATCACCACATCGTAATTAAGTTTTTTCATTTCTCTAACTTTGAGTGAAAGTGTTATACCCAAATATTTCAATGTATTTTTGATCCCTATCCCAAATTGTTCTTGCATATTCTCCCGCTCATTACCATTATTATCCATTAATAATTCAGATTTTGACCAATTTACTTTCAAACCTGTCATTTCTTCAAATTCTTTCAAATGCTTGTGTATCTTCTTCAAATCTTTCTCTGTATCTTTCAAAATAATCAAGGTATCATCCGCGTACAAATTTATCTTATATCCCTTATACCCTTCCAATTCTTCATCTTTTTCTATCATTTTAGTCAAAATTTCCATAACCAATAAAAATAATGTTGGAGACAAGGGACATCCTTGTCTCGTACCCTCTTCCAATTTGATCTCTTCTGTCATTATTCCGTTCACCATCACTCTTGCACTACTTTTTTGATACAATTTCGAAATAACATGTATAAATTTCTTACCAAAACCTAATACTTCAATAATTGCTTTAATAGCTTCCCATTGTACGGAATCAAAAGCTTTAAAAATGTCTAGTGATACTATACCTATTTTATCATCATTATGTTCAGCTACATCTATAATATTTAATACTCTTCTAACAATATCACTCATATATCTACCCTTTACAAAACCTACTTGATTATAACTTATATATCTATGTATAAATCTACTTAATCTATTATTTATAATGGCGGTAAATATCTTTGCATCTTGATTAATTAAAGAAATGGGTCGATAGGACTCAATCCTTTCCAAATCTTTATCTGGTTTAGGGATTATAGATATTACCGTTCTATTCCATGACATCGGAACTTCTCCACCATGTAAAATTCCATTAAATAATTTTTGCAATTTTGGTATTATTATTTCCTTAAATTCTTTGTAAAACTCAGCAGGTAATCCGTCTTTGCCTGGAGCTTTCCCTAATTTTATCTTTTGTATTATTTCATTCATCTCATCCTGTGTTATATCTCCTTCCATCAAATCTTTATGTATTTGGTCAATTTTCACAACATATTTTTCTAAGTGACTTTTCAATTTTTCCGAATCAATTGATTTTTTTGAATATAATTTTTGAAAAAATTTCCTAACCACTTCACATTTCTCTGATTTTTTATAACATCTTGTACCTTTATCATCTATCAGGGGTCCAATTTCTCTCTTCTCCCTTTTATTTTTCGCCATCCTTGCCAATAACTTAGAGTTTTTATTACTAAATTCAAAAAAATTCCTATTTAAATATCTTATATTTTTTTTAACCAGTTCTATGTCTTCTTCTATCAATTTATTTTTTAGCAGGTTCAACTCCTCCCAAAAAATTTTTCCTTAGTAAGTAAAAATTGATTCTCCAATACCTTAATCTGACTTATATCCTGTTCAATTTTATTTTTATAATTTCTATATTTCCTGCTTGATAACTTAATACTTTCTCCTCTAAATACTGCTTTCATCGCATCCCAAACAATTTCAAATTTGACCTCTCCATTATCATTCAATTTCCAACTTTCTTCCCATTTTTTAAATATCCATATTTTATCCTCCTCATTTTTATACAGTTTATCATCATATCTCCAACATCTTCTTTTTTTCTCAAAATTAAAATCTATTTCCATCATAACTTCTGCATGATCAGAGTCCTTAAAAATTCCCACATCTATTTTATCCACATTATTCAACAAATCTTTAGAAACCAGAATATAATCAATTCTTGAATATGTATTATATATCTTGGAGTAAAAAGTGTACACTCTTTCAGTACCTTTCACTTCTCTCCAAACATCCACCACGCCATTTCAAAGCATCCATTTATTTAAAGTCTCCCCTTTACTTGCTCCTCCACAACGAGTGGGATTAGTACTATCTATTTTATCTCTAATTAAATTTAAATCCCCAGCCACAATTACTTTCCCTACACTTTCAATTTCCAAGATTTTGGTTATTTTTTCAAGGAATTCTTTTTGTTTCTCATTCGGTAGATATAAATTAACAAGTGTCACTTTTTCCTCATTAATATTTCCCACAATTATTATATATCTTCCTTCATCATCCACAATTACTTTTTTTTTTCAAAATATACCCTATCTGATATCAATGTTGCAACTCCTCTAGCTTTTGAAGTTCCAAAGGATTTTTCATAAATTTGCATACCCTTTATATACATTCTATTTGAATCTTCAGATTTTCGATGAGTTTCTTGCAAAAATAATATATCTGGTAGGTCCCTTTTCATTTTAAGTTCCAATTGTCTTCTTTTAATCTGATTCCCTGTTCCCTTCACGTTCCATGTCATTATTTTTATAAAACACATTTAAGCTGTAACTTTTTTAATCCTATCCCCTCCTCTTCCTTTCCGTGCCCACATCCCAACACCAAACTCTCACATTTCAAATAATATTCAACATAAAAATAATAATAATAAAAAAACCAAAAAATTACGTAAGACATAACAAACAACGAATAACAAACAATCTTCATCCCCCACATCCTCAATCGGTTTCCGCCTCTACAAAGAGAGTGTGGGGGAGGGGACATGCCGATGGTCGGGTCACTTCTTTCGGGCTGTCTACTTAAATTCATCCCTCGAAAAAAGAAGACAGTGATAACTGTTCCCCGCACTCAGCTTCCTGCGTTTTTCCAAGATCTTCCAACTTATCCGCTCTCTCTCCCCTTGTATCGTCACGACTTTTCTTTTGTTCAGACATCGCCGGTGAGATTTCCTTCCACTTTAACCTTTTAGGATCTTGTCCTCCAACCGCCCCTTTTTCTTCTAGTGTTGGAGTTTTTACGTATGTTCCACCCATCTTAAGCATTTGATTTTTAATTTCTGTTATATCTTCATCTTTTTCAATCAGTCCAAGCTCATGTAAATATATTACTGCATCTATTTGCGGAGTAATTGTTCGCATTTTCCCTTTATAAAAGAATTTCAATTGTTGTGGTGGTCTCCAATTATATTTAATTCCATTGTCTCTTAAAACCTTTGTAATTGGCTTCAAAAAAAATCTCCACACTCTTTCATCTCTTGATATATCCGGAAAGACTTGAATAATTTTCTCCTCAAATTTTGGAACTTCATCCATTTCTCTTATTTTCGCTATCAACTCCAGTTTATCACTAAGGTTTGCAAATTTCACCAATACATTTCTGTTTGAACCATCTTGTCTTTTATATCCAACTCTAAAAACACTTGCCAAATCTGTTACTGTAAATATAATTTGTGTATCGAGATTATTCAACCATTTTAAGACTCTTTGTTTCAAGTTATCTACTTTTTCTTCTTGAATTCCTCGAATAACTACATTATATTTTCTTAATTCTTCTTCCAAAAGACAAATTCTTTTATCTTGTTCGTTTTTAAAAAAAATTCCTCCAATTTGGCGATCTATCTTTGCATCATGTACATGAATCTGTTCAATTTCATCTTTAATAATTGTCATTTCTGCTGTTTGCTTTGCAAAATTTTCATTCATTTCTTGCTTTGTTTTTTTAATTTCCAATGTCATATTGTCCATTCTATCTGACAATCCTGATAACTTTTCACCAATTTTATTTAAAGCCACCACAATTTGTTGCATTTCTGTGGACTGTTGAGTTGCCATATTTAGTAAGTTTTTAATTATCCACTTTTACCAAGAGGGTCTTTAATGAAGATTAAGGGACAACAATCCCAACTGAAGCTGAGACAGCTTTTTATTGCACTCAAAAGAGCCAAATAATAGTTTATAACTCTCAGTTCATTTGTGTAATTTCTTAAGATATAAAAGCCAAACCTCTATCAGCCGTTTAAAGGCGTTGCCCAGGATTGTGTATTTGCTACTTCAGCTTAGGCACTTCACAAACAAAAGTTCAACTTAAAAGCTTGAAATCCACGTACCTTCCGAAAGAAAGAATCTTTCCACTGTTTACAAATTCAGTCTTTGATATCTGTACCATTGCCTCGCAACAAAAAAATGCAGATCGCGGTATTTAGTAAGACAAAGAACAGCTGTTTATCCAACTGCGCACTCGCGACTGCCTCTCTGGTCAACCCTCTTTCACTTTTCCACGATGAACAAAACCTCAAAATTCAAGCAATTCAGGTTGACCTACCAATTCAAAAGTCAATCTACTGGGACAACAGCTCTTCCGATGCAACTGTGAAAAATTTCGGCTCTATCGGTGCATTTCAAACACTTTAATCCGCATTTACCTTCCGTAAAGTGCCCTGTGAGGTGGAGAGCACGTCCTCACACCACCACGGCCATAACCACGCCCCCCTCGAGGCCCCTTTTATTCAGGGTCCCTCGGGGGTCAGTCCTCTCGCCACTCCTGTTGAACACCTATATGAAGCCGCTGGGCGAGATCATCCGTGGTTTTGTGGTGGAATACCATCTGTACGCTGTTGACACTCAGTTGTACATATCCACCCCAGACGACCCCAACGATGCCGTCGAGGTTTGGATGGGTAGTAACAAACTCAAGCTCAACCCGTCCAAGACCGAGTGGCTGTGGTTTCTGGCACCCCGGTTCAGCCAGGTAAGTCCAACACTGGCCATTGGAGGCGAACTACTGGCCCCCGTGGAGAGGGCGCGCAATTTGGGTGTCCTCCTGGACTCCCGGCTGTCAGTGGAGGATCATGTGACAGCTGTGGCCAGGGGGGCATTTTATCAGGTACGCTTGATGCACCAATTGCGCCCCTTACTGGACCGGGCTGCCCTCCGCACTGTCACTCAAGCACTCGCGACATCCCGGCTGGACTACTGTAATGCTCTCTACATGGGGCTCCCCTTGAGGTGCACTCGAAGGTTACAGTTAGTCCAGAATGCAGCTGCGCGGGTGATCATGGGAGCCTCAAGGCATTCCCATATAACACCTCTCCTGCGCGAGTTGCACTGGCTACCTGTGGCCTTTCGGGTGCGCTTCAAGGTGTTGACGACCATCTTCAAAGCGCTCCATGGCTCGGGGCCTAGCTATATGCGAGACCATCTCCTGCTCCATACATCCCTTTGACCGATCCGCTCCCATAGAGAGGGCCTTCTCCGGGTGCCGTCGGCCGGGCAATGCCGGTTGGCGGCACCCAGGGGAAGGGCCTTCTCTGTGGCGGGCCCTACCCTCTGGAACGACCTGCCCCCGAATTACGCACCATCTCAGACCTCCGCCTTTTCCACCAGCGTCTTAAAATGCACCTATTTCAGCTAGCCGGCCTAGCATAACTTCCCGTTTCTGACTGTTATTAGCTGTAAACTTTAATTAGGGGGATTTTAAATTGTTTTAGCACAGGGTATGGGTTTAATACGTTTTTAATAATGGTATTTTGTATATATGTATTGCTTTTCAAATTTTCCTGTGCGCCGCCCTGGGTCCTTTTTTAGGAGAAGGTGCGGGTTATAAATTTGATAAAATAAATAAATAAATTATATTTTTAATAAAATCAGGGCCAGTAGGATGCTCCAGAACCACTGCTACAGCGGTGGGTTCCTGCCAGTTCTAACCTCTTCTATAGAAGAGGTTCCACAAATCTACAGTGCCATTTAGAACCGGTTCCAGCTCCCTCCCCCCGCCCGTCTGCCCATCATCCAGAGGAAGAGCAAGAGGAGGAATTCTGGGAGTTGAAGTCCACAAGTCTTAAAGCTGTCAAGTTTGAACAGCCATGAGGGTTTTTTCCTAAAGGGTTAGGGTTGCAAGGGTCTTGTAACTTGACAGCTTTAAGACTTGTGTGCTTCAATGTCAGAGTTCCTGAGCCAACATTTTGGTTGCTAAGCAAAAATGTTGTTAAGTGAATTTCACCACATTTTACAAATTGGCCATGCTCACATGACTGCCAAGCCACGCCCACCCAGTTACATGGCCAGCAAGCCACTCCCACAAAGCAGGCCACACCTACAGAAGAGGTTCTAAAGAAATTTGAAACCCACCACTGGACTGTTACAATTACTTAGAATAATACATTAGCCTTAAGGAGCAAGTGCTTTGTTGCAGGGAGCAATGCTAAAATATTGAAAATTTAAAATGAAGTACCCTGATTACTTTTTATTAATTTATTGCACCTTACAGTCCCAAACGAAGATAAATTCCTTTTATGAATATTGAAGAAAGTTGATAAGACAGCCAGTCTAGTTTGTTTCTCTACATGAAATGCCAGGAGGGTCAACATGTCTTGGGTCAACCATGAATGGATGTTTAGGTTTCTGCTAGGTTATCTTTTGAATTGCTTATCTAAACTGATGTGTTCTCCCTTTCATGGGGTTATTAGTGATGTGGTGACATTTTAAAGGAGAAATAAATGCCTGAAATCTTACAAGTCCTCTTAAGAATCTCTTAAAGTCCTGCAAATACAAAAATGTTTAGCTTGGCTTTTTTTTTTAAGGAAAAATAAAAGGGGTAAAGTAGATGCTTTAAACTTCCTTTTAATGTAATTCACTATGTTGAAGACTCCTTCTTCAGAAACCAAAAAGTTTGAAAATATCAGTCATTCTTAGACTTATGCTATGGTTCTGATGATCCATCAGTGGTCATGATAGATCCAGCTAAAAATGCAGCACACAAGAAAAAAAGTTTTTTTTTCCTTTGCAGTAAAAAATGATAGCTATGGTTTCCTTTTATTAAATAAAATTTTAAAACTATAAAAATAAAAATGAGATATAAAAAAATGAAAAAAAGAAAAGGCAGATTGAAAGAAATACCCAGAAAGGAGGTATTAGTGCCAGGGCTGAATACATCTGGTCTTCAGCCTCAAAGTCCATCTTAGCTATAGCATTAGACCAAAAATGTCAACAAATTGTTCATTGTTGAGATTTAAGATTTTTTTCAAGTTTAAGAAAAAGGGAATAGACCTTTGTGTGTGACCACCAGAAAAGTAGAAACATAACCTTCTGTTTAATTGTAATCAAAGACCATTACATTTTGAAGATCTGGATTTTAACTGCAGGTTTGAACTGCATTACACTCAAGTTTAATAACTTTCTTCCAAATATGCCACTGATGGAAATTATGCAATTTATGCAACAATGGTTTTCTTATATCAAAATCTTCATCACATCAGTAATCTTTTCACTTTTTTTACCTTATTTTATAAAATTGAAAGCCGTAAATTATATTATATACATGGATTATAATACAGATTTGTATGTTTATATGTATTTTACTACCATGAAGAAAATACCTGAAAGGTGTTTACTTTCATAAGTTTATTTCTTAGCATCTGGAAGTTGCTGCCACTGTTTTCCCCTCTAGGTAAAGGCTAGTCCTTTTGTGCTATTTCTGGTTTCTGGTGAATATAACTGCCATTTTGTAGGGAACTCATGCCTGCAATTAACTGACTGCACAAACATTTTTGCTTTTCAATATAAATACAAAATAGTTTTCAGGAAATAATTGAGTCCCTTTTTCTGTTGTAGGAAGTTATCACCCAGCCCTCTCCTAGAAAAATGAAATATCCTAGAAAATATTGAAAAGGCAAAATATTACATTCCCCTGGATGTGATAAGGCAGAAACATGTTTTATTTCCTGCAGCTTCCTGCCTACCACCTTTTTGTCAATGGGCCATTAAGAGGCCAAGCCAGTCTATTCACATAACAAAAGAACCCCCCCCCCCATCAGCTCCAGGGTGATGGAATCAAGGCAGGCTAGTATAAGCCTTACTGACCACATGGCACCTGAGAACTCAGCCTAGAGAGTTGCCCCTGCATGGCCCCATGGGAGTCTGACAACCAATCAGGAATACATTCTTACACAGGAACAGGTGGGGGCTGGACAGATTATAAAAGACCGTGCAAGTCCCTCTCTTGGCCCTTTTTCTTCAACCAACACCTGAGAGCATGTGATCACCTTTTTCCCCAGGACCTCAAGCCATGTAATCCTGTCCCCCATTAAACCATCTTTCTAAGCAGCCTCCATGTCGCCAGTGTCTTTTTCCCCACTTGGAGCTGAACCCAGAAGGAGATTTCTTCCCACACTGTATTGCCACAAGGACTTGGTAGGCTGAAGCAAGAACTTTCTCCTCTGATACTGGAGTAGGTCCTTTTTTAGGAGAAGGTGCGGGTTATAAATTTGATAAAATAAATAAATAAATAAATTATATTTTTAATAAAATCAGGGCCAGTAGGATGCTCCAGAACCACTGCTACAGGGATGGGTTCCTGCCAGTTCTAACCTCTTCTATAGAAGAGGTTCCACAAATCTACAGTGCCATTTAGAACCGGTTCCAGCTCCCTCCCCCCGCCCGTCTGCCCATCATCCAGAGGAAGAGCAAGAGGAGGAATTCTGGGAGTTGAAGTCCACAAGTCTTAAAGCTGTCAAGTTTGAACAGCCATGAGGGTTTTTTCCTAAAGGGTTAGGGTTGCAAGGGTCTTGTAACTTGACAGCTTTAAGACTTGTGTGCTTCAATGTCAGAGTTCCTGAGCCAACATTTTGGTTGCTAAGCAAAAATGTTGTTAAGTGAATTTCACCACATTTTACAAATTGGCCATGCTCACATGACTGCCAAGCCACGCCCACCCAGTTACATGGCCAGCAAGCCACTCCCACAAAGCAGGCCACACCTACAGAAGAGGTTCTAAAGAAATTTGAAACCCACCACTGGACTGTTACAATTACTTAGAATAATACATTAGCCTTAAGGAGCAAGTGCTTTGTTGCAGGGAGCAATGCTAAAATATTGAAAATTTAAAATGAAGTACCCTGATTACTTTTTATTAATTTATTGCACCTTACAGTCCCAAACGAAGATAAATTCCTTTTATGAATATTGAAGAAAGTTGATAAGACAGCCAGTCTAGTTTGTTTCTCTACATGAAATGCCAGGAGGGTCAACATGTCTTGGGTCAACCATGAATGGATGTTTAGGTTTCTGCTAGGTTATCTTTTGAATTGCTTATCTAAACTGATGTGTTCTCCCTTTTAGGGGGTTATTAGTGATGTGGTGACATTTTAAAGGAGAAATAAATGCCTGAAATCTTACGAGTCCTCTTAAGAATCTCTTAAAGTCCTGCAAATACAAAAATGTTTAGCTTGGCTTTTTTTTTTAAGGAAAAATAAAAGGGGTAAAGTAGATGCTTTAAACTTCCTTTTAATGTAATTCACTATGTTGAAGACTCCTTCTTCAGAAACCAAAAAGTTTGAAAATATCAGTCATTCTTAGACTTATGCTATGGTTCTGATGATCCATCAGTGGTCATGAGAGATCCAGCTAAAAATGCAGCACACAAGAAAAAAAGTTTTTTTTTTCCTTTGCAGTAAAAAATGATAGCTATGGTTTCCTTTTATTAAATAAAATTTTAAAACTATAAAAATAAAAATGAGATATAAAAAAATGAAAAAAAGAAAAGGCAGATTGAAAGAAATACCCAGAAAGGAGGTATTAGTGCCAGGGCTGAATACATCTGGTCTTCAGCCTCAAAGTCCATCTTAGCTATAGCATTAGACCAAAAATGTCAACAAATTGTTCATTGTTGAGATTTAAGATTTTTTTCAAGTTTAAGAAAAAGGGAATAGACCTTTGTGTGTGACCACCAGAAAAGTAGAAACATAACCTTCTGTTTAATTGTAATCAAAGACCATTACATTTTGAAGATCTGGATTTTAACTGCAGGTTTGAACTGCATTACACTCAAGTTTAATAACTTTCTTCCAAATATGCCACTGATGGAAATTATGCAATTTATGCAACAATGGTTTTCTTATATCAAAATCTTCATCACATCAGTAATCTTTTCACTTTTTTTACCTTATTTTATAAAATTGAAAGCCGTAAATTATATTATATACATGGATTATAATACAGATTTGTATGTTTATATGTATTTTACTACCATGAAGAAAATACCTGAAAGGTGTTTACTTTCATAAGTTTATTTCTTAGCATCTGGAAGTTGCTGCCACTGTTTTCCCCTCTAGGTAAAGGCTAGTCCTTTTGTGCTATTTCTGGTTTCTGGTGAATATAACTGCCATTTTGTAGGGAACTCATGCCTGCAATTAACTGACTGCACAAACATTTTTGCTTTTCAATATAAATACAAAATAGTTTTCAGGAAATAATTGAGTCCCTTTTTCTGTTGTAGGAAGTTATCACCCAGCCCTCTCCTAGAAAAATGAAATATCCTAGAAAATATTGAAAAGGCAAAATATTACATTCCCCTGGATGTGATAAGGCAGAAACATGTTTTATTTCCTGCAGCTTCCTGCCTACCACCTTTTTGTCAATGGGCCATTAAGAGGCCAAGCCAGTCTATTCACATAACAAAAGAACCCCCCCCCCCCCATCAGCTCCAGGGTGATGGAATCAAGGCAGGCTAGTATAAGCCTTACTGACCACATGGCACCTGAGAACTCAGCCTAGAGAGTTGCCCCTGCATGGCCCCATGGGAGTCTGACAACCAATCAGGAATACATTCTTACACAGGAACAGGTGGGGGCTGGACAGATTATAAAAGACCGTGCAAGTCCCTCTCTTGGCCCTTTTTCTTCAACCAACACCTGAGAGCATGTGATCACCTTTTTCCCCAGGACCTCAAGCCATGTAATCCTGTCCCCCATTAAACCATCTTTCTAAGCAGCCTCCATGTCGCCAGTGTCTTTTTCCCCACTTGGAGCTGAACCCAGAAGGAGATTTCTTCCCACACTGTATTGCCACAAGGACTTGGTAGGCTGAAGCAAGAACTTTCTCCTCTGATACTGGAGTAGGTCCTTTTTTAGGAGAAGGTGCGGGTTATAAATTTGATAAAATAAATAAATAAATAAATTATATTTTTAATAAAATCAGGGCCAGTAGGATGCTCCAGAACCACTGCTACAGGGATGGGTTCCTGCCAGTTCTAACCTCTTCTATAGAAGAGGTTCCACAAATCTACAGTGCCATTTAGAACCGGTTCCAGCTCCCTCCCCCCGCCCGTCTGCCCATCATCCAGAGGAAGAGCAAGAGGAGGAATTCTGGGAGTTGAAGTCCACAAGTCTTAAAGCTGTCAAGTTTGAACAGCCATGAGGGTTTTTTCCTAAAGGGTTAGGGTTGCAAGGGTCTTGTAACTTGACAGCTTTAAGACTTGTGTGCTTCAATGTCAGAGTTCCTGAGCCAACATTTTGGTTGCTAAGCAAAAATGTTGTTAAGTGAATTTCACCACATTTTACAAATTGGCCACGCTCACATGACTGCCAAGCCACGCCCACCCAGTTACATGGCCAGCAAGCCACTCCCACAAAGCAGGCCACACCTACAGAAGAGGTTCTAAAGAAATTTGAAACCCACCACTGGACTGTTACAATTACTTAGAATAATACATTAGCCTTAAGGAGCAAGTGCTTTGTTGCAGGGAGCAATGCTAAAATATTGAAAATTTAAAATGAAGTACCCTGATTACTTTTTATTAATTTATTGCACCTTACAGTCCCAAACGAAGATAAATTCCTTTTATGAATATTGAAGAAAGTTGATAAGACAGCCAGTCTAGTTTGTTTCTCTACATGAAATGCCAGGAGGGTCAACATGTCTTGGGTCAACCATGAATGGATGTTTAGGTTTCTGCTAGGTTATCTTTTGAATTGCTTATCTAAACTGATGTGTTCTCCCTTTTAGGGGGTTATTAGTGATGTGGTGACATTTTAAAGGAGAAATAAATGCCTGAAATCTTACGAGTCCTCTTAAGAATCTCTTAAAGTCCTGCAAATACAAAAAAGTTTAGCTTGGCTTTTTTTTTTTAAGGAAAAATAAAAGGGGTAAAGTAGATGCTTTAAACTTCCTTTTAATGTAATTCACTATGTTGAAGACTCCTTCTTCAGAAACCAAAAAGTTTGAAAATATCAGTCATTCTTAGACTTATGCTATGGTTCTGATGATCCATCAGTGGTCATGAGAGATCCAGCTAAAAATGCAGCACACAAGAAAAAAAGGTTTTTTTTCCTTTGCAGTAAAAAATGATAGCTATGGTTTCCTTTTATTAAATAAAATTTTAAAACTATAAAAATAAAAATGAGATATAAAAAAATGAAAAAAAGAAAAGGCAGATTGAAAGAAATACCCAGAAAGGAGGTATTAGTGCCAGGGCTGAATACATCTGGTCTTCAGCCTCAAAGTCCATCTTAGCTATAGCATTAGACCAAAAATGTCAACAAATTGTTCATTGTTGAGATTTAAGATTTTTTTCAAGTTTAAGAAAAAGGGAATAGACCTTTGTGTGTGACCACCAGAAAAGTAGAAACATAACCTTCTGTTTAATTGTAATCAAAGACCATTACATTTTGAAGATCTGGATTTTAACTGCAGGTTTGAACTGCATTACACTCAAGTTTAATAACTTTCTTCCAAATATGCCACTGATGGAAATTATGCAATTTATGCAACAATGGTTTTCTTATATCAAAATCTTCATCACATCAGTAATCTTTTCACTTTTTTTACCTTATTTTATAAAATTGAAAGCCGTAAATTATATTATATACATGGATTATAATACAGATTTGTATGTTTATATGTATTTTACTACCATGAAGAAAATACCTGAAAGGTGTTTACTTTCATAAGTTTATTTCTTAGCATCTGGAAGTTGCTGCCACTGTTTTCCCCTCTAGGTAAAGGCTAGTCCTTTTGTGCTATTTCTGGTTTCTGGTGAATATAACTGCCATTTTGTAGGGAACTCATGCCTGCAATTAACTGACTGCACAAACATTTTTGCTTTTCAATGTAAATACAAAATAGTTTTCAGGAAATAATTGAGTCCCTTTTTCTGTTGTAGGAAGTTATCACCCAGCCCTCTCCTAGAAAAATGAAATATCCTAGAAAATATTGAAAAGGCAAAATATTACATTCCCCTGGATGTGATAAGGGAGAAACATGTTTTATTTCCTGCAGCTTCCTGCCTACCACCTTTTTGTCAATGGGCCATTAAGAGGCCAAGCCAGTCTATTCACATAACAAAAGAACCCCCCCCCCCATCAGCTCCAGGGTGATGGAATCAAGGCAGGCTAGTATAAGCCTTACTGACCACATGGCACCTGAGAACTCAGCCTAGAGAGTTGCCCCTGCATGGCCCCATGGGAGTCTGACAACCAATCAGGAATACATTCTTACACAGGAACAGGTGGGGGCTGGACAGATTATAAAAGACCGTGCAAGTCCCTCTCTTGGCCCTTTTTCTTCAACCAACACCTGAGAGCATGTGATCACCTTTTTCCCCAGGACCTCAAGCCATGTAGTCCTGTCCCCCATTAAACCATCTTTCTAAGCAGCCTCCATGTCGCCAGTGTCTTTTTCCCCACTTGGAGCTGAACCCAGAAGGAGATTTCTTCCCACACTGTATTGCCACAAGGACTCGGTAGGCTGAAGCAAGAACTTTCTCCTCTGATACTGGAGTATAACCTGATGTGTTTTTGTCCTTCTCAACAGTAGAACGGAATAAGAAATGTAGTGTCTTGTGATGGACCTAGATACAAAGAACCCAACCCTTCTGTGTTGACAAATAATCAATCAATTATACTTCAGCTTTCATTTTCCTTGACGTTTAGGTACATTTATTGTCAGCATGTGTCAGGTTTACATTTATTTAGTTATATATTCATCCCAAATTTTTACATCAAATTAGTAAAAGAATCTTACACAATATTAAAGAAATAAAGAGTCTCATAAATTGATTTCTTTTGTTGTTGATTTTCAAATGAGACCTGTGCCACCTCATTCAGAAAAGAATGCATACTGAAAGGTATATACATTCTGGTTTCCACAATTGAGTGAGAATTTGATTGAGACTAAACAAAATTCTCTGGCATCCCTGTGCTTGGCCTGTGTTCTTGGCCTCTAGATCAACGTATATTAATTACAGCTATCCAAAGATATAGTATATAATGGCTCCTCTCCTAACTTAAGAAAGTGAAGACTCTTGAAACAGAGTATTTCAAAAGAGACCCCTTTCATTTGTTAGAATGCAGATTCTAGCCAATACACAAGTGTGAAGATGTTTCCTTTCTCAACTGCCCTGAGAGCCGAATAAACATGCATTCCCATGGCTATCTTCCATTACACAGAAAAGTGCAATGTCCCCCATGGCCATCATAAACATTCCCCAAAAAGGTGATGAGATCTCAGGCATTTCAGCACCAGGGAACCAGTTGTAAAATATCAGTTGTCACAGGCACTGCTAATAAATTGATTCCAAGGCCCCTCTCCTCCCAATTGAATGGCAGTATCACTTTTAGGGATCTGACATAGTATCTAGTGATGGGCCAAATGTTCATTTTTATATTTCAGCATCCTAGGTTCAATACCAATGTTTTAAAAAATCAACCCTTGTTTTCATATCTAAATAGTTTACTCAGCTCCAAGGACTGCAAATTTCAACTAAGCAGTTCTTCTTCAAATTTTATAGTGCCATTTCTTTTATACTTGGGGATGCTAGACAAGTCTCATGATTTGCCAAGGACCACACACTGTCATTTGAAGAGCCAGGGTGAAAACTTGATCATTCTTTGATCCAAGGACAATCTACTAGAGGCAGACTGCCTGTCTACAGCACTTTGTGAAACTTCAGAATTTGTTTCATGGATCTATTACTGTGAAAAATTATATTCTTGATATAATTCCAAAAGGAAATGTTGTTATGCCACATCTACCAAGATATACAAACATTTTTAAATGGCAAAAATAGTAACATTCAATCCATTATAAGGATAAAGAGTAAACAAAATATGAGTAAAAATTTAATTCAAATGCTTTTAAAAAAAAATGTAAGCAGGAAAACCATCCTGAGCAGCTTCAGAAATAGGAAACAAGGACTCTGTCACACATCACTTTGTGCATATGTGTAAATACAAAAGTTAATTGTTGGCCTAAACTTGTTTTTGATTATGCTTTAACTTTCTTTTTAGCAGCATTTATAATCCTATGGTTTTGAAATGCCCACGTGAATTAAATGCAAGAAATCTCTCACACTCTACAGAACCTGAAAATAAAGCTGTAGACTACAGAAAAGAGATACAGTGAAACCACTGGTAAAATGTTCTAGAAAAATATGTGCATTATTTTTTTTGTTGTTTAGTCACAAAGTCATGTCCGACCCATCGTGACCCCATGGACAACATTCCTCCCAGCCTTCCTGTCCTCTACCATCCCCTGGAATCCTTTTAAGCTCACGCTGACTGCTTCAATGACTCCATCCAGCCATCTCATTCTCTGTCCTCCCCTTCTTCTTTTGCCCTCAATAGTTCCCACCATTAGGCTCTTCTCCAGTGAGTATATTATATTAGTACTAAACAATTTCATATACACATGCACATACATATAAATCAGCAATGGAACTATTTGCCTTGATCTATGACCCTGTGTGTGTGTGTTGTGTGTGTGTGTGCGTAAAAGAATTGCTTAAGTTGTTCTTTGATCCACTATACCAGTATTGCAACCACAAGAAACAAATTGCAAAAAAGACCTACAAGTGTGATCTCTGCAAATCCTTTGCATGTAGTGGATGCTCATGGTGAGTAAACTGTCAAGGTTCCAAATAGCATCCTCTATGAAATAATAGCTCGAGGCAAGAAGTTCCTCAAAACACCAATTTATTAGAAGAGCCATATTGGCACGGAGATGGCATTGGTCGCGTTGGTAGATGATCTCTGGAGGGCCCGGGATAAGGGTTGTTCCTCTATCCTGGTCCTGTTAGATCTCTCAGTGGCTTTCAATACCATCGACCATGGTATCCTATTGCACCGGCTGGGGGGGTTGGGATTGGGAGGCACCGTTTTATGGTGGTTCTCCTCCTTTCTCTCCGACTGGTCGCAATCGGTGTTGGCAGGGGGGCAGAGGTCGACGCCAAGGCCCATTACATGTGGGGTGCCTCAGGGGTTGGTCCTCTCTCCCCTCCTGTTCAACATCTACATGAAGCCGCTTGTCAGCCTTCGATAGTTCTGCTTAGCTGCCATGGCAACGGGGAGGGTGGGGCGCTGGGATACAATTGTTCTGCTGGTGGAAGATGTTGACGGCTGGTGTTATCTCTCGGCTAACGGTCCCGCATTCCATGCTAGTGATGACCTGCCCACCTGATGGTGGAGAAGAAAGTATATTGGACAATGCTAAGGGGGGGGGTTAGGGATTGGGATGGGCTTAAGCTTAATACTCTATGTTCGCGCCTAAACTATTCACTCTCTGCTTTACTTGGTCTGTTCACTGTCGTTACTTAGTAAAAGTAGCCTTATTCATTTCAAACAATGTTTAAGCGTGTTCTTTCTTAAGTACTCGAAGAAACAGGCCTGACAAAAAGCAGAGAGTCATAAATAAACCACACCTGATGTCGGACCCTGCAAAAGAGGAGCTTCCGTTGGTGGAGGTTCTGCCTGAAACTGATATGGGAGTAGAGGCATCAAACCTTCCTGTTCAAATTGAAGATACGAGGTCAGTGTTGGATTGTTTAGCCGGCCTAGATCTAAATCTGCCAGCCGAAGATTCAGCCAAACCTAAACGCTGGTCTGAAGGGGTAGGAATGACTGGAGGACTAGGCCCTGGAATTAACGTCACCAGGCGTCGCCCTTCCCCCAAGACAGTCATTCCGGAGCTTTTAAGAGAAGAAAGGGAGTTAAAAGAGATGGCCCAAGAACTGCTCCGCCAGGCAGACGAGAAGCGGGAGACCTTGGATAAACTCTGGGGGAGGGAGCAGGAACGCAGACAGCTAAAAGAAACGCATTCAGCAGCTGCCAAGGAAAGCAGAAGCTCAACACCATCCCCCCCTCCCCGAGCCAGCAGGGAATTGTGGAGAGAAGCCCGACCCACCTCCCCCCATCGGCTTGCAAAACTCCCCCCCCCTGGGTGTTAAATACGACGGTAGTGCCGACAAACTGGCATTTTTTCTAATTCACGTCGATAATTTTGTGCAGTTTTACGCAGTTGATTTAGAAGATGAAATCAAAATTAGAATTGTCTCAATGGCTCTGGAGGATCAAGCTTCCAAATGGCTGGTCTCCCTGCATAATAGCCGCTCACCCGCGTTGCGGGATTTCGATCGTTTTATGAATGCTCTTAGAAGGCGTTTTGAAGACCCCCGTGTTGAAAGGAAAGCTAAAATGAGAATGAAAAACCTACACCAGGGGAGTATGACGGTCCAGGAGTACACACAAATTTTTCAGGAGTTATCCGTGTTTATGACCGGTTATAGTGACCGGGCCTTAATGGATCTCTATGTTGAAGGGCTTAATAAGGACATTTATCAAACGTGCGTGAACAGATTCCGTCCCGAGACCTTAGATGATTGGATAGACCTCGCTGGTGATGTGGAACTGGATCAAGCCCACTTACAGGATCCAGTCCGTCTTGAAAAGAAACCACAGAGGGAAAGCCTCAAATCTCGATCCCCGGAAAAAGATTCCCACTTGCAAAGGGGGGGGGGGCGGAAATCAACTCAACCTCGCACAGGCAATTGCTATCGCTGTGGAAAGGAGGGGCATTGGGCAGACAAATGCAGATCAAGGCAACCTCCACGCCCACATTCCTCTTCGGAAAGAAAGCCTCCAAAAACTCCGAGCGTGCGCAGTAGACCGGCTATGAGTGGGGTGGAGCCTCTGAACCTCTCCACTGACCAGCCCAGCACCCACCCTGATGACTGGGAGGCGTCTTCAAATTCTTCTGACAACAATTTGGTGAGTCACCGTTCCGGGCCCCTTTATATTAATTTAAAGCTTTTGGCTCCATCTACTGGACGTACTTGCGATGTGCAAGCCCTCATTGATTCTGGCTGCTCAAAGTGCCTCATAAGCCAAGAATTGGTCTCTTCCATGGGTTTTCACTTAAAAACCCTGAAAACTCCCATAGCCTTTTGCCAAATGGATGGTTCTGTAGCAGGGGGAACCCCGGCATCTTTTATCACCGAACCAATTCATGTCTCTATTGGCACAGCTCATACTGAGACCATCAACTTCATCGTGACTGCCATTTCTGAAAATGCTGTCATTTTGGGGGTCAATTGGCTTCGTAAATGGAATCCTCTAATTAATTGGAAAGAGGGTTGGGTACGCATACCTTTGTTATTACCTGAACATACCTCTCTACCATCAGAGGACAATCACTTTCCACCCAGTAACTCAGCCCCTATAACTGAACCCGCTGGCCCCTTATTGGCTGTTCCTTCTCCTGAATTCATACCCGGCGAGGAGAAGATTCCCAAGGAATATTGGGACCTAAAGGAGGCTTTCAGTGAGAGATCTTGTGATTCACTTCCTCCTCATAGAGCTACTGATTGTTCAATTGATTTCCTCCCTGGGGTGCAGTTGCCTAAACCTCGCCTTTACTCCATGACTCCACGGGAGATGGAGGAGTTACGTAAGTTCATCAATAAAAATCTTCAAAGGGGTTTCATTGAGCCAGCTAGGCCACGAGTAGCTGCACCTGTTATGTTTAGAGAAAAGAAAGATGGCACTCTTAGATTAGTGCAAGATTACTCTTATCTCAACACCATTTGCGAACACAACGTCTACCCACTCCCACTTATGAAAGACATGCTTGCTCACCTGGCTACTGGCAAGATTTTTACTAAATTGGACTTGCGTGAAGCTTATTATAGGGTCAGGATTAAAGAGGGGGACAAATGGAAAACCGCCTTTAACTGTCCTCTTGGATGTTTTCAATTTAAGGTCCTCCCCTTTGGTCTTCAGGGTGCTCCTTCTGTGTTTATGCAACTAATCAATGAAGTTCTCCACGAGCACCTTTACAAGGGAGTTTTAGTTTATATTGATGACATCGTTGTTTACTCACAAACCCATGACGAACATGTTAAACTGGTCCGTTCTGTCCTTCAAAAACTCCGTTCCGCTGAGCTATACGCCAAATTGTCCAAATGTGAGTTTCACCAAGAAAAAATTGATTATTTGGGTTACCGCATTTCTTCTGAAGGAATTGAGATGGATCCTGCAAAGGTAAAGGCGGTGACAGAGTGGGCTCCTCCCCGAACTCGTAAACAACTCCAAAGTTTTTTGGGATTTGCAAACTTTTACCGCCAATTTATTCCGTCATTCGCTAACATTGCCTTGCCCATTACAAACCTTCTTAAAACGAAGGGTGAGGGTAAACCTCGACCAGGAACTCCCCTCAAATGGACCATGGAAGGCCAAGCCGCTTTTGAAAAGCTTAAACGTTTATTTGCGGCTGAACCTGTCCTTAAACATCCCGATGTTAGCTCCCCATTTGTAGTTCAGGCGGATGCCAGTGATGTCGCTGTGGGTGCAGTCTTGTTACAACTCAACCACCATGGCCAATTACAACCTTGTGCCTACACCTCTCGCAAACTCTCCACAACCGAGCGCGGATGGGCCATTTGGGAAAAGGAAGCTTTTGCTGTTCGTTGGGCTCTCATGACTTGGCGTCATTTTCTTGAGGGTGCTCCCCATCCGTTTGAAGTCTGGACGGACCATAAGAATTTGGAGGCTCTCACCTCCTCTCGTAAATTGTCCCCGAGACAACTTCGCTGGGCACACTACTTCCATCGCTTCAATTTCCATCTTAAATATATTCCTGGTGGAAAGAATTTCATGGCTGATGCCCTCTCCAGACTACCACAATATGATGTTTCTAAACTTACAATTGTACAGCCCATCATGCCACTTACTTTGCCAGCTTCTCCTGTATCTACTACAAGCCATTCCGCAGTCCAAACTACTCCACCTGCTGACCTGATTGCTCGTATTAAGGATGAACTGATTACTGATGAATGGTATTCCGCACATTCAGGTGATTGTACTATTAGGGACGATCTTCCCTGGATTGGTTCCAAAATCTATGTCCCTAGTACTATACGACCTTTTGTATTGCAACGCGCACACGACTCACGTCTAGCAGGCCATTTCGGTTTCGTTAAAACTGTACACCTTGTTAAACGACAATTCTGGTGGCCCTCACTAAAGAAGGATGTTGAATCGTATATTGCCAGTTGCCCTGTTTGTGCGGCGTCTAAACGTGCGCTGGGAAAACCACATGGCCTTCTCCAGTCCGTGGTGACGCCAGAGGTACCTTGGAAGGAAATTTCGATGGACTTTATAGTTGACCTTCCACCCAGTCAAGGCTATACCGTCATTTGGGTTGTTACAGATCTCTTCTCCAGGCAGGTTCATTTTGTCCCCTGTTCGAAGATTCCGTCTTCCAAATCTTTGGCTCGGTTATTCGTTAACCATATTTACCGTTTTCATGGGGTTCCCCAGAGTATCATTTCAGACAGAGGCACTCAATTTACGTCTCTCTTTTGGAAGGAATTTTTGAGGCTGATTGGCTCCGCCCAAAGCTTAAGCTCCTCCTACCATCCCCAAACGAATGGCTCTTGTGAGAGGGCCAATTCCGTTTTGGAACAATACTTGCGTTGTTTTATAAATTTTCAACAGGATGATTGGGCTGATCTCCTGGTACATGCCGAAGTGGCCTATAATAACTCTGTTCACTCCAGTACGAATATGACCCCTTTTAAAATCATCTATGGACAGGACTTTGTACCCATCCCCAAATTGCCTCATGACTCACCGACAGTTCCCTCTTTGGCCGATTGGTCCTCCAGGCTGTCTTCCGTTTGGCCAATCATACGCAAGACTTTGAACGATGCTCATCAATCACATAAATTATATGCTGACAGGAAACGGGCGGTCCCCCCGGCCAACAAAGTTGGTGATAGGGTTTATGTGTCTACAAAGCATTTGGATAGCCCGCAAAAATGCAGGAAACTGGGGCCCAAATTTGTTGGTCCATTCACCATTACAAAAATCATCAGTTCTGTATCCGTCCGTTTGGATCTCCCAAAGACCTACCGGCACCTGTATCCGGTGTTCCATGTTCACTTATTAAAGCCTGAACGCACTTCGCATCTCCGCAAACCTTTTCCTGATGCCCCTGCGCCTACAATGGTGGACGGTCACCAGCATTATGAAGTTCGTGACATTTTAGATTCCAGAGTCCGTCGAAATAAAACTCAGTTCTTAGTCATGTGGAAAGACTTTCCCCCTTCTCACAACGAATGGGTGGATAAAGAGCATCTCAAAGCTCCTAAGCTGGTACGCCAGTTTTATGCCAAGTATCCACACAAACCTTGACCCTTTCCCTCTCTCCTATATGTTGTTTTGTCTTTTCTTGTCTGTTTTACAGGTCTAGCATCTCGTTTTCTGCGAGACGTCCGGGATTTCTCGCTGCTCTTGGAGGAGGTCCGGATGTCAGCCTTCGCTAGTTCTGCTTAGCTGCCATGGCAACGGGGAGGGTGGGGCGCTGGGATACAATTGTTCTGCTGGTGGAAGATGTTGACGGCTGGTGTTATCTCTCGGCTAACGGTCCCGCATTCCATGCTAGTGATGACCTGCCCACCTGATGGTGGAGAAGAAAGTATATTGGACAATGCTAAGGGGGGGGTTAGGGATTGGGATGGGCTTAAGCTTAATACTCTATGTTCGCGCCTAAACTATTCACTCTCTGCTTTACTTGGTCTGTTCACTGTCGTTACTTAGTAAAAGTAGCCTTATTCATTTCAAACAATGTTTAAGCGTGTTCTTTCTTAAGTACTCGAAGAAACAGGCCTGACACCGCTGGGTGAGATCATCCGTGGTTTTGGGGTAGCGTTCCATCTGTACGCTGACGACACTCAACTGTACATCTCTACCCCTAACCACCCCAACGATGCCGCCGAAGTGATGTCCCGGTGTTTGGAGGCCGTGCAAGTCTGGATGGGGAGGAACGGGCTCCAACTCAACCCGTCCAAGACTGAGTGGCTGTGGTTTCTGGTGCCACGACATAGCCAGTTGATTCCATCTGGTACCGCCCCAACCTGGCACCGCCCCGAGTCCCTTTTTGGGAAAGGGAGCGGTATATAAGTTTAAATAAAACTCAAAGCAGTATGTAAGTTTAAATAAAACTCATCTCTGGCTATCGGGGGCGAGTCATTAGCCCCCGCAGAAAGGGCCCACAACTTGGGAGTCCTCCTGGACCCTCAGCTGTCCTTGGATAACCATCTGACAGCCGTAGCCAGGGGGGGCTTCTATCAGGTTTACCTGATACGCCAGTTGCACCCCTTTCTGGATTGTGATGCCCCACGCACAGTCACTCAAGCTCTGGTCATGTCCCGCCTGGACTACTGTAACGCTCTCTACATGGGGCTTCCCTTGAGGTGCACCCGGAGGCTCCAGTTAGTCCAGAATGCGGCCGTGCGGGGGATTCTGGGAGTTTCAAGATACTCCCATATAACACCTCTCCTGCACAAGCTGCACTGGCTGCCTGTGGCCTTCCAGGTGCGTTTCAAGGTCTTAGTGACCATCTTTAAAGCACTTCATGGCTTGGGACCTGGCTACTTACAGGACCGCCTCCTACCACATACTTCCACCCGACCAGTCCGCTCCCACAGGGAGGGCCTTCTTAGGGTGCCGTCTGTCGGGTAATGCTGGCTGGCGACCCCCAGGGGAAGAGCCTTCTCTGTGGCAGGCCCTGCCCTCTGAAACGACCTGCCTCCCGACCTTCACACAATCACAGACCTTTGCCTCTTCCATCGGGTATTAAAAACATATTTCTTTCGTGCGGCCGGCCTGGCATAGCTGATGTAGCTATGTTATTATTTTAACTGGGTTTTTAAATCATGCTTTTAGCACGGGCTAACCTTATTTAATACTAGTTTTAATTTTTGGATTGTTGTATTTTTATATTTTATAGCTCCTGTGCACCGCCCTGAGTCCCATGTTCGGGAGAAAGGGCGGTATATAAAACTAATAAATAAAAATAAAATAACATCTGGGAAAACCCAAATCTGAAAGCTTCCAGGTTTTCCTCACCCAGTTGAAAGTTCAAGACCCTGCCCCAACACCCACAAGTCCATCACATAGTCCAATCAGCCACTGCCATGGATGAAGATTCCTCCCATCCACATCCATCCAGGTGCAGGGATGAGACGACTTTGACTTTCTGAGAAGGAATGTTATTATGGCTACACATCTCCCAAGCTCCATACCATCCCCCCTCCCAGTTTCCCATAGTAACTATGTTTGAATATGTGGCAGGTTTGAGACCCTATTCCCCCCCCAATGGCTTCCAAGCCTGATAGGCTGCCCCCCTCAATAGAAGAGTGTGTCCTATAATGAAAGTAACACAGGGGGTTAATCAGGTACCTAACCACCTCTCTCCCCCCACAGGGGGACCCTTTGGCTTATCTGGGTATTTGTCATGGAACTGCTTAACTAGACTATCTGCGTTCCCATTCCAGCTTTTTATCCACATGGCTTCTGACAAAGGATACCCTTTCCAGTGTATTAAATATTGTAATTTACCCCTCTGTAATCTAGAAGTTTCTTCCCTTCATAGTGGGTTTCCCCTTGCACTACTACAGGTGGAGGTGGGGCCTGGGCCTGAGGTCGTAACCTCGACCCCAGGGCCAGTTTCAGTATGCTACAATGAAACACAGGATGTATTTTCTTCAAATGTGGTGGAGATTGAGCTAGACTGTCACTGGATTGATTACTTTCACTATTTGGAATGGACCTAAGAACTTGGGTCCCAATTTCTTGCTAGGGAATCTTAGCCATATATATTTAGTGGACAGGAAAACTTTGTCTCCCACTTGGAAGGGGGGCTGAAGGAAACGATATTTTCTGCCTGTTTTATATAATCTTCAGTGGCATCTGCTAGTGCTTTTTTGTATTCTTCCAGTGTCTCCCCCAAAGATTCCATCCACTACATCAAAGTCATTGAGGAGGAGGGTTCCCGGGGTAGTTCTGGCATGGGGATGAACTCCATGCCACTAGTAATTTGGAAGGGAGTCAGTCCTCTACTACTATGTATGGCATTATTGTAAGCCACTTCTGCAAAGGGCAATAAGTCAGCCCAGTTCTCTTGTTAGTAATCCACATAGTATCAGATATATTGTTCCACCATGGCATTAGTTCTCTCTGCAGCTCTGTTAGTACTCGGATGAAAAGCCAAGCTAAGTCCTTGTGTGGATCTGATGGATCTCAGGAACTCTATCCAAAATTTGGCCATGAACTGGGCCCTTTGATCTGAGATGATTCAGCAGGGAATTCCGTGCAGCCAGTAGACGTGTTTGATGAACAGCTTAGATAGCTTCTTTGCAGACAGCAGTTTAAAGCAAGCAATGAAATGTGCTTGTTTGGAAAATAAGTCAATCACTGTTTAAATGACTGTGTTCCCCCCACTGTCTGGGAGTTCAACTATAATATCCATTGCTATTTCTTCCTAAGACCTGCTGGGATTTGCTACTTGTTGGAGGAGGCCAGGAGGTTTCCCTGGTCTCATTTTCATGGCTACACAAGTGGCACAACTCCTTATGTAATCTTCCACATTTGCTTTCATCTTTTGCCACCAAAACTGTCTTCTAGCAAGGTCTAGTGTCTGAGCCTGGGTGCTGACTTGCACTGCTGTTTGTGAGGAAGGCATGATTGTGTGGACTAATTCTTCCCAGTGGCTGTCAAACTGCGGCTTTCTTGTCAGCTAGCATTTTTTTTCCTACTGAGATGTACTTCAGTTCAAAATTGAATCATCTGAAGTATTGTGCTCTACAGACATGTTTGGGAGCGAACTTCCTAGTGGTCATTAGGGCCTTGAGGTTTTTGTGATCATTCAGATCTGGAAAGGCACTTCCTCCTCTCCAAGAAATGTCTCAATAAAAGAAGGGCCCACCTGATTACATAGGCCTCCTTCTTCCAAATTGCCCATCTCCTCTCAGTGTCAGTGAGCTTCTTTGACATGTAAGCACACAGCAGAAGTTGTCCTTTTGGATTTTGTTGCAGTAGTACTGCCGCTATTGCTACATCTCTTGCATCAGTTTGGATAAAGAATGGCAGCTCTGGATCGAGATGCTACAGGATTGTTTCCTGGACAAAGAGCCTCTTCAACTTTTTGAAGGCAATCCATTGTCCAAGCAAGAGGTTGAGTTGGCTTTTGCTTTGTTGGAGGAGACACTGTTTTCAAAAGTTCTGTTAAGGGCAGGGCAACTTCTGCAAACACCGGGATAAACTGCCTGTAAAAGTTGGCAAAACTCCCAAAAGCTTCGAAGTTGCCTGTGAGTGTGCAGGGTGTCAATTTGTAAAGCATTTCCATGACTATTTTCAAGTAGATATTGAAGGGAGGGAGAATTCCATGCATACCTTTGGCCAGAGTCGGATCTCAGGTTTCTACAGCAGGCATGTGAGGAGCAAAGTTCACAGTCTGCTGCACCACCTCATTGGTGGATATGATTTATGACCCAGACTGAGGGGAGGGGAGATAAGGGATAAAGTTCAGAGACCATTAACCAGAAATCTGTTTCAGTTCTGCAAAAGAACATGCCAAAATGTTCCTCCTAATAAATGACTGGATTTCTTTTGAACTTTGTCTCAAGGTTCATAAATTAATTGGGCATCCTTTGAAAACTTCACAGAGAGCCGAAACTGTACACCATGATGCCCCAGGAAGTGCAAGAGATGTGCAAATACATAGACAAAAACCTAGCAATGGGGTTCATCAAGCCAGCCAAGCCATGGGTCGCGGCACCAGTCCTCTTCAAAGAAAAAAAATGAAACTATGAAATTCTGTGTGGACTTTTGAGGGATAAATGCCATCTACATACACAACCTATACCCCCTCCCCCTCATGAAGAACATGGTATCTCATCTGCCCAAGGAAACTTACAACCCTGTGCCTACACCTCCCGCAAGCTCACAGACACAGACAGACAATGGGCCACATGGGAAAAGGAGGCTTTTGCAGTAAGATGGGCACTGCAAACCTGGAGACACCTGTTGGAAGGGGGCTGAAACCATTTGAAGTCTGGACTGACCACAAAAATCTGGAGGTGCTCAGGACCCCATGGAAACTATCACCCAAAGAAGTCCAATGGGCTCAATACTTCAACTGTTTCAATTTTGTTTTAAAGCACATTCCAGGGGCAAGGAAATTTCTAGTTGACGCCCTCTCCCGCGTGCCCCAGTACAAATGTGAATGGGAGCCGGTGGTGGATGCCATCATTTCTTCTACTCAAATAGCTGCCCAAGTGACCACGAGGCAGCAATGCCATGACCGGCAAGACCAACCCGTAAGAGAAGTAACCATGAGACTCAAAACTGAACTGCTAGCAGACCCCTGGTTTCAAAACAACCAACATATCTTGACAAAAAGAGATGACCTCGCATGGAAGGGGACAAAACTGTATGCCCCAGAATCCCCATGCACCCTAATTCTCCAGAGGAGTCACGATGCCAAACCGGCAGTCCACTTTGGGTTCCTAAAGAATTTACACTTAGTCCAGAGGCAGTTCTTTCTTTTTTTTTTATAAAATAGTCTTTATTGGTATAAATATAAAATATAACATTTAACAAGTATACAACGTACATTTTTAGGGCAGAAAGAGTCCAGAGGCAGTTCTGATGACCTGGCAAAAGAAAGATGTGGATAGTTACGTGAAAAGTTGCACCATCTGATGTCAGTTGGTAAAGCATCTCCATGACTACTATCAAACTGCCACAGATAGGAGAATTCTATGCATACCTGTGGTCAGAATGGAACCTCAAAGCTAGCCTGTGAATGCACATGTTTAGACCTCACTACAGCCTTTGGTTGGCTAACATGATTTATGACTTAGGCAGAGGGGAGGGGTCACAGGGGTAAAGTTCAGACACCATTAAATGATTATCAGTTTTGGCTCCACAGAAGTAATGGTAGAATGTTGATCCTAATAAATGATTGGATTTATTTTGAACTTTGTCTCGAGGCTCGTAAATTAATTAGGTCATCTTCTGGGAACTTCACATCTGCACCACAATGAAGAGATGACTGGGAAAGCCCCCCAGACTGCTGCAAACAGTAGCAGAGCCAACAAAGGTATTGGAGGAGATCGCAATGGACATTATAGTAGAGTTGCTGAAAAGTGGGAGAAACATGATGATTTGGACTGGAATAGACCTGTTCTCCAAAAAGGCATACCCTGCAGCGGACTACCCTCAGCTCACAAGGTGGCCAAACTGTTCATGATCTACAGCCTGCATGGAGTACCTCGAAGAATTATATCAGACAGAGGGGTCCAGTTCACGGCTAAGTTCTGGAGGGAGTTCCTGTGGTCCATTGGGTCATCTCAGTGTCTTAGTTCAACTTTTCATCCGAGCACCAATGGGGCAGCAGAGAAACTGAATGCCATGGTATAGAACAATACCTGAAGTGCTATGTGAACTATCAGCAACCCAACTGGGCAAACCTCTTATCTTTTGCTGAGGTCACATACAATAATGCTGTACTCAGTACCACAGGTTCATGCTGTTCAAAGTAGTGAGCGGCATGGACTTCGTCCCAATGCCTGAGTATCCAGGGATCCCCCCTCCGCAGTCAGCTTGACTGATTGGATGTCGATGCTGAAAGCAACCTGGGAAGATGTCAAAAAAGTGCTGGCTAAAGAGGCACAAATCTATAAGAAACAGACAGATAAACACTGTGCTCCACAATCATCATTCCAGGTGGGAAAGAAGGTTTACCTCTCCACAAAATATTTGAGATTAAAACTGCCTAGCAAGAAACTGGGGCTAAAGTTTATGGGACCTTTCCCCATAGTAAAGATCATCAACCCAGTCACAGTGCAATTGAAACTGCCTCGATTGCTGGGGAAGATGCACCCAATGTTTCATAGCAGCCTCTTGAAACCTGTGATTGGATCCACTCTGAGACCACTACCCCAGGAGCCCCCAGGCCCCATGGTCATAGGGGGCCAAACCCATTATGAAGTTCAATGAGTCCTTGATCCGAGGTGGTACAGGAGACAACTCCAATACTTAATCAAGTGGAAGGGTTGCCCCTTATCAGAGGCATCTTGGGTGAAAAGTAGGAATATCTAGGCTGATCACCTTACAGCAAAATTCCATGCAGAAAATCCAGGCAAGCTTGGGGGAGGGACACATCCCTAAGCCTCTGTATTCAAATTGTTTTGTTTCTCATAGGTTATTTTCAGGAAGTGAGGGGAGCTGGATATCAGCTTGTAAAGCATTTCCCTGACTACTATCAAGCTGCTATAGAGAAGGGAGGAGAATTCCATGCATATCTTTGGCCAGAGTCAGATGCTGATCCTAATAAATCAATGGTTTTTTTTAACTTTGTCTTGAGGCTCGTAAATTAATTAGGTCTTCTCTTGGGAACTTCACAATTTTATTTTTTGTTGGATTTAAGGCACTTTTGACACCTATTGAAAGTCAGCTGTTGGATTGTATTGCAGTTTGGAGAGAGCCATCTACAGGCAAGTGGAAAGTACTATACTGACTAGTGAAAGAAAGAAAGTGAGAGTGCAGCAGTGAAATATGACCTTGGCTACAGGGAAAGATATTTTGAAACCATGACAATTGTTAAGAAATATCTGTTATGGTAACATTGTTTGGCTGCAACTGTTTATAGCTGTGGAAGAGAAAAAACCTTCAACTTGGACTGGACTGGGGTAATACTAAATTTGAACAATAGAATTTGGAAGACCCCAAACTTTCAATTAAAGGTGGTATAGCCCAAAATGTAAAAGATTGTTAAAATAGTTAAATTTCTAAAATAGAGATCTGGATGTATGATGAATTATTTGGGATGCTGAAAAGTGTGTGTGTGAAACATTAATTGGTAAAAAAGAGATAGAAAAAGAAAGGGAACATGCAGAGCAAGAAATAGAAGAAGAGGAGGTAAAAGAGGGCACAAATGAGGGACAAGAAAGATTTATACGATCTGAAGAGAAACCAAAGTAACCAGAAACCAGAGGGACAAGAAGATAATGTGGAAGAAAGAAAAATTGAAAATAAAATGGAGATAGATGATTTCACTAGGATTTAGAGTCACAAAGAAAAAGCAGACCAAGGGGGAGATTCTCCCAAAAAAGAAACCACAAAATAGTAAGGAAGGGAGGAGAACAGGAAAAACCCTGGGGGAAAGTACCAGAATAATAAAAATAAATACTCTGAAGAAAAGATACAATAACCGTAAAAATAGGAAAAAGAAAAAGAAGTTAGGAGAAAGGGGAAGAAGAAGAAAAATGATTAAAAGTGGAATTCTTGAGAGCCCAAGAGAAAATGAATAAAAGGAAAAAGAATTACATTAGTACAGTAATCGGCAAACCGTGGTTCGCAAGTCACATGCGGCTCTTTGGCCCCTTGAATATAGCTCTTCAGTCTCTCTCTGATTCTCTCCCTCCCTCTGTCTCTCTCTCTCTGTGTCTCTCTCTGTCTGTCTGTCACTGTCTCTGTCCACAAAATACCGCGTGGAGCAACGATGAGATGACAGACACAGAGAGACACAGAGACACATGCACAGAATGAGTGAGTGAGAGACAGATAGACACACACATACACACACAGAGTGATAGAGAGAGACGAAGGGAGGGGAGAGAGACACAGACAGACAGGCACAGAGAGAGGGGGGGAGGGAGGGAATCAGATAGAGACTGACAGACACACTGAGAGAGACAGAGGGAGGGAGGGAGAGACAGAGAGAGAGAGACAGAGCAAGGGAGGGAGGGAATCAGAGAGAGAATGACAAACACAGTACAGAGAGAGACAGAGAGGGGGAGGGAGGGAGAGACAGACAGACAGAGAGAAGCACACAGAGAGAGGGGGGAGGGAATCAGAGAGAGACAGAGGGGGAGAGGGAGGGAATCAGAGAGAGACTGACAGACACACAGAGAGAGACAGATGGAGGGGGAGTGAGGGAGGGAGAGACATACAGACAGAGAGACACAGAGAGAGAGAGACACACACACAGAGTGAGTGATTGAGTGAATGAGAGAGAGACAGACAGACACACACACACAGAGTGACAGAGATGGGAAGAGGGAGGGGAGAGAGACAGAGATACACAGAGAGAGAGAGACATAAAGAAAAAGAGAGAAAGGGAAAGAAAAAAGAAAGAAAGAAAAAGAAAGTGGGAGAGGGAGATAAGAAAGAGAACTTGTGACCACAATTGAGCCCAAAATGTTGGTTGCTAAGCAAGACCATTGTTAAGTGAGTTTTTCCAAGTTGGCCACGCCCACCCAGTCACATGACTGCTGAGCCACTCCCACAAAACAGGCCACACCTTCTTTTAGCTCTCAAAAGAAATTTCAATTGTTGTACTGTTGATATTTGGCTCTGTTGACTAATTAGTTTGCCCACCACTGCATTAGTAGATTAAAGGGAATAGTAGTATGATTGGTATTGTTATGTAACTAATTAAGAGATAAAGAAACTATAGTATATTATTAATTGTAGAAAAAATGGAAAGAAATGCTTTCTATGTTAAAACTGCCATGACCTCAGTAACTGGTTACCTCAGATGTCTATGAGTTCACCTAATTAGTAGCACCAGGCAATATCAGAAACTATCTAGATATGTGAGACTCTATCCTGGCTGGGATGTTCTTAGAGATTGACAAGGAGAATGCACCAATAAGATGCTGTTGCTATATGCTCTTTGCTTTGTTTGTAAAAACTGTATAAAAAGAATAAACTCTATGGAGGCAGATGAAGAATTTGGAATGAACCCTGTTATTACCGGTCTCTGAATCCATCATGGTTTCACAAAAATGCTGAATGCACCATATTTTGAGCAATTTCTTCTCTTTTTTCTTTTTTCCTTTCCTTTCCTTTACCTTTTCTTTTCCTGAGGGGAATATGGTAAGCGTGTAAGATTTGGAGTCAAAATAATAATATATGCACATAAGAAAACCTGCTTGCTTATGTAAATTTAATTGCTAGATACCGTATTTTTCACAATATAAGATGCACCGGAGTATAAAACAAACCTTAGTTTTTAGGGAGGAAAATAGGGGGGGGGGTGGAATTCTGCCTACCAGGTATTCATCCGGCTATCCTTAGTCTGGTCAGCTTCAGCACATTAGTTTGCTGATTTTGAGTGCATGCACTTATTATACCCTGGACTATGTATCCCAAGTGAGGCCACACTGATTAACAATCACTTGCAATCATAAACAATCATTATTGAGGGCAAGTGAGAAATGTATTTGGACCAAAAAGGAGTACACTTTCCTATCTAAACTCTATCTGAGATCATCAACCAGCATGATCGATGCTATTTCTATTCTGGAAACTTGAAGCGGTAATACTAGCAAATTATTTGCTCCACAGAAAAGTTGAAGGGCATACTCAAATGAGAAAACTCAAAGAAGATGACCACAATTTGCAAAAGAATGTGTTGCATTGAAGAGAAGTAGATTTTCCATTCCTTGAGAAATTGTTTTAGAAGCACAGACTCCATTTTGTTTTGTCTCTACTATTCCAAGCCTCACTTAGATGTACCGGTATCCAAATGGGTGAGCATGCTGCAGTAAAAAAAAGCTTTTTTTCAGCCCTTATGAGGTGCTAATAAATGAAGCGATCTTCCATGCATTGTCTGCTTTTCTCATTGCTGCTCCCTCCGATGATCAGCTGTGCTTTAGAAGCTTTTTTTCTAATGAGGGGCTAACATTGGAGGAAGCAGCAATGAGAAAAGCAGGCAAAGCACAGAAGATCGCTTCACTCATTAGCACCTCACTAGGGCTGAAAAAAGAGCTTCGAAAAAGGTACATTCAGAGTATAAGATGCACCCAGTTCTAATTAAGTCTGAATCCTGGATGATACCTGCCGCTACCTTTTTAAAAGTCATTAATGAAACTAATTCTTACTGCCCTGCATTGGGTGATCTTCTATCATCACTATTCCAATAAATTAAATATGCTAAGGCTATATGAACATTGTTAATATTTTCTATTGACATTCATTCCATGTATTCTCATTGACCACTTGATATTTCAAAAGTCTATTACTTATTCAATACCTACTATTTTATTGTCAATGCTAGATAAAAAACTAGCTTTCTAGAAAGGACCAAAGTGAGAAATAATCTTGATTATGGATGGGTGTATGATTTGGGGTGTATGTATAGATTGCTATATAAGAGGGATCTGCAGAATTTTTCTTGCCTTGCCAAGATCATTCTATTCCCAGATCTCCTAGATCAATGATCACTAACCTTTTTGCCATCCTGTGCCAAAAGTGGGGGGAGCGCGGGTGGGTGTCATGTGTGTGCATGCCCACAACACATAGTTTTTAGTTTAGTTTAGTTTAGTTATATTTTTATACTGCCCTACTCCTGAAGGACTCAGGATGGTGTATAGCCAAAATAAAACACAGATATACAAAGGTTAAAACAATTTAAAAACATATTAAATAATTTGGCCCATAATAAAGTTAAAAACCAAACAAACCCAATTAAAGTTAATAAAATTTGTATTTACGCCAGCTCAGCTTGTTGAAAAAGAAAAGTTTTAAGAGCACAGCGTAGGTCAGGGATAATTCGTAACTTCAGGGGCAATTCATTCCAGAGGACATGTGCTCCCACAGAGAAGGCTCTCCCCCCTGGGTGTCACCAGTTGACATTGTTTAGCCGACGGCACCATGAGGAGACCCTTTCTATGGGAGCGTACTGGCCAGTGGGAGGCTCTTGGTGGCAGAAGGCGATCTCGTAGGTATCCAGGTCCTAAGCCGTGGATCTCTTTAAAGATGGTAACCAACACCTTGAATTGCACCCGGAAGATCACTGGAAGCCACTGTAGCTTGCGCAGGAATGGTGTTACATGGGAACGCCGTGTCACTCCCATAATTACCCATGCGGCTGCATTCTGGACCAGTTGGAGCCTCCAGCTGCTCTTCAAGGGTAGCTCCATGTAGAGAGCATTACAGTAGTCCAGACGGGAAGAGATGAGGGCATGAGTGACTGTGCGCAGGGCATCCCGATCCAGAAAGGGACGCAACTGGTAGATCAGGTGAACCTGATAAAAAGCCCCCCTGGCGACAGCCGTCATATGATCGTCCAAGGACAGCCATGCATCCAGGAGGACACTCAAGTTGCAAGCCCTTCCTGTGGGGGCTAAGGTCTCACCCCCCATAGCCAGCGATGGAACCAGCTGACTGTAACAGGACGCCAGGAACCACAGCCATTCAGTCTTGGAGGGGTTGAGCCTGAGCCTGTTCTTCCCCATCCAGATCCGCATGGCCTCCAGGCACTGGGACATCATGTTAAGGGCAACATTGGGGTGGTCTGGGGATGAAATGTACAGCTGCGTATCATCAGCGTTTTGATGGAACTTTATCACAAAACTCCAGATGATCTCACCCACCAGCTTCACATAGATGTTGAACAGAAGGGGTGAGAGGACCGACCCCTGGGGTACTCCACAAGTGAGGCACCTTGAAGATGACCTCTGCCTTCCCTCCCCGTCAACACAAACTGTGAATGGTCAGAGAGGAAGGAGTACTCAGTTCCTTGCTGTACTCAGGCCTGAAACCCAACTGGTACAGATCAAGATAGACAGCTTCATCCAGGTACTTGGGAAGCTGTTGCACCATCACACTCTCAACAACCTTTGCCACAAAGCAAAGGTTGGAGACTGGATGATAGTTTGCCAAAAGCACCGGGTCCATGAAAGGCTTCTTGAGGAGGGCCCTCACCACTGCCTCTTTCAAAGCGGTGGGGAAGAAACCCTCTCTCAAAGAAGCGTTGATAATACCATGGAGCCAGCCTCGTGTAACTTCCCGGGTGGCCAGCACCAGCCAGGAGGGACACGGGTCCAATAAACATGTGGCAGCGCTAAGCCTACCCAAGATCCGGTCTATGTCCTCGGGAGTCACAGGGTCAAATTCCTCCAAGATAACGTTCTCAAGACTCGCCTCCATCACCCCATCTAGCCCCACCCAGTCAGAGTCCAGTCCTTCCCAAATCTGAGCGATTTTGTCTTGCAGGTATTGTACAAAATCCTCAGCTTTACCCTGCAAGGGGTCCTCCCATGCTTCCATATGCAAAAGGGAGCAGGTCACCCTAAACAGGGCGGCTGGGCGATTATCTGCAGACACAATAAGAGCGGAAAAATAATTAGACTTTGCCGCTTTTATCGCCACTAGGTAGGTCTTGATATATGACCTCACCAGTGTCCGATCAGATTCGGAACGGCTGGCCCTACAACTGCTCTCTAGGCATCTTTTCCGGTGCTTCATCTCCCTCAGCTCCTCAGAGAACCAAGGAGCCAACCGGGTTCAGCACTGGATCAGAGGCCGCAAAGGCATGACATGGTCCAAAGCCCCAGCAGCTGCCCTATTCCATGTGGCCACCAGTTCTCCAGCTGAGTCGTGAGCCAGAGCCTCAGTGAATGGCCCAAGCTCTGTCAGGAACCTATCAGGGAACTGGACTTCCCGTTTCCAGAGACAACGGACGTGTTTTCCGACGCGTCTGCCGCTTGTTTTCTCTGGTGAACCCCTTCGGGGGTTTTGAGGGTCCTGGAGAGACTCTCTTTACTGTAGGGATGGCTGCGGGGGGTCCCCCCCCCCCAGACAGCAGTCGGGGGGAGCCCTTCCCGCTTCGACCTAGGAGCTGGAGAACAGATAGCGTGGGGAGCTTCCTCTTGCCAACGGATGCCGGAATGATTAGAAAATTCCTATTTGGATGGAAATGCCGGGGACGGAGGATTGCACCAGGTCTCCTGTATTAAGAATGTGACTGTGAGTTTTTGTTTAATTCATTTGATCTTTTTGCAAAGAAGAAATAGAGGGGAGTTTTGTTTGCAGAAACCCCCCCTCGTAAAAGGCGGCGTTTTAAAATGCTCTCTGGAAAGGAGAAGGAAAAAGAATTACTGGCATCCGAATTAAAATTACTTTAAAGTGGAAACTTTGTTACTTAAGTAGTTAATTGTGGCAACATTCTAACGAGCCTTAGCAGCAATGGAACTTTTGTTTGCATTTTCTTCTCAACAATGAGGTGGAAGATGGCTCCCTTTGTTCTCAATTGAAAACTCCCTGACCCAGTGAAAGCAGTCTCACAGTGTTTTTGAAACATCTAAATGCACAATTTACTTGCTACCGCTCCCAAGAAGCCCTCGGTGACTCTCCCAAAGTGGATTATTCTTTTTAAGAGGATTAATTTTCTTCTCTGGTCTTTATTGCAGCTTTGGATTTGAATTTTGAACTGAACTTTTCTCCTGCACCTTGGACGTTTCTGACTGCTCACTTCTCTGGCGCCATTTTTATTGTACAATTATAAAGAACAATGGCACATAGAAAACCTCCAGCTGGAAAGTCCCTTTCTGCCCCATCATCTGCCAGATCCAGTCCGATCTCACAACAAGGGAAAATCACTGAGATGTTCCAAAAAGAGTCAACTGGAGAGACTTCCCAAGAACCTACCACCAAAGAGATGCTGCAGGAGATAATGACAGAAATACGAGAAATTAGAAAGGACTTGACAGATTTAAAATTAGAAATGCGAGAGACGAAAGGAAATACAATAGAAAACAAACAAAAAATTGAGTTGTTAGAGAAAGGGGCAGAGGAGACGAAGGAGGAGTTAGGAGAAATACAAAAAGCGGGAGAAATTACTATGCAAATGTCAAAAATTGAGTTTGAGAGAATGTCTTTTTTCCTCAGATTTCAGAATGTTCCTGAAGAGCAAGGGGAGGACCTTAGGGACCTAATGAGCACAATTTTAGCAGATTTTATTAAAAAAAAACAAAGAATATATTTGGGGGGATATAGACATGATCTATAGAATTAATTCTACATATGCCAGGATAAATGAAGTACCAAGAGAAATTCACATTAAATTTTTAAGAAGATTTACAAGGGATGAGATACTGAGGGCACAACGGGGTGGGTCATTAAAATATCAAGATAAGGAGATCACTATATTGAAGCAGATTCCAAAAAAAATTCGAGAGATTAGAAGGAAATATTCCTTCTTATCTAAAAAGCATTTCAAAAAAGGAATCTGGTTTAAATGGTTGATGCCTGAGGGATTGCTGGTATACTGGGAAGGGGGTAGAGTCAGAATCAAAACAGTAGGAGAGGTGGAGGCTTTTCTTAGAAAGCACTCCCCACTCCTAGAAGAAAGAGATGGAAGAGGGGGAGCCACGGCTCCGCCTATTGAAGAGAAGGAGCAAGAAGACACTATTGCTAAGAGACTTAGATCTCAAAAATAAGTATGTTTTGAAATCCACTATAACTAAGATGGATGCTTAAAAAAATAATAATAATAATCGAATGTATGAAATGTAATATGTTATATATAATTCTCACCACTATATAATTTTTTTTTAAAAATGTATTTTTATGAACTCCCGGAGGCGACCACCGACCCTGACATGGAAATCCTAAAATGTTATCATTAAACCCTACCATTTCCCCTTTTCCTATATAATTGTAAAAACCAATAAAATTGTTTGAAACAGGAACCTATCAGGGTCCACCAGGCGCCTGGGGTGGAACCACCTGCTCGGTTCCGCCTCCCTGCAGGGGGGGGAGTAGTGGATTAGAAATCCACCCAAAGGAGCAAGTGATCTGACCATTACAAGGGTTCAATAGCTATATCCCCTCTTCCCAGATCTTTGAGACACTGACCAGAGACAAAAATCAAGTCCAGAGTGTGTCCCCGATGTGCGTAGGGCTCTAAACTAATTGGGTCAGATCCATGGCTGTCATGGAGGCCATGAACTCCTGAGCTGCCTCCGATGCTTCACTGACAAATGGCAGGTTGAAATCCCTCATGGGAGTACTAATGACCACCCCGGCAATCACGTCAAGCAGCTCGGGCAGGGCGGCCACCATGCAGCCAGGAGCCAGGTACAGTGGTACCTCGCTTCACGAACGCCTCTCTTCACGACCAATTCGCTGTACGACCAGAAATTTTCCAAAAAATGTGCTCCGCTGCACGAACCCTGCCTCGCTTCACGTACCGGAGCCGCGGACATTTTATCTACGAACGAATGTTGTGAGGGGGACGGGTGTGTGTGTGGAAGCGAAGGCGGAGGGGAGGGAGGAGCTGCCTTCCCAGCGGGGCTCCGCAGCTGAGGGGCGATGGAGCAGTTTGCGCGGTTTGCTCCATCGCCCCTCAGCTGTGGAGCCCGGCCGGGAAGGCAGCTCCTTCCCCCCTGTCTTCGCTTCCACACACACACCGCGCGCGGCTGCCAGCATCACTTTCGCCCGTCTCTTTCTGGGCTCGGGGCTTCTGCTTGTCGGGACGCTTCCCGAAGCTGGCCGCGGGGCTGCTTCCTTCTCAAAGCTTCCTTCCCAAAGTCAAAATCGCTAAAGAAGAAGAAAATAAATCAGGCAAGCAAGGAACGAAAGAAAGAAGAGATTCCAGTCCAAACTCCCCCTTAAATACATTTTCCCTTTCTAATCCCATTCAAAGAACGTTCGCTGTTTTGTAAAGAAAGAAATAGAGACCTACCAATAGAGACCTTACCAAATAGCGAACGTTCTTTGAATGGGATTAGAAAGGGAAAATGTATTTAAGGGGGAGTTTGGACTGGAATGTTTCACATTTTCCCTTTCTAATCAAAATAAATTAAGGAAAAAAGCGGGTACGTATGTGAGTGGGCGATTGGTAGGTCTCTATTTCTTTCTTTACAAAACAGCGAACGTTCTTTGAATGGGATTAGAAAGGGAAAATGTATTTAAGGGGGAGTTTGGACTGGAATCTCTTCTTTCTTTCGTTCCTTGCTTGCCTGATTTATTTTCTTCTTCTTCTTTAGCGATTTTGACTTTGGGAAGGAAGCTAGACCAACCTTTCCCCTTCCCCCTCTCCAGATCCGGGCCGGCAGAGAGAGAAAGAGAGAGATGGAGAGATCGGAAAGAAAGAAGTTGTTACATACTTACTCGAAACTGGCTGCTTTAAGGGGCCTCTTTAAGAAAAATCCCCCCCGTCGTAAACAACCGCTCGAACTGAAAAGATTGCAAGGCTAAAGATTCGTTCACTCGGTGCTGGATAATGAAGGGTGAAGTCCCGCCAAAGTCTGAAAGCCGCCGCTTTCGGCTTTTTAAAGCGCAAAACCAAAGCTTCTCCAGCTTCAGGTCGGACTCCAGCTTCAGCGCGCCCCCCCAGATGTTGCGCCCGGTGCGCCCCCTGCACCCCCTATGCTACGCCTCTGCCGGAGGGAGCTGGAAGAGAGCTCGGAGGTCCTCTAGTCCAGCCTCTGCTCAAGCAGAACTAGAGCCTCCGCTAGTCCAGATCAGGGGCTGTCTCCTTCTTTCTGAAAATCTTCCGTGCCACTTCCCCAGATGCATGGAGAGGCCAAAAGCGGCCGCGCTGGAGCTCCATCCCCAGAGGCTTTTCAGAAAGAAGGAGACAGCCCCTGATCTGGACTAGCGGAGGCTCTAGTCCTGCTTGAGCAGAGGCTGGACTAGAGCAGGGGTCCCCAACCTTTGCAACTTTAAGTCTGAAGGACTTCAGCTCCCAGAATTCTCCAGCCAGCAAAGCTCTCTTCCAGCTCCCTCCGGTTCACTTTGGGGCTGGAGCAGTGGCTTCCTTCCTCCCAGAAGAGCGATCCCTCAAAAGCGCCGAGTGAACGAATCAATCTCCCGGGGACGGGAGATTGAAACAGCGCGCACGCACGCACACCTCTCCTGGGAGGGAGGAAGCCACTGCTCCAGCCCCAAAGTGAACCGGAGGGAGCTGGAAGAGAGCTCGGAGGTCCTCTAGTCCAGCCTCTGCTCCCTGCCCGGCTCCCTTGCTCTGAGCTGCACTTTGGAGCGGGCAGCAATCCCTCAAAAGCGCCGGGTGAACGAATCTTTAGCCTTGCAATCTTTTCAGTTCGAGCGGTTGTTTATGACGGGGGGGGGGATTTTTCTTAAAGAGGCCCCTTAAAGCAGCCAGTTTCGAGTAAGTCTGTAACAACTTCTTTCTTTCCGATCTCTCCATCTCTCTCTCTTTCTCTCTCTGCCGGCCCGGATCTGGAGAGGGGGAAGGGGAAAGGTTGGTCTAGCTTCCTTCCCAAAGTCAAAATCGCTAAAGAAGAAGAAGAAAATAAATCAGGCAAGCAAGGAACGAAAGAAAAAAGAGATTCCAGTCCAAACTCCCCCTTAAATACATTTTCCCTTTCTAATCCCATTAGAATCCCTTCGGAAGTTTACTTGCCTTGCCCCGGTGTCAGTGCCCCGGTGTCTGTTTTCTTTACAAAACAGCGAACGTTCTTTGAATGGGATTAGAAAGGGAAAATGTATTTAAGGGGGAGTTTGGACTTTTCCAAAGAGGCTTTTCAGAAAGAAGGAGACAGCCCCTGATCTGGACTAGCGGAGGCTCTAGTCCTGCTTGAGCAGAGGCTGGACTAGAGGACCTCCGAGCTCTCTTCCAGCTCCCTCCGGTTCACTTTGGGGCTGGAGCAGTGGCTTCCTTCCTCCCAGGAGAGGTGTGCGTGCGTGCGCGCTGTTTCAATCTCCCGTCCCCGCCCCGGCTCCCTTGCTCTGAGCTGCGCTTTGGAGCGGGCAGCGATCCCTCAAAAGCCCCCAGGCTGGTCCTCCTCCTCACCCGGATCCAGAGCGGCGCTCCCCGCCCGGCCTTTGGAGGGGAGGGTGGTGACATTGCTTAAAGAGAAACCTGCTATTTCTACGTTTGTTTTAATGATGTCGTCCTTCTGCCCGCGCTGATAGGCTTTAACATGGTTGCGACTTCCTGTAGGAACGGTCGTGGAGAGAAACAGACCAAAAAACAAGGTCAGAACGGATTAACCGGATTTACATTGAACCCTATGGGAAACTGTGCCTCTCTTCACGACCAATTTGGTTCGCGAAAAGAGTCAGTTCAAGAATTATGACCAAAAAACAAGGTCGGAACGGATTAATCGGATTTACATTGAACCCTATGGGAAATTGTGCCTCGCATCACGACCAAATCGCATCACGACCAGAGTCATTTCACGAATTAAGTTCGTGAACCGAGGTACCACTGTATATGGTCAGCAAGCCCATCTGGACCCCACGACCCCACTTCACAAAGACGGACTCACATCCTACTGTCTCTCTCTTCTTGGGAACAGACCCTCTTTTATAACAACTGCCACCCCCCCCACCCCTACCCTGAGCCCTAGGCTGATGAAATGCATGGAAACCTTGTGGGCACAATTCCACAAGGGGAAACGCCCCCAGTCCTTGCCCAACCAGGTCTCCGTAATATCTGCCAGATCCGCTTCTCCCTCCTGCACAAGATCACAAATGAGGGGGGCTTTCTTTACCATGGACCTGGCATTGCACAACACAGACACAGCCCCTGGCCCTGAAGATCTGAACAACCTGGGGGACAAGAGAAGCCTTGGACACCGGAGCACGCAACCACTCAAAGACAGTGGGCGCACACTCCCAAAACCTGATCTGCCCCCCTGCTACCACCATACCTGCCCCTCCCACCCACAGCACTGATGGAACAATCTTTACTAATTTGGACCTTAACCCCCTCCCTTACCTCTAGCCCTGCACCCCCAATGCCACAGCCCCCATCCAGGCCCAGCTTTGACCCTGGTGGATTACCCCCCAAACCCACCCGGTTCGTATAAATAACACCCTCCCTGCTACCCCTTAAAAATCGACTAAAAGAACCCTTTAAAAAAAACCAAATATTCCTCTCCATTCGATGCCACCTCTCAGGATTCCAAAATCCATCATCAAGGAAGTTCGTAGATAGTCCAGATAGCCAATCTTGAGAGAGGGGGGACCCACTCAAGGCATATAGTTTGACAGCTGTATAAGATAACATAGTCCACGAAAAAAAACCCTGAGAGAGAGCTCAAACGGCTGATATTATAAGTCCAGGAAGACAACACGCCAAAGCGATGAAAAGCAGAAGCTCTCCCTCCTGCCCTCTCACTGCAGCAGGGGGAGTCCTTAGGCTGAGGTCTTCATAGACCGCTCTCTCACACCGGTCATGTTGGGAGATCTAATGTCCCAGTTCTTCAGACAGGACAGGCAAGTTCATCAGCCCAGCAACATCATCCCTGTTACCTCCTGGAGGAGTGGCAAAATGGGGCACCCAAAGGATGATAAAGGAGCAGTCCCCATCAAAAATGAGCCCAAATGGGTAGTAGACAGTGGCGATCACATGTCCCAGGTGGTTGTCCAAAAAGATAGAAAAAAGCATCCCTCAGAGAGCACGCAACCTTCCAGCGCGCCAGAGAGAAATCCTGGTGAAAATGAGATCAGTCTCTCCAGCCACATCCCCTGTACAAAGCCTGGGGAGAAAGGGGAAAGAAAGAGGATGGGAAAAAAGGGGGAGGGGGAGGAGGGAAAGGATAACAGAGGGAAAGGTGACAAAAAAGGAAAGGAAAAGAAAAGTAGAAGGGAAGTAGAAGGGAAGGAGGGGAGGGGAAGGGAAGGAGAGATAGGGGGAGAGAAAAAAGAAATAGGAAGGGAAAAGAGGAAAAAGCGAGAGGAGGAGTAGAAAGGGGAAAGAGGGAAAGGAGAGAGGAAAGGAAATAAGGAAGAAAAGAATGACTTGGACAAGGGGTGGTAAGGGGGGTGGGGGGCGGGAGGTGGAGGGGCTTGTCTGCCCCTCCTAACATTCCAGGTCGATAGCAAAAACCCTGGAAAATCACACCATGCTCAACCGCCCCCATCACTGCAGCTAGGAGGAGCCAGACCCTCCGAAGACTGTAGCCTCCTCGGCATTTCCTCAGCATCTTTTGCACCGGCAATGCTCCGGCCTACATTGTCACCCACTCGCCCGCTCATCAGCTAGTCCCTGCGGGCCAGCCGCAGCTCTCTCCGACGTTGGAACAGGACACTAGGCAGCTCCAATAAATCCTCGGGAGCTCCGGCAGCCAGGTCAAGGTCCCATAATCAACCCCCGAAACCCCCTCCAGTGAAGCCAGGAGCCTCCCCTAGGGTAAGATCAACAGCAGTTTGCGGCCATCTTCTCAGGCATGTGCAGAAGGGAAAAAAACATAATTCTATGCGCTCTCCTCCCGTGCATGCATGTGCAACCTCCCCCGTGCTCCCCATGCTTTTGGCACATTATGGCATGGTGGACCCGTTTTTCACCCTTCTCATGCTCCAGACCTTTTCTACGAGCCTGGGGAGGGGGAAAATGGCCTTCTCCATCCCCACGGAGGCCCTCCAGTGGCCGGAAACTCCAGAGATTTGCAAACTCTATTACCAAAACAAGAAACAATGATATCTTAAGCTCATACAGACACAAAATTTTGGGAAGAGTCTCAGACAGACCCCTCCCAAATTCAGAAGGTATACGAAGGGGAAGGAACTACAGTATAATCAGACTTGCAGGATACTAGCTTCCAAGTAAGGTCCTATGGTAGACTAAACATCTCTTTTTTTTTTTAATTGAAAAAGTTTTATTGAAACCAATTTTCCCCCTTTTTACCCCCCGACATATAATATAAATCACATACCAATACTATACCCCCTCCCCTCCCCCTGTCTTAAAATTAATTTGTCATTCCAGTATTGTGTCCCCTCACCTCCAAACAATCATAATATAAATCTCTCTTAAAATAAAAATATCCCATTAACCCCATCTTCTAAATTAATTGAACATATATAAATCATAATATAAATTTCTCTAGACATAACCATATCCCGTTAATCCCATCTTCTAAATTAATTATGCATATGTATTTCCCCACCCTCCACCCTAACCCTCCCCCACCTCCCATTCAAACCCACCCCCCTGACTTCCGCTATACACCACTCTAATAATTCCAAACATCCCATGTAATATTTGCTCTATTCACATTGTTTCACTCTCATATCACCCTATCAATCTAAACATTCTTACCTAAAGGCTATATAGTACTTCCTGGTCTGATATCTATTCTGTATATAATCAATCCACTTTACCCATTCCTGTGCATAATTCTCCTGTTTCTGATCTTTTAAAAAAGCTGAGATTTTTGCCATTTCAGCAAACCCCGCCACTTTTTGAATCCATTGATCAATTGTCGGTAAGAAATCTTTTTTCCAATGTTGAGCAATCAACAACCTCGCTGCTGTAACCATATACAAAATCAATTTTGTTTCCCCTTTAGTAAAATCCTTAATTATACCCAATAAAAACATTTGCGGGATAAATTGTATTCTTTTCTTAAATACATTTTGCATAACCCACCATACTTTTATCCAAAAAGCTTTAACCTTATTGCAAGTCCACCATACGTGAAAAAAAGTAGCATCTAAACACCCGCATCTCCAGCATTTAGGTTGAACATTTGGGTACATACATGATAACTTCTTAGGATCTAAATACCATCTGTAAAACATTTTATAAAAATTCTCCCTTAAATTCTGTGACTGCGTAAATTTAACATTCTGAACCCATATTTTTTCCCACGTATCCATCATAACCGGTTCATCAAGATTCTGAGCCCATTTAATCATACAATCCTTCACCAATTCACTTTCTGAGTCTCTTTCTAACAATACATTATATATTCTTTTAATATGTTTTGGACCAAGGTACCAAGAGGAACAAAGGTAAAGGCAAGAAAGAAATTTAAGCTGTGGGAGGAGCAGAGCCGAAAACTAGCCTGGTGGAGAGAGATCTTCAGCAAATGCTCTCAATGTTTCAGACAAGGCCAAAAGATGTTTAAACTATTATCCTGGAACGTGAATGGATTGAACTCGCCACAAAAAAGGAAAAAAATATTTTATTATTTGAAGCAATTTAATAATGATGTGGTCTGCCTTCAAGAAACTCATATTAGGCTGCAAGATCAGAAGTATTTATTGAATCCAAGATTGGGAACATTTTATGCAGCCTCTAGTTTGGTAAAGAAAAATGGAGTGGTGATATATATAAATAAAAGATTTTCAGCTAAAATTATAGAGGCGGATGATAGTGGTAGATATATAGCAATTGAACTTGATACAGATTTTGGTTCTATTTTGGTGGTAGGAATATATGCACCCAATCAGCAACAAGAAAGTTTTTACAGGGGGCTTCCGGTTCCGGCTCCAGCGGCGACGGGCGAGCCTGGGGCTCGCTCGCCGCTTTGTTGCCTTTTCTACCCCCCCACGGGGGCGAGACACTCCGGTTACTGGAGGTCTCCCATAGGGTCGGCTCGGAGGAGACGTTTCTCCTCACAGCGGTGGGGAGAGCGATCCCCTCCGCGACCTAGGTGAGGAGGAACATGCTGCGGGGGGTTCTCCCTTCGCCAACGGCTGTCGGCGCCATTCACTTCAATGTAGAGGGCTGAGCGGAAGAGATCGGAAGGCTTGCCGAGGCTTCAGCTGCGAGGGAGAGTGAGTTTAAAAAGACTTTTTTTTTCTTGCTGCCAGCCAGGCTGAACGGACTGGGAGGGGGGTGTTTGTTTTAAAAAAAAAAACCTCGGACTTAAGCGGCACTTAAAAATGGCTTCTCTGGAAGAGAAAGCGGAAATTTTAAATCCGGACTGTCTCTAACAAGGGAAAGTGGTATGCGGCTACTTGCAACATTGTTTCTAGGTCTGGCTGGTTAAAATTTTTTATTTTTCTACTCTCTCCTCTGGGCTCTGAGATGGGCGGTGGAAAGTGGCTTTTCTTTGTCCCTGCCTGACTATTTTAACTATGGAAAATTCCTAGCGTCTCTTTACAATTGGGACTCTCTCTGGATATTAATGAAGAATTTTTTTTTTGCTGGATTTGTGATTCCTTTCTGGATTACCTTCGTTATTATAACTATTGAGCTGGAAAATTGTCTCTCTCTTGGTTCCTGAATTTTACAACGTTTCAACCTTGATCTGAACTTTTGGCTCCTGGTTAGTCTCACCAACCCCACCCTGAAAACGCCATTTTGGTGGCACTGACTCTAACAGTTAAGATGTCTCACGAAACAGCACTGACAAGTTTAGAACAACGGATGGCTTCTCTTGAAACTGTTATACAAACTTTGGTAAACCAAATTCAGGCCCAGAGGGCTGAAAACATCAATTTCAAGAAGGAGCTATTGGACACAAGGAAGCAAGTGCTGGAAAACATACAGAAGACTGAAGAATTGGAAGGGGGGTTGGTGGGGGTTAAGGGAGAGATTAAAAATGTTACTAAAGAGGTTGGGGAAACAGATGGGCATGTGTCTAGGATTGATATGGAAAGAATGACATATTTTTTGAGATTTCAGAACGTTCTTGAGGAATCTGGTGAATGCCTCCCTGATCTTATGAGCACAATTTTAGCAGACTATTTACAAAAAACTAAAGATGAGATCAGGGGGGACATTGACCTAGCCTATAGAATTAACTCAGCATATGCCAGGATAAATGAAGTGCCTAGAGAGATACATGTGAAATTTGTTAGAAGGTCAACCAGAGAGGAAATCCTGAGGGCGCAGAGAGAGAACCCTTTAATTTACCAACAAAAAACGGTCACTATCTTGAAGCAGATTCCTAGAAAGATTCGAGAAGCAAGGAGGAAATTTTCCTTCTTGTCTAAAATTTTATTTGATCATGGGATTTGGTTCAAGTGGGTGACACCCGAAGGGATGCTGGTGTTCTGGGAAGGAGGAAGAGTGAGGATTAAAACAGTTGCTGAGGCGGAAGCCTTTCTTAAAAAATATTCCTCTGCCCTGGGGGAAGATCCAGGGGGGACGGAGGGGGCCACGGCCCCGCCCGCTCGGGGCCAGGGAGGAGAAAAAGAAGATACAATAGCCAAGAGACTTAGATCGAAAAAATAACTTTGCCTTGATTTTTCTGAACAATTTTGCATAATATCTGTATCTGGATTTTTTGTAAATGTCTGACAGCATGGAATTGAGAATTTAGGTATATGTACTTGCTTTTACCTTGTAGTGTTATGAAAAATGCTTTTTTTTGTTATCTTTTTATTGTGTATTTTGAGGTCTCGGAAGGGCCGACGACTCTGACGTGAATGCTCTCAAAATTTCTTTGTATCCCTTACCCTACCCTATAGAAAAATGTAAAACCAATAAAACTTTTTCAATATAAAAAAAAAAAGTTTTTACAGGATCCTTCACTCAAAAATTTTGGATTGGAACTTTAAGAGTATTTTAATTATGGGTGATTGGAATGGAGTGATCTCTCCAAGGATAGACAAGAGAACAATGACTAAGGTTGCCACTAAACTACCACAGGTTGTTTTTTATTTAAAAGATGACTTGAAATTAAAAGATGTTTGGAGGATACAACATCCAGGTGAGATGGACTTTTCGTTTTATTCAGATAGGCATAAATCTTTTTCAAGGATTGATTTTTTTTTGCTAACACCGGATCTACTTCCTAAAGCTAAGAAAACTAAGATATTCTCCAGGACGTTAACTGATCATAGCCCGGTGTGGTTAGAGATTGAATTAGGGAAGAGGTTAAGAAGGTCATGGAGAGTAAACGAAAATTTATTTAGATATGAAAAAAATGTTGATGAACTTAAAAAGCATATGAAGGAATTTTTTAGTTTTAATATGAACAAAGGTACTTCTATTGAAATAGTATGGGATGCAAGTAAAGCTTATATGCGTGGGGTCCTGATACATATGAATTTTAAACATAAACAAAGCAGACAGAAAAAGAGGATGGATTTGGAGAATGAAATTAAAAAAAAGGAGCAGTTACTTATAGTAACACCAAAAGATGTGACACTCCAGATGGCGATAAAGTTGTTGAAAGATCAATTTCAAATGCTTATATCAGAACAAACAGCAACTAACTTACAATTTGCTAAACATAATACTTTTGCTAACGCTAATAAACCTGGTAGGTGGTTGGCCTACACCTTGAGAAAGAATACGAATAATAGAATTATTGATAGAATTGAATATGGAGGGAAAACGGTATACCAACAAGATTTGATTAAAAAATCATTTGTGGATTATTATACCAAGTTATATTTACAGGATAATATACAGAATAACTTAATAGACGACTTTCTGGAAGGAAAAAGGGTTACTAAAATATCCATGCTTCAAAAGGCAAATTTGGAACGTATGATAACTGCAGATGAGATTATTTTAGCTATAAACCAACTTAAATTAGCCAAGGCTCCAGGGACTGATGGTTTGACTGCAATCTACTATAAAACTTTACAATTGGAAATGATTGAATATCTTACAGAATTATTTTCTAATATTCAGCAAGGAGGTAAAATACCTCTCTCATGGAAAGCGGCTTTTATATCAGTGATACCTAAAGACAAAGACGGCCCCAAGAAACCAGAGGATTACAGACCGATATCTCTTCTAAATACAGATTATAAAATATATGCTAAAGTACTTGCCAACAGATTGATGCCAGTTATCCAAGAGGTTATTCATTATGACCAAGCAGGATTTATTGAAGGCAGACATATGAAGGAGAATGTAAGGCAACTTATAGATTTAATTGACTATCTTGATAAGAATAAACAGGTCTCTGCAGTGCTGGTTTTTCTGGATGCGGAGAAAGCCTTCGATCGTGTGAACTGGAATTTTCTAACCAAGACGTTGGAAAAGATGGATATGGGACCACTGTTTCGACAAGCGATTGGAGCAATTTACCAGCAACAAAACCCACAACTTATTATCAACGGAAATCTGTCCACAACTTTTGATATACAAAAAGGTACAAGACAAGGATGGCCATTATCTCCATTGTTATTTATTTTAACTCTGGAAGTCTTGTTGAATACAATTCGGGACTCAAATTCTTTAAGTGGTATAATTATTAGGCAAAAGGAATACAGAACTAGGGCATTTGCTGATGATCTGGTGGTTACCCTTTCACATCCTCTGAATTCAATAATCCAGATGAAAAATATTATTACAGAATTTGGCATGGTGTCTGGGTTTAAACTGAATCAAAATAAAACGAAAATGATGGTTAAAAATATGTCTGTCAGCCTTCGCTTTCCTGCATGCTTGGCTGACATAGAAACGGGGAGGGAGGGGGGCTATTGCTATTAAGTGAACTGGTGGAAGGTGGGGTTAGGTGGGGATATCTCTACAAGTAACGGTATCACATTCCATTCTGATGACACCTCTGGACGTGCTACCCATCTGACAATGAAGAAGAAACTGTATTGGACACTGGGGTAGGGTCATGGGTAATTGGGGTTTGGCTAATTCTTTGATATGTATGCTTCACGCCTAAAGTAGCCACTTCTGGCTTAACCTTTGATGCTGACTTTTCCTTATTCAGTAAAAGTAACCTTAATCATCTTGAATATGCTTAAGTGTCGTCTTTCTTGAATTATGGTAAGAGCAGTCATGACAGAAAGCCAGAAGTCACTTCACACTTATCTCTGAAGTAACACTTTCAGCAGTAAGTGTAATAAAACCATAAAACCGAAGACAAATGTCGGAACCAACGAATGAAGAGTTGCTGGGGGCAACATCCCTTGACCAGACGTGCTTGACGGAAGACACAAGGTCAGTAATGGAATTATTGGCTGATGTTACTCTGGACTCGAAACCCGAAGATGCATCAGTTCGCCACCGTTGGTCCGAAGGGGTGGGGTTGAAGGAAGTCGCCCTTAAAGAAATCCCCCCTGGGGTAACTACTACCCGACGCAGACGAGCTCATTCCCCTTCCGTGCAGGATCAGTGGGAGGAGGAGACTCATTTAAGAGAGGCCGCTAAAGCTTTACTCCGCCAAGCTGATGATTTACAGAATTTAAGAGAACAAAGGTTGGGGAGGGATCGTAGCTCAGAATGGCAACAGAAAGACACTGGGCGGAAGCCACCCTCCCCCCGAGAGAAAGACAAAGAGCAGGCACCCCCCCCCGTGGTGAAACACAGAGGGAAAGCGGCCAGGGGCTAGCTCTACAGAGGGAACCAAGCCCCGCGCCTCGTAGACAAAGACTTCCCCCCCTGGGAATTAAGTTCAGAGGAGAACCCAAAGAGCTGGGGTTTTTTCTGCTTCAAGTTAGCAGTTTTGTAAATGAATTTGCAGCCGATCTACCCAATGATGAATCTAAAATAAGAATTGTCACTCTGGCTCTGGAGGGAAGGGCAGGAGAATGGGTGGTAGCCCTTCATAATGAGCATTCACCTTTAATGAGAGACTTCGACAGTTTTATGACCGCTCTAAGAAGACGGTTCGAAGACCCTCTCCTCCATAGAAAGGCAAGGCTTGAAATGAAAACGTTACGCTAAGGGAACAGACCAGTTCAAGAATATAGTCAACGTTTTCGCCAGCTAGCATGTTATATGAGGGGTTGGAGTGTTGAGGCTCTTATTGATGAATACACTGAAGGCCTGAACCCCACTTTGTATCAGAGCTGTGTGAACAGAAAGTCGCCCGAATCCTTAGAAGCTTGGTTTACTCTAGCCGCTGATGTGGAGATAGATCTGTTGCGTAATAATCCGCTACCTGACATCAACAAAGACAGGAAAAAAGATTTTCCCCGCCCACAAGGGTTTGAGCTTCAGTACCAAAGGGGATTTGGAAAGGGAAAGCCTATTTCTCCGCGTTCAAATGCTTGTTTCCGCTGCGGAAAGGAAGGCCATTGGGCAAATGATTGCAAAATGAAAGAAACACCCCACCAGCAGCCATATGCGGAAGTGAAAAAACGCGCGAAACCCCCGGGCATGCGTATGAAGCAACCAATGCGTGGAGCTGAACCACTCGATCTCACCACCAATCATCACCAGCAGAGGGTGCCAGATGACTGGGAGAAGGACACAGACTCCAATGACGAGAATTGGGTGAGTCCCACTTCCGGGCCCTTTGTTATTCCTTTGCATCTTTTGGCTCCATCTAGTGGCCGCAATTGTAAAATACTGGCACTTTTGGACTCTGGCTGTTCAAGGTGTCTTATCAGCCAAGAACTAGTCCAGCATATGGGATTCCATCTAAAAAATTTAAAAGTTCCCATAGCCTTTTGCCAAATGGATGGGACCGTTGCTGGCGGTAATCCTGCACAATTTGTAACAGAACCCATTCAGATGTCCATTGGGAATCATCATCAGGAATTCATTAACTTTATTGTTGCGCCAATTGCTGATAACCCTGTTATTTTAGGCTTAAATTGGCTACGAAAATGGAACCCACTAGTAGACTGGAGAGAAGGTTGGATTCGCATCCCTTTACCTATGCCACCTAGTGAGGAGACACATCCCCCTGGTCCACAACTCCCCAACATTCAGTCTCTGGTTGAGCCTCTACCAATTTCGGAAGTTGCTAACGTGGGTCAGGATGTTTCTTTACTTGAAGTTATACCTGGGGAGGACAAAATCCCTAAGGAATACTGGGACCTAAAAGATGTGTTTAGTGAGAAATCTTCAGACACATTGCCCCCCCACAGGAACACTGACTGTTCTATTGACTTTCTCCCTGGTGTCCAACTCCCCAAGCCACGGATTTATTCTATGACACCTCGGGAAATGATTGAACTTCGCAAATTTATTGATAAGAACTTAGAAAGAGGCTTTATTGAGCCTGCTAGACCACGGGTGGCGGCTCCTGTGATGTTTAGGGGAAAAAAAGATGGATCACTTCGTCTTGTGACGGATTACAGATTTTTGAACACGATATGCGAACACAACGTATATCCCTTACCTCTTATGAAAGACATGTTAGCTCCTTTGGCCACGGGCAAAATCTTCACTAAACTTGACCTCAGGGAGGCTTATTACAGGATAAGAATTAAGGAAGGTGATGAATGGAAAACAGCATTTAACTGCCCGTTAGGATGTTTTCAGTTTAAAGTATTACCTTTTGGCCTACAGGGGGCCCCTTCGGTTTTTATGCAACTGATCAATGAAGTTTTGCATGAACACCTGTACAAGGGAGTTATCGTTTATCTTGATGATATTGTCGTCTACACACAAACACGGGATGAACACGTGAAACTAGTTCGTTCTGTTTTAAACAAACTAAGAGCTGCAGAATTGTATGCTAAACTCTCTAAGTGTGAATTTCATCAGCATAAGATAGACTATCTGGGGTATCGTATCTCAGCAGATGGTATTGAAATGGACCCTAACAAAGTCAAAGCTGTTACAGAGTGGGCCCCTCCTCGCACTCGTAAACAATTACAAAGTTTTTTGGGTTTTGCTAATTTTTATCGCCAATTTATACCTTCTTTCGCTAGTATAGCTCTACCTATTACAAACCTGCTCAAAACCAACGGTGAGACAAAGCCTCGACCTGGCTCTCCTCTCAACTGGACCATGGAATGTCAGGCCGCTTTTGAAAAACTAAAGCGTTTATTTGCAGCGGAACCTGTGCTTAAACATCCGGATGTTGATCTTCCCTTCGTCATTCAAGCAGATGCTAGCGACGTAGCTGTTGGAGCTGTCTTATTACAACACAACCAACAAGGTTCCCTTCAGCCCTGTGCTTATACTTCTCGTAAGCTATCCAATACTGAAAGACGATGGGCGATCTGGGAGAAGGAGGCTTTTGCTGTTCGTTGGGCACTCATGTCTTGGCGACACTTTCTTGAAGGTGCGCCTCACCCATTTGAGGTATGGACTGATCATAAGAATTTGGAATACCTCACTACTTCTCGTAAACTTTCTCCAAAACAAGTACGCTGGTCTCAGTATTTTAACCGCTTCAACTTTACTTTGAAATATATTCCAGGGGGAAAAAACTTTATGGCTGACGCCTTATCCAGACTGCCTCAATATGACACTTCTAAGCTTTCGGTGATTCAGCCAGTTCTGCCCCTGTACAGCATGGCTAACCCGGTGGTAATGAGGAGCCATTCTGATTTGCAAAACGACCCGTTACCGGACTTGGTTTCTAAAATTAAGACTGAACTTCTCACCGATGAATGGTACTCCGCCCACTCGGCAGATTGTACTGTGAGAGATGATCTCCCTTGGATTGGGTCCAAAATTTATGTACCTGCAACACTTCGGCCGTTTGTGTTACAGAGAGCACATGACTTGTCGGCCTGACTTGGCGGGTCATTTTGGTTTTGTGAAGACTATACATTTAGTTAAACGCCAATTCTGGTGGCCCTCATTGAAAAAGGATGTTGAATCTTACATCGCTAGCTGCCCTACATGTGCTGCTTCAAAACGTACTCCTGGCAAACCTCACGGTCTTCTCCAGTCCGTAGCGCGACCGGAGGCTCCTTGGAAGGAGATATCTATGGACTTCATTGTCGACCTTCCAAGTAGCCAAGGATTTACAGTTATATGGGTTGTTACAGATTTATTCTCCAAGCAAGTTCACTTTGTACCGTGTTCCAAAATCCCATCAGCTAAGGCTCTGGCAAAGTTATTCCTGACTCATATATATCGTCAGCATGGGGTTCCGAAACGCATCATCTCCGATCGAGGCGTCCAGTTTACTTCAAAATTTTGGAAGGAATTTCTGATGCTGATTGGCTCCGCCCAGGGTTTAAGCTCCTCCCACCATCCGCAAACGAATGGGGCTTGTGAAAGGGCTAACTCCATTCTAGAGCAGTATTTGCACTGCTTTATAAACTTCCAACAAGATGATTGGGCTGATCTTCTTATATATGCTGAGGTGGCCTATAATAATTCTATTCATAGTAGCACTGGCATGACCCCATTCAAAGTAATTTATGGTCAGGACTTTGTACCCATCCCTGAGCTTCCTCATGAACTTCCTACAATTCTTTCCCTCTCAGAGTGGTCTGGGAAGTTGTCCACTGTTTGGCCTATTATTCGTAAAACGTTGGATGAGGCTCATGAATCGCATAAACTGTATGCAGATAGAAAGCGAGCCGTACCTCCGTCATACAAAGTTGGTGATCAAGTTTATGTGTCTACTAAACATTTGGATAGTCCTCAAAAATGCAAGAAGTTAGGCCCTAAGTTTGTTGGTCCTTTTACGATTACCAAGATCATAAGTTCTGTTTCAGTTAAGTTGGATCTCCCTAAATCCTATCGACGCCTTTATCCAATTTTCCATGTCCACTTATTGAAACCCGCACACTTTTCACATCTTCGCACGCCATATCCTGGTTCTCCTAAATCTGTGCTAGTTGATAGGGACCAACACTATGAGGTTCGGGACATTTTGGATTCCAGAAGGCATAGAAACAAAGTACAGTACTTAGTTGTTTGGAAGGATTTCCCCACTTCCCATAACGAATGGGTTGATAAATGCCATATTAAGGCCCCCAAGCTTCTGAGGCAATTTTATGCCAAGTATCCCAATAAGCCTTAACATCCATTCTGTTTTTATGTGTGTCTTAATGTGTGGTATTATGTTTCTCGTCTCTTTTGCAGGGTTGAACATTCTCTTTCTGAAGGAGGGCCGGATGTCAGCCTTCGCTTTCCTGCATGCTTGGCTGACATAGAAACGGGGAGGGAGGGGGGCTATTGCTATTAAGTGAACTGGTGGAAGGTGGGGTTAGGTGGGGATATCTCTACAAGTAACGGTATCACATTCCATTCTGATGACACCTCTGGACGTGCTACCCATCTGACAATGAAGAAGAAACTATATTGGACACTGGGGTGGGGTCATGGGTAATTGGGGTTTGGCTAATTCTTTGATATGTATGCTTCGCGCCTAAAGTAGCCACTTCTGGCTTAACCTTTGATGCTGACTTTTCCTTATTCAGTAAAAGTAACCTTAATCATCTTGAATATGCTTAAGTGTCGTCTTTCTTGAATTATGGTAAGAGCAGTCATGACAATGTCAGAGATTCAGAGAAAGAGACTTGTAAGTCTGGCAGGCTTCGAAATTGTTTCTAAAGTTAAATATTTAGGAATACAAATTGCAGAAGTAAATACAAAACTTTTTTCAAATAACTACGAAGTGTTGTGGCAAAAGATACAGAAGGATCTTTAAGTTTGGAAAAAGCTACAACTATCTTTGCTTGGAAGATTTTCAGCAATTAAAATGAATATTCTACCTAGATTTATCCAGCTCGATTCAACCAGCTCTCTCCAACGCTGGCCATAGGGGGCGAACATCTTGCCCCTGTGGATGGGGCGCGCAACTTGGGTGTCCTCCTGGATACCCGGCTGTCCATGGAAGATCAAGTGACAGCCGTGGCCAGGAGGGCGTTTTACCAGGTTCGCCTGGTACGCCAGTTGCGCCCCCTATTGGATCGGGACGGCCTTCGCACAGTCACTCATGCTCTCGTGACATCCCGACTGGATTATTGCAACTCTCTCTACATGGGGCTCCCCTTGAGGTGTACCCGGAGGCTTCAGTTGGTCCAGAATGCAGCCGCGCGAGCAATTATGGGCACGTCTAGGTTTGCCCACGTAACACCGCTCTTGCGCGAGCTGCACTGGCTACCTGTCGTCTTCCGGGTGCGCTTCAAGGTGTTAATTACCATCTTCAAAGCGCTCCATGGCTCGGGACCTAGCTACCTGCGGGATCGGATCCTGCCCCATACATCCTCACGGCCGATTCGCTCCCACAGAGAGGGACTTCTCCGGGTGCCGTCCACTAGACTTTGTCAGCGGGCGACGCCCAGGGGAAGGGCCTTCTCTGTGGCGGGCCCAGCCCTCTGGAATGACCTTCCTCCCGATATCAGGACAACCACGGACCTCCGCTCCTTCCGCTTAAAATTAAAGACGCACTTTTTTCGTCTGGCCGGCCTTGGGTAGTCTCTTTTTAGATTAGGGGTTTTTAGGGGTAATTTTTAGTTTAGTTTATGGGTTTTAGCGCAGGATCAATTTAATCTATTTTTTACTTTGTATTTTGTATTTGTCTGTGGTTTTATTTGTATTTTTAATTGCCTGTGCCCCGCCTCGAGTCCCCTTGGGGAGAGAGAGCGGGATATAAAATTAAATTATTATTATTATTATTATTATTATTATTATTATTATTATTATTATTATTATTATTATTATTATTATTATCTTCTTATTTCAGATGATACCGGTGCTTAAATCAGATAAAACCTTGTTAGAATGGCAGGCAACATTAAATAAATTCGTTTGGGAGGAGAAAAAACCGAGAGTAAAGATGAAGATCATGCAAGACACTCGTGAAAGAGATGGCCTTAGACTTCCAAACCTTCGATTGTATTATGAAGCGGCGGCTCTGACGTGTGTGACAAATTGGTTTGGGAAAACAAAATCTGAACTATTGAATATAGAAGGTCATGACCTTGTTCTGGGTTGGCATGCATATCTGTTCTACGAAGATAAGGTGGACAAAACGTTTAATAACCATGTTCTCCAAAGTGCTTTGATGAGAATATGGAAGAAGCATCGGCCTAATTGGGATTATAAAATACCGCTTTGGTTAGATCTTGCAGACACCATGTGGATTATAAATACTAAGTCACTCGGGGGGTGTTTATATAAAGATGTGCTTATTTTTGATGGGGTTGAATGGCAATTGAAAACTATGGAACAATTGTTGGATGCAGGAATCACTTTAAATTGGTTACATTACATACAGTTACAGAAGAGATGGAAAGAAGACTGTAGGGTCGGCTTTATGGATAAAGAGGCTGAAGTGATCAAGCAGATAAAAGTAGACTAAACATCTCTGAAGGAGAGAAGACAGCACTCCAGTAGTGAATAACCATGAGTAGTAACTTCAGAGATGGGTTGCCAGAGGTACATCTGGTATGTGCGTACTGGATCCAGAGGTTCGGCATGCATTGGTGTACCACGTCCTCCAGAGACCCTATACCAGAACGGTCCCTCCCCTGGCCTGTCCTCCTGACCCTCTTACTCTCACCCAGTTGCTGTTCCTTCTTGCTCTCACCACACTTGTCTGCACCATGCTTGCCCTGCCCACCCACTTCCTTTGCCCGCCCAGCCGGTGGGGCTGCAACCGGCGAGCCAAAGGGGCATAGGTGGTGAATGGTAAGTGAAGTAAGTGCTGGCCAGCATCAAAAGGCCTTTGGAAACTGTAGCTGCCCTCACCCCCTTCCTTTTGCAGAAACTCCTCTTGCTGCAGAATTGGGACCACTACGTCTTTCCCAGCTTTCAGCTTCTCTTGTCCAATTATCTTCTCGGCCATAAGCCAGGGGCGTGGCTTATGGCCGAGTAGCGAGAGGACATTCCTCCATTTCGTAGGGTTGTTTTTTTTAATAAACTGTGGATTAAAAGTGATTAAATGCACCGTCAGAAGCCGAGATTGTTTACAACGGGGTCGGAAAGGCAGAGGATTGTGTAGACTGATTTTTACACCGATAGATCAAACCGGACTGCTTGAATTTCAAAGTTTCGTTTCTTCATGGAGAACAAAGGTTTGATCGAAGCGGCGATGGCAGCTTGTCCTTGTTCTGACAAGCGTCGTGATTTGTAAGTTTCTTTTATCTGCTACAAGGCATAAACACACTTGAAACACAGGCTTGAAAATTAAGGCAGCGGAAGATTAGCTGAGTTATGTGGATTGCAAGCTGTTGAACTTTTTTGAACTTTTTAAGTGGGTTGTTTATGCTGAATGTAGCGAGAGCTTCTGGCAAGCCTAAAAAGATACAGACTTTGTATTTTATGAGTTTGGATTCCAGCCTTTTTACCTCTGTTCTGGCTTCTTGGTGTTTTTAAAAGCCGTCTCAGCTCTATTTCATTGGGGTTTCTGCTTTTTTTCTTCATAAAAGACCCTCTTGGCAGGTTTAATTTTTTTTTTTAAAGAGATTACTGATTCGACACGATGACTCAACAGCCTTCTGAATTTGAACGAATCATAGGAGCATTGAATACAATTGGGGAAAAACTAACTGTTGTAACTGATCGTTTAGATAATTTGACATTGGAGGTTCAAAAAACTAAAGAAGAGGTTAATAACATGAATGTTAACTTTGAAAAGCAAAACATGGAAATTAATTTTATAAAGGATGATATTAAACAGATTTTTGTTCATGAGGAACAGTCTGAGCGTAAGTTTGAAGGGATTTTTTTGAAAAATCAGCAACAAGATAGGAGAATCAGTCTTTTGGAAGAAGAGGCAAGAAAATATAATGTTGTTATTCGTGGGATTCCGGAGGAGAGGGCGGATAATTTGAAGCAAAGAATGTTAAAATGGCTGAATGAACTTGATGCATCAATTGTATACACGGCAGCGGACTTAGTGTTTTTAGAATTGGTTACAAGGGACAAGGTGGAGCTAATAGAAATGTTCTTGTGAGATTTGCAAACCTTGGAGATAAATTAGAAGTTATGGGAAAAATAAGGGAACTGGGAGAACCCCCAAAATTTGAGGGGAAGGAAATTCAAGTGTTTCCAGATATTTCTAGAGAAGAAAGAGAATGGAGATTTTTTTAAAAACCAATTACAAAAGTCCTCAGAGACAATGATATTAAGTATAATTGGAGACCGTTACAACAGTTGAAATTCTTTTACAAAGGGAGAATGCAAACTATCACTTCGGAAACGGATGCCATAACATTGATACGGAAGCTTGGGCTGATTGAGAAAGACGAGGATTTAGAAGAAATTAAAGATCATATGCTTAAGATGGGTGGAATACAAGTGGAATCTCCAACATTGGAGGAAAAAGGAGCAGTTGGTGATCAAGATCCTAAAAGTTTAAAACGGAAAGAAATCTCTCCGGCAAGGTCCGAACATAAGAAAACCCGTGAAGAATCTAAGAGAGCATCAGCTGAGGAGGAGGATCTTAGAAGAAAGCAGGAAGCTGAGTGCGGGGACAAGCCAGTGTTATCTTCTTTTTTTGAAAGTGGAATACAAGAATAACCCGAGAGAAATGACCCGACCATGGGCATGTTCCCCCCCCCCCCCACACTCTTTATATGGAGGCGTAACTCGAATGAGGATGTGGGGGGTGAAGATTAATTGTTATTTGTTGTTGTTGTGTTTTAAGTTTGTTTTTGTTGTGTCTTTTGTATGTTTTTTTTGTCTGGTGTTGGGTGTGCACATAAAGGAAAAGGAGGGGTCAGGATTAAAAAAGTTACTGTTTAAATGCGGTTTATAAAAATAATGACATGGAACGTGAAGGGTACAGGCAATCATATAAAAAGAAAAAGATTGGAGCTTAAAATTAAAAGGGACTCACCTGACATATTATTTTTGCAGGAAACTCATCAAAAATCTGAGGATTTTAATAGAATGAATATTAAAGGTATGCAGATTTATGAAAAATCTTTTGGGACTTCTAAAGCTAGAGGAGTTGCGATATTGATATCAAATAGGGTATACTTTGAGAAAAAACAAGTAATTAGAGACGAAGAAGGAAGATATTTAATAATTATAGGGAATATTAATGAGCAAAAAGTGACATTGGTTAATTTATATCTACCGAATGAAAAACAAAAGGGATTTCTTGATAAAATTACTAAGATTTTGGAAATAGAAAGTGTAGGGAAAGTAATTGTGGCGGGGGATTTTAATTTAATTAGGGATAGAATTGATAGTAATAATCCTACCCGCTTTAGACAAACAAATAAAGGGGAAATTTTAAACAAATGGATGTTTCGAAATAGTGTGGTAGATGTTTGGAGGGAGTTGAAAGGTTCTGAAAGGGTGTATACCTTTTGTTCGAAGGTATATAATACTTATTCAAGAATTGATTATATTTTTGTTTCTAAAGATTTGTTGAATAATGTAGATAAAGTAGATGTGGGAATTTTTAAGGATTCTGACCATGCAGAAGTTACGATGGAAATAGATTTTAACTTTGAGAAAAAGGAAAGAGGTTGGAGATATGATGAAAAATTGTATAAAAAGGAAGAGGATAAAATATGGATATTCAAAAAATGGGAAGAAAGTTGGGGATTGAATGATAATGGAGAGGTTAAATTTGAAATTGTTTGGGATACGATGAAAGCAATATTTAGGGGAGAAAGTATTAAATTGTCAAGTAGAAAATATAGGGAATATAAAACTAAAATAGAACAGGATACAAGACAAATTAAGATATTGGAGAACCAATTCTCACTTACGAAAGATAAAAAATGTTTGGAGGAATTGAACTTATTAAAAACTAAATTGATAGAAGAAGATATTGAATTAGTTAAAAAAAATTTAAGGTATTTAAATAGGGACTTTTTCGAATTTAGTAATAAAAATTCTAGGTTATTGGCAAAGATGGCGAAAAATAAAACTCAAAAGAGAGAAATTGGTTCTCTGATAGATGAAAAAGGTACAAGGTGTTATAAGAGATTGGAGAAATGTGAAGTAGCTAGGAATTTTTTTCAAAAATTATATTTAAAGAAATCAATCGATTTAGAAAAATTGAAGAATCATCTTGGAAAATATGCTATAAAAATAGATCCAACATATAAAGATTTGATGGAAAAAGATATAACACAGGAGGAGATCAACGAAATAATACAAGAGTTAAAACTAGGGAAGACCCCAGGAGAAGACGGATTACCTGCTGAATTTTATAAAGAATTTAAAGAACTAATAACACCAAGACTGCAAAAACTATTTAATGGAATTCTACATGGAGGAGAAGTCCCGATGTCATGGAATAAGACAGTAATATCTATAATTCCTAAACCTGATAAAGATCTTGAGAGGATCGAGTCCTACCGACCCATTTCTTTAATCAACCAGGATGCAAAAATATTTACAGCTATTATAAGTAATAGATTAAATAGTTTTATAGATAAATATATAAGTTATAATCAAGTAGGTTTTGTTAAAGGTAGATATATGAGTGATATAATTAGAAGAGTATTGAACATTATTGATGTAGCCGAAAATAACGGTGATGAAATAGGTATAATATCGTTAGATATTTTTAAAGCCTTTGATTCTGTACAATGGGATACTATTAAGGTAATTATGGAGGCATTAGGCTTTGGTAATAAATTTAGACATGTTATTTCAAAATTGTATCAAAAAAGTAGTGCAAAGGTAAAGGTGAATGGAACAATGACGGGAGAGATTAAATTGGAAGCAGGTACGAGACAAGGATGCCCCTTGTCCCCAACATTATTCTTGTTAGTTATGGAGGTTTTGATTAAATTGATAGAAGTAGATGAAGGATTGGAAGGGTACAAGGGATATAAGATAAATTTGTATGCGGATGATACCTTGATTATTTTGAAAGATATAGAGAAAGATTTAAAGAGGATAAATAAACATTTGATAGAATTTGAAGAAATGACAGGTTTAAAGGTAAATTGGTCAAAATCTGAACTACTAATGAATAAAGATGGTAAGGAGTGGGAAAATATGCAAGAACAATTTGGGATAAGAGTTAAGAATACATTGAAATATTTGGGGATAACACTTTCACTTAAAGTTAGAGAATTGAAAAAAATTAATTATGAGGTGATGTTGAAGGAAGTAGAGAGAAAGATAGATAAGTATAAAGAGATAAAGCTGTCTTGGTTTGGTAGAATTGCAATGTGTAAAATGATGTTGTTACCAAAGTTCAATTTTTTGTTTGAGATGCTACCACTAAATTTGATAGAGAAAGATATAGAAGAATATCAGAAGAAATTGGATAAATTCTGTAATGGTGGGAAAAAACCAAGAATAATGAAGAAAATGTGGTATCAAAATCAAAAAGAGGGTGGATTGGGAATTCCCAATCTACTTAATTATTATCGGGCGTATAATATTCGAACCGTGATAAAAATACTCAAAGGTGGAGATGGTCATTGGGGTGATCTGGAGCTAAAAGATATTAAGAGATTTGGGTCTATATGGTTTCTAGATAGAGCAAAAACAAAGGCAATTAATAGTTATTGGTTAAAGGGGCTGAGTAAAATTTGGAATAAATTTGTTAAAAAATTGATCCCGGATATAGCTTTCTTGGGGAAGACAACTGAAAGTTGGCCGATTAAAACTAATATAAGTCGGGATAAAGTAATTGAGGATGAAAATATAGGAAATATAGTAAATTGGTTAAGAGCTCTAGGAATTGAGAGTAGAAAAAAAAAGTAATTCAAAGATTGGAGTTGAATTGATTCGAAAAAATACAGGTAGAAAAATGGACTATGAAAGTAAAGGAAATATGTAAAATAGATAGAAGTAAAACTAAATTTGAAAGTTTAGTATCTCAAATTATTAAGGATGAAATTGGGTTAAAAGGACTCGTTAGTAAGATATATAAGATTATAAATTTTGATGGAAATCCACAAATGGTAATGAAAAGGAATTGGGAGGAAGACCTTAAGATTAAAATATTGGATTTGGATTGGAATGAGAACTGGAAGAGTCGAATCATGAGGACTTTGTCTATAAGGATTAAAGAGCATAATTTTAAGGTTGTTTGGAAATGGTATTGGACCCCATTAAGATTATCATTGATAGATAAAAAAATGAGCGATAAATGTTGGAGATGTAATATGGAAGTGGGAACTTATGAACATATGTGGTATAAATGTGTGAAAATTAAAAAGTTTTGGCAGCAATTAGAAAAAACGATGGGTGAAATGATGAAAAGAATAATAATATTGAGATCAGAAACTATATTGTTATTGATAATTAATGAACCTGAGTTAACAAAACATGAGAAAGAATTGATCAGAATTATGATTATAATGGGTAGGATTGTAATAGCAAGATATTGGAAAATAGAGGTAAATATTAAAATAGAAGAATGGTTCTGTGAAATGTGGAAATTAGCCTTAAATGGTAAAATGACGTGTGATATTAAATTCAGAGAGGGGGTTTATAAAAAAGATATCTTTTGGAAGACTTGGAAGCCATTTGTGGACTACGCACTTGGAACTTTGGATGCCTTGACGCCTGTACCTAGAGAACGTGGATTTTGGAGATCTTAAAGATAATAGAAGACACTTGAAACCAACTCTTCCTTTTGTTTTGTACAGCACTGGGTGAAATATTGTAAAATATTATAAAAACTTCAATTAAAAAAAAAAGTTGTTGAAAGATCAATTTCAAATGCTTATATCAGAACAAACAGCAACTAACTTACAATTTGCTAAACATAATACTTTTGCTAACGCTAATAAACCTGGTAGGTGGTTGGCCTACACCTTGAGAAAGAATACGAATAATAGAATTATTGATAGAATTGAATATGGAGGGAAAACGGTATACCAACAAGATTTGATTAAAAAATCATTTGTGGATTATTATACCAAGTTATATTTACAGGATAATATACAGAATAACTTAATAGACGACTTTCTGGAAGGAAAAAGGGTTACTAAAATATCCATGCTTCAAAAGGCAAATTTGGAACGTATGATAACTGCAGATGAGATTATTTTAGCTATAAACCAACTTAAATTAGCCAAGGCTCCAGGGACTGATGGTTTGACTGCAATCTACTATAAAACTTTACAATTGGAAATGATTGAATATCTTACAGAATTATTTTCTAATATTCAGCAAGGAGGTAAAATACCTCTCTCATGGAAAGCGGCTTTTATATCAGTGATACCTAAAGACAAAGACGGCCCCAAGAAACCAGAGGATTACAGACCGATATCTCTTCTAAATACAGATTATAAAATATATGCTAAAGTACTTGCCAACAGATTGATGCCAGTTATCCAAGAGGTTATTCATTATGACCAAGCAGGATTTATTGAAGGCAGACATATGAAGGAGAATGTAAGGCAACTTATAGATTTAATTGACTATCTTGATAAGAATAAACAGGTCTCTGCAGTGCTGGTTTTTCTGGATGCGGAGAAAGCCTTCGATCGTGTGAACTGGAATTTTCTAACCAAGACGTTGGAAAAGATGGATATGGGACCACTGTTTCGACAAGCGATTGGAGCAATTTACCAGCAACAAAACCCACAACTTATTATCAACAGAAATCTGTCCACAACTTTTGATATACAAAAAGGTACAAGACAAGGATGCCCATTATCTCCATTGTTATTTATTTTAACTCTGGAAGTCTTGTTGAATACAATTCGGGACTCAAATTCTTTAAGTGGTATAATTATTAGGCAAAAGGAATACAGAACTAGGGCATTTGCTGATGATCTGGTGGTTACCCTTTCACATCCTCTGAATTCAATAATCCAGATGAAAAATATTATTACAGAATTTGGCATGGTGTCTGGGTTTAAACTGAATCAAAATAAAACGAAAATGATGGTTAAAAATATGTCAGAGATTCAGAGAAAGAGACTTGTAAGTCTGGCAGGCTTCGAAATTGTTTCTAAAGTTAAATATTTAGGAATACAAATTGCAGAAGTAAATACAAAACTTTTTTCAAATAACTACGAAGTGTTGTGGCAAAAGATACAGAAGGATCTTCAAGTTTGGAAAAAGCTACAACTATCTTTGCTTGGAAGGATTTCAGCAATTAAAATGAATATTCTACCTAGATTTATCTTCTTATTTCAGATGATACCGGTGCTTAAATCAGATAAAACCTTGTTAGAATGGCAGGCAACATTAAATAAATTCGTTTGGGAGGAGAAAAAACCGAGAGTAAAGATGAAGATCATGCAAGACACTCGTGAAAGAGGTGGCCTTAGACTTCCAAACCTTCGATTGTATTATGAAGCGGCGGCACTGACGTGTGTGACAAATTGGTTTGGGAAAACAAAATCTGAACTATTGAATATAGAAGGTCATGACCTTGTTCTGGGTTGGCATGCATATCTGTTCTACGAAGATAAGGTGGACAAAACGTTTAATAACCATGTTCTCCAAAGTGCTTTGATGAGAATATGGAAGAAGCATCGGCCTAATTGGGATTATAAAATACCGCTTTGGTTGGATCTTGCAGACACCATGTGGATTATAAATACTAAGTCACTCGGGGGGTGTTTATATAAAGATGTGCTTATTTTTGATGGGGTTGAATGGCAATTGAAAACTATGGAACAATTGTTGGACGCAGGAATCACTTTAAATTGGTTACATTACATACAGTTACAGAAGAGATGGAAAGAAGACTGTAGGGTCGGCTTTATGGATAAAGAGGCTGAAGTGATCAAGCAGATAAAAGTAGACTAAACATCTCTGAAGGAGAGAAGACAGCACTCCAGTAGTGAATAACCATGAGTAGTAACTTCAGAGATGGGTTGCCAGAGGTACATCTGGTATGTGCGTACTGGATCCAGAGGTTCGGCATGCATTGGTGTACCACGTCCTCCAGAGACCCTATACCAGAACGGTCCCTCCCCTGGCCTGTCCTCCTGACCCTCTTACTCTCACCCAGTTGCTGTTCCTTCTTGCTCTCACCACACTTGTCCGCACCATGCTTGCCCTGCCCACCCACTTCCTTTGCCCGCCCAGCCGGTGGGGCTGCAACCGGCGAGCCAAAGGGGCATAGGTGGTGAATGGTAAGTGAAGTAAGTGCTGGCAGCATCAAAAGGCCTTTGGAAACTGTAGCTGCCCCCACCCCCTTCCTTTTGCAGAAACTCCTCTTGCTGCAGAATTGGGACCACTACGTCTTTCCCAGCTTTCAGCTTCTCTTGTCCAATTATCTTCTCCTGCTCCCCCTTCCCCTGCACAGTCTCAGTTGCTGCTTGGAGGGAGGGAGGTTTCTGGTTTTGCAGGGTTGAAAGGAAAAGGGGAAGGAGGAATAGGTCCTCCAAATGCTCCTCAAAATAGAACTCTCCTCCTGTTCCTTCATTGGCTATTAGAAAAGCCCATGTGGCATGCGCTGCCCTCTTCTCTTTGACAGCCATCTCGTTTCTAATGGAGGGGGTGAGGAATCCATGCAGAGGGAGGAAATTGCATGGATTCCCCACCCCCTTCATTGGAAACAAGGTGACTATCAAAGAGAAGGGAGCAGTGTGCGCCACGTTGACAGCTGCCTCATTTCCAATTAGGGGGGATCCATGCAGAAGGATGAAAAACACATGGATTTTCCCCACTCCCACTGGAAACCAGGCGGCTGTCAAAGAGAAGGTAGAAAGGACAGGCTGCAGGAAAATCCACCCCCTTTTCCTGTCGATCGTTCTGTACTTGGGATCATAGCACCAGAAACACATCCCCAAAAGGCTCAATCCAAAGCCTTCAGCCTTGCAATCCTAGGAAGGGCCTCTGTGCTGCGATCCCAAAGAAAGGACAGGCTGCATGAAAATCCATCCCCTTTTCTTGCTGATCGTTCTTTATTGGAATTGAAGCACCAGAAACATATCCTCAAAAAGCTCAATCCAAAGCCTTAATCCTTGCAAACCTGGGAGAAGTGTCTGTCCTGCGATCCCAAAGAAAGAATGGTGTGTGTGTGTGTGTGTGTGTGTGTGAGAGAGAGAGAGAGAGAGAGAGAGAGAGAGAGAGAGAGAGAGAGAGAGAGAGAGAGAGAGAGAGAGAGAGAGAGAGATCCGATCTAACCTCGGAGTGTTATCCAGGGCTGGTAGCAATGTTCTCTCCATCTCCCCCCCCCTCTCTCTCACACACACAAACACGCACAGGTCCCTCATCTCCCCCCCACCCCTCCTAAGGCAGCCACATCCCTTCACTAACCTGCTTACCTGCTCCATTCTCAACTGCCATGTGCAGGGCAAGAAATGCTGTCTGTGGGACTATTTCCAACTTCATGAGACTTTTTTTTTTTGCGAGAAGTTGGAAGGTCTGAATTTCTGGTATTTTTTTTACCATGGCTGCACAGACTAATTTTCTTGTCCTGAATGTGCAGCAGAGAACATAGCTGGAAAGCAGGATAGTGAAGGGATGAGGCTCTTCTGGAGAGGGGGGAGGGTTTGGCATGGGTGGCCTGGCTGAAGGGCCTTCAGGTAAGCTGATATGGGGCCTTGGGGCAGGTCTGCAACCCCTGTCTTGCTTCGTCTTCCACCCCATCCCCCACCACCTTGCTCCATTCTTTGCAACGTGCAGCCTCTCACAGTACCAAGAATTGCAAGCAATTACCAGACTGCCTGATTCTCAACCAGCTGGCTGCATGGTAGGAGGGAGCATCCTGTCCACTTGAAAGAGAGGCTGGGTTGCATAAAGGGGCTTCCCCCCCACCAAGACCATCTCAAGCGCCGAGCTCCAGGAAGCCTCAATTGGGGCCAAGCTCTTGGCAACCAATTGAGGTAAGACTGTTCTTGAAGGGGACACAAGGTGTGTGGGGCCTAAATCCTAAAACACCCAGAACAACCATTTGTCATCCAAGCAGATGCCAGTGACATAGCAGTAAAAGCAGTCCTACTCCAAAAGAATGAACATGGACAATTGCAACAATCATCATCATCATCTTTATTGTCATTGTAATAAGATTGTAATAAAATTACAATGAAATTACCATGTGCATACACTTCCAAGAAATTGTCAGAAACGAGCAAAGATGGGCTATATGGGACAAAGAGGCATAGGCCGTACAATGGGACCTCTTCACATGAAGACGTTTCCTAGAAGAAAATGAAATTCCCTTTGAAGTCTGTAACAAACCTCTTTTCAAAACAGATCCACTTTATACTCTGCAGAAGATTCCAACAGCCAAGGCATTAACAAAAATGTTTTAGTCCATATTTATAGCCTCCATGGAGCTCCCCAATGGATTGTCTCAGACAGAGGTATTCAGTTCACCTCCAAATTTTGGTGGGCTTTTTTGAACCTGTTAGGTTCTGCCCAGAGGTTGAGTTCTTTGCATCACCCCCAGACAAACTAGGGGGGGTGTTGAGAGGGCCAATGGGGTGTTAGAACAATACTTAAGATGTTTTATTTAACTACCAACAGGATAATTGGACTGACCTTCTGCCATTTGCTGAAGTAGCTTACAATAACTCTGTACACAGTAGCACTGGATCTGCTACTACTATGTCTATTAAAGTCCAAATCATCGTGTTTCCCCCACTTTTCAGCAACTCTACTATAAAGTCCATTGTGATCTCCTCCCACAGCCTTCTTGGCTCTACTACTGACTGCAGCAATCCAGGGGGTTTTCCCAGTTGCCTCTTCATTGTGGCACAGATGGTGCAACTTTTCACGTAACTGTCCACATCTTTCTTTATTTTGGGCCACCAGAACTGCCTCCTGGCTAACTGTAAAGTCTTTAGGAATCCAAAATGGCCTGCCAGTTTGGCGTTATGACTCCTCTGGAGAATTGTGGTGCATAGGGATTCCGGGACATAGAGTTTCGTCCCCTTCCATGCAAGGTCATCTCTTTTTGTCAAAATGTGTTGGTAGTTTTGGAACCAGGGGTCTCCTAGCAGTTCAGTTTTGAGTCTCATGGTTAGGTTGCCTGCTGGTTGGTCATGTTGGTCATGGCATTGTCGTCTGGTGGTCACATGGGCAGCTATTTGGGTAGAGGGAATGATGTCATCCACCACCTGCTCCCATTCGCATTTGTACTGAGGCATGTGGGAGAGGGCATCATCTAGAAAATTCCTCTGCCCTGGAATGTGCTTTAGTATGAAGTCGAAGCAGTTGAAATATTGAGTCCATCATAATTGTTTGGGTGATAGTTTCTGTGGGGTCCTTAGAGCCTCCAGATTCTTATGTCAAGTCCAGACTTCAAATGGTTTCTGGGCCCCTTCCAACAGGTGTCTCCAGGTTAGCAGTACCCATCTCACTGCGAAAGCCTCCTTTTCCCATGTGGCCCATTGTCTCTCTGTGTCTGTGAGCTTGCAGGAGGTATAGGCACAGGGTTCTAAGTTTCCTTGGTTGTTTCTTTGGAGCAGCACCGCTCCCACTGCCATGGTGCTGGCATCTGCTTGGATCACGAAGTGTTGCTCGGGGTCAGGACTGTTTCCTTTGCAAACATTTCTTTTAGTGTCTCGATTGTCTTTTGGAAGGTTAGGTCCCACTGTAGAGGTTGTCCTGGGTGAGGTTTTGTTCCTGGGCTCCCTATCTTCAGGAGATCTGTCAGGGGTTTGGCAGTCTTCACAAAGGAAGGAATGAAATGCCTATAGAAGTTCGTGAAACCTAGGAAACTTTGTAGCTATCTGCAGGTGCGAGGGGGTTGCCAGTTTAGGATGATTTGCGCTTTGGCTTGGTCCATCTCTATTCCCTTATTTGACACTCGGTAGCCTAGGTAGTCTAGTTGCTCATGGTGGAATTCACATTTTGATAGCTTGATGTACAGGTTGGCTGCCAGAAGCTTTTCTAGTACTTGGCAGACCAGGAGTATGTGGACATCGATGGTCTCAGTATGAGGATGTCCTCAGGTAGACGAGGATGCCCTAGTAGAGGTACTCGTGCAGTGCCTCGTTTATTAACTGCATGAACACTGCTGGGGTTCCCTGTAGTCCAAAAGGCATCACTTTGAAATGGAAGCTCTTTAGGGGACAGTTGAACACTGTTTTCCACTTATCTCCTTCCCTGATCCATATTTGGTAGTATGCCTCTCTTTTTTTTTAAAGTAATTTTTATTTATTTTTAAACAAACACAAATAAAACAAAAATGGTAGAAAAAACCCCCATTAAAAAACCATCTTCCATTACATCTTCCATATATATATATGTTTTCGTAGATTTTCATGGGTGTAGGTATGCTGGCATAGCTGGCTTCGGGGATTTTCCCGCGTATAAGGCAACAACTTTTCTATGCCTTATACACGGGAAAATCCCCGAAGCCAGCTATGCCAGCATATATATATATATGAGAGATAATTATCACAGCTCCTGTTCAGAGGTCCCTTTAAGGGGAGGAGACTCAACGTCATCCCTCTCTGCCCTTCGACTCATCCTAGAGATCATCCAGACAGAGAACCTAATTAGATTACTGCTGTGTGACATTTTTTAGATATGTGTTAGATTGTTAAGGGCTGAAAATAAATATAAATATAAATATATATATATATATATATATATATATAAGTTGATTACAATTTTCTATGTATTTCTTCCATGGTCATCACTTGCTTTTCATGTCAATTATTACAATTATTGTATCTCAATCTTAATTTGACTAATTGTTTAGCATCCTTTTATATATATGACAAAAGTATATAATGACATTCTATTAACAAGACAAACAAAGAAAAAGAAAAAATAGTCATCAGGAAAAATCATCACTCTATATTATATCTTTTAAAAAGCATACCGACTGGTCACACATAATTTCTGTGCATCCCTAAAATATTTATTATTCATAAGTAATCTCATTCTATAAATTTTAAATCAGAAAGTTCATCATATATCTTAATGTCATTGCACCAAAATTTTCATCTAATATTCCAAATTTGGTCTATCTTCTTCAAACATGTACTTAAAACACAACCACATAATGGCATCCATTGTGTGTTCCCAGGGCAAAAACACATATACATACACCTTTATAAATTTTTGGATAATAATCTAAAACAATCTTAAATTTTTATGAGTAATTATTAGTTAGTCAATAATCCTTCAATGATATTCTATAATCATCAAAGGATAACAGTTTCCATTATTAACCAGTGTCTTTCCAAAGTCGAGTTAAGCTTATCTCTTTTGCCATTTGTGGCCCTTGTCTCTTTTTATCCTTCTTTCCAGGTTTTTTGTAAATGTCTTTTTGCACATTATTGTCCATTATAACTCTCAAATAATAGCACTGCTCATTTTCTATTTTAACACATTGTTTGTCTTTAAATATCAGGTGTGTTTTTGGAGAGATTTCTTTTCTTTCATCCATGTCCAATTGTTTTTTTCCCCTCCTTTTTTCCTTTACCAGTAAAATGAATCTCACATTCCTCAAAGTTTCTTTTGTTGAAAATTTTCTTCTTTCCATTCTCTCCAAGATTTATTCCATTGTCTGAGGTGTTTTGGGGGAGATTTCTTCTCTTTCATCGGTTTTCAATTCTTTTTTCTCCCCTTCTTTTTCCCCTTCTTTCCCTTGACCAGTAAGGTAATAGCCATATCTCTCAAAGTTTTCTATAACTTGCAATATTTTGTCCAATTTTTTTATCACTCCTTCTTTGACTTTGTTCCAAAATATTTAAGATTTCAGCCAGAACATTCTGGTTTTCCAAAGCATCCTCTTCTAGACATGGGGTCATGTTGACAAGTCCAAGAGAAAATGATAGTGTTGGATTTTCACTGCCACCTGTTCTCAAGGTTATCCTCCCTTTTAGTATTTTCCAGGAGATAATATAAGTGTCAAAAGCACTTATTATAAACAATTCATGATTTAGAGCTTTGAAAAAATTATCTCATACAGACCAACAGCGACCTCCAGTGGCAGCAACAAATTTCCCTTTTTTTTTCTTGTTGAAACAAAAGTAAAAGATATAGTTCTTATTTAATTCAAACGTAAGCAATAAACCTTTTAACGTGATTATGAAGATAGTCTCAACTTCAAAACTTTAAGAAACAAAGAGTAAAATGAAAGAATTGAGAAGAAAAAAGTAGTCCAGTCAGTTTCAAAGGGGAAGAAAAAAAGGGGGGGGGGAACTTGTTCGCTTCAATCCAGAATTCCAACAACATGAGAAACCTCCCAGTTCCGAGTGTATTAGATTAATTCCGCTGCTTGTTCCATAATTAACAGCTTTAATTTACCCAAAAAACCCCAAGAATTCCTTTAACCAAAATGTTTTTTAAAAAAGGATAAAATACCTTCCCGGTCATACTTCCCTCTCCGCTTCCTTTCTTCCTACCAGAGCTTGCCTTGCCTTTGTTCCCGGGGGGGGCACTGCCTTTTGCCACCTTGCAGAAGCTCTTCCCTTGGGTCAAAACAGGGGTTTGCGATACCCCTGTGACCAGCAAGGCTTCAGCTTCCTCATCGTCGTCCCTCCAGGACGATTTAGGTCACTTACAGACCATGGGGCGACAAAAGTTCAACAGAGGTCTCAGTGCTCCACATTGTGTCGGCAGGGCTGGCTCCGACCTTCCTGGTAGTATGCCTCTCTGAGGTCTAATTTGGTGCAGACTTCTCTCTTGGCCAAGTGAGATAGCATATCTTTCATGAGGGAGAGGGGGTATAAGTTGTGTACGCACATGGCATTTATCCCTCAAAAGTCCACACACAATCTCACAGTTCCAGCTTTTTTGTCTTTGAAGAGGACTGGGGCTGCAACTCGTGGCTCAATGAACCCTTGTGCTAGGTTTTTGTCTATGTATTTGCACATTTCTTGCATTTCCTGGGGCATCATGGCATACAGCTTGGGTTTGGGTAGTTTTGCCCCAGGGATGATTTCTATGGCACAATCTGCCTCACGGTGTGGGGGCGGGGCAGAATGTTGCATTCTGTGTCACTCAATACTTCTGCGAGGTTCTGATATTCCCCTGAGATCTGTTCAGTCTCTGGGGTTTCATCAGATGTGGCTCCCAGATGTTCTGGTGTGCTCTTTTGGGGAGGTTCCCTGCTTGGATGGAGGTTCTGCTTGGTGGAGAAAAATGGGTTGGGGCCCCTTTTCTATCCTAAGCCTGCCAGTACCCCCTTGGCACCAGATCATCGGTCCCCACTTGTCCAGCCAGGAGAGTCCCAGTATGACTGCATCTGTCATTTTGGGGGTTATTATGAATCAAATTATTTCCCAGTGATCCACTAGCTCTAGTCTCACTGGTTCGGTCAGGTAGGTGGCATAGGCTCCCCCCATTAGGGATCCATTGACCTGTTTGAACTGGATTGGGTGGGCCAATCTTTTTGCCCTGATCCCCAGTTTCATAACTGTGGCCAGGTTGATCAAGCACCTAGTGCAGCCTGAGTCTATTAGGGCTTGAAAATCCCCCTGGCTTCCTGTCTTTGAGGCTGTGAGGCGTATTGGAAAAAGGAAAGGGCAAATTGATCCTCTCACCATTGGGTCGTTTTCGCCCTCATTGTCACTCTCATAGGATTCTGGTGACTGTCATTGTTGCCTTGGGTTCCCTCCCCCCTTCATCTCCTTGGAGGGGGACCTCTGCAGCCTGGAAGGTCTTCCAGGATGTGAGAGTAGCCCGTTTGTGGCCACATTCCAGTCATGTTCTTGGTAGTAGCTCTGGCCTCGGCATCAGGGTGGGGTCATGCACACGGATGCCATATGGCCAATCCCCTCTCATCTGTAGCATTTCAGCAGACTTCAAGGGAGGGCTAGTCTCAAGGCCCACTGTGGTGCTGTGATTTCCCATCGGCTGGGTGGTTTCAGGTCAGGTTGACCTCTTTCTTTTGTGTCCAGTTGCTTTCTCATGTCATTGGCATGTAGCCTGCTGACGACTTTTATTGATACTCAGAATTACTCAGTGAGTCAGTTTAGGATGTTGCGGTAGGCAGTTACTTTGGCAATCTGCTGGTCCAGACTTGTTCTGGTAAAGGGGGTAGCCTTCGAATGACTCTCCTAAATTCATGGATGTGCTCTTTGATGGGGTGGCCCCTTTGCTTTAGGTCACTGAGCTCATCTTCCTCCTCCATTGGAAGACCATTTGATCCACCTTGTGCATGAGGCCACATAGGGATCTAATATCTGGGGACCCCTAGGGAGATGTATATTTGATGAAAGCTCAATAATTGTGACCAGGGGGTAGTGGTCACTCTCCGTAAGGCAGTCCACATTAAAAGCATGGACTGCCTCTCTAAGAGGTTGAGATATCAGCACAAAATCAATAGCACTACTCCCACATAGGGAACTAAAAGTAAACTCACCAGCTAGATCACCTGGAGTACTCCCATTAAAAATTATCTTATTATGTTGGGCTGCTAAAAGGGCTAACTGATGCCAGCAAAATTTGTTAGTTCATCTTTAGAGTGTCTGGCTGAAATCAGATGACCTATGGCCTGGAAGGTTTCTTGGGAATAGAGTGCCTCTATTGCTGAGGGAATTTGAGCTCCCAAACGGGCATTAAAGTTGCCCCCTATAAAGATATGCAGCACTGGAAATTTAGTTTCCATACAAGTAATGTAATTCTCCAGTGTGCCCCATTGAGCCTTAATATCGGCTTGCCTCATCGTTGGGGGAAGATAAATGTTGAACACTAACAATTTGCTACATCTTTTCTTTATTAAAAATGCCATAGCTATAGGGCCACGGGGGGTAGTTCCACTGTCTCCACTTTCAAAGAAGTAAAGACCAAACAAGCTAGACCACCTCTGGGCCTCCCTGCCATGAATTGTCTAGTAGCGGCCAACGAAATGGCCATAAACCCTGGAAAGGATATCTTATCACAAGCCCAGGTCTCCTGGAGCAGGACCACATAAAAGGAGTGGATATAATTAGCAAATTCTGTAGTGCCACACCTTATCCCCCATCCTGCAATGTTCCATGAGAGGCACTTAAGTATGCAAGGGGGGTACCTATGTTTACTAGTCATTCTGTATGGTTAATTTTCCCCAGAACACCCTTTGGATCCAAAAAAATACATCCATTATTAGATGGCAGAGTCATCCTCTTAGTAAGCAAAGGCGGGGGGGAGAGACAGGAGGCGAGCCTTGCTCATGGGGCTGTAAAGCTCTAAGTGCACTCCAGTTCATACTTATTGCATTGTCTGGTTGCTTAGCTGGAAGGTATTCAGCAGTATCATCAACCAAAGTTTGAGTTGCTCCTAAGTCTCCAGATTTACAAATTAAGCATTTTGGAGAGAGCACCAATGGAGTTTCTGCTGGTAAATCAGTATAAACTCCCTGAAATCCAAGGGAATCCTTATCAGGGAGTGAAAGACTTTGAAGCTTGAACTTAACTGCATCCAGACGCTTTACAATTTGGGCTCTTTCCGATTGAGAAAGTGCGCAAAAAGGAATCAAAGAGATGTTTCTCCTCCTGGTCCCAAAAGTTGTCATACTTAAACTTTACTTTATTCATACTTTTATACCGCCCTCTCTCCCAAATGGGACTCAGGGCGGTGCACAGGAATAAAAATAAAATATAAATAAACAGAACTTCCTTCCGGTTGGCCGGAGGCGACGGACGGGTCCTCGACTCGTCCGCCGCTTGGTTGCTCCGGCGGCGCCTTCGGGGGCAGGGGGCTCTTGCTAAAGAGCCCCCACCACACGGGCAGCTCGCGGTGAGTCCCCCCACCCCGACGGCGGTCGGGGTTGGCTCCCACCTCGCCCTAGGCGCCGGAGAACAAGTCGCGGGGGGGAGTTCCTCTTTCGTCCCCTTCGCCGATGGAAAGCCGGAACAGCTGCTATAATTGAAGACAGGCAGAAAGCCGGGGCTGTAGGCAACACTGAGGCTCCGTTATTACTGCAAAGTGGATCGTGAGTGATTTAAAACTAATGCTTTCAACTTTCGCTTTAAAAGAAGAAGGAGGAGGGAGTTTGTAAAACCCCTCCTCAGAAAGGAAAAAAAAGTGGCGTTTTAAAATGTTCCCCAGGCTTGGGGAGGTGGAGAAATCAACATCTGATTTTTAAACAACAAACGAAAGTCTTTCACTTTAAGATTGATATGGAAACAATGTATCTCTGTCTTGCAACAGTTGATATGCACTTTCACTAGCTCTCCGTGGCTTCCAGAGGGGCGGGGAAGATGGCGTTCCTTTGTTCTCAGTAAGAATACTTCTCTTTAAAATGTGCTGACACTCCCTCGTCTTTACGGGACTGAACTTTTCACCACTGGATTAAGGCAATGGACTTTTAGGATTCCTCCCAGATGTGCCTTCTTTTTTTCCTCTTATTTGACTGTTCTTAAAAATTGTTTTCTCTCTGGATTTTAAGCAAAGTGTATTTTAAATTTGTATTTTGACTCCTGTTCTCTCCTCACCTCACGGACTACCTCTCCAACAGACGCCATATTAGTGACAAGAATTTTATACTTTCATTATGGCTTCAAAAAAGCAGCCACACCAACCCAAGATTACTTCAATGTTATCCAAAGAAATGGAGGTGGAAGCTACACAGTTATCAGCAATAGAGGAAACTCTTCAAAACATTATGAAAGAATTAAAAGAGATCCGAAAAGACAATGTCAGCTCAAAATTGGAACTTTTGGAGACACAGAAAGCACTAATGGAAAACAAACAAAGAATTGATGAACTGGAGGGGGGGGCGTCCGAGATGAGAGGAGAAATAAGTAACTCTCAAAAGGAAATAGTTGATTTAGCTTGTCATATGTCTAGGATGGATTTTGAAAGGATGTCTTACTTTTTAAGGTTTCAAAATGTTTCTGAAACTGTCTCTGAAGATTTAAAAGATTTAATGTGTACGATGTTAGCAGATTATACTAAAAGGAGCAAAGAAGATATTTGGGGGGCATCGATCTGATTTATAGAATTAATTCAGCATATGCCAGAATAAATGAAGTACTCAGAGAGATACATATTAAATTTGTAAGAAGGTCAATGAGGGATGGGATCCTGAGAGCACAAAGAGACGGTCCCTTGATATACCAACAGACTGAGATTGCCATTTTGAAACAGATCCCGAAAAAGATTAGAGAAATAAGAAGGAAATATTCCTTCTTATCAAAAAGATTATATAAAAAGGGGGTCTGGTTCAAGTGGTTGATGCCCGAGGGAATGTTAGTGTTCTGGAAGGGGGGGAGAGTAAGAATTAAAACAATTGCAGAGGCGGAAGCCTTTCTTAAAAAACATTCCCCAATCCTGGAGGATGAAAATGGGGGAACGGGAGGGGCCACAGCTCCGCCCACTGGAGGTCAGGGAGAGGAAGACACAATTGCTAAAAGACTCAGATCTCACAAATGACTTTTTTCTATATAGTATAACCTTTATTTGGATGTTTATAGAAACAAATGATTGATTGCATGAATATAAAATGATATATTTGTATCTCTTTCCACTTTGTAGGGAAATGAAAAATGTAACAAACTCAAGCTCAACCCGTCCAAGACTGAGTGGCTGTGGCTTCCGGCACCCCGGTTCAGCCAGATTACTCCAACTCTGGCCATTGGGGGCGAAACACGGCCCCCGTGGAGAGGCCGCGCAATTTGGGTGTCCTCCTGGATTCCCGGCTGTCCATGGAGGACCATGTGGCGGCCGTGGCGAAGGGGGGCGTTTCATCAGGTACGCCTGATGCGCCAATTGTGCCCCTTACTGGACCGGGCTGCCCTGCGCACAGTCACTCAAGCACTCGTGATGTCCCGACTCGACTACTGTAATGCTCTCTACATGGGGCTTCCCTTGAAGTGCACTCAAAAGCTGCAGTTAGTCCAGAATGCAGCCACGCGGGTGATTACGGGAGCGCCTAGACACTCCCATATAACACCAATCCTGCGCGAGCTGCACTGGCTTCCTGTGGTCTTTCGGGTGCGCTTCAAGGTCCTGACGACCATCTTCAAAGCGCTCCATTGCTCGGGACCTAGTTACATGCGAGACCGTCTCCTGCCCCAGACATCCCTTAGACCGATACGCTCCCACAGAGAGGGCCTTCTCAGGGTGCCGGTGGCTGGACAATGCCGACTGGCGACACCCAGAGGAAGAGCCTTCTGTGGCGGGCCCTGCCCTTTGGAACGACCTACCCCCTGAACTTCGCACCATCTCCGACCTCCACCTCTTCCGCAAATGCCTAAAGACACATTTGTTCCATCTAGCCGGCCTAGCGTAACCTCCATAATGACTTTTAGACAGTTTTTTAAATTCTGGGGATTTTAATTTGGTTTTAGTGCAAGATGTTCATCAAATAAGTTTTTTAAATTTTTTACGTGATTTTGTATGTATTTTAATATTCCTGTGCGCCGCCCTGGGTCCGTTTGGAGAAGGACGGGGTATAAATTTAATAAAATGAATAAAAAAATGAAATGTATTGTATTTCCTTTTTTTTTTGTATGAAGCCTCGGAGGGGGCCGACACCTCTGACATAGATGTCCTCAAAATATCTTTTTAACACCTTATACCCTTTTCCTGATTTTAAAATTTGTAAAAACCAATAAAACTTTTTTTCACAAAAAAATATAAATAAACAGACAAGTAAGTTTAAAATTAAATTAAATGAATTTGACCCGTGCTAAAACTTAATTTAAAAACCCAGCTAAAAATTCAATAATAAACATAACTATGTCAGGCCAGCCACATGGAAGAAGTGTGTTTTAAGTGCTCGACGGAAGAGGCGATGGTCCGTGATTGTGCGGAGGTCGGGGGCAGGTCGTTCCAGAGGGCTGGGCCAGCCACAGAGAAGGCTCTTCCCCTGGGGGCCGCCAGCCAGCACTGTCCGGCGGACAGCACCCTGAGGAGGCCCACCCTGTGGGAGTGGACAGGCCGGGTGGAAGTATGTGGCAGGAGGCGGTCCTGCAAGTAGCCAGGTCCTATGCCATGGAGCACTTTAAAGATGGTCACTAAGACCTTGAAGTGCACCCAGGCCACAAGCAGCCAGTGCAGCTCACGCAGGAGAGGTGTTATATAGGAGTATCTAGAGACTCCCAAAATCCCCCGCGCGGCCGCATTCTGCACTAACTGAAGCCTCCGGGTGCACCTTAAGGGGAGCCCCATGTAGAGAGTGTTACAGTAGTCCAGGCGGGAGATGACAAGGGCTTAAGTGACCGTGCGTAGCACACCATGATCCAGAAACCAACAAAGGTCGGTCTCATAAATAGGTGGGATCCCAGAGACATTAACCTGAGGCTTATTTACTAAGAGATATTGGGTGCCCTGGGCTTGTGTCATTTCTTTTGGGGCCATTTCTTCCCAGCTGATCAAATCAAGGGAAGCTACTTGGTAAGTTGTTACATGCTGCGAGGGGCTGATTTGGCCAATTGTAGGAGGAGCAATCAGACTACCTTCTGAGAGAATGCCAGCTGGAGGTTTTGCGAGAGTAGGAATATCGCTAGTACATGGTACTGTATCCAAGTTAGCATTCGGAGTTGGCTCGTTAATGTGTGCCACAGTGGGTCTTTTGGGGGCAATAAATCTCCTGCCACTCACTGGTTTTCAATTACTCAAAAGCAGCTTAATCAACATATCTTTGAAGACACTTCTTGGCAGAATGCCAAAAGATCTTAACTAGGATCCTCTTCTAAACAGTAGTTTTGGGATATTCAAATTATCGAAACTAAGTAGCACTGGTGCAGTATTCAGAAGAGGGTAAAGGTTCAACCTTCTTCAAATCATCAGCTTTCCTCCCCAGTAACTTTAATAGATGACCTCTCGCCAGGTGTATTGAACCCCAATAGGGAAAATTGCCATTGATGGGATTAATGATGAGGGTCACCTGTTTTGGCTGTAAAACCGAGCGGCTATTTGCATCATAAGATGCAAAATTTGGTCTATTGGAAGAGTTTCATTGACTAGGATTACGTTGGCCAGTGCTTTTACTGAAGCTTTTCTTGGGATTTGGCAGGGAACACCCTGTCACCGCCGCTGGCAGAATAGGATGTCTGCCAAGCAGACATCCCAGTACACACACTGGTAGTTCAGGAGACTAGGTAATTTAAAGTACTTAGTATTCTATCCAGCTGGAGCTGAATGCTCACTGTAGTTTCTGCAACCAAAAAACATTGCTGAGCCAAAAGTTCTACAAGGGTAGGCTCATGCAAGAGTTGGTTAGGGGGCGCAATTTCAGGTAAGCCTTCATTCTCAGCTTGGGGGGCGACGCCCTCAACACTTACCGGAAGACCATGACAGTTGGCAGCAGTCATGCCAGGGGGAGCAGGAGCTCCCAGGCCAGAAGACCGAGCCAAAACAAAATCCTCAATCTTGGATTGCTTCAAGGAGGGTTGGAAAGCCAAGTCAATGAGAGATCTTCTCCTCTTCCTGGTCGTCTCTTCCGGCCCTTGCTGTTTCGAGCTTCACCTCAGGCAAAGTAGAGGTGATGACTCAGGGCTCAGACTCTTCATTTGCAGGTACAAGCAGCCGTCTCTCATTCCTCCTCTGCCATCGGCCATCTCCAATCCCCTAAGCAGTTTATAGAATCAACATATTGACCCAACACTCTGGTTCTCATTTTACTGACAGTAAGGTTCTCATCCTTACTGAAGGATGGAAGGCTGAGTCAACCTTGAGCCAATGAGACTCAAACTACCAAACTGCTGTCAGTCGGCAGTCAGCAGAATTCAGGTATTTGTTTTACTCCTTCACCAGCAAATCACATCTCCTTTGTCCTCTATGACAAACCTTTCAAGCTAATTTCTATTCTCAGTTCTATTTATATCAGTAAAATGAACCAAATATTTGTGCTTCCTTTATGCCTCCAGAATCAATGAACTCTTGGTGCACTCTACACTCTGCCCTCACAATTGCTCTATATGATGTGAAATATGTACTGTCTCAATCATATATGAAATGTCTGCATGAGACATAGGAATGAGGTATAGTGGAGCATCAATGAGATATGCCTGTGTACATGTGCACAGCTCACAAGCCAACCCTGCAGGAACACTCAGACCCAAAATATCTTAATTCTGTGAGCCATTATAACAGAACTGGCATTTTCTTTGTTATGAGCCAAGAACATATTTTATATATTCCTTTTTTAAATTTCAAATTACTTCTTGCTTGAAGTGTTTTGCCACTGTTAGTGCTGAACACTGACCAAGCTTGTCGTCCCCTCCTCTTCTCCCCCAGTTAATAATAACACTTTTGCTTTCTACCCTAGGACAAAAATGTGTGTCTTTGCACCTGGTTAGAATAATGTGTATAGATATATGCCAAAGGCAACTCTACAGCTCTGAGCAAGTTTGAATTAATTTTCATTTGAACACAAACCACATCTGAATCATTCATTTTGCTGAAATCAGCACAACACGAGGAAACTATTTTGCAGAAATACACACTAGATCAAACTAGGGAGGCTGGGGCTGGCAATGGCTGTAGCTAGGATTAGAAGGAAAATAGAAGGGGGGGTGAGGTTTTCCCCCCTGATTTGGTGTACTGACAAGCCTTTAGAATTTTTATTTTTCAAGGTAATTCCACAGCTTTCAAAACAGCAACTCTATTGATTTTGAGCCATGAGTCATATGTGGCCCTGGAAATGGGAGGATGAAGCTTTTAAAATGCAATCACCAAAGCCAAATGACTTTGTTTCACAACAACTTTGAGCTTCATTTTAAAACAAACATAGTTTGTTTCACAATGCAATGGTGATTGATGTTTTTCATCAAAACCCAATTATCATCCCATCCCATCACAGAACTATAATGCCACACTGACTAAGCCAAGGCAAACACGTTGCAAATGTCTGAAAAATTTAGATCTCTGTTTTTGGAATGTAACCTGTCACAGTGGCGTAGCGTGGGTTGTCAGCACCCGGGGCAAGGCAAGTAATTTGCGCCCCCTAACCCGTGGATTTTAGCACTCGAGTCTCTTCCACTAGATTAGTTAAAGAAACCCTTACCCCCTAAGCACATGTATTGTTTGAAGCTGATCAATTGCTTCCAGTTGTTCTCTGCTTGTTTCCTGTATTAAGGTCAAGCCAGCATCGCAACTGTTCTCACCATCCATCTTCTTGCGTCTTCCAACTCTTCTCTCTGTAGGTATGCAATAGGTTTTGCATACCTGCAGAGCTTTCTCAGTTGCCTTTGACACTAGACTATCCCGTTTTTCATGACAAAATAAAGTCAATGCTTTTAACTTTTGCACGCATTGATCAAGCGCAAGTCCTTCTTGCTGCAGGTAGATCTGAGTATCATTTACTCCGGTTAGTACTGGGTTCCAAAAATGCAAGAAAGAGAAAAAAACATATGTCATTATGCAAACTAAAAGACTTCCTGCATCACCCCTGGTTTCAGAGGTTTCTTCCGGCCCATCTCTCAACGCTTCCAAAGCGTCTATTATTTTCTCAGTGTGTTCAGCAAGTACGCATACAGCTTCATGCGTTGAACTCCATCTTGTGTTACACGATCGCTTTACACGAATTGGTACATGTTTCTTAAGGATATCCCACCTGTGGGTGGAGCTTGAGAAAAATGAATACACCTTTTCCACAGTGCCAAAGAAAGTAACAGACTTTGTCCCAACACCAACTGCATGCATCCCAGCAAGATTGAGCGAGTGATTGTTACATGGCACAAACATGCTTTTGAACTGCTAGGTTGGGAGCTCACTCTGTTATGTGGCACTAGGGATTTGAACTGCCAAACTGCTGACCTTTCTGATCAACAAGCTCAGCATCTTAGCCACTGAGCCACCGCGTCCCTATAGAGAAGGGTACTATGGAGCAATTAACTCATCCAATCCTCATGAGAAAAACCTCAAAGACAAACAAACCCTCCTCTACTTTCAAAAGGTGATCTGGAGAGGGGGGGGGGAAGATGCAGTGGGGAGACCCTCCTTGTCCTACAACCTCCCATTTGTGTCCAGGAATAACAATTACATGATTATCAGATTTTCCATACTGTAATTCTGAATAATCTTTTGTTCTTCAGCCTATCGGAGAGTTTGCTTCAAACACTGAGATTCTGAGAACTTGGAAACATTAGAGTTGCAATATTTTCCTTAGCAGAATTTGGCAAAGCTGACATAAATGTTTAAAGATGCCAAGGAACAAGCTCATGTAGTCAATGAAGCACATTCACACAAACAAAGGATGCACTCAGGTCATGCACACACCGTATTAAAAGTGAATGAATTATTTGTTCCGTGTTATGCTCCCACAAATCTTAGCTTAATCTGAGGGCTTCGTTTACACAAAATACTAAAACAACAGATCCATTTTCATTTTTACCCAATCTACGGTAATGTATTAGAAGAACTCAATCACTGAAACACAAACTAGCCAGGCATATTTTAGCCCAATATATTGCGTGAACTCAATCCATTAGTTTCTTAACGTATGGCAACCCCCTCCCTCCAAATTACATTAGTTGAGTAACCCATGGTTAGTTGACTAGTAAATGACTTGTAGGAACATATTACCTTATAAACTTTTCCCCCACCTCTTTAGCTGTGCTGAAAAAGATGCTGTTCATGCCTTTTTTTTTACTCCAAGTGTGAAAAAATTGAAAGAAATCAGAGTATTGGGGATGAAGGAGGTAAGAGATATTACGAAGCCATGAGAGTAGCACTTCTATTCTTTCATAGTTGATTTGATCCTCCTCTTTTTTTCCTTGACGATAGAAACTTTGCTACCTCCTAAAGCTTGGAAGATCTACCTTTCTCCCTCTGCCCCACCTGCCCAATCACAAGCCCTTCCTCTGAAGTTACTTAAAGAGCAAGCTGTGAACGCCACCGATCAAGTTGCAGTTCTTAGTTAGGCAGCCCGGCATTTTAAGTTGCCTGACTTTCTCACAGAGGCACAAACACAAAGAGGCATTCAACTTTTTTTTTCTAAGGAGGAGCAAATAATGAACAACCCCCCCCGAAAAAAAGCTTTTGCTAAAGCTAAACAATCCCCTTCCTTACTGTCTCCCCTCGCAAGAACGTTACTTCTTTATAGCTACCAGAGGAGATTACAGCGGCGCGCAATTGACAAACAATGAAACTGACTAGTCCTCCCCCCTTTCTCTATTGTCCAAGTCAAAATGACAACGAAGCAGGGGGGGAGAGCGTTCACCTTCGGGCTTTTTTTCAGGAGCCAGGTGGGCTTCCGAGAGCGCTGAGCGCTGGAGAAAGAAAGACGCAGCACCTTCAAAGTGGGAAGAGGGCCGGGGAGCCCCCGAAAGCTTCCGGAGGCGACGTTAAAGGGAGAAGCGGGCTCCCTTTCCAGCGGGAGTTTTATTCTGAAGTGCCGAGAGAATGAGGCGCCGGGTCCTCCCAAGCTGCGTCCCGGACAACCTCTCTCTCTCTCTCTCTCTCTCTCTCTCTCTCTCTCTTTCACCACTGCCCCGACCTCGAAGTCTCACCTGCCTCAGCCTGCGCGAGCGCGCCCCCCCAGATATTGCGCCCGGTGCACCCGCCCCCCCCCCTGCACCCCCCACGCTACGCCTCTGACCTGTCATGAGTTCTCCAAGACTTGCTTGATCATGCCCATGAAATAAGCAAACATAAATGGAAGCACTTCTTTTAATCAAGCATTTGCAGAAGTTAACTTTCACTAACTTTGAAAAAGGGGATGTGTCAGGACTGTTTCCATCATAAATCAAGAAAGAACACACTTGACTTCATTTGGAAAGTTCAAGACTACTTTTATTTTTTTATTTATTTTTTTATTTTTTTATTTATTTATTTATTTATTTATTTATTTATTTATTTATTTATTTATTTATTTATTTATTTATTTATTTATTTATTTATTTATTTATTTATTTATTTATTTATTTATTTATTTATTTATTTATTTATTTATTTATTTATTTAATCAAATTTATACCCCGCCCTTCTCCTTGTTAGGACCCAGGGTGGCGCACAGGCATTATATAAAACCATAAAATACAAAATACATCAATTAAAATATATTAAATTAATTAAACCCGTGCTAAAACCCATTATTAAAACCTTACCAAATTATAATTTATATTTAAAAAGTCAGAAGCAGGGGGCTATCCTAGGCCGGCTTGTTGGAATAAGTATGTCTTAAGACGTTGGCGGAAGAGGCGGAGGTCCGAGGTAGTGCAAAGGTCAGGGGGTAGGTCGTTCCAGAGGGCCGGGCCTGCCCCAGAGAAGGCTCTTCCCTGGGTGTCGTGAGTTGGCATTGTCCAGCCGACGGCACCCGGAGAAGGCCCGCTCTGTGGGAGCGGACCGGACGAAGGGATGTATGGGGCAGGAGGCGGTCTCGTATATAGCTAGGCCCCGAGCCATGGAGCGATTTAAAGATGGTAGTCAACACCTTGAAGCGCACTCGAAAGGCCACAGGCAGCCAGTGCAGCTCGCGCAGGAGAGGTGTTACGTGGGCTTGCCTTGAGGCACCCATAACCACCCGCGCGGCCGCATTCTGCACTAACTGTAGCTTTCGAGTGCACCTCAAGGGGAGCCCCATGTAGAGAGTGTTACAGTAATCTTGCCGAGATGTCACGAGGGCTTGAGTGACTGTGCGAAGGGCCCCCCGGTCTAGTAAGGGGCGCAACTGGCGTATCAGGTGAACCTGATAGAACGCCCCCCCTGGCCACGGCCGCCACATGGTCCTCCATGGACAGCCGGGAATCCAGGAGGACGCCCAAGTTGCGCGCCCTCTCCACTACCATTTTTACTGAAAATGATAGACTGCAGCTAAAGTCAAGCAAGGAATGAAACATTTAGGCACGCAACATACGTAACAAAGCATAACCCAACCCTTAAGCCCCTTTGACCCCAGCATATTGTCCAATGCAAAGTCAGCCACGACATCAGGTGCAGTTCCTTCTCAGGGTTATCATCAGAATGGAATGCTGTTAGCTGATGTGATAACAACTGTAACCGTCTCTCTCTCCTGCCCACTTAGTAGCTTAGTAACCCCAGCCCTCCCCCCATTTCAACATGTCAGGCTGTGCAGGCAAAAGCAGAGGCTGACATCCGGCCCTCCTCCAGAAATTGCGACGTTAGTCCTAGAACAAAACAGAAACACAGAAAAACACCAAGAGGGACAGAGACAAACAGAAAACACACACACAAAAACATAACAGTGGTTAAGGCTTGTTAGGATATTTAGCGTAAAATTTCTTAAGCAGTTTAGGGGCTCGAACGTGGCGTTTATCCACCCACTCGGTATGGGAGGGAGGGAAATCCTTCCACGACACAAGGTATTGAACTTTATTTCTCCACACCCTAGAATCTAAAATGTCTTTTACTTCGTAATGGGGTTCACCGGAAACGAATAACAGTGGCGGGGGTCTAGACTGTGGTGGCCGAAGATAAGAGGTGTGTTCAGGCTTTAACAGATTGACATGGAAAATCGGGTAAAGGCGACGATAAGTTTTTGGTAAATCTAGTTTGACTGACACGGAGCTGATGATCTTAACAATGGGGAAAGGTCCAATATATTTCGGGCCCAGTTTCCTACATTTTGGGGGGCTCTCCAAGAATCTGGTAGAGAGGTAAACACGGTCACCAACTTTATAATCTGGAGGGGCAATTCGTTTCTTGTCAGCATACAATTTATGAGATTGGTGAGCATCATCCAGCGTTTTTCGCGCCACCGGCCAAAATGATGACATCTTATTACTCCAATCCAAGAGAGAGGGAACGGTAGGAGATTCGTGAGGCAACTCCGGAATAGGCACAAAGTTTTGACCATAGATTAATTTGAAGGGAGTCATACCAGTGCTGCTATGAATGGAATTGTTATAAGCCACCTCAGCATGGGTTAAGAGATCGGCCCAATCGTCTTGTTGGTAATTAATGAAACATCACAAATATTGTTCCAAAACGGAATTAGCCCTCTCACAAGCTCCGTTCGTCTGTGGGTGGTGGGAGGAGCTTAATCCTTGGGAGGAGCCAATCATCTTCAAGAATTCCTTCCAAAACCGAGAAGTGAACTGAACTCCTCTATCAGAAATAATACGTTGAGGAACTCCGTGTAGGCGATAAATGTGATTCAGGAAAAGTTTTGCCAGCGCCTTGGCCGATGAGATTCCAGAACACGGGACAAAATGAACCTGTTTTGAAAACAGATCAGTAACTACCCATATGACAGTGAAACCATGGCTGGTAGGGAGGTCAACAATGAAGTCAATAGATATCTCCTTCCAAGGAGACTCCGGGCGCGCTATAGACTGGAGGAGACCTTGAGGTTTGCCCGGGGGGCATTTACAAGCAGCACAAACTGGGCAACTAGCAATGTAAGATTCCACATCTCTTTTCATACAAGGCCACCAGAATTGACACTTAAGTAAGTGTAGGGTCTTCACGAAATCAAAATGACCGGCGAGTCGAGAATCATGCGCCTTCTGGAGTACTAAGGTACGGAGTTTAGCCAGGACGTAAAGTTTAGAACCCATCCAGGGCAAGTCATTCCGCAAAGTACAGTCTCCACAATGTGCAGCAAACCAGTCGTCAGCCTGAAGTTCCTCTTTAATTTTAGAGACCAATTTGGGAGGGGTCTCGGTCTGGAGAGTAGAATGGCTGCGAGTGGTCACTGGAGCAGCTAAGCCACATCCCGGGATGACAGGCTGGATTATTGTAAGCTTAGAGGAATTGTATTGAGGGAGGCATGCTAGTGCATCCGCCATCAAGTTTTTCCCTCCAGGAATATATTTCAAGGAAAAATTAAACCGACTGAAATATTGAGACCACCGGACTTGTTTAGGAGAAAGTTTGCAAGGAGTTCAGAGAGATTCCAAATTTTTATGATCAGTCCATATCTTGAAGGGGTGGGATGCTCCTTCCAAGAAATGTCGCCAAGTCATGAGGGCCCACCGCACTGCAAAAGCTTCTTTTTCCCAAATAGCCCATCTTCTTTCTGTATCTGAGAGTTTACGAGAGGTATAAGCGCAAGGTTGTAATTCCTCGTTGGAGTTGTATTGGAGTAGAACAGCGCCAACAGCCACATCGCTGGCATCAGCTTGTACGACAAAAGGGGCATCCATGTTTGGGTGTTTCAAAATAGGTTCCGCTGCAAATAAGCGTTTAAGTTTCTCGAAGGCTGCTTGGCATTCCATAGACCAGTTGAGGGGTTTATTAGGTCGTGGTTTATCATCACCTTTTGTTTTAAGTAAGTTCGTAATCGGTAGAGCAATACTGGCAAAAGAGGGGATAAATTGGCGGTAAAAGTTTGCAAATCCCAAGAAACTTTGTAATTGTTTACGAGTGTGAGGCAGGGCCCACTCGGTTACAGCCTTCACTTTAGCAGGATCCATCTCAATACCCCCTGACGAAATGCGGTATCCGAGATAATCGATCTTGCTTTGATGAAATTCACACTTTGAGAATTTAGCATATAGTTCTGCCACCCTTAATTTGTGCAAAACTGAACGGACAAGCTTTACATGTTCTTCATGTGTTTCCGTGTAAATAAGGATATCATCCAGATATACGATAACGCCTTTGTAGAGGTGCTGATGTAAGACTTTGTTTATCAGTTGCATGAAAACCGCTGGTGCACCTTGTAGACCAAATGGTAGAACTTTAAATTGGAAACAACCTAACAGGCAATTAAAAGCTGTTTTCCATTCATCACCTTGTTTAATTCTAATCCTATAATAAGCTTCTCTGAGATCCAGTTTTGTAAAAAAATTTCCTCTTGCCAGATTGGCCAGCATGTCCTTCATGAGGTGGAGGGGGTAGACATTTTCAGCGGAGATAGTGTTCAAGTTCCTGTAGTCTACCACTAGGCAGAGTTGGCCATCTTTCTTCTCCTTGAACATGACAGGAGCCGCCACTCGAGGTCTAGCAGGTTCAATGAACCCTCTTGCTAAGTTTTTGTCAATGAACTTGCGAAATTCCACCATTTCTCCTGGTGTCATGGAGTAAATGCGTGGTTTAGGAAGTTGTACTCCAGGGAGGAAATCAATGGTACAGTTTGTGGAGCGATGGAGTGGTAGTTTATCAGAAGATTTCTCGCTAAAAACTTCTTTCAAATCCCAATATTCCTTAGGTATCTTTTCCTCCCCTGGTATGTGTTCCAAAACAGTTGCCACTTGGTCTGTTGTTATGTTTTCACTGTGGTCGATGGGTGTTGGGGTGGGGTCCATAGTCATAGGTGGTGGTGGGGAAATTAGGGGAAGACGTATCCACCCTTCTTTCCAATCTATGATTGGGTTCCACTTTCTTAGCCATGTTAATCCCAAAATAATTGGGTTATCTGCAATAGGGGCAACAATGAAATGAAGGGTTTCTCTATGGTGATCGCCAATGGTCACCTCAATAGGTTCTGTAACAAATTGTGCTGGACCACCCCCCGCGACCGAACCATCCATTTGGCAAAATGCGATAGGGACTTTCAAAGTCTTAAGGCGAATTCCCAGTGTTTGTACTAGGTCTTGGCTTATAAGGCAGCGTGAACACCCAGAATCCAAAAGGGCTAATGATTCTGAGAAATGGCTACTAGAGGGAGTTTTCAGTTTAAGGGGAATAGTCATGGGGCCCGACCGGGAACTCACACAGTGTTTATCCGCCTCGTCGTCTGATTCGGCCTTCTTTTCCCAGTCATTCAGCTCCTCTCCTGGTGTGCCATAAGTGGTAGTGAGGTCCAGTGGCTCCATTCCCGACATAACTGGTCTGCTATGAAGGTCAGGTCTCCTGGTGCTTTTGCCCATTTCATTGCCTGGCTTGGGGCGGGGTCTCGATGTCATTCTGCAAGCATTTGCCCAATGCCCCTCCTTTCCGCATTTAAAACAAGTTGTATTGCGGGGTTTGTTGCGGGGTCCACCCCACCCTTCTCTTACGGTGTCATGACGGGGTGGGGGGGCTTTAAAACTTCTATCAGTGGAATGGATATTTGTATGTCTCAGTAAATCAAGTTCTACATCAGCAACCAAGTCGTTCCAATGTTCGAGCATTTGCAGGTTGTGTCTGTTGATACAGCTCTGATATAGATCAGGATGCAAGCCCTCAATGAAAATGTTGATAAGGGCCTCCTCACTCCAACCTCTCATGTGCACAGACAATTCCCGAAAACGTTGGGAATAATCCTGGACTGGCTGATTATCCTGGCATAATGTTCTCAATTCGTAGCGGGCCTTTCGTTCTATGTGAGGGTCTTCGAATCACCTTCTGAGGGCGAGCATAAATCTGTCGAAATTTCTCAGCAGAGGGGAGTTATCGTTATGTAGGGACATGACCCAATCTGCTGCTTTTTTTTCCAGAGCCAGACAAACAACTCTAATCTTAGCTTCATCAGTTGGTAAATCAGTTACAGCTTGTCTCATATAATTGCTGACATGGAGAAGGAAAATTCCTAATTCCTTTGTTTCACCCCCAAATTTAACTCCTAATGGCGGAACGGTGGTCATTCTGGGTGGGGGGGCTGCTTCCCTTCTAGGACTTTCCTCCCTCCTTCGGTGTTGGGGGTGGGGGTGGGGCACTGCCCTGGCTGTCTCTAGCCACTGTGTACGCTCATCTTTCTCTGCCAGGTTCCCTCCCGTTCGGGGTTTCTGTTCCTCTCTTCTTGGTAACAACTCACCCAGAGGGTCGGGGGAGCGTTTTCCCTCTCTCTCCCTGCTGCGTTTCATCTTATCAGCTTTCGAAATTAGCTTCTGGGCTTCTTGCCTTAGTAGAAACTCCTCATCTGGCACTTCCCAGAGGAGGGGGGGAGGGCCCATCTGCGTCTAGTAGTTACTCCCCAAGGGGTTTCTTCAAACATCCCTTTCCTGCCCACTCCCTCTGACCATCGGTGATGAAATGATTTATCTTCAGGTTCACCCCCCAGGCTAAGATCCTTTAGTTCAACAACTGACCTGTCTTCGGCTTGCTGGACATCTGGACTGGAAATGGGGGCTGGATCGGGGGGGGGTTGTATCATTTAGAAAGTTCAAGGCTACTTTTACTGAAAATGATAGACTGCAGCTAAAGTCAAGCAAGGTATTTTAGGCACGCAACATATGTAACAAAGCATAACCCAACCCTTAAGCCCCTTTGACCCCAGCATATTGTCCAATGCAAAGTCAGCCATGACATCAGGTGCAGTTCCTTCTCAGGGTTATCATCAGAATGGAATGCAGTCCGTTAGCTGATGTGATAACAACTGTAACCATCTCTCACTCCTGCCCCCTTAGTAGCTTAGCAACCCCAGCCCTCCCCCCGTTTCAACATGTCAGGCTGTGCAGGCAAAAGCAGAGGCTGACAACGTTGAAAAAGGGGACGAAAGACAGGGGAAGTCTTTGAAAGAATGTTTAAAGAAGGGATTTTTTTAAAAACAAAACCAACTTAAGCAAACTGTGACCCATCTAGCCAAATACAACACAGCAACCACATATCATGGCCTAGTGAATACTTAGCCAGCTTTCTTGTTTTTCTTCCTGTCAGTTAGAAGAAACAGGTTGCATCTGATAAACCAGAATACAGTAATTGCAAAAAATGTGCAATTCATTTTAAATAAATAAAAAAATATTGCCTCTTGGAGGTTCTGATTTATAACTACTGGCTGGTTTTCTACCAATCTGTTGGTTTTAGTTTTGGCTAACACTAAGTATTGCCCTCTGATAGCCCTTAAGCATTATGTTACAGGAAGATGCCACTCTCCTGCTAGGTAGAACAGTAGAAATAGATAGAGTTATTTTATTTGCCGCTATTTTATTTTAATATATCAATATAACTGCATCCCAAACACAGCTTACAGTTACACTGAAGCAAAATAGCATATCTCAGATGCAATGCTGAGATGTAAAGAAGTTGGATGGAGGATCAAAAGATTGGATAGAGGATCAAATTACACCTAAGAGTGAAGTATCTATGAAAGCAATATGCTGTTCAACCAGCCCTTTGTCCAATTAATACGTGGGTTCCACTTCTGTAACCAAGGCAAACCCAATATAAAGGGATGATCCATTCCAGGCACAACTATGAAACTTAAGGTTTCTTGCTGGCTGCCCATCCACATATCAATTGGTTCAGTCATAAACTGAGTAGCCCCCCTCCCTGCTATAGACCCATCCAGTTGGCAAAAAGGTTTTCAGCCTTAGGTCATCCGTTCCACTATTTCCGGGCTAATAATGCAGCGTGTGCATCCCGAGTCTAAAAGGGCCAGTAATTTTGATTGAGCACCAGTAGAGGGCACTTTAAGTTGTACTGGAATGGTCATGGGGCCCATACAGGAACTCACCAGATGGTCGCGTCATTGGAGTTGGTTTCACTTTCATCTGACGGGTAATAGGGCCCTTCCTCCTCCAGCCCTGGAGGGAGGTCTTCCACTGGCTCCACTCCCTTCATGGCAGCGTCTCTCTGCTTCCCTGGATGTTTATCTGGCTTCTCCCTCTCCCCAGTAGCCGGAGGCCTGGAGCTGGCCTTGACTCAGCAATTCACAGCCCGGTGTCCCTCCTTCCCACAACGGAAACATGCAGTGGGCTGGGACTTGCTTGCAGACCAGCTTTTCCCTCCTTTTGAGATTCCTTTGGGGGGGGGAGGGGGGGTTCCTTTTCACTTTCTTCAAGGCATTTATCCCTTGCATTTCAACATCCACTGCCAGATCATACCAGCCTTGTAGGCTGCGGGGGCCCCACCTCTTCACACAATTCTGATATATTTCCTGGCTTAAGCCATCCTTATAGCTGTCCATCAGGGCTTCTTCTGACCACCCCCTCATGTGAACTGATAGTTCACAAAACTCTTAAGTATACTCAGCCACTGGGTTTTTCCCTTGCGCAAGAGTTATCATCCTAATTCTAGCCTTCTGCTCGATGAGAGAGTCATCAAAGTGTTTTCTCAGGGTAGCCATAAATCTATCAAAGTTTCTCAGTAGGGGGGAGTCATTGTTATGCAAAGTCACCATCCAAGCTGCCACCTTTCCCTCTAACGCCAGCGTAACGACCCTTACCTTGCTCTCTTCATTTGGGAGGTTGATCTCAAACTGTCTCATAAAATTCCAAACTTGAACCAGGAAGAATCCCATTTCCTTCGGGTCCCCCTCATATTTCACCCCTATAGGGGGACTTTTGCCATCCGGCATCTGCGGGGCGTCCCACCTCCCCTTGGAATGGCTTTCGCTGCTGCTGCTGCTGCTGGCTGGGCCCCATCATCTTGTTCAGCTCTGCCATCTGCCCCCAGGGCCCCCCCTGGGAGGGTCTCATCCTCAGCAAGCCTCACCTCTGGTTCATGGAATTGAGCTTCTCCTTTGGATCTGCTCTCACGGAAACGTCGTTTTTCCCACGCTTCCTGGAAAAGTGTCATGGCCTGGTTTATCAGGAGATTTTCTTCTTCGGCTTCTTGCCAAGCAGCTGGTGGTCACCTATGTCTGCTGGTTGTAACTCCAGGTGGAATTTCTTCAAGATCGCACTTTTACCCAACCCCCATCGCCCACTGGGAACGGACCAATCTTTCTTCCAAATTTAATTCCGCCAACCATTCTGTTTCTATCATCCATGATGATCCAGCGGCCCCCATGTCCTCCTCCTGATCACTGCAGGGGTTAGACATCTCTTTGAAGTTTTAGGTATATTGCACTCCCCTCTGGAAGTGTTAGCTCAGGCATGAGTGTGAAGTGAGACCTTGCTTATTGTCAGGTCTGCCTCTAACGATAACCAAGAAAGAAACCACTCAACTCCATTTGAAAGAATTAAGAGTACTTTTACTGGTTATGAAAAGATAGCAGCGAGGTAAAGCAAGGTCTGAAATCCCAGCGCGCGAAATCATACATATCAATATGTGTCCAGCGCCCTCCCCCCAACAACCACCACCGCCCCGGGTCCCTGTGGGGAGAGGGAGCGGTTAATAAATTCAAAGTTATTATTATATATAACCCCCACCCTATTGTCTAATGCGCAAATCCCTTAGGTGTCATGTGGGTTGCATCTCCAGGAGCATCATCAGGATGGTATGCAAGACCATTGGCCTTGACCACTGCAAGGCACCAGCCAGCGGTATGCGAAGTAGATGGTGAGAATATACTCCCTTCTCTAAATCGCCCTCCTGCACCACATAGTCCCATTCCCAAATACCAGAGCCCCTCCCTCCCCATTTCAATGGCAGCCAAAGCAAGCAGCAAAGCAGAAGCTGACAGTGATCTTGTAACTGGCCTGGCTCATTCCTCATTGTTCACATCTATTATAGCTTGAGGTAATTTTTCCAGGCTCCTTGGCATTCAACCTGGGCTGGCCATGTCCATATCTGCATGTCCAAAGGGGTGTGTGTATTGTCAATCCCTACTCCCAAATAGAAGTTGGTCTCTGCTCACCCTGCTGGATCTTTCTTGGTGCCTCAACGCCTGGTAAGCAGGTAGCAGGGCATACGTACGTACGTACATACATACATACATACATACATACATACATACATACATACATACATACATACATATTATTGTAATGTGCTTTCAGTGTTTGTAAAAACCAAAGTTGAGATATTTATATGAAATATAGTGACATTAGTGACATTAGTCTTATTCAACTATTATTCTCTAATAAGTGATATCCCTGATAAGACAGATTAAATGGGGAAACCATCTTTAAGTGACCTTTATCCTTGGAAAGAAAACTAAATCCAGGGCTTTGTCTTGCAAAACAAAAGTTCAACTACTTTATGAATTCTTAAAGACACTGAGAAACATAATCTTCATTTGCAGCTGCGAAGGATTTGCTTCTTCAGAGCCTGGAAAAAATATTTCTAAATGATTTTGTCCCATACGTCACTCTTTTGCATATCTTTTTGAATTTTTTAAAGTAATAATTAAGTTTTATTAATATGCTTTGTGAAATGAGCTGTGTATAATGCAATTCTGGGTAAATGCCTCTTTTCCTTTAGAAAGTTGCTTTCTATCATTAACTGCCAATTAGAAACCCATGGGAGGCTGTTGAAATTCTCTTCATTGAGCCTCCTTGCTTGAAATTTAGAAACAAAATGTTTTAAAAATCTCAATGTCAAATACATGTTCTAGTGAAGGCTAACCTTTTTGTCATTGCATGCCGAAAGCGTGCATGCACCCATAATGCAATGCATGCACGAGCCCCCATGCCTCATTTTGGGCCTGGAGGGTTTCCTGTACCAACCTAGAAACCAAAAAAGAGCACAGGGGCACAGGGGCACTGCAATATGGGCACCCCCTGCACATGCGCCCCACCTCCCATGCATGCACACGTGCGTCCTCCTTATGCACCCCACCCCCATGCATGCGCAGAAGAGACCTGAAGACAAGCTAGCCAGCAGGAGGCATGTGCACATGTGTGATGGAGCTGGGCTGGGGCAACGGATGGCATGCCTACAGAGTGGGCTCTGCATGCCACCTATGGTATGCATGCCACCTATGGCATGCGTGCCACAGGTGGCATGCAGATCCCATTCTGTAGGCATGCCATCCGTTGCCCCAGCCCAGCTCCACGCATTGCTGTGGCCCAGTCTGGTTAAATGGCCAACCAATCTGTGTGTAGTGTGAGATCGTTTCCGGCTTCCGGACGCGACGGACGTGTTTCTGACATGTCCGCCGCTTGTTTCTTCTAGTGGGTGCCTTCGGGGGCAGGGGGGCTCCTGTAGAGAGATCCCAGGGGGCCTCCATGCAGCCCCCTGGGATCATAAATGGGCCACATGGGAGTGTGCCACCCCCTGCATCTTGTTTTGGGCCTAGTAGGCCTCCATGCAGCCTCCTGGGACCAAAAATGGGTCACATTGGAGTGTGCCACCCCCTGCATCTTGTTTTGAGCCTAGTAGGCCTGCCTGCAGCCTCCTGGGACCAAAAATGGGCCACATGGGAGTATGCCATATGTGAGGGAATGTTGGAGGCTTATTCGGTTGCTGACGAAACAACTATTGGAAATGTGATGCTGAAAGGGCGGGGGAGGGGCATGTGCATGATGCAGCATAAGAAGCAGCCAGGTGGGAGGAGCTTTAAGGGAGGTGAAAACCTCAGAAGTGCATACCTTTTACATTTGTGCTGCTTGCACATGGCACAGGTGTGCCAGCCACACAAACTGTATGTATGATTGATTCAGAAGTTCTTGGGAACATTGTGTGAAAATTTGATGCTGATCAGTGCAGTACTTTCTGAGATTAGCGGCTTTGCACAAACTATTTTAAACCACGGACCTCCGCTCCTTCCGCCTGAAACTAAAGACACATCTTTTCCGCCTGGCCGGCCTAGGGTAGTCTCTCTCTCTATGGGTTTTTTTTAATTGTTTATTTATATTGAGTGGGGATTTTTAGTTAATGGGATTTTAGCACAGGAGTTTGTTTAATCTGTTTTAAATTGTATGTATTTTTGTATATTTATGGTTTTTATTCTCCCTGTGCACCGCCCCGAGTCCCTGTGGGGAGAGGGAGCGGTTAATAAATTCAGCTTTATTATTATTATTATTGGGTAGATTTCATTCATAGATAATATCTCTTCAGATATTTTATGCTTTTTTCATAAATATTCATCTTGAAATTTCATGATCACCATTGTTTTCAATAGCAAAAGAGAAAAATAATATATTTGAACCGCATTTTTTATTCTCTTGGACAAATTTTCTATAGAATAAAAATTATCATCTCTTCATTAAAGAAAAAAATATAATGCATTCACTCTTTAAGGATGACAACATATTTCTTTTCATTTTAAACCACTGGCTCTTTTATAAAATTGAGATTCAGTTGTAATAACAAACCATGGTTAACATTTGCTGGATTTATAAATCAGGTGCAAATCATGGCTTTAAACAGGATTTATCACCAAAAATAAATAGGGTTTATTGAGAGGGTTAGAAAATGAAGTGATCTATTGCTGAAGGAAAACACTCTTGGTCTTAGACTGTGTATGAATCAGAGCAAACAGAAACACCAATATTAAAACACTGACATATTGCCATTCATTCATGTCATGTGAATTTCAGTAGAACATACAATAAAATAACTGTGTAATATAAAATACTTGTGGAGTTCCCAAGATATGACCAAATTAATTTACGAATCTCAAGAGAAAGTTCAAACACCATTCATTTATTAGGATCAACATCTTAGCATTTACTTCTGTGGAGCCGAAACTGATTTACACTTAATGGCATCTGAACTTTACCCCTCTATCTTCTCCCTTCTGTCATGCATCATAGATCATATTCGTGAACTAGATTGTAGAAATGTGAGACCTGATTCTGGCTGAAGGTATGCATGGAATCCTCCCTCCAGTGCCAACCTGATAATAGTCATGGCAACACTTTAGAAGTTGATATCTGGCTCCTCTCACTTCCTGAAAGTGACCTGTGTGACACAAAGACAATTTGAATACAGGTATATAATTTAGGGATGCATTCCTCCCCCAGGCTTGCCTGGATTTTCTGCATGGAATTTTGCTATAAGGCAATCAGCCTGGATATTCCTATTTTTTACCCAAGATGCCTCTGCTAAGGGGTAGCCCTTCCACTTGATTAAGTATTGGAGTTGTCTCCTGTGCCATCTCGAATCAAGGACTTGTTGAACTTCATAATGGGTCTGGTCTCCTATGACCATAGGGCCCGGGGGCTCCTGGGGTAGTGGTCCCAGAATGGATCTGATCATGGGTTTTAAGAGACTACCATGAAACGCCAGGTGTATCTTTCCCAGCAATCAAGGCAGTTTCAATTGCATTGTGACTGGGTTGATCATCTTTACTATGTTGAATGATCCCATAAACCTTGGCCCCAGTTTCTTGCTAGGCAGTTTTAATCTCAAATATTTTATGGAGAGTTACACTTTCCCTCCCACCCGAAATAGCCGTTGCGGAGCCCGGTGTTTATCTGCCTGTTTCTTATAGGTTTGTGCTGCTTTAGCCAGTGCTTTTTTGACATTTTCCCAGGTTGCTTTCAGCATCGACATCCAATCAGTCAAACTGACTGTGGAGGGGGGTGTCCCTTGGATACTCAGGCATTGGGATGAAGTTCATGCCACTCACTACTTTGAACAGCGTGAGTCCTGTGCTACTGTGAATAGCATTATTGTACGCAACCTCAGATAAAAGGTCTGCCCAATTGGACTGCTGATAGTTCACATAGCACCTCAGGGTACTGCTCTATCATGGTGTTCCATCTCTCTGCTGCCCTATTGGTGCTCGGATGAAAAGTTGAACTAAGACCCTGAGATGACCCAATGGACCGCAGAACTTAGCCATGAACTGGACCCCTCTGTCTGAAATAATTCTTTGAGATACTCATGCAGTCAGTAGATAGGCTTCATGAACAGCTTAGCCAGATTGTGAGCTGAGGGTAGTCCGCTACAGGGTATGAAGTGTGCCTGTTTGGAGAACAGGTCTATTACAGTCCAAATCACTGTGTTTCCCCCAATTTTTGGCAACTCTACTATAAAGTCCATTGCGATCTACTCACACGGCCTCGTTGGCTCTGATACTATCTGCAGCAGCCCGGGGGGGGGGGTGTTCCTGGTCACCTCTTCATTGTGGCGCAGATGGTGCAACTTTTTATATAACTATCCACATCTTTTTTTTATGCCAGGCCACCAGAATTGAATCCAGGCTAAGTGTAAAGTCTTTAGGAACCCAAAGTGGCCTGCCGGTTTGGTGTTGTGGCTCCTCGGGAGAATTAGGGTGCATAGGGATTCTGGGACATAGACTTTCGTCCCCTTCCATGCAACGTCATCTCTTTTTGTCAAGATATGTTGGTTGTTTTGTAAGTCTTGCATTTCCCGGGATGTCATGGCGTTGTCTTGGTTCGCTTCTTCCATTACTCAAGAAAGACCACACTTAAGCATATTTCAGAATGGTTAAGGTTACTTTTACTGAATACAGAAGAACAGCAAACGAAGGTCAAGCAAGGAGTGACTAGTTTAGGTGCGAAGCGTATATATCAAAGCATAAGCCAACCCCAATAACCCATGACCCCCACAATAGTGTCCAATGCAATATCCTCCACGATGTCAGGTGGGCAGCACGTCCAGAGCAGTCATCAGAATGGAATGTGATACCGTTGGGTCTGCGATATCACCGACTAGCTCCATCTTCCTCCAGCACACATAGTGAACACAACCCCCACCCTCCCCGTTTCCATGGCAGCCAAGCATGCAGCAAAGCGAAGGCTGACAGGCGTACAGTTTGGGCTTGGGTAGTTTTGCCCCAGGGATCTTAGATGGCACAATCTGTCTCACAGTGAAGAGGCAGAACATTGCACTCGCCCTAGCTGAATACTTCTGCGAGGTCCTGATACTCCATCAGAATCAGTTCGGCCTCAGGGGTTTTATCGGATGTGGTTGCCAGTTGTTCTTGTGGGCTCTTTTGGAGGGGTTCCTGTGTGGGTGGTGTTTCTGCTAGCTGCTGTGGGAAGGGTTGAGGGCCCCTTGATATCCTAAGTCTGCAGGTACCCCCTTTCCACCAGATGGTCGGTACCCATTTGTCTAGCCAGGAAAGTCCCAGTATGACTGCCTCTGTCATTTTCGGGGCTATTATGAATCAAATTACTTCCCAGTGATCCGCTAGCTCTAGCTTCACTGGTTCAGTCAGGTGGCATAGGCTCCTCCCATTAGGGACCCGTCAACCTGTTAGAACCGGATCGGGTGGGCCAGTCTTTTTACTCTGATCCCCAGTTTCAGGACTATGGTTAGGTTGATCAAGCACCTTGTGCAGCCTGAGTCTATTAGGGCTTGAAAATCCCCTGTTTCCTGAACTTTACCTCTGTATTTCCTCCCTTCTGTCATGCGTCATAGATCATATTCGCCAACTAAATTGTAGAAATATGAGACCTGATTCTGGCCGAAGGTATGCATGGAATCCTCCCTCCAGTGCCAGCCTCATAAGAGTCATGGCAATGCTTTAGAACTTGACATTGCTATTTAAACAAATAGGTTTTGATTTCAATGATGCAAAAGGGCAATTCATAGGATGAGATGAGGGGGCATATACAACAAAACAAATAAAACTATGTGTTTTATTCTAACATTTCTAACATTTTTGGCTCTATACACCACCACAATAGATTTGGAATGAAACAAACACAATGTGTTTTAACTGCAGACTGTCAGCTTTAATTTGAGGGTATGTACTCAGGTGAAGGGTGTAGGAATTACAACAGTTGGCCGATGTGCCTCCCCCTTGTTAAGGGACCAAAAGTAATGGGACAGAATAATAATCATAAATCAAACTTTCCCTTTTTAATACTTGGTTGCAAATCCTTTGCGGTCAATCACAGCCTGAAGTCTGGAATGCATAGACATCACCAGACACTGGGTTTCATCCCTGGTGATGCTCCGCCAGGCCTCTACTGCAAGTGTCTTCAATTCCTGCATGTTCTTGGGGCATTTTCCCTTCAGTTTTGTCTTCAGCAAGTGAAATGCATGCTCAATGGGATTCAGGTCAGGTGGTAGACTTGGCCATTGCATAATATTCCACTTCTGTCCCTTCAAAAACTCTTTGGATGCTTTTCCAGTATGCTTTCGGTCATTGTCCATCTGCACTGTGAAGCACTGTCCAATGAGTTCTGCAGCATTTGGCTGAATGTGAGCAGATAATATTGTCCAAAACACTTCAGAATTCATCCTGCTGCTTTTGTCAGCAGTCACATCATCAATAAATACAAGAGAACCAGTTCCATTGGCAGCCATACATGCCCACGCCATGATACCACCACCACCATACTTCACTGATGAGGTGGTATGGTTAGGATCATGAGCTGTTCCTTTCCTTCTCCATACTCTTCTCTTCCCATCACTCTGGTACAAGTTGATCTTGGTCTCATCTGTCCATAGGATGGTGTTCCAGAACTGTGAAGGCTTTTTTAGATGTCGTTTGGCTAACTCTAATCTGATTTTGTGATTTTTCTGCAGGAGAAAATCGCTCAGATACAGAACGAGCTAGCCCCCATTGATGGCCCAGTGGGATGCCACGAGACAGATCTTGTTTGGGAGGAGTTTGACTCTGTTACTTCCGAGGATATGGACAGGTTACGTGGGCGACTGCGAGCCACCACATGTTTATTGGACCCGTGTCCCTCCTGGCTTGTACTGGCATCCTGGGAGGTGACACGAGGCTGGCTCCAAGAGGTTGTCAACGCTTCCTTAAGTGAGGGTTCCTTGCCTGCTTCCCTAAAAGAGGCTATGGTGAGGCCCCTCCTTAAGAAGCCCTCTTTGGATCCAGCTTTATTAACCAACTATCGTCCAGTCTCCAACCTTCCCTTCTTGGCGAAGGTTGTTGAGAGTGTGGTGGCACAACAGTTTCCCCGTCACCTGGAGGAAGTTGATTATCTAGACCCGCGCCAGTCCGGCTTTCGGCCCGGGCATAGCACCGAGACGGCATTGGTCGCGTTGGTTGATGATCTCTGGAGGGCCAGAGATGGGGGTTGTTCCTCCATCCTGGTCCTATTAGACCTCTCGGCGGCTTTTGATACCATCGACCATGGTATCCTATTGCATCGGCTGGGGGGGGTTGGGGGTGGGAGGCACCGTTTTACGGTGGTTCTCCTCCTACCTCTCTGGCCGATCGCAATTTGTGTTGACAGGAGAGCAGAGGTCGACCTCGAGACCCCTCACATGTGGGGTGCCTCAGGGGTCGGTTCTCTCGCCTCTCCTGTTTAACACATATATGAAGCCGCTGGGTGAGATCATCCGTGGTTTTGGGGTAGAGTACCATCTCTACGCTGATGACACTCAGCTGTATATATCTACCCCAAACCACCCCAACGATGCCGTAGCGGTGATGTGCCAGTGCCTGGAAGCCGTACGGGTCTGGATGGGAAGAAACGGACTCAAGCTCAACCCGACCAAGACCGAGTGGCTGTGGTTTCCGGCTGCCCGATTCAACCAGCTGATTCCATCGCTGGCCATTGGGGGCGAACATCTTGCCCCAGTGGATAGGGCGCACAACTTTGGTGTCCTCCTGGATGCCCGGCTGTCCATGGAAGATCAAGTGACAGCCGTGGCCAGGAGGGCGTTCTACCAGGTTCGCCTGGTTCGCCAGTTGCGCCCCCTATTGGATCGGGACGCCCTTCGCACAGTCACTCATGCTCTCGTGACATCCCGACTGGACTATTGTAACTCTCTCTACATGGGGCTCCCCTTGAGGTGCACTCGGAGACTTCAGCTAGTCCAGAATGCAGCCGCGCGAGCAATTATGGGAACCTTAAGGTTTACCCATGTAACACCGCTCTTGCGTGAGCTGCACTGGCTGCCTGTCGTCTTCCGGGTGCGCTTCAAGGTTTTAGTTGTCATCTTCAAAGTGCTCCATGGCTCGGGACCTAGCTATTTGCAGGATCGGATCCTGCCTCATACATCCACACGGCCAATTCGCTCCCACAGAGAGGGACTTCTCTGGGTGCCGTCCACTAGACTTTGTCAGCGGGCGACGCCCAGGGGAAGGGCTCTCTCTGTGGTGGGCCCAGCCCTCTGGAACGACCTTCCCCCCGACATTAGAACAACTACGGACCTCCGCTCCTTCCGTCTAAAATTAAAAACATATTTGTTCTGCTTGGCCAGCCTAGGGTAGTCTCTCGTCTATGGGATTGTTAATAATTTTAGATAGGGGTTTTAGTATTTTAATTGGTAATTTTTAGCGCAGGGATATATTTAATTTGTTTTTATTATGTGTATGTGTATTTATTGTTTTATTTGCCCTGTGCACCGCTCCGAGTCCCTTTGGGGAGAGGGAGCGGTCAACAAATTAAATTATTGATTGATTGATTATTGATTATTGTTGCTGAGCTCACCGGTGCGTTCCTTCTTTTTGAGAATGTTCCAAGCAGTTGTTTTGGCCATGCCTAATGTTCTTGCTATCTCTGTGATGGGCTTGTTTTGTTTTTTCAGCCTGATGATGGCTTGCTTCACTGATAGTGACAGCTCTTTGGATCTCATCTTGAGAGTTGACAGCAACAGATTCCAAATGCAAATGGCACACTTGAAATGACCTCTTGGCCTTTTATCTGCACATTGTAATTGGGATTATGAGGGGATTGGGATTTATCTGCACATTGTATTGGGTTTATGGCCATGGAACAGCTGAGAAGCCAATTGTCCCATTACTTTTGGTCCCTTAACAAGTGGGAGGCACATATGCCAATTGTTGTAATTCCTACACCCTTCACCTGAGTTGGATGTACATACCCTCAAATTAAAACTGACAGTCTGCAGTTAAAGCACATGATGTTTGTTTCATTCCAAATCCATTGTGGTGGTGTATAGAGCCAAAAATGTTAGAATTGTGTCGATGTCCCAATATTTCTGGACCTGACTGTATAATGTTTAAAAGGAAGAGGCCAGAATAAATGAATTTCCTGTCATAGGGTCTTTTTAAAACTATAAGGTGTGGTGGCTCAGGGGATTAATGACACTAGTGAAGATCTGTACTCCAGCAGTTTGAATCCTAGCCCTGCATGATGGAGTGATCTCCTGTTTCTTGCCTCAACTTCTGCCAACCTATAAGTTCTAAAGCATGTTGCATTTAAGTACATAAATAGATACCACTTTGGTGGAAAAGAATGGCTTTTCGAGAGGCAGTATGAATTAGACCGGTGCTGGACCTGCCTGAATGTGATGCCCCAATGTAAGGTGACATTGATGATGGGAAAAGGCATCGGATAACTCTTCAGAACACCATCAAGCCTTATGAGTGTGGACCTAGTTTGCCCCTTGTGATGCCCTCTGGATAGTGAGTGCATCAGGGTGAACAGGAATAGGACAGATTAGCAACCATCAGCAGGCAAACAACTGCATTGTATTAGCATTGTAGTTTCTTGTAACATTGCCATATACTAAATAAATGTAACATTGCCATATACTAAATAAATTTAAAACTGTACCCAATTAAACAGATTCAGATTCAACAAAGCCTCAAGAACACTGAACCTGTAGTTTTTTTATAAGGGTTGGGAAGATGTTTTATCTTGCAAAAAAAAAGCCAAAATAAAAACAAGATACAAAAGTGAAATGTATATGTGTGTGGTTTCTATTGTCTCTATTCTTTACTTCCTATTATTTCTATATTGCTATAGTAATTATAAAAGTTACTATACTATAATACTATTATTCAATTACTATTACAGTATTTCATCTTTTACTATTCTATATTATACTTATACTATTCTATTATTACTTTATTCTCTTATTACAACATTTCCTCTTTACTATTCATATTCCTATACCAGACTTTATAGTAGGGATGGGAAATGATGTCCCTTTTATGACTTGGGGAGTTGAACTCCCAGAATTCCTGGCATTTTAAGTCCCCAAGTCATAAAGGGGCCACCATCTCCCACCCCTACTCTATAGTAATACTAGTGATGTTCTTCCTTAATTCATCTAGGATTTCTTTTGCTTTTTTCTTCTCTGTTAATGTGCACCATCTTGAGTAATTGCACCTTTCCTGTGCTTTGCTGTGCCTTTTCCCCCTGAACTCTTTGAAGCTACAGAGCTTCCAAAGCACACAATTACCATTTCCTTCCACACCTGTTTTAAAAATGCAGCTTTATTGGCAACTCTGCCCTGCTGTTGCTGGGTAAAAGGCTCAAATGGTATGGATGGAAAGCAGCACAGATGCCTGTAATTTTTTAAAGCAACCTGTTCTTCAAACATTTCTACTTAGTCTTCTGTTCCTGTGGACATGATTTTTACCACAATTATGTTGTACATAATAAACAAAACATTACTTATGCTTCTTGCTGAACTTTGGCCACATATACTAATGATATAATTAAGCTGCACAATTATGGAATCAGAACGTGCTGCTACTTACAGAAAGTATGCTACAACTTAATTGCCTAATTAAAACACACGACGCAGGATAGAAATGACTTGAAATTATACAATATACTATATCACAAGAGCATTAAGGGTTCTGTTGTGGTTTTCTCAGTATCTGTGCTGAGATGGGAGAGTTGAGACAAGCTGTACACCTTTTCTTGTGGAGCCAAAATTGTTAGAGATGCCTGTAACTTCCTAAATGATGTCACAACACAACTTCCACTCTATCAGATCCCTAAAAGTGATACTGCCGTTCAATTGTGTGGGGGGGGAGGGGGGGACTTGGAGTCAATTTATTGGCAGTGCCTGTGACAAGAGGATGACACCAGGGGGCTAAGCCCCTTCTGGGCACTGCTGTTCAAACAGATACCACAACAGCAACAGCTAGGAACCCAGTAAACCCTCCTCCCCAGTTGGTGCATGGATTAGCGGCTGCTCCCAAACAACCCCAAAACCTGCAATTAGAAAGAAAAACTCCTTCCCTTGGGGTGAAATTTGATGGGAACCCCCCAAAAATGGGATTCTTTGTGGCACACGTGCTCACCTACATGCAAGAATATGGGAATGATTTTCAAACCAAAGGATCCCGAGTGTGAGTAGTTGCCCTAGCCCTGGAAGGAGCCACCGCCAGATTGATGGTGACCTTACATGATGCCGATATGCCAAAACTGTGGGACTTTGACTGTTTCATGATGGCCCTGCAATGACATTTCGAGGACTCCCTCGCAGACGACAAAGCATGCAACCACATTAAAGTTGTGAAACAGGGATGGCGGCCAGTGGCAGAGTACACCAAAGAATTCTGAGACCTGGCATGTCATGTAAACTGACCACAAGATATCCTGGTAACATGGTTCAAGGATGGGCTGAGTGATGACCTCTACAATGCCTGTGTGGCCTGAGGTGCACCAAACCACCTACAAGTCCACCCAGTATTTCACATTAGTTTACTCAAACAAGGCGTAATCTCACAACTCAGATCACCTGCACCTACACCACCTCTTCCTATCATGATAGAAGGCGAACAATACTTTGAAATTAAGGAAATCCTGGACTCTAGGACCCACAGGGGGAAAACCCAATACTTAGGTGCTTGGAAGTATTTACCTTCATCCCAAAATTAATGGGTAGCTAAACACAATGTTAGAGTCTCTACCCTATTGAAAAAAAATCACTCCCAATACTCTGACAAACCTTGTTAAAATACTATGATGGAATTCCTGTTTCTATCTTTTCACAGGTGGATCTCTCCTTTTTCAAAGAACGGCAGCATGTCAGATCCCTAAAACTAATACTGCCATTCAATTTGGAGGAGTCAATTTGGAGGACCCTTGGAGTCAATTTACTGACAGTGCCTGTGACAACTGATATTTTACAACTGGTTTCCTGGCGCAGAAATTCTTGAGATCCCATCACCTTTTGGAAGGATGTTTATGATGGCCATGTGGGACATTTTACTTTAATGTCTAACAGAAGATAGCCATGGGAATGTATGTTTATTCGGCTCTCAGGGCAGTTGATAAAGGAAACATCTTCACACTTGCGTATTGGTTAGAATTTACATTTTTACAAATGGGAGGGGTCTCTACTGCCTTAATTCTACTTGCATTGCTTAAGGGGATTCAGATGTTGCTTTGACTCTAATGGTTTCCATCCTTCTTAATTAAAGGTAGAGTTTCTGTATGGCTGCCCAGACACAGGAACAACTTCCCATGTAAGATCTGGGTGAAACCTACGCTTTTCATCTTTAGGTGAACAAGTAAACAACAAGTTCCATTGCTTTTTCAAAAGGCAACTGGACTTTCTTGTTTTTTTATTCTTCTTGAAAACATTTCACTTCTCATCCAACAAGTTTCTTCAGTTCTGACTGAATATATGCAGTAAAATATATATGCAGTGCAATGCAGTAAGACATGTACAGATCTGTACATTGGGAAAACAAAATGACCACTTCACAAATGCATGGCACAATATAGGAAAACAAACCCATGAGGAGAAGATTCAGCAGTCCATCTGCATTTGAAAGACAAAGGTCACTTTTAAGAAGACAGCACAATTCACTTTCTGGACAGAGAGGACCTCTGGTTTGAAAGAAGGGTCAAAGAGGGCCATCTATGTTAAAATAGAACAGCCATCTCTCAACCGAGGGAGATGATGTGATACTACCTAGCTCTGATGTCCAATACAGTCCTTCCAGCAGTTCCAGGATGTTCAATACCCCATTGCACTTTGATTTAGGTAACCCTGAGGCACAGATAAACCCCCAAATGACTTTCAGAGAGAGAGTGCTAATGACCATATGACTGCAAGGAATATAAATCCTTTCATTCCCCACAATTCATTCAGAACTGAAGAAGCTCCTTGGATGAAAAGTAAAACATTCTTCAAGAAAAAAGCACAAGGTTCAATTGTCTTTTGTTTCAGTTTCAGTTTATTTACACTTATATACCGCCCTATCTCCCAAAGGACTCAGGGCGGTGCACAACGACAATACAAAGTTAAAAATAGACTAAATACTAGATCTGTGCTAAAAACGTATGGTTAAAAACAAGTAAAAATATTATTAAATTAGTATAAAATTGGGACTGTGTCGTTAGAACTATGCTAGGCTACTTTTGAAAAAGTACCTTTGGGACAACCATGACCTGGAGAATTAAGAATCTCCATAGACAAGTGTAGACAATCCATGCCTCATTGGGTCATCATTTCAGAGAAACAGAATGGCCATCAGGGAACAAAAATCACTGGGAGTGGGAGTGATTTCTAATTTCCTACTGGCTTCCCCATTGAATTTGTGGGAAGTTGACAGGGAGCATCAGAAACCCCTCCCTCTTTCTTTCTTTCTTTCTTTCTTTCTTTCTTTCTTTCCTTCTTTCTTTCTTTCTCTTTCTTTACTACTATACGTGGTGCATATTTTTTTGCAAATACGTACTTCTGCAGGGAAGAAAAAATCATTTGTTTTCCTAGTGAGCAAGAGATTATTCTTTTCATGTTAAGGATTCACCTTTTTCGATTTCTGGATTAAATTATGAAAGACAAAATTTCCTCGATGAAAAACAAGTTTTCAATGATGAAAGGAACTCAGATCAGTGGCTGAATTTGCAGATGAATTTAACAGTGTTTCCTGTCAGCATTCTGAGTAATGCAGCTATTGAAAGTAGAACTCTGAGGCAGGCAGATTCCTCAAAGAACATGTTTATTGGATACATCATATCAGCACAGCCAACTCTAACAATTCCCATGGTTTTCACCTAATTAAAAGAGTAAAAATCATCTCTCCCAGGTGTCATCGGTCACATTGTCCAATGAAGGTGGATGGCAAGCTCCACTTCTACGTCAAATGCCACCTATTTCAATGACCTTGATTCCCATAGGAAAACTTCTTGTTTTGACTGTAGCTGGCCTATCTACTTCACCACTCCCTTTCCCCTATCAGGGTTTGTGGCAACTATGCACAAGATGGCTTCAGTCAGGTTTGCTTCAGAGTTGACATTTCCATTTGGATGGCAGAAATATGCTTTCTGTAATAAGAAACACTGTTCAACTACCCAGGTTATAATTTGTTGAAACTCTGTTTTTTAAAGCTTAAAATTTATTTACTATTATCTCTCTATACCAAGACTCAGGGTGGCATATGGCATATTAAACAAAAATTATTTCACAAAAACAAACTCAGACAAAATACGAAGAGTACCTGCAATCAAATCAGCTAGCTCCAAAGGCTCACTGGAAGGAAACAGCTTTTACATCAAGTACAGTTTTAATGGATCCATTGGGAGGGGGGAAATACGAGTTGCTTCCATTGAGGGTCTACCCATCCAGAGGGTTGCAGGGAGAGGCAGACCCAAGGGGAGACAAGTTCCATCCTCCCGGTTGGGGGCGCGTGGCCGTTGGTTGCAGACGGTCAGGTGCCATAACCCCCACAGGCTAGGTGGTCGGGGAGTACAGTGCCAGGGCCTGCGGCTGATGTTTTGCAATGCCAGGTCCGTGGTCAACAAAGCCCCCCCTCATCTATGACCTTGTGTCAGAGGGGGAGCCGGACCTGGTGGGAATTGCGGAGACCTGGTTGGGCCACGAGGGAGGACTCCCCCTCATTGAAATGTGCCCGCCAGGTTACCGTGTTTTTCATCAGCCCCGGGCCCTAGGCAGGGGTGGAGGGGTAGCGGTTATTGTTAGGGAATGTCTAGAGCCGAGAGAGACCATTGTGCCACAGACCACCGGTTGTGAGTCCCTCTGCGTGAAGTGGGGCCTAGGGAGGCAGTTGGGCTTGCTGGTTGTATACCTGGCTCCCCGCTATGTAACAGCAGCCCTGCCCGAGCTCCTCGATGTGATCGCTACGATGGCAGTTGAGACCCCCAGACTGATAGTCATGGGGGACTTTAATCTGCCATCGGTGGGCGAATCATCGGAGGCAGCTCGGGAGTTCATGGCTTCCATGACGGCCATGGACCTGACCCAAGTAATTCAGGGCCCCACCCACGAGGGTGAACATACGCTGGATTTAATCTTCGTCTCTGGCCAATGGAAGAGTGATCTGGGTATAGCGGATATAGTCATCATACCCCTGTCATGGTCAGACCACTCACTTCTCCGGCTCGACTTTCCAATCGCTACACCCCACCGCGGGGAGGCGGAACCTGAGTCACCTATTTGGTTCCGCCCCAGGCGCCTGATGGACCCTGACAGGTTCCAGACGGCGCTTGGGCCACTTCCTGTATCCCTGACCCGCGCCCCAATGGAGGACCTCGTCGCCGCATGGAATACTGCGGCCACGGGAGCCTTGGATCGGGTCGCGCCCTTGCGGCCTCTCTTGCGGCGGCGAACCACCCTGGCTCCTTGGTTTACCGAGGAGCTACGGGTGATGAAACGCCACAAGAGATGCCTAGAGAGAAGATGGAGGTCTACTCGGTCTGAATCTGACCAAACACAGGTGAGAGCCCATTTACGGACTTAACTTGTGGCGCTGAGAGTGGCCAAACGCCATCATTGTGCCACTCTCATAGCATCTGCAGATAACCGCCCTGCCGCCCTGTTTAGGGTGACCCGCTCCCTCCTTCAACAGAGGGTGCGGGAAACCCCATTACAGGGTAGAGCAGAGGAATTTGGGATTTATCTGCAGGATAAAATCGCTCAGATTCAGAGCGAGTTAGTCTCCAGCGATGGTCCAGTGGGATGCCCCGAGGCAGGTCTTGAGACAGTTTTGTGGGAAGAGTTTGACTCTGTTACTTCCGAGGATATGGACAGGTTACGTGGGTGACTGCGAGCCACCACATGTTTATTGTACCCGTGTCCCTCCTGGCTTGTACTGGCATCCTGGGAGGTGACACGAGGCTGGCTCCAGGAGGTTGTCAACGCTTCTCTGAGTGAGGGTTTCCCTTAAAGAGGCTATGGTGAGGCCCCTCCTGAAGAAGCCCTCTCTGGACCCAGCATTATTGGTTAACTACCGTCCGGTCTCCAACCTTCACTTTCTGGCGAAGGTTGTAGAGCAGTGGTGTCCAAACTTTTTTCAAAGAGGGCCAGATTGGATGAAGTGAACATGGTGGAGGGCCGAACATTTTTCCGAACATTCTTTGAACCATTACAATTAAATGCAAATAAATTATTTTATGCCAAGTTAATTGCAAATGACATACTTTTCATTTCATAACATTAAGATCAACTGACAGTTGAGTTTTCACAATGTATTGAAAATAAATTTTAAAAAAACTTACCTACCTCTTTCTCTCTTTCTCTTTCTTCCTCTCTCTCTCTCCATTTCTCTCGCTTTCTCTCTTTCTCTCTCTTTTTCTCTTTCTTTCTGTCTCCCTTTCTCTCTCGCTCTCTCTCTCTCTTTCTCTCTCTTTCTTCCTCTCTCTCTCTCCATTTCTCTCTCTTTCTCTCTCTCTCTCTTTCTCTCTTTCTTTCTGTCTCTTTCTTTCTCTCTCTTTCTTTCTTTCCCTTTTTCTCTCTCTCTTTCTTTCTCTCTCTTTTTTTCTCTTTCTTTCTGTCTCTGTCTCTTTCTCTCTCTTTCTTTCTTTCTTTCTTTCTCTCTTTCTCTTTCTCTCTTTCTCTCTGTCACTCTGTGTGTGTGTCTGTCTGCCTGTCTCTCACTCACTTAATCAATCTCTATCTGTCTCTCCCTCCTTCTATCTCTCTCCCTGTCTCTGTGTGTGTCACTCTCTCTGATTCTCTCCCTCCCTCCCTCTCTCTGTATGTCTGTCTCTCCCTCTTTCCCCGTCTGTCTCCGATTCAATCCGATTCCGATTCATTCTCTATCTGTGTCTCTCTCCATCTCTCTCCCTCCCTCTCTTTCTCTCTGTCTCTGTCTGTCTCTCTGTCTTTCCCTCCCTCCCCTTCTGTCTCTCTCTGTGTCAGTCACTCCCTCGCCACTCGCAGCGGGCGAGGGAGCAGGCCGGGTGAGCACCCAAGGCTACCGTCATCTTAAGCACCACCGAGGCTGTCGCCCGGCAGGGGCGTCAGGCAGGGAAGCTGGTCGCGTCTCCATCGCGGCTCCCTCCGGCAGGCACCACGGCTTACGTTCTGAGGCCGCGCGTCCATCTTCCCTGCCTGACGCCCCTGCCGGGCGACCTTGTGCGGCGGGAGCTGCACGTTCTGGGGCTGCGTGGCTGGGAGGGAGGTGAACGCGCCAAGTGGACATTCTGGGGCCGCGGGTTCACTTCCCTCCCAGCTTCGCAGCCCCAGAACGTGCAGCGATGGAGGCGCGACTGGCTTCCCTGCCTGACGCCCCTGCCGGGCGACCTTGTGCAGCGGGAGCTGCATGTTCTGGGGCTGCGTGGCTGGGAGGGAGGTGAACGCGCCAAGCGGACGTTCTGGGGCCGCGCGTTCACTTCCCTCCCAGCTTCGCAGCCCCAGAACATGCAGCGATGGAGGCGCGACCGGCTTCCCTGCCTGACGCCCCTGCCGGGCGACAGTCCTCGGTGGTGCTTAAGATGACGGTAGCCTTGGGTGCTCACCCCTCCTGCTCCCTCGCCCGCTGCGGGAGGAGGCGTCCGTAACCTCTGTCCACCTCCCTCCCAGCCACACAGCCCCAGAGACAGAGGGAGGAAGGGAGGGCTACATTTATACAGAGCAGGGAGGGCTGTTGGAGGGCCTTATTAAACCGACCCCCGGGCCGCAAATGGCCCCCGGGCCGGACTTTGGACATGTCTGTTGTAGAGAGTGTGGTGGCACAACAGTTTCCCCGTCACTTGGAGGAAGTTGATTATCTGGACCCGCGCCAGTCCGGCTTCCGGCCCGGGCACAGCACCGAGACGGCATTGGTCGCGTTGGTAGATGATCTCTGGAGGGCCAGAGATGGGGGTTGCTCCTCCATCCTGGTCCTATTAGACCTCTCAGCGGCTTTTGATACCATCGACCATGGTATCCTATTGCATCAGCTGGAGGGGTTGGGGGTGAGGGGCACCGTATTACGGTGGTTCTCCTCCTACCTCTCCGGTCGATCGCAATTTATGTTGGCAGGAGAGCAGAGGTCGACCCCGAGACCCCTCACATGTGGGGTGCCTCAGGGGTCGGTCCTCTCTCCTCTCCTGTTCAACACATATATGAAGCCGCTGGGCGAGATCATCCGTGGTTTTGGGGTAGAGTACCACCTCTACGCTGATGACACACAGCTGTATATATCTACCCCAAACCACCCCAACGATGCCGTAGGGGTGATGTGCCGGTGCCTTGAAGCCGTGCGGGCCTGGAGGGGAAGTAACAGACTCAGACTCAACCCGTCCAAGACCGAGTGGCTGTGGTTTCCGGCATCCCGGTACAACCAGTTGACTCCATCACTGGCCATAGGGGACGAACACCTCACCCCTGTGGATGGGGTACGCAACTTGGGCGTCCTCCTGGATACCCGGCTGTCCATGGAAGATCACGTTACGGCCGTGGCCAGGAGGGTGTTTTACCAGGTTCGCCTGGTACGCCAGTTGCGTCCCCTATTGGATCGGGATGCCCTTTGCACAGTCACTCATGCCCTCGTGACATCCCGACTGGACTACTGCAATTCTCTCTACATGGGGCTCCTCTTGAGGTGCACCCGAAGACTTCATCTTGTCCAGAATGCAGCCGCGCGAGCAATAAAGGGAACCTCAAGGTTTACCCACATAACACCGCTCTTGCGCGAGCTGCATTGGCTGCCTGTCGTCTTTCGGGTGCGCTTCAAGGTGTTAGTTACCATCTTTAAAGCGCTCCATGGCACGGGACCTAGTTATCTGCGGGATCGGATCCTGCCTCATACATCCCTGCGGCCGATTCGCTCCCACAGAGAGGGACTTCTCCGGGTGCCGTCCACTAGGCTATGCCAGCGGGCGACGCCCAGGGGAAGGGCCTTCTCTGTGGCGGGCCCAGCCCTCTGGAACGACCTTCCCCCCGAGATTAGAACAACTACGGACCTCCGCTCCTTCCGTCAAAAATTAAAAACACACTTTTTCCGCTTGACCGGCCTAGGTTAGTCTTCCGTCTTTTAATAGGGTGTTAGGGGATTTTAGTGTATTTTAAGATACGGTGATTTTAGCGCAGGGATTATTTGGTTTAATTGTATTTTATTTTTCTATTTATGTATTTTATATTGGTATTTTTAATTTTCCCTGTGCACCGCTCCGAGTCCCTTTGGGGAGAGGAGGCGGTATATAAATATACCGCCTCCGATAGCTCTCACTCTCACTATATACTAAATATTTATTTCTACCTTTTTCATTTTAAAAAAGTAACTTGACCCACAACTTCTAAGGCTCTGGTTTTTATATGTAGTGGTATACCACCTCCCCTTGACAGTGTTGACATCCGATTGAATTGCCTGTTTAGTTGTTTTTCTATCCATGGAATTGCCTGTTTAGTTGTTTTTCTATCCATGGAATGAAGTTACCATATTATCCTTGCCTGAGGCAGCTGAATATTCAGGGCCAGCCTTGAGGTTGGCAGATTTCATTTCAGTAAGCTAAACATTTTCCCTTATAGTGTGTCTCTCCTGATGAAATTATGCTGGCAGCTTACCACAATTAGCTACCACAATGTCACATCACTTTGCTGCATTATTTAGGGTAACTGCATGATATTATAAAACTTCAGAAAAATAGGATTGAAGCAGCAGTGGCATCAGTAATAAGTCTGGAGTAGGTACCCAGAGGTGCCATGTGCCAACATCTGTTCTGACCATATCCACTTAGCTTGCTTTGTTTCCTTGGGATTTTGAACTTATCGTTTCATTTTCTCAGGCAATTTACAATTTACTCACAAAGGATGATTTCAGCTGTGGCCCATTTATGCTATTTCAATTCTTGCTTTGGTGTGGGTTTGCATTTTGCTTGAAATAAAGTTACTCAAAACTGTTTGGGGTTTATTGTTTTGTAATATATGGTTTGTCTGCATATTAAGGAATTGGAATTTGTGCAGCTTGTTAGGTGGGCACGGGAAAAGAAGAGACTGCAGGCTCCGTCATTCAGCACTTTTTTATTCCCTATTTGCTGCAATACGATCTGCTGGCAGGCTGCCAGAGCTCTTCATTTATTCAACTCTGGCAGGCCAGCTGGCCAATGACAGCAGTTTAAATTTCCCACGGCTTGGAGAACCAATCCATGGGAACATGCAAATTCCAGCTACGTCCATACCTACATAACACCCCTCCCCCCTAAGTCTTAATAGTGTCCAATCCATGTCCAACGTAAGTGACATAGTCACATAAGTAGGCGGGGCATTTAGAGTCTCTACTGGACCTGTGCAGTTCAGTTGTTCACGAGTCCTTGGCTGGTGCAGTCAGGGCTGTTGTTCCTCCGGCTCCCTGGGATGAAACCTGCTGGAATTCCTCATGCCGCAAGTCGAGTTCTGGCCTGGTTCCTGCAGCCTCACCCTCCTGCTCTCATCGCGGAATGCTGGCCTCTCGTGCTCTAGCCTCATGTCAACGGGTTTGTGTTTAGCTAGGGCTGGTTCCTGGTCACTGGCCTCCCAGTCAGCAGTTGTGTATGGTCTGCAGGGCAGAGACTCTGGTTGTTTGGCGTTTTGTCTCTTGGCAGCTGGGGTGGTCCAGTTATCTTTGCGCCTTAACTCCAGATCTCCCAACTAGTACCTAAGCAGGTCTATGTATCTTCTCCATACTTGGCTGTCATTTAGTTCTACCCAGTATGACTTGGCCCAGTGCGGCCACTACCCAGGCCTTACCCAGGTTGGGTACCCAGCATAGTTGTGTGCGAAGACTAGGTCATTGATGCTGACTGATCTGGTTGGCCTGGCTGATTTCAGAGGTGTCTCAGGGTGATAATCTGGGAGCAACCGGTCTAAATGAGACCTCAGCTTTCGGCCCATCAATAGTTCAGCCAGGCTCTTGCTCATGGTCGCACTGGGGGTAATATGCTATGCCAGCAGGAACTAGTTGATCTCTTGCCAGTTGCTGGGCCCCATTTGGATGAGGGTCTCCTTTGTCAACCTCATCATTTGCTTGACTTGCCCATTGCTTGCCAGCTTGAATGGAGTGATCAATGCATGTTGGGATGCCTTGTTCTGCCAGGAATGAGTCCCTAGCTTTCGCAGTTAGCTGGGGACCATTGTCCAATACCAGGATGTCAGGTAGTCTGTGGGTAGTGAACAGTCCTCATAGTTCTTAGATGGTGGCCTCCATTATAGAGGATGGCATGGTCACCACTTCTAGCCATCTATGTCTACAACAATAAGGAAAAACTCCCCCCCCACTGGTCCCAAAAAGTCTATGTGGATCCTTGACCACAGACACTTGGGCACTTCCCATTCTTGCACCGGTGTTCTTGGCAGCACTGGTTGCATTTCCTGGCACTGCTGACAGGTGAACACCCATTCAGCAATGTCTTTATCCATGTTCAGCCACCAAATGTAGTTCTGAGCTAGCACTTTCATGCACACAATCCCTGGGTGACCCACATGCAATGCCTCCAGCACCCGCTTCCATAATTTTTGGGATACTATTACTCTGTCCCCCCATAACGTGCATCACTTGAAGGTTGACAGTTCCAACTGTTTATTGAAGAAGGTTTTAAGTTGAAGCGCAAGTTGAGGGGGTTTCTGGGGTTTCTGGGGAAAATTTTAATTCGGTTTTTAGGGGGTTCCAGGGAGGAGGGGAAGAATAGTCCAGGGGGGGCACAGCAAATGAGTGGGCTGGCCGGCGGAAGTAGGGTAACGGAGGAAGGGGAGGGGGGTCATTTCCATGGTGGCTACCCATCGATTGGGTCTTAGGGAGAGGCAGAGGCGGGGGGAGGCGGAATGGATACCATCGGTTGGAAGACCGTGGCCGCTGGATTCAGGCGGTCACGTGCTCCAACTCTCCGCCCTCCCATCGCAGACTAGGTGGGCAGGAATCACAGACCCGGGGCCCTAGGCTGATGTTATGCAACGCCAGGTCCGTGGTTCAGAAAGCCCCCCTCATCCATGACCTTGTGTCAGAGGGGGACCCGGACCTGGTGGGTATAACGGAAACCTGGTTGGGCCACAAAGGGGGTTTACCCCTCGTGGAAATGTGCCCACCAGGTTACCGCGCCTTCCATCAGCCTAGGGCCCTAGAGAGGGGTGGGGGAGTGGCGATTATGGTTAAGGAAGGTCTGGAGCCGAAGGAGACCACAATCCCTCAGACGACCGGGTGTGAATCTCTCTGCATGAGATGGGGCCTAGGGAGGCAGTTGGGCGTGTTAGTTGTGTACCTGGCTCCTCGCTATGCAACAACAGCCCTGCCCGAGCTCCTAGAGGTGATAGCCGAGGCGGCAGTTGAGACCCCCAGACTGGTAGTCATGGGGGACTTTAACTTGCCGTTGGCGGGCAAAGCCTCTGGAGCAGCTCGGGAGTTCACGGCCTCCATGACGGCCATGGACCTGAACCAAGTAGTTTTAGGCCCTACTCACGAGGGGGGAAACACACTGGATTTAATCTTCGTCTCGGGACAGTGGAGTTGTGATCTGGGAATAGGGGATCTAGTCATCACTCCCTTGTCATGGACAGATCACGCTCTCCTTCGGCTGGACTTTCCAATCGCTTCACCTCACCGCGGGGAGGCGCAACCGGATACTCCTAGATGGTTCTGCCCCAGGCTTCTAATGGACCCGGAAAGGTTCCAGAGGGAGCTTGGGCCAATTCCTGTGACCCTGCCTCGCGACTCGACTGAGGACCTAGTGGCCGCATGGTTAAGTGCGGCTGCAGGGGCCTTGGACCGAGTCGCGCCCTTGCGGCCTCTCTTGCGGCGACGAACCACCCAGGTTCCTTGGTTTACTGAGGAGCTTCGGGAGATGAAGCGCCACAAGAGATGCCTAGAGAGTAGATGGAGATCCTCTCGCTCCGAAGCCGACCGAACACTAGTGAGAACCCATATTAGGGCTTACTTAGTGGCGATAAGGGTGGCCAAATGTGAGTATTGTGCCACCCTTATTGCATCCGCAGATAACCGCCCTGCCGCCCTGTTTGGGGTGATCCGCTCCCTCCTTCACCAGCCCCTTTGCAAGGGCGAGCAGAGGAAGGGAAGCCCCTTTGCAAGGGCGAGCAGAGGAATTTGGGATTTATCTGCAGGAGAAAATCACTCGGATTTGGAATGAGCTACCCTCCATCGACAGTGGTCCTGTGGGACCATCCGAGACTAGTCTTGAGGTTCCTCCTTGGGAGGAGTTTGACTTTGTCACCACCAAGGATATGGACAGGTTGTCAAGGAGACTTAGGGCGACCACATGTTTATTGGACCCGTGTCCCTCCTGGCTTGTACTGGCATCCTGGGAGATGACACGAGGCTGGCTCCAGGGCATTGTCAACGCATCTTTGAGTGAGGGTCCTTGCCTGCCGTCTTGAAAGAGGCGGTAGTGAGGCCCCTCCTCAAGAAGCCGTCCCTGGACCCAGCATTGTTGGAGAACTATCGTCCGGTCTCCAACCTTCACTTTTTAGTGAAGGTTGTTGAGAGTGTGGTGGCCCAACAGTTTCCGCGACACCTGGAGGAAGTTGATTATCTAGTGCCAGTCCGGCTTCCGACCCGGTCACAGCACCGAGACGGCATTGGTCGCGTTGGTTGATGATCTCTGGAGGGCGCGGGATAGAGGTTATTCCTCTATCCTAGTCCTGTTAGACCCCTCAGTGGCTTTTGATACCATCGACCATGGTATCCTATTGCACCGACTGGGGTGGGTGGGGCTGGGAGGCACCGTTTTGCGGTGGTTCTCGTCCTACCTCTCTGGTCGGTCGCAATATGTGTTGACGGGAGGGCAGAGGTCGACCTCGAGACCCCTCTTATGTGGGGTTCCTCAGGGGTCGGTCCTCTCGCCCCTCCTGTTTAACACATATATGAAGCCGCTGGGCGAGATCATCCGTGGTTTTGGGGTGGAGTACCATCTGTACGCTGACGACACTCAGCTGTACATATCCACCCCAGACCACCCCAACGATGCCGCCGAAGTGCTGTCCCGGTGTTTGGAGGCCGTACGGATCTGGATGGGTGGTAACAAACTCAAGCTCAACCCTGCCAAGACTGAGTGGCTGTTGTTTCCGGCACCCCGGTTCAGCCAGATTACTCCAACTCTGGCCATTGGGGACGAAACACTTGCCCCCGTGGAGAGGGCGCGCAATTTGGGTGTCCTCCTGGATTCCCGGCTGTCCATGGAGGACCATGTGGCGGCCGTGGCCAGGGGGGCATTTCATCAGGTACGCCTGATGCGCCAATCGCGCCCCTTACTGGATCGGACTGCCCTTCGCACAGTCACTCAAGCTCTCGTGACGTCCCGACTCGACTACTGTAATGCTCTCTACATGGGGCTTCCCTTGGGGTGCACTCAAAAGCTACAGTTAGTCCAGAATGCAGCCGCGCGGGTGATTACGGGAGCCACCAGATGCTCCCACATAACACCGATCCTGCGCGAGCTGCACTGGCTTCCTGTGGCCTTTCGAGTGCGCTTCAAGGTTTTGACGACCATCTTTAAAGCGCTCCATGGCTCGGGGCCTACTTATATGCGAGACCGCCTTCTGCCCCATACATCCATTCGGCCGATCCGCTCCCACAGAGAGGGTCTTCTCAGGGTGCCGTCGGCCGGACAATGCCGACTGGCGACACCCAGGGGAAGAGCCTTCTCTGTGGCGGGCCCTGCCCTTTGGAACGACCTACCCCCTGAATTACGCACCATCACTGACCTCCGCCTCTTCCGCCAATGTCTAAAGACATATCTTTTCCAACAAGCCGGCCTAGCCTAACCTCCCATGGGGACTATTTTAGAGAGTTTTAAATTGGGTATTTTAAAATTTGGTTTTAGCATAGGATTAGAATAGTTGAATATATTTTTAAATTATGTATTTATTTTTTGTATGTTTTTAAATTCCTGTGCGCCGCCCTGGGTCCTCTGTGGAGAAGGGCGGGATATAAATATAATAAAATAAATAAATAAATAAATAAATTCTTCTCCTATTCTCTCTTGTGGCCACCTGCTCAACACCCAGTTCAAAAATTTTTGCAACCCCTTGTCTTTCTGGGTGTGTTTTGAGGCATCATTTGATGTGACCGGGTTGGTTGGGTCGATGTCGATGAGTAGAATCTGGGAGGTTGGTGCTGGATCCTTGACTAGTAACAGGCAATGGCTGAGGGTATCTACAATTGCTTATACTCTTCCTGGGCCGGTGGATGAGCTTGTAATTGTACCCCATCAGGAAGATGGACCATCTGGTCATTCTGGGAGACATGTACATCGGGGTCTGTTGGTCACCAGCAATGAGTCCCAATAGGGGCTTATGGTCTGTGATCAGTTCAAAATTTCTCCCATAAATGTATTCATGGAAACTTTTGATTCCTGCCACTGCAGTCAGGGCTTCCTTATCAATTTGGCTATAATTCCTCTCTGCCAGCAAAAGTGTCTTGGAATAGTATGCTATCAAATCCTCTGATCCGTCTGGTAAGCAATGACTGAGCATGGCTCCGACTCCAAAAGGGGATGCAGGTTATCAGCAGTGGTAGGGTCTGGTTGTATTGGATGAGGATGCTATTTGATGATAGGAGTTCTTTTACAGCAGTGAATGCTTTGTCCTCTCTCCATCCCTAGGCCTGCAGTGCTGTCTTCCCCAGGAGCTTGTGCAAGGGCTCAGCAACGGTTGCCTTCTGTTTCAAGAAAATACTGTAAAAGTTCAGCAACCCCAGGAATGCCTACAACTCTGTCTTGTTGGTTGAGGAGGGGGCTTCCTTGATGGCCTTTACTTTGCTCTCAGGAGGGTGGATATCTGTCTATCAGGTATCCCAAGAACTCAACTTGCTTCACCCCAACATTGCATTTTTCCCATTTGACTTTTAGCCCCTTTTGTTGGAACCCCGCCAATGTTTGACATAATCTGTTCATAAGTTGTGCCATGGATTCCCCTGAGATGAGGACATCATATGGCACCACCCTGGGATTCCCTGCAGGAAGCGTTCCATCATACTTTGGAACAGCCCCGGGGCAACACTGACCCCAAATTGTAGCCTTGTGCATTTGAATGCCCTTCTGTGTGTGACTATTGTCTGGGCCTCTGCAGTGGCATCGTCTACTGGTAACTGTTGATATGCCTGGGCTAGGTCCAGTTTGGCAAATACTATCTCGCTTCCCAGGGAATGGAGCAGATGCTGCGTCACTGGTAACAGATATGCACTCTGTTGGAGGGCTTTTTCATGTGCATTTGTAGTGAGCACAGAGACTGACAGAGCCATCTGACTTGACTGGGGTGACTCTGGGCCATAGAGCAAAAGGGACCCTTCAAAGTTTGAGCTTGATGTGGGTTACACTGGGGTCTAGGTTGAATGTTATGGGTTTCCCTGTATATTTACCTAGGCTCCCATTGAATACATCCCTGAATTCTGTCAGCAGCTGGTCTAGTTCGGTTCTGGAGATGCGGTTCAGTCCCGTGATGCTGAGTCCCAGAATTTTGAACCACTTTATGCCCAGCAGGGATAGGTGGTCATTCACTATGATGGTGAGGGGTAGCCGGCCATGGAATTCCTTGAAACTCACCCTGACTTCCAGTCTGCCTAGCACCTGGATGCTATTGCCTTGAAAATCCTTCAGGTGGACATTCTGGGCTTGAGTAGCTTCTTTGTGCTGGAAGGATTTAGGTGCTTAAGGGTCAGCCAGGAGACAATGATGAAGAACAACCCTGTATCCAGCTGCATCTGGCATGGGCTCCCCTCGATGGTCATGGTAGCATGATACTTTCCCCCTTCACATGCATCTGAGTGCCCCATGGTGGTGTGTTTAATGTCTCTGGATGCGGGGTATTGGTCATCTCGGCGCTTGTTCCTTTGCTGGCTGGGTCTTGGGTGTGCCAGTCTGCCTTGGCTCCTTGTGGGCTTGAACTGGTATGGTGTGGGCTGTGTGGCTCTGCAAGCTTCAGCAATGTGGCCCTTTTGCTGACACAGGTGGCAGATGGCCTCTTTAAAATGACAGGCCAATCGGGCATGAAACCCCATGCAGCCTGAACAGCACAGCTGCTTATTTTCATTATATGCAAGACCGTCTCCTGCCCCATACATCCCTTAGACCGATACGCTCCCACAGAGAGGGCCTTCTCCGGGTGCCATCGGTCGGACAATGCCGGCTGGCGACACCCAGGGGAAGAGCCTTCTCTGTGGCGGGCCCTGCCCTGTGGAACGGCCTACCCCCTGAACTCCGCACTATCACCGACCTCCGCCTCTTCCGCCGTTGTTTAAAAACACACTTATTTCATCAAGCCGGCCTAACATAGCCTCCGCTGGGACTAATACTAGACAGTTTTAAATGAGAGATTTTAATTTGGTTTTAGCGCAGGTTTTGTGTCATTTAATAGCTTTTTAAATTTATGTATTTTGTATTATTTTTGTATGCTGTTTTAAATTCCTGTGCGCCGCCCTGGGTCCTGTTGGAGAAGGGCGGGATATAAATTGAATAAAATAAATAAAATAAATAAAAATAAAATAGTCCCTGGGGTTTGGCTGCCAATCTGGGTAGATGCGATGGATTGTATCCATGTTGTCCCATTCTTCCTCATCCTCCAGAATGTCCATGGCCCAGTTGGGTACCCCCTGTGTGAGAGTTGTCTAAGGACTTTGCAGCTCTTGCTTCCTCTACCACATCCCTTTCCAGACCAATAGCTTCTTTTGTAGGGATAGATCCCTCATTCCCAGAATAATCCAGTCCCTCATCATCTCCTCCAGATTTTTAAATTCACACTTTGTGGCAATCTCCCTGAGGCTGGCCACAAAATCATTGTCTGTTTCCCCCTCCTGCTGACGTTGGTGATAGAATTCATTTCATCTTACCATGGGAGTGACAGATGGGGCGTAATGGTCTTCCAAGGTGTTCTGCAGGGTTGTGCAAGAGATGGATTCCACATTGGCAGGGGCAATATGCCATTTTGTAGGTCTTTGTGCTGCACGTGACGAATAGGGCATGCTTGTGGTTGTCTGGCAAGTCTTGGAAATTATTCACCTCCAGGAGCATCCAAAATCTTCCCATGTATGTGTGCCAGTCCTCTGCATGTGGATCAAAAATTTCTGGTGCAGGTGATGTGTGCGATGCCATCCTGATGCTGGCTGATGCAGAGTTGTCCTTGCTGTAAGATGGCTGCAGATGCCACAAGATGGTTGGTCAAATTCCTTTGTCCTTTGTTGCCAGTGTTAGATGGTTGCAGGAAAAGAAGCGACCGTAGGCTCCAAGTCGTTCAGCACTTTTTTATTCCCTATTCACAGCAATACAAGTCGTTCAGCACTTTTTTATTCCCTATTCACAGCAATACAATCTGCCAGCAGGCTGCCAGAGCTCTCCATTTATTCAGTTCCAGCAGGCCAGCCAGCCAATGACAGCAGTTTAAATTTCCTGTGGCTTGGTGAACCAATCCATGGGGACATGCAAATTCTGTCTACATACATCCATACATAGCACAGCTTAAATGTGAAAAAAAAAGACATTTCTACCTTCTCATAAGCTCAGGACAAACAGGTGGGCAAAAGGACTGATGGATTTCTCCTTAACATTTAGGATCTTAGAGCAGGAAACAATATTTGCTCTTTGTTCTCAGTATTTCAAGCAGGAAGAACAAAGATCATCTTGGAATGCCTGCAAATATCTTCTGATGGTTCAGGAAGACAACATTCTGCACACATGAAAATGTAAGGAGAGAAGGGGGGAAGGGAGAGAAAGAGAGAGAGAGAGGACAGGAAGGGGAAGAGGACGAGTAGGAGTAGGGCAGAGGTAAGGGAAGAAGGAAGAGGAAGGAGAGGAGGAAGGAGGAAGGAAGGAAGTAGAGAAGGGAGGGAGGGAGAAAAGAAAGAGAAAATAAGGTGGTGTTACAACAGGCAGAAGAGATGGTAAATAAAGCAATCCAAACTGTATATTATAACCTATTAAATGGAATAACAAATGTATGAGGATGACAAATGTAAAGAAGAATAACAATTGTGTGAATGTATACTTTAAATGGTATGTAAGAGAATAAAAAATTTAAAAAATGGCAAAAAAAGAAAAAGAAGGTGGGAAGTCCTTTGTGGGCGGCTACTCCTAGCTGCTTGTGCCTGGTGCTGCGGCTAATAAAGCCACCAATGCCCTGCCGGTGCCTCCCTCTCTGCTCAGAGCACCTCAGCTGGGGGCTGCATTACTGCTGCTGCCTCCGCCGCCGCCGCTGTGCTTTTGAGGAGCCGTGTGGACATTGCGGGAGCCAGTAGGGAGGCGGTGGCGCCACTGCCATGGGTGGGGGCACCGGCGGGGGTTTTGGTGGCTTTACCTCAGGAGAAGGAAGTGGAGGAAGAAGAAGGAACAGGAGGAAGCAAAGGGAAGAGGAGGAAGAAGAGGAGGAGGAAGGGAAAGACAGAGGTCCCGCACCCTCAGCCACCTCAGCCCCCTGCTCACCGTCTGTCACTCCCCTCGGCATGGGGTGGGGAGAAGGTGCGGGGCAGAGGAAGAGAGGAGAGAAAGAAAGGAGGGAGAATAAAAGAAAGGAGGAAGAGAGAGAAAGAGAGAGAAGCTCTGCTTGGAAATAAATTACTTCACACACATCACACGCACGCACGCACATACGCGCGTGCACGCAATCTCTCAGGAGGCTGAGGGGGAATAACGGCCCTGCCCTTCTCTCCTTTTTTTATTGTGGAGGAGGAGGCGGAAGAGGGAGGAGGAGGGGGAAGAGGAGCAGGGAGAGGGAAGCGGGGGAGGAAGCGGGAAGAAGAGGAGGAAGAAAGAGGAGGAGGAGGTAGCAAAGGGAAGATGAAGAGGAGGAGGAGGAAGAAAAGGAGGGAGAGAGAGAAGGAGGAAGAGGAAGAAAGAGGAGGAGGTAGCAAAGGGAAGATGAAGAGGAGAAGGAGGTAGCAAAGAGAAGATGAAGAGGAGGAGGAGGAGGTAGCAAAGGGAAGATGAAGAGGAGGAGGAGGTAGCAAAGGGAAGATGAAGAGGAGGAGGGAGAAAGAGGAGGGAGAGAGAGAAGGAGGAGGAAGAGGTAGAAAGAGAAGAAGGTAGCACAGGGAAGATGAAGAGGAGGAGGAGGAAGAAAGAGGTGGAGGAAGCAAATGGAAGAGGAGAAAGAAGAGGAGCGAGAGGAGGAGGGAGAGGCAGGAGGAGGAAAAAGAGGAGGAGGAGGAGGAAGAAGAAGGCAGGGGCAGTGGGCAGGTGTAGCTGCCAGGCACGAGGGGACGAAGGTAGGGGGCGGGGGGGGCAAGTGGGCGAGCAAGCAGCGCTGCCCTGGCTACCCTTCCAGAAACATCTTCCTCTCTTGGTTTGTTCTAGCTAAGATCTTTATAATCTTTTCAAAGAATTCATAACTATCAGCAAAATTCTGGTCCTATCACACATAGTATATGTAAGTTCATTTTAAGTCTACTGATAACCTGAGATGAATTTTGTAAAATGATGTTCTTTATTTTAATAAATTCAGAATATCTTTTACTGAATTTACTCATACTTTTTGCTCTGAAAATCCATTTCTCTCCCAAAAGTTTAATCAGAGCTGTTTCCATGTCAATTTATTTGAGGAATGCTGCAAGATATATTTTTTTCTAAATCACAAAAAGGGCAGTTGCTGCCTGATCCTCCATCACTCGCTCGCCCCAGCACCGCCCTGGCTACCCTTGTGGGCACATTGCTTGCATTGGTGTAATTAAAAAAGCATCAACATTTGCTTGAAATTTTTGATGAGATTATTGCATGGAACCTAGGGATTCCCAATATGGAAAGTGAGAATGGGAACATTTTAACAGATCTATATGTTCTTGGGTTATAATTTTCACTAAAGACCATGGGGATGGAAAGGGAAATATAGAGAATGGAGTCCAATCCCCACAGATTGGAAGCAAAGAATAACTCTAGCAAAATGTAGCCTTTTACCTCTTTGGGGAATCATTTTCTTTTTTAAATTATTATTATGATTTCCCCCCCAATACAACTCATGCAAGGGGTCATCCACACGTACATTACATTTTCCACACTCATATTTGTGATTCCTTATAACTTCTTTAAGCTAAACATTTTTAGTACAAATTAATGCATTGACATATATATCACTAATGCAGTTTTCTATCTCTTCCAATGACATAATTAACACCTTATGTATTAAATACAAGTATATCAAATGTAGGTTAAACGTGAATTGAAAAACATCTAATTCAAATGTATAAGCTGTGAATTTATTATTTAATAACAGGCAAACATTGCACTTATGCCTAAGTCCTCTACCCACTCACATTATAAGACAGATGAAACTATCTTAGCTGGCTGTTGCTAATTCAACAAGAAATGCTACTGCATGAATCCTTATTGCAGAACACAGCTAAAAGTGATTTTAGCAATTTTCTTCCCAGGTTAATTCAAAATGTATATCCAAATGTTCCTCTATTCCCCGCCCCCCAAACCAGACACTTTTGGTGTGTGTGTGTGTGTGTGTGTGTGTGTGTGTGTGTGTGTGTGTGTACAGCAGAAGTGTCTGGTTTTGAGGGAAAAATAGAGGAACATTGAACATGACATTGCCTATTTATCAGAACTATTTGCAAAGTTGAATGAATTGAATTTGCAGTTGCAAGGAAATGAGGTCAATCTTATTAGGGCCAAATCTGTCATCTCTACATTTATTTCAAAGCTAACTCTCTTCAAGCGCAATATAGGCGGTCGCAAGGTATACCAATTTCCGAGCTTGTCTGAGCTAGAAGAGAAAGGTGGGATACAAGATGATGATCTTCAAGTGTTTTGTGACCATTTGGACATGCTGCATAAAGATATGTCTGAGCGATATCAGGATCTTCTTTTGATGGAAGTTCCAGATTGGGTGATAAATCCATTTTCAGATATTGAGGAAAATGGGATAGTGGAGGAACAACTCATAGAGCTGCAAAATGACATTGAGCTGAAGCCAAAGTTCAAGAAATCGTACCAAGAGTTTTGGTTACAGAAAGAAATTTCTGATCACTATCCTGCACTATGGACAGTGGTTAAGAAGCCCCTTGTTGCATTTCCAACATCATATTTGGTGGAACGTGGCTTCAGTTCTCTCTTTCTAAGGCTAGGAGAGCCACCCAAAACAAAAACTTTGGATGAAACTGGTCATTGCCATTCGGCTTATTCAACCCAACACACACACACTCAAACAAACTTCAGTGATCCTTCTGCGTTGCAAAGTGCTAACTAACTCTCTCTTTTTTTGCAATGCTTGTTTTTCTTAGCCTGAAGCTTCGCCCTATGTCTTCCTCTCCATTGTCACAGCATCGGGCACACACACACATGCACAGGTGGGAGAGGTGAGCTGCGAGTCAAGCAGAAGTCCGTCAGGCACAGAGGCAACAACAGGGGAAAGGGATTAAAATGGGAAGCCTGTGCCCATTAAAAAAAAAACTTGTGCAGCTTCCCTTTTTGTCCACCCTCCCCTCCATTGCCTCCATGCCTGATGCCAAAAGGATAGTTCTGCTTCCGCAACCCCCCCCTCCCCCCCCCCGCCATGCCAGAAGCCACACGCCACCACCGTTCGCTGCCTGGTCGGACCATTTTGGGCAAACAGGTAGTTGTGATCACTGGCTGGTCCTGTGCTATCCTTTCCATTTATAACTAACTTTCTGGTTCATTCCCCCTGCCCATGCTGCCCAGCTGAATTCCACACCATGCTTGCTGTACTCACTGGAGTTGCTTGAGTTGATTAGCTGCATGTTTGAAGCTCCATTTGAAGTAGTGTACATGCTCAAAAACAGCGAACCGGTTGTTAAGGTAAGTTCAGCCCACCTCTGCACTTACCTCATGTTAGTCAGTTAATCTTCAAGTTCTTTCAATCCAAATTCTGGAATGAGAACTGTCTGATATATGAGCTGGATTCTGAAGAAGCAGGAGTAGCTATAATCATATTGTTAATGGATTCATAGATACTGGAAAGGGGAAGAGAGTTCAAAAAAATATTCCACTTTACTGATTATACAAAGGGTTTTGTACAGTGATAATAAATAAATAAGTCTTTAAAAACAAGGGTATACGGGACCACCTGATCCGTCTATTCAAGAATTTGTTTGAAAACCAGGATACAACTGTTTGAATGGACTAAAAAACAACAACTAAATGGTTCAAAATTAGAATAGTATGACTTAAAAGTATATATTGTCCCCTTGTTGATTTAACTTACATCACGAGAAATGCTAAACTATAAAAAATAGAAATATTAATTGGAGTTACTGGCAGAATTCAACAATCTCAGAAATATTCATGCTAATACTCTAATTGCTAGAAGCATTGACTTGAAAAATCTCTTGTGGAAGGCAAATTATGAAATTTCAAAAGTAGGTCTATTGCTCAATGTTTTTTGAAAAAAGAGTAAGATGATAGAAACATTTGCTATTTGACCAAAATATTATGACAGATTTAGGAAAAATATTCAAGCATAATGACAAAGGCTCATATTTCAAGGCTATGGTTTCACAGGGTAACATCTGGCTGTAGATGCTGGATTGTTAAAAAGTAGAAGAAAGAAAAATGGATGCCTCTGAAGTGTGATGTTGAAGAAAATTGTTGATGATATCTTGGCTTGCAAAAGAAAATATTCAATACTATATGAATGAAAAACAGGCTGCTCACTAGAAGCTCTAATACTGAAGCTAATACATTTTGGACATTATGAGAAGGCAAGGATCATTAGATACATTTAATTAAAAATTAGCACTAGAGAAGTTAAACCAAATAAATGTGATTTATAATGTATCAGGTATGTTGTCAAAACTGGTGAAAACAAGCATTTGTAATTATATACATACCCCATTAGCTTTTCTTTGGTTATACTCCGCCCTCCCCTCTTTGAAGGAATACTGTAGAGATCTTCCACTTTAATCAGTTCAGGGCGTCTCTTCCTTGGAGGCTCTTCTGCTGATTTGCTCATACATGTATAGGATGTTTTCCTGACAAATCTCGTCAGGATCCTGTCATATTGTAAATGATAATATCCTCTTTTTTCACCTTGAAAAATTGCTTTTAACAGATTAACAGATTAACAGAGTTGGAAGGGACCTTGCAGGTCATCTAGTCCAACCCCCTGCCCAAGCAGGACACCCTACATCTGCCTCTACCTAGGATCGAACTCACAACCTCTGTTTGTGACCTTCCTCCTATTTTAACACGTTTGAGGAATGACATGACCTCACAAATATCTTTGTGTCGAAATTCGACAGGAAGTTCTCCAGCTGGACAGATGTGGGAGGCGTGGGCTCTTAAGAGTCTCATATGAACCCTGTCTGACAATCCAATTCCGAGATTCTTTTTGAATCTGAACCCCCACTGGAGGTGGGAGTGAAGAAGGGCAGTGTCTCATTAGACCCTGAAAGAAGCAACAGATCTCTCATGGGTTAGAGATTTGCCAATGAGTCGGAGTCGGGGTGAGAGTCATTAACATAGCTGACAAGATGCTGGCTTTTTGTCAAGCAAATTTAGCAGGTGGAGACAGGGAAGCCCTGGTAAGATAATTTCTCTAACCCACAACTATAAATTAAACCTGGAAAAGGCAAAGAAATCTTGAGAAAATAAATAATACTGATGGTCAGATCGGGACTCTCTTTTTTTCCAAAGAAAGGAAGGAAGGAAGGTGGAGGGTTATAACACCAGTCGTCCGCCCCCAATGCTTTTTGTTTGAAATGCTTTCAGCCAGAAAGATAGAAAGCAGAGAAGTGACAAACTCATGCAATTATAAACTCTAAATCCTGAAGAGTTTACTTTTGTTAGAATTCCTCCCAGCTAATATAAACAAGAAAAAAGCACGTTCTCTTACTGATAATGGATAATTTAACCTCGACTGGGTGGGAAGTTTTAATTAACCAACTGCCATAAATTAGAAGGAGGCAAAAACTCTTGGTGAATTACAAACTTACTACAAGTGATTTATTTTGAGCAGTTATTAAAGGAAAGAATAAAACATCGCACTCAAGAATTGGGAAATACAAAGGTTTCTTTTTTCTTCTCCTCTCTTTGCTTTTCTCCCTTCTGTAAAAGTTTAAGATGGTGTCAGCTTCACTTCTGGTTTCAAATTATTTGTATTAGCTCAATTTAAAGTGGACCAGAATTTTTGAAATAAGACCTGTATAACTAACTGCAATCTTGGAATTCGATATTGTGGAAGAACAAAAGACTAAGATGGCTCCCATTGCGTTTCTCCATAACAGTTGGAGTAGATAAACTTAAGGTGGATTAGAACTCTGAAACAAGAATTGTATAACTAACTACAACTTTGGAATGGGACATCATGGAAAACTGGGAATTAGAAGAACTATGTGAAATTATAAAAAATGTGCATAAATCAGTAAAATCATTAAAATAAAGCCTAAATGGAGTTCTGAACCCAGGGAAGCAGAGATCTAAAGAAGAATTTAAAAGAAAAAGAAGGGGGGCAAGGCAACAAAGGGGGAGAAATGGAGGGAAATAAAAAGCAGACAAAAAACTTCATCAGCCTTGACAGCGGTATAGGGAAAACAGTTAAAAGAGGAGGTGTCCCAATAATAGGGAATAAAAAGCAGACAAAAGTGGTTTTGAAGGCTGTTAGTGGTATAAGGAAAATTGAACTAGGAGATTATACCCAAACAAAGAGAAAAATAAAATACGCCTGTGAGGGTGGTTGGGGGAAAATTGACGGAATGGAAGTGTTAAAATAAAGAAAACAGAGAAGATAGGAGTAGAGAAGTTTTTTTTTTTTTGGTGATAATTTATAACCCGCTCTCTCTCCCCAAAGGGACTCGAGGCGGGGCACAGGGAATTAAAAATACAATTAAAAACCACAAAAAAAGTACAATGCTAAAACGAATTAAACTAACCCTGCGCTAAAAACCCATATAAAACTATAACTAACCCTTAAAACCCCTAAAAACAGTTTTAAAACAATTTAATTACCCTAGGCTGGCCAAGCAGAAGAAGTGTATTTTTAATTTCTGCCGGAAGGAGCGAAGGTCCGTGGTTGTGCTAATTTCGGGGGGAAGGTCGTTCCAGAGGGTCGGGCCCGCCACAGAGAAGGCCCTTCCCCTGGGCATCGCCCGCTGGCATAGCCTAGTGGACGGCACCCGGAGAAGTCCCTCTCTGTGGGAGCGAATGGGCCGCAGGGATGTATGCGGCAGGATGCGATCCCGCAGATAGCTAGGTCCCGTGCGATGGAGCGCATTGAAGATGATAACCAACACCTTGAAGCGCACCCGAAAGACGACAGGCAGCCAATGCAGCTCGCGCAGGAGCGGTGTTACATGGGAAAACCTAGAGGTTCCCATAACTGCCCGCACGGCTGCATTCTGGACAAGCTGAAGCCTTCGGGTGCACCTCAAGGGGAGCCCCATGTAGAGAGCATTGCAGTAGTCCAGTCGGGATGTCACGAGGGCATGAGTGACTGTGCAGAGGGCACCCCGATCCAATAGGCGGACCAGGCGGACCTGGTAAAACACCCTCCTGGCCACGGCCGTCACTTGATCTTCCATGGACAGCTGTGTAACAAGGAGGACGCCCAAGTTGCGTACCCCATCCACAGGGGTTAGATGTTGATCCCCTATGGCCAGTGATGGAGTCAACTGGTTGTACCGGGATGCCGGAAACCACAGCCACTCGGTCTTGGACGGGTTGAGTCTGAGTCTGTTCTTTCCCATCCAGGCCCGCACGGCTTCCAGGCACTGGCACATCACCTCTACAGCATCGTTGGGGTGGTTTGGGGTAGATATATACAGCTGTGTATCATCAGCGTAGAGGTGGTACTCTACCCCAAAACCACGGATGATCTCACCCAGCGGCTTCATATATGTGTTGAACAGGAGTGGCGAGAGGACCGACCCCTGAGGCACCCCACAAGTGAGGGGTCTAGAGGTCGACCTCTGCCCTCCTGCCAATACAAATTGCGATCGACCAGAGAGGTAGGAGGAGAACCACCGCAACACGGTGCCCCTCACCCCCAACCCCTCCAGCCGATGCAATAGGATACCATGGTCGATGGTATCAAAAGCCGCTGAGAGGTCTAATAGGACCAGGATGGAGGAACAACCCCCATCTCTGGCCCTCCAGAGATCATCCACAAACGCGACCAATGCTGTCTCGGTGCTATGCCCGGGCCAGAAGCCGGACTGGCGCGGGTCCAGATAATCAATTTCCTCCAGATGACGGAGAAACTGTTGTGCCACCACACTCTCTACAACCTTCACCAGAAAGTGAAGGTTGGAGACCGGATGGTAATTTACCAATAATGCTGGATCCAGAGAGGGCTTCTTGAGGAGGGGTCTCACCACCGCCTCTTTAAGGGAGGCCGGCAAGAACCCCTCACTCAGGGAAGCGTTGACCACCTCCTGGAGCCAGCCTCGTGTGACCTCCCAGGATGCCAGTACAAGCCAGGAGGGACACGGGTCCCATAAACATGTGGTGGCTCGCAATCGCCGACGTAACCTGTCCATATCTTCGGAAGTAACAGAGTCAAACTCTTCCCACAAAACTGTCTCAAGAGCTGCCTCGGGGCATCCCACTGGGCCACTTTCGATGGAGGCCAACTCGCTCCGAATCTGAGCGATTTTATCCTGCAGATATTCCCCAATTTCCTCTGCTCTACCCTGCAAAGGGGCTTCCCGCGCCCTCTGTTGAAGGAGGGAGCGGGTCACCCTAAACAGGGCGGCAGGGCAGTTATCTGCGAATGCGATGAGGGTGGCGCAATGATGACGTTTGGCCACTCTCAACGCCACAAAGTAAGTCCGTAAGTGGGCTCTCACCTGTGTTCGGTCAGATTCAGACCGTGTGGATCTCCACCTCCTCTCTAGGCGTCTCTTGTGGCACTTCATCTCCCTCAGCTCCTCAGTAAACCAAGGAGCCTGGGTGACTCGGCGCCGCAAGAGAGGCCGCAAGGGCGTGACGTGATCCAAGGCCCCCATGGCCGCAATATTCCACGCGGCCACTGGGTCCTCTGTCGGGGCGCGGGTCAAGGACACAGGTAATGGCCCAAGCACCGTCTGGAACCTATCTGAGTCCATCAGGTGCTTGGGGCGGAACCATATAGGTGAATCCGGTTCCACCGCCCCACGGTGGGGTGTAGCGATTGGAAAGTCGAGACAAAAGTGAGACAAAAGACTTACTGGGAAAAAAGCAGATACCTAGATATGGGAAAATATAAAGCAAGATAAGGGTTTTTTTTCCTAAATATGATAATAAAATGGAGTTGCTAACTGGTCAAACATAATAATGGAAGATAACGAAAAAAGCCCAAAATATATGGAATATGGATAAATATGAAACTGATATGGGGAGGTTGTAAAGCAGAAGTTTGTGTTTCACTCTTATACATGATAATTAAATTAATTATAATTTAAATGAAATAAATTAATTTAATTAATTAATTAATTAATTAATTAAATTGAGGTGCGCATTGACTGAAAATGACAACAGAAAGATAAATAACATGGGTTAAAATATATGAAGCATGGATATATATAGAATTTTTTAAATGATGAATAAAGTGAGATGTTTACTGCCTGTCATTTTAGACTGGGGGAACTGTAATGAACATTGAACAGTGAAGTTTGTCATTTATAGAGAATTTAAGGGGGAACTAGTCCAAGATAAAGAAAAATGGAGAGGGAACATGGAATACAGAACCACAAATTGGGGGCTTGTAAGGATGTATAATTATATAAAGATAATGATGAGAATAGCTGGAAACTGTAACCAGGTCTACATCTCGACCAAAATTAGGCTGTGGGGTGGGGGGTCGGGTGTTAAAGTACAATGACTATATATATGTATACTTTTTTGTTCTATTTTTTGTTTAAAAAAGAAGAATATATATTAAAATTAAATATGTATATCAAAAAAGAACTATAAATACCATTAACATAAAATGGAGCTTGCTCAGGAGCTGAAATACACCAAGTAAATGAGATGAAGAGTGGGAAGAAAAAGAGAGAGGTAAGGGAAGAGGGTAGGAGGGGAGAAGAAGAGGAGAGAAATGAGGAGCGGAAAGGTGGGAGAGGAGGAGGGGAGAGGAAGGGGAAGTAGAGTAGGGAAGGATGACGGGGGAGGAAAGGAGGTCAGGGGGGAGGAGAGGGAGAAGAAAGTGATGGATAAGGACAAATATAGCATATGGAGAACAGAAGAGCTAAGAATTGTGTTTCCAGAATTGATGGTAAGATGAGTTGATGTAAACATTTGATAATACAAAATGATGCTGGCTATGTAATAGTATACATAAGAATATAAGAACATAAGAAGAGCCTTGCTGGAACAGGCCACAGCCCATCTGGTCCAGCATTCTGTCTCACACAGTGGCTCACCATTTGCTTCAAGGTATTCCCAAGCAGATGTCTTCACCTGCTTATGATTCCCTGAAAATGGCCTTGAGAAATATCCTGCCTATCTCTCCAACCCGGAGGGTGTCCTTAGGCATCCATCATGATAGCCATTGATACCCTTGTTCTCCATGAACTCGTCTAATCCTTTCTTAAAGGTGTCGAGGCTGACAGCTGTCACCACTTCTTCTGGCAGGGAGTTCCATAGACCAGTGATCCTCTGGGTGAAAAAGTACTTCTTCTTATTTGTTTGAGGTCTAGCTTCCAAAAGTTTCATGGAGTGCCCCCTAGTTCTAGTGTTGTGCGATAGGGAAAACAGTTTTTCCTTTTCTACTTTGTCCACACCGTGCATGATTTTATAGACTTCAATCAGGTCACCTCTCAGGCGCCGTCGTTCTAGAGTGAAGAGGCCCAGCCGTTGCAGCCTCAGATGGTAAGGAAGGTGTTCCAGCCCCCTAATCATTCTGGTTGCCCTCCTCTACACCTTTTCCATTTCCATAATATCCTTCTGAAGGTATGGTGACCAGAACTGTACACAATACTCCAGATGGGGCCTCACCATAGATTTATAAAGAGGCAAAATGACACTTGCTGACTTATTTTCTATACCCTTCCTAATGATCCCTAGCAATGAGTTTGCTTTTTTCACTGCTGTGGCACACTGCAGTGAAGGTTGAAGAGCAGGGGTCCCAGTACTGAACCTTGGGGGACCCCACTCTTTACCTCCCTCCACCTGGAGAAGTGTCCATTTAATGCTACTCTCTGTTTCCTGTCCCTTAGCCAGTTGCTAATCCAGGACAAGGCCTGTCCCTTTATTCCATGACTGGCAAGTTTATTTAAGAGCCTTTGGTGCGGGACCTTGTCAAAGGCCTTCTGAAAGTCCAGATAAACAATGTCAACTGGATCTCCGTTATCCACGTGCTTGTTGACACTCTCAAAAAATTCCAGCAGATTGGTGAGGCATGATTTGCCCTTGCAAAAGCCATGTTGGCTCTCCTTCAGCAGTGCCTTCTCTTCTATGTGCCTATTAATTTTATCCTTTAAGATGGTTTCCATCACTTTACCTGGGACACTTGTCAAGCTGACCGGTCGGTAATTTCCTGGGTCACCTCTGGATCCTTTTTTGAAGATAGGTGTTATATTCGCTACCTTCCAGTCATCCGGCACAAGGCCTGATTTGAGGGAAAGATTATATATTTTGGCAAGGACATCAGCAATTTCATCTTTAAGTTCCTTGAGAACTTGTGGATGGATGCCATCTGGTCCTGGTGATTTGTTAGTGTTTAGTTTAACAAGACATGCAAGAACCTCCTCCCTGGTTATTTCTATCTGGGTTAATTCCTCAGTTTCCCTTCCTACAAAGATAGGCTCTGTTTTGGGCACGTGACCTCTGTCTTCTTCAGTGAATACTGAAGCAAAGAATTCATTGAGTCTCTCTGCAATCTCTGTTTCCTCCTTAATAATCCCTTGCCTTCCATTGTCATCTAATGGTCCAATGGCCTTCCAAGTTGGGTTCTTACTTCTAATGTACTTAAAGAAGTCCTTGTTATTTCTTTGAGTGTTTTTAGCTAAACGCTCCTCAAAGTCTTGCTTTGCTTTCCTGATTGTTGCCTTGCATTTGTTCTGCCAGAATTTATGTTTCTGCCTGTTGTCCTCGTTTGGAGAAGCCTTCCATCTTTTAAATGAACTTTTCTTGCTTTTGATCACTTCCCGAACAGCTCCTGTAAGCCACATTGGAGTCCTCTTGAACCTGGCGGTGCCCTTTTTCCTTTTAGGTATACATTCCAATTGGGCCTCTGTTATTGTTTTTGTGAGCAGCCTCCATGCCTCATGGAGTATTTGGACTTTCTCAATTCTCCCTTTCAGCTTCTTTTTTACTAGTTTCCTCATCTTCACCTCACCGCGGGGAGGCGGAACCGGATACTCCTGTATGGTTCCGCCCCAGGCTTCTAATGGACCCGGAAAGGTTCCAGAGGGAGCTTGGGCCAATTCCTGTGACCTTGCCCCGCGACTCGACTGAGGACCTAGTGGCCGCATGGTTAAGTGCGGCCGCGGGGGCCTTGGACCGAGTCGCGCCCTTGCGGCCTCTCTTGCGGCAACGAATCACCCAGGCTCCTTGGTTTACTGAGGAGCTCCGGGGGATGAAACGCCACAAGAGACGCCTAGAGAGCAGATGGAGATCCTCTCTCTCCGAAGCCGACCGAACACTAGTGAGAACCCATATTAGGGCTTACTTAGTGGCGATAAAGGTGGCCAAACGTGAGTATTGTGCCACCCTAATTGCATCCGCAGATAACCGCCCTGCCGCCCTGTTTGGGGTGACCCGCTCCCTCCTTCACCAGAGGCCGCGGGAAGCCCCTCTACAAGGGCGAGCAGAGGAATTTGGGATTTATCTGCAGGAGAAAATCACTCGGATTCGGAATGAGCTACCCTCCATCGACGGTGATCCTGTGGGACTGTCCGAGACTAGTCTTGAGGTTCCATCTTGGGAGGAGTTTGACTTTGTTGCCACCGAGGATATGGACAGGTTGTCAAGGAAACTTAGGGCGACCACATGTTTATTGGACCCGTGTCCCTCCTGGCTTGTACTGGCATCCTGGGAGACGACACGAGGCTGGTTCCAGGGCATTGTCAACGCATCTTTGAGTGAGGGGTCCTTACCTTCCATCTTGAAAGAGGCGGTGGTGAGGCCCCTCCTCAAGAAGCCGTCCCTGGACCCAGCTTTATTAGAGAACTATCGTCCGGTCTCCAACCTTCACTTTCTGGTGAAGGTTGTTGAGAGTGTGGTAGCCCAACAGTTTCCGCGACACCTGGAGGAGGTTGATTATCTAGACCCGCGCCAGTCCGGCTTCCGACCCGGCCACAGTACTGAGACGGCATTGGTCGCGTTGGTTGATGATCTCTGGAGGGCGCGGGATAGAGGTTATTCCTCTATCCTAGTCCTGTTAGACCTCTCAGCGGCTTTCGATACCATCGAACATGGTATCCTATTGCACCGACTGGGGGGTTTGGGGCTGGGAGGCACCGTTCTGCGGTGGTTCTCATCTTACCTCTCTGGTCGGTCGCAATATGTGTTGACAGGAGGGCAGAGGTCGACCTCGAGGCCTCTCCTATGTGGGGTCCCTCAGGGGTCGGTCCTCTCGCCCCTCCTTTTCAACACATATATGAAGCCGCTGGGTGAGATCATCCGTGGTTTTGGGGTGGAGTACCATCTGTACGCTGATGACACTCAGTTGTACATATCCACCCCAGACCACCCCAACGATGCCGTCGAAGTGCTGTCCCGGTGTTTGGAGGCCGTACGGATCTGGATGGGTGGTAACAAACTCAAGCTCAACCCTGCCAAGACCGAGTGGCTGTGGTTTCCGGCACCCCGGTTCAGCCAGATTACTCCAACTCTGGCCATTGGGGGCGAAACATTGGCCCCCGTGGAGAGGGCGCGCAATTTGGGTGTCCTCCTGGATTCCCGGCTGTCCTTGGAGGACCATGTGGCAGCCGTCGCCAGGGGGGCGTTTCATCAGGTACGCCTGATGTGCCAATTGCGCCCCTTACTGGACCGGGCTGCCCTTCGCACAGTCACTCAAGCTCTTGTGACGTCCCGTCTCGACTACTGTAATGCTCTCTACATGGGGCTTCCCTTGAGGTGCACTCGAAAGCTACAGCTAGTCCAAAACGCAGCCGCGCGGGTAATTACGGGAGCTAACAGAAGCTCCCACATAACACCAATCCTGCGCGAGCTGCATTGGCTTCCTGTGGTCTTTCGGGTGGACTTCAAGGTCTTGACGACCATCTTTAAAGCGCTCCATGGCTCGGGGCCTAGTTATATGCGAGACCGTCTCGTGCCCCATACATCCCTTAGACCGATACGCTCCCACAGAGAGGGCCTTCTCAGGGTGCCGTCGGCCGGACAATGCCGACTGGCGACACCCAGGGGAAGAGCCTTCTCTGTGGCGGGCCCTGCCCTTTGGAACGACCTACCCCCTGAACTCCGGACCATCACCGACCTCCGCCTCTTCCGCCAATGTCTAAAGACATACTTTTTTCATCAAGCCGGCCTAGCCTAACCTCCCATGAGGACTGTAGAAAAGTTTTAAATTGGGTTTTAATTAATAATTGGTTTTAGCACAGGTTTGGGATTTAATATATATTTTAAATTATTTATGTTCTATTTTTGTATGTTTTTTAATTTTCCTGTGCGCCGCCCTGGGTCCTTTGCGGAGAAGGGCGGGATATAAATGTAATAAAATAAAAATAAATAAATAAAATAAATCTTCGGGAAATTTCCTTTATGAAAATTTAAGGTCTCTGTGTTAGATTTTATCGGTGATTTGCAGTCTATGATTAAGTTAAAAATAATTGTGTTGTGGTCACTGTTCCCTATTGGATCAGTCACATTAACATTTTGCACCAGATCCTGTATATTGCTCAGGACCAAGTCAAGGATTCTTGTACCTCTAGTTGGGTCTTCAACCATCTGTTCCAGGGAACAATCATTTAGCATATCTAGGAACTTTATCGCTTTGTCATGTGCTGAACAACAGTTCGCCCAGTCTATGTGAGGGTAATTGAAATCCCCCATTATAACCAGGCTTCCCTCTTTTGATGCCTCCTTTACAACATTCTCCAACTGCCAGTCTCTCTCAGGGGCTTGGGTCAGAGGCCGATAACATATGCCTACTGTTAGGCCATTCTTTTGGCCTGATATTCTTCCCCACAGAGTTTCTAGTGGTGACTCTAAATCACCTTGATATGCCAATTCGTATGACTTTATCTCTTCTTTGACATACAAGGCTACACCACCTCCCGTTTGCCCCTTCCTGTCCTTCCTGTACAGTTTGTAGCCTGGGATGACTGTATCACATTGGTTATCGTCCGTCCACCAGGTTTCAGTGATACCAATAATATCAATATTTTTGTCTATTGCTAAGTATTCCAGCTCCCCTATTTTGTTCCGGAGGCTTCTGGCATTTGCATACAGGCATTTATATATACTTTTCTGATGCAGTCTTTTGAGTCCAGTTGCATCCTTAGACTGCTTCTTGCATCCTTCTGCTAGAGTGCTGGTGACTGGCTCCTCGCTCTGCTCAGTAATTATTGCATCCTCCACACTACTCAAGTAAACACTTTCCCGAACCGGATTCTGCCCAGCTCCTGTCGGCTTTCCCCCAGTTATCAGTTTAAAAGTTGTTCTGCAGCCTTTTTGATGTTGAGTGCCAGCAATCTTGTCCCATCATGGTTCAAGTGCAACCCATCCCCCCTGAACAGGTTTGGCTTGTCCCAAAATGTTCTCCAGTTCCTGACAAATCTGAAGCCCTCCTCCCGACACCATCGCCTCATCCACGCATTGAGGCTTCTGAGCTCTGCCTGCCTGGTAAGTCCTGCACGAGGAACAGGCAGCACTTCTGAAAATGCTACCTTGGAAGTCCAGGACTTCAATCTTCTTCCTAGCAACCTGAATTTGGCTTCCAGGACTGATTGCTTTGCCTTCCCAACATCATTGGTACCAACGTGTACCACGACCACTGGCTCCTTCCCAGTTCTCTCTAACAAACTATCTAGATTTCTCGTGATGTCTGCAACCTTTGCACCGGGTAGGCAACTCACTACACCAGTGCTTCTCAAATAGTGGGGCGGGCCCCCCAGGGGGGGCGCAAGGCTCCGTAAAGGGGGGCGCGTTTGACCTCGGCAGAGGTGTACTTATAACAATTTTATAGACAAATGATACTATTTACAGTCGCGCGGGGGGCGCGAAATGTTTTCTTCTTCCTAGGGGGGGCATGACAGAAAATAATTGAGAAGCACTGCACTACACGGTTGTCATGCACATCACAAATCCATCTCTCTGTGTTTCTAATAATTGAATCACCTAGTACAAGGAGCCTCTTTCCTGCAGTCTGTTCATCTTCATTCACCTCATCAACTTTATTAAGGGAGAGGTCTTCAGTTTGTTCCTGTTGTTCTTCTTCCTGTATCTCGTCAAGTGTGATGAAGGAGAGATCCTCAGGTGGGATCAGTTGTTCGTCTGTGCATTCCTCATCAGGTGTGATGGGGTAAGGAGCCTCAAGTTGATTCTGTAAATTCAGACTCTCAGAGCAATCCCTTGCTCTTCTATTTCTTCGAGTGACATTCCTCCATGGATCTACCTCTTGAGTTAGTGAAATGACTTCTTCCTGAGAGCTGTGCCCTGTCTCTTCATTGTCCAGGATAGTCTGCTCTGCTCTGTCCAAGAACAGCTCAAGCTCCTTAATTTGCTGATGGTTAGATATACGTGCCTCCAGCTGCTGGACCTTCTCTTCTAGCAGTGCAACCAGCTTGCACTTACTGCAGGTGTAGTTCTCCATGCGCTTGGGCAAAATCAAAAACATGGCACAAGTGTTGCAGATAACTACAGCTGCTCCCTCAGACTCCATTTTAACAATTGCAGTATTCAGTGCTCACTTGTTCCTGTTGGTTTGGCTCTCCACAGCAGAAGCTCAGACAGAAAAGGTTGGAATAGCAGTCTTCCAGGTTGGCCCCATTCGGCACGGTAAGCCACTACTTACTGTTCCTGTTTTGTGTCTTTAAATCCCCCCTCCAAAAGAGCTTCCAATCAGCTCTAGGAAAAGTTCAAATGAAACAGCCACTACTTACTGTTCCTTTTTGTGCCTTTAAATCCCCCCTCCAAAAGAACTTCCAATCAGCTCTAGGAAAAGTTCAAATGAAACAGCCACTACTTACTGTTCCTTTTTGTGCCTTTAAATCCCCCCTCCAAAAGAGTCTCCAAACAGCTGCAGGAAAAGTTCAAATGAGTAATTTACAATTGAATTGAAGGTATCGCACACTTTCATCTTAAAAAAGTGTTGACATCAATAATTTGCAAGTAAATTTTAATTGATGTTAATGAAGATATATTTGTCATAATATTTTTCAATTAAAATGTCCCAGCCCTGCCTAATCTGACTGGGGAAAAGAGTCAATCACCTGCTACTTGTAATTAAAGACTGAAACCTCTTCCTTACTGAAGAATGGCCTGCTCCTCAATTTCTTTATATATTTAGTCTCTTTGGAAGTTTCTCAAAAAGACTATGTTGACTTAAATAATAATTCTATTAGTAATAATTCTATTAGACAATTAGAACATTGTTTTCATCTCCTATTAGATGAAGACAATGTTCAAGATTACCACTTTAATTCCAGGTTATACGGTTGTTTTACTAGTTTCTAATAAGTTATTCATCAGAGATAAAGATGTTAATCTTATTAGGGCAATGTAGTCCATTGGAAGAATACTAAACAAATTACTAAGAGTATTACTATAAAGTCCATCTCTTGCATCATTTCATTATTGTAATTGTTCAGCAAGCAGATTTTTGTTCAGCAACTCAGGCACCTATAGTTCAGTGTTTCTCAAACTTGGCAACTTTGAGATGTATGGACTCATATTAAAGAATTTTAAAAACTTGCTGGAGCTGAAGTCTACATAGCATAAAATGGCCAAAGCTTAAAAAGCACTGCCATTGTTGCTGGAAACTCATTTCCCATCTCTTATGCTATGCTTTGTGACAATAAGGCTACAGATTCTCAACTATTAGCATCCAAAAGATAGTAAGAGGAGAGTTCTGTGAACAACCAAGGACTTGGACCTAATTCCTTCCTCATCCTACCCCATTTTCCAGCAATATGGAGAGCTGCATTTGGAAGTCTTTCTTACCACCTGAGTTATTTTATACAGACACAATACAATTATAGCCGAGATTTTTAGGATCCCTTTATGTTGTCTGAAAAAAAATTGAAAATATTTTAAATTTTCTATTGAAACTAATAGCATTTAAGAGTGTTTAATAATGGCAGAAATTGGTCTTGTGCTCCATTACAACTCCGAAAAGTACTTGATTGCAATTGAAGTCCAGTATCTGGGACATAGTGAAGTATGTTTCTGAAATCTCTGAGCACTGAAAGGTAAGCCCTGAAAAAGAGAGAATATACCCAACTTTTACCAAATTTTTGGATAATTACAATTTTAAGTTTTTAGACCTTGTTGACATCACTCCAAAGCTACAGAATGTACTACCTCACTGAAAGCTAGCCCTCTCATTCCCAATCTTCAAAAAAAAAATCTCTAAACTTTTTTTAAAAATTGGTCTTTGAAATCCAAAGCCCAGCTGATCATCTTTCTTTATATAGATTTATTATGTCATTGGGCTCTTTATTGGTGAGTTTGGGGGTGACCTACAGACTTTTTTTCAGTCTAGAGATTCTGCAAATAAGTAAGTTCAAGTAAATTCTTGCATAGAAATATTGCACTGTCATAAATATGGTTGAAGCAAACATGTGTATTATAAATCATTTGTGTAATCATCTTTAATATATGATGATTCAAATTCAAGCTGCAATTCCATATTTGATTTCAAATAGTTCTGACAGAAATTATCAATAGACACAAATTATTGAAGTATAAATCTGACGATATCTATCCACAAAATTAAGATCGAATTGGGGAACATATCCATACAATAAACACATTCATATTAAATGATATTTCTTAAAAGTTGAAATCTGAATATGGCCAAATTTAAAATAGCCTATCTGCTATGTTCCTTCTGAAAGGAACTTTATTTTATCATTTTGTATCTGATATTTTCAAAATGCCCGATTCATATACATACCAACTTAGCTGACCTCAGAAGAATCAGAGGTCAAGGTGATTTAATGAAGAACCTACTTTATATATTTTCTTGCCTTATTTACTCTGAGTTTTATTTGTAACCCTGGAAAAATTAAATTTCCTACAAAACAGTTAATTATCCCCAAATGCCAATATGAATGCTGCCACCACATAACTACATCTGGCAACAATGAAGACAAATTAACAAGGAGAGTCAGAAAACCTGGCAATTAGATAAACCAAAGCATGAAAAATCAATTTTGCACAGTGATACCACCAGTATCTGAAGATAGATTAAATTCCTGTCTCCAAAGCTAAATTAAAGAGGGAAATTATACTGCAATATGGACACCAGGTTCCTTGATAGGTGAAAAAAACCCGGGCTTCTTTGACATTGCTAGATCGGGCAGTGCAAATTGGGGAACTTTTCTTCTCCATCTGAAATATGTGGCTTGTAGAGTTCTGTGTAAACAGCTGCTTTCAATTTTGCTTCCAAAAGATCTTGACAACTATATAAATTTGCACTTCCAAAGTGAATGGGTTGGGTGGGGGAGGCAGTCTTTTATATTAGCCCATTGCTGACATGAGGATTCACCGTTTTCACGAGCCTAGGGTACTGCATCAATGGAACAGATGAGACTGTTTTAATCTACCCTTAATTACCCCAAAGTACTTCGTTTTGATTTCTAACCAGAGACATAAGCCCTAATCCTTGATTTGAAATAATTAAGGGAGTTTTCTTGAAGGGGACAAGTTGAAGGAAGGAAGAGAAAGGGAAAACAGGATACAGTTCTAGCTTGTTAGAGTGGAAGATAATGCACTTTCCAGTTTAATTTTGAAATAAATTTGTGAGAACTGAGTAATTTCTGAATTAAAACCTGAATCATTTTATATTAATCAGAATTTGTTCGACTTCCTTCCGGTTGGCCGGAGGTAACGGTCGAGTCCTGGGACTCGTCCGCCGTTTTTGTTGCTTTCACGGCCCCACAGGGGCAAGGAGTCCTTTGAAAGGATTCCGCTGTACGGCCGGCTTGCAGGGAATCTCCCCATCCCGACGGTGGTTGGGGGGGGTCCCTGTCTTCGACCTAGGCATGGGAGAACATGCTGCGGGGGGCTTCGTTCCCTTTGCCGATGGAGGACCGGAACGCTTAACCGCTTTCGAGCAGAGCCGAATCGCCGGAGTTGGAGGCTTCACCGAGACTCCCAGCTATAGAGTGGATTGTGAGTGATTTTACTTTCATGCTTGCAACTTTTGCTTTGAAAGGAGATGGAGGGGGGAGTTTGTAATACTCCCCCCTTGGATCGGAAAAAAAGCGGCGTTTTAAAAATGCTCCTCAGGCTTGAGGAAGCGGAGAAATCAACATCCGAATTTTTTTAAACTAAAGTGAAAGTCTTTCCTGCATGACCATTGGATACTTAGTATCGAAGTCTGGCAATAAAGAGACAATTTTTTCTTGCTAATTCCCGGTGGCTTCCAGATGGGCGGGGGAAGATGGCGTTCCTTTGTTCTCTGGAGACATACTTTTTATGGAAAACTGCTGACATTCCCTTGCGCTTGGGACTGCCTCTCTCTTTTTATTAACGATTGTATGTAATTGATTAATTGGACCTTTCCCTGAAGTGCCTTCTTCCTTTTCTTTTTATTTGATTGTTTGAAGAACTTGGTTTCTCTCTGGACTCTAATTAGATAAAATTGTGACTTTGTTCATTGGAATTTGCTCACACCCTGACTCACTGACTCCTCTCCAGCAGACGCCATTTTACTGACAAAGACTTAAATCTTTCATCATGGCCTCAAAGAAGCAGACGCATCAACCTAAAATCACCTCGATGTTACCTGAAAAATCAGATACGGATGCTAAATTAGCAGCAATGGATGAAACTCTTCAGAACATTATGAAAGAGATTAAAGAAATGAGAGACCATGTCAGTTCTAAATTAGAACTTTTGGAGGTACAGAAGAAATTAATGGAAAATACGCAAAAGACTGATGAGCTGGAGATGGGGTTGGCTGGGACAAGGGGAGAGCTTAAAAGTATTAATAATGAAATAGGGGATTTAACTGGTCATATGTCTAGGATGGATTTTGAAAGGATGTCATATTTTTTAAGATTTCAGAACGTTCCTGAGACTAACGGTGAAGATTTAATTGATTTAATGTGTACAATTTTAGCAGATTATTTACAAAAGCCTAAAGAAGATATTTAGGAGGGACATAGATCTGATATATAGAATAAATTCAGCATATGTCAGGATAAATGAAGTACCCAGAGAGATCCATATTAAATTTGTAAGGAGGTCGACAAGGGAAAGGATCCTGAGAGCGCAGAGAGACAGTCCTTTAATTTACCAGCAGAAAGAGATTGACATCTTGAAGCAGATCCCGAAAAAGATTAGAGAGGTAAGAAGGAAGTATTCCTTCTTGTCTAAAAGATTATTTAAACAGGGGGTTTGGTTCAAATGGGTGATGCCAGAGGGAATGTTGGTGTTCTGGGAGGGGGGAAGAGTAAGAATTAAAACAATTGCAGAGGCGGAAGCCTTTCTTAAAAAACATTCCTCAATCCTGGAGGATGAAAATGGGGGAGCAGAGGGTGCCGCGGCCCCGCCCACTGGGGGCCAGGGAGAAGAAGACACAATTGCCAAAAGACTTAGATCTCAAAAGTGACTTTATTTTAGTATAGTATAACTTTTGTTTGGATGTTTATACATGATTGCTAGCATAGATTTTATAATGATATATTTGCATTTCTTTCCACTTTGTAGTACAAATGAAAATTTAATGTATTATCTATATTTTGTTATGAAGTCTCGGAAGGGGTCAACGACTTCGACATGAAGGTTCTCAGAATATCTTCTTTACACCATACCCTTACCTTATTTGTAAAAAATTGTAAAACCCAATAAAACTTTTTCAACAAAAAAAAAAAGAATTTGTTCAATTAATGCAAAAGAAATTAAAAAATACACAAATGCAGAAATACTTTATGATGTTTATGACATAGTGATTTAATCTCTGTAATTGTTCTTAATAAAATTGATTAAAAGAACATTTCAGCTTTGTTTTTCTTTAAAAAAATAATAAGAAAGTCAACTTTTTAAATTGTGATGTCAGGCTTTCAAATAAATGGGTGGAACCAAAATATTGCAGCTTCCTAGTTTTTTGTGAAACAACTATTATATGAACAGAATAGTCTTCACTAATAAAGAGAAAAAAAAGTCAATCTGGTATTGAAATGCTGAGCCTTTTCCTTAGCACAAACAAGATTCGATTGGCAGTACCATAACAACTTAAAATATTAACATCATTTTCACAATGGATTTGGAAGGTACAAGATCAGTGAAAGTATTTTTTTTCATATCTCCTCTTGTTTATCAAAGCAGTGTAATAGGATACTGGCATTAAAAAGGGCGTTGGTAACTTACCTGATACCTCTTCTAATAAGGGGGAGATAGCATCCATGCATGGGTTGACACCGTCCGTGTTCTGATTGGACTGAGTCTGATTACTAATTAATAACTAATTAATTAACGCCGAAGTGATGTCCCGGTGTCTGGAAGCCGTGCGGATCTGGATGGGAAGGAACAGACTCAGACTCAACCCTTCCAAGACCGAGTGGCTGTGGTTACCGGCGTCCCGGTACAACCAGTTGACACCATCACTGGCCATTGGGGGCGAACATCTAGCCCCCGTGGATAGGGCATGCAACTTGGGCGTCCTCCTGGATACCAGGCTGTAGTTAGAAGACTACTTGACGGCCGTGGCCAGGGGGGCGTTCTACCGGGTTCGCCTGGTTCATCAGTTGCGGCCCTTATTGGACCGGGACGCCCTTCGCACAGTCACTCATGCGCTCGTGACATCCCGTATAGACTACTGCAACACTCTCTACATGGGGCTTCCTTGAGGTGCACCCGAAGACTGCAGTTAGTCCAGACCGCAGCCGCGCGGGCAATTATGGGAGCTCCTAGATGCTCCCATGTAACACCACTCTTGCGCAAGCTGCACTGGCTGCCTGTGGTCTTTCGGGTGCGCTTCAAGGTGCTGACTATCATCTTCAAAGTGCTCCATGGCACGGGACCTAGTAATCTTCGGGATCGCATCCTGCCCCATACATCCCTTCGGCCGATTCGCTCCCACAGAGAGGGACTTCTCCGGGTGCCGTCCACTAGGCAATGCCAGTGGGCGATGCCCAGTGGAAGGGCCTTCTCTGTGGAGGGCCCAACTCTCTGGAACGACTTACCCCCCGAACTGAGAACGATCACGGATCTCCGCTCCTTCCGCCAGAACCTTAAAACTTATTTTTTCCAACAGGCCGGCCTGGCCTAACTTACATCACCTAGCCCACAGTCTGCAGTTAAATTGTTTTAAATTAGTTTTAGGGATATTGTTTTAATATATTTAAAATTTTAGCACAGGGATATTAATTTAATTTGGTTTTATATTTTGTATATTGTTGTTTATATATGTTTTTAAATTGCCTGTGCACCGCCCGAGTCCCTTTTGGGAAAAGGTGCGGTATATAAATTTAATAAACCATAAACCAACTATAAACCATAACCACTATATAACCCGCCATCATGAGTGGTACCACCTAGTTTTCCGGCAAAGAAAAATATAAAGACAGACTCCTAGTGTTATCCAAATATTTCTCAATCTTTAGTGAGCTTCAATCAAGAATAGCAACAATACAAATGCCAAGAACCATACCAAAGGTTCATTTATAACCAACACACTGGAAACAGTCCAAGAAAAAAGGGTCGGGAGTGGATGCTATCTCCCCCTTATTAGAAGAGGCGTATCAGGTAAATTACCAACGCCCTTTCTCAATAAGGGGGGAGATAGCATCCATGCATGGGACATACCCAAGCCGCATGACACTCAAGGGTGGGCCAGAGACTGATCTAAATGCGACCTGTCTGACCAAACCGCTTGCAGTACTCTTCTGCCGAAGGCAGCATCTGCAGAAGCAAACTTATCAAGTTTGTAATTTTGGATGAAAGGAGAAGGGGAAGATCAAGTGGCAGCTCAACAAATCTCATCGAGAGAAGCTTGTGTAGCCCACACCATAGTAGTGGCCGCGCTCCTAGTAGAATGAGCCATCACCTCTTCTGGTCTTGGTTCATGTCGAGAGTCATATGCTGTTGCTATGCAGCGACGGATCCATCGTCCTATGGTCTGGACTGAGACCTTGTGACCAAGGGAGCAAGACTGAAAGGAAAGAAAAAGAGCCTCAGACCGCCTGTGGCCCGCCATGTGATCTATATAGATCTGCAATGCCCGGCGGACATCTAATGTATGCCACCTGCATTCTAAGTCATGAGAGGGTGAGGGACAAAAGTTTGGGAGTACCACCTCCTGTTTCCTGTGAAAACAAGATCCCACCTTTGGCATAAAGGAGGGATCCAGTCTAAGGACCACCCAGTCCTCATGAAAACGACAAAGGTCCTGTCGTACCGACAAGGCATGCAGCTCGGAAATACGCCTCACCGAGAGCACCACTACCAGAAAGGCAACCTTCCAGGTAAGGAATTGTAGGGAGACCTCATCGAGAGGTTCAATGGTGGCTCCATCACAGCCTCCAGAACCTTAGTGAGATCCCAAGTCGGGTATCTATGTACCATCGGGGGCTTAAGATTAGTTGCGCCCTTCAGGAATCCCCTCACACTGGTGTACTGTGCTAACGACTGGCCCCCACCCCAGGTAAGTCTTTCTTTAAATTTATACCCCGCCCTTCTCCTTGTTAGGACCCAGGGCGGCACACAGGCATTATTTAAAACCACAAAATACAATATATATCAATTAAAATATATTAAATTAATTAAACCCGTGCTAAAACCCATGTTAAAACCTTACCAAATTATAATTTATTTTTAAAAAGTCAGAAACGGGGAGCTATCCTAGGCCGGCTTGTTGAAATAAATACATCTTAAGACGTTGGCGGAAGAGGCGGAGGTCCGAGATAGTGCAAAGGTCGGGGGGTAGGTCGTTCCAGAGGGCCGGGCCCGCCACAGAGAAGGCCCTTCCCCTGGGTGTCGCCAACCGGCATTGCCCCGCCGACGGCACCCGGAGAAGGCCCTCTCTGTGGGACCGGATCGGACGAAGGGATGTATGGGGCAGGACGCTGCTAAGGGCCACCACCTGTCTCCTAAGGGTGTTGGGTGAGAGACCTTTGTCCAAACTGTCCTGAAGGAACTCCAGAACCTGAGGGATGGTAGCCTGAAGTGGGGCAAGATGTTTGCTGCCGCACCAGCGGCAGCAATACCGTCCAGGTAGCGTTATAGATGTGGACCGTTGCCGGTGTCCTGGAAGCCTGAATGGTAGAGATCACCCTGTCTGACAAATTATTCCTTTTCAGAGTGAGCCGCTCAATCGCCAAGCGGTCAGTTGCAGCCACTGTGTTCTAGTGACTCTTGGGTAAGAATAACCCTGTCTGGTAGAATCCTCCAGGGCCTGTCTATTGAGAGGGACCGAAGGTCGGCAAACCAGGGGCGTCGCGGCCAATGCGGAGCCAGAAGAATGACCTCCGCTTTGGCCCAGATGATCTTCCGCACAACCCTGGGAAGCAGAATTGGAGGAAAGGCATAAAGCAGATCCCTGGGCCAGGGGCAGCGAAGGGCATCCACTGCTTCCGCTCCGGGAGAGCTGAACCTCGTGAAAAATCTCAGTAATTGGGCATTGTCCGCAGTGGCGAAGAGATCGATGAGTGGAATGCTGAATTGTTGTGTGATCTCCTGAAAGAGAGAAGGATGCGGACGCCATTTGGCTTGGTCAACCTCCGTCCTGCTAAGCCAATCAGCCGTGATGTTAGAGACACCAAAAATATGCTCGGCTGTAAGAGACCCAAGATTCCTTTCCGCCCATTCAAACAGCATGCTCTATTCAGTCATAAGGTCCCCTGATCTAGTGACCCTCCTGTCTGTTAATGTGAGCCTTGGCTCCCATGTTATCAGTTAGAATCAATATATAGTGCCCAGATATGTAGTCCTGAAATTCCAACAAGGCCAATCTAATGGCCTGCAATTCCAGCCAATTAATACTCCTTTCTGTTTCCTCCCGTGACCATTGGCCCTGTGCCATATGTGATCCCATATGGGCCCCCCAACCATGTAGACTGGCATTGGTGGTCACTGTGACCCTGTCAAAAATTCTGAAATGGCACCCTCACTCTATGGCCGGGGTCTCCCACCAGTAGAGGGAATGACGAACATCATCTGGCAATGATACTTTGGTCAGGGAGGTGCTGAGATTTGACTTTTGGTAGGGCACTGCAACTCCCTGGTATGTACTACAGGCCACCCAACCAAGCAGAGGAAGTGGATGTACTTTTTGCTAACCAGCTAACTAAGGTATGTAGGAAGCACACTGCAATAGTAATGGGAGATTTTAACTACCCTGACATCAATTGGGAAACAAACTCTGCACCAAGTGGAAGATCCAACAGGTTCCTAAGAAACCTAGCAGACAACTTTGTTTCCCAAAAGGTAGAGAAGGGAACAAGGGGATCAGCAATATTGGACTTAATTCTCACTAACAGAGAGGAAATGATAGAAGGTGTAGAAGCTACAGGAACTTTGGGGGCAAGCGATCATGAAATACTGGAATTCAACATTATGCAAACAAAAGTAGTTGAACAAAGTCAAACTAGAGTCTTAGACTTCAAGAGAGCTAATTTCAATAAACTCAGAGAGAGCTTGGGAAGGATTCCATGGATGAGAATCCTCAAAGGGAAAACAACTCAGGAAGCTTGGGAAATTTTGAAAAATGAGATTATAAAAGCCCAGTCCAGCGCAATACCAATGAAAAAGAAAAATAACAGTTCCCAAAAGAAACCAGCATGGCTGCATAAAGAACTCTCTGACAAATTGAAAGACAAAAAGGATAAATATAAAAAGTGGAAAAAGGGGGACATAACCAAGGCAAAATATCAGCAAATAGCCCGAGCCTGTAAAGATGAAGTGAGGAAAGCTAAGGCTCGCAATGAAGAAAGGCTTGCCAAAAAAGTAAAAAATAACAAAAAAAGCTTCTTCCAACATGTTAAAAATAAGAAAAAGGTTAAGGAAACAATTGGTCCACTGCTGGGAGAAAATGGCAAGAAGATGATAAGCAACAGGGAGAAAGCAGAACTATTTAACTCTTTTTTTGCATCTGTCTTTACACAAAGGGATAAAACAGTCCAACCAATCAAAAACAGCACCACAAATATCAGATTAGGAACACAAGTTGAAATAGGGAAGAAAATGGTAAGTGAGCACCTGTCTGCCCTGGACGAGTTCAAATCACCAGGACCGGATGGATTACACCCCAGGGTCCTGAAGGAACTGGCAGACGAGATCTCAGAACCACTGAACTATATCTTTCAGAGATCCTGGAGCACCGGGGAACTGCCAGAAGACTGGAAAAGAGCAGATGTGGTTCCCATCTTCAAAAAAGGGAAAAAAACAGATCCAGGAAACTATAGACCCATCAGCCTGACCTCAATACCAGGAAAGATTCTGGAAAAGATAATTAAACAACAAATAAGTGAACACCTAGAAGCAAACAAAGTAATAGCCAAAAGCCAACATGGGTTTGTCAAAAACAGATCATGCCAGACGAATCTAATTGAATTCTTTGACAAAGTGACAAAATCAGTGGACCAGAGGAATGCTGTTGATATAATTTACCTGGACTTCAGTAAGGCATTTGATAAAGTAGACCATAACCTACTATTAGATAAAGTAGAAAATTGTGGGTTAGACAGCAGCACCACCAAATGGATTTGCAACTGGCTGACCAACCGCACTCAACGTGTAGTCCTCAATGGAACTGCATCTACATGGAAGGAAGTATGCAGTGGAGTCCCCCAAGGCTCTATTTTAGGCCCAGTACTCTTTAACATCTTCATCAACGATTTGGATGAGGGGATAAATGGGGAACTCATCAAATTCGCAGACGACACCAAGCTGGCAGGAATAGCCAACACTCCAGAAGATAGGCTTAAGATACAGAAGGATCTAGACAAACTTGAACATTGGGCACTGTCTAATAAAATGAAATTCAATTGTGAAAAAAGTAAGGTCCTACATATAGGCAAGAAAAACCAAATGCACAAGTACAGTATAGGTGGTACCTTGCTCAATAGTAGCAACTGTGAGAGGGATCTTGGAATCCTAGTGGACAACCATTTAAATATGAGCCAGCAGTGTGCAGCAGCTGCCAAAAAAGCCAACACAGTTCTAGGCTGCATCAACAGAGGGATAGAATCTAGATCACGTGAAGTGTTAATGCCACTGTATAGTGCCTTGGTAAGGCCACACTTGGAATACTGCATACAGTTTTGGTCGCCACGATGTAGAAAAGACGTGGAGACTCTGGAAAGAGTGCAGAGAAGAGCAACCAAGATGATTAGAGGACTGGAGACTAGGACATATGAAGAACGGCTGCAGGAGCTGGGTATGTCTAGTTTGATGAAGAGAAGGACCAGGGGAGACATGATAGCAGTGTTCCGATATCTCAGAGGGTGCCACAAAGAAGAGGGAGTCAAACTTTTCTCCAAGGCACCTGGGGGCAGGACAAGAAGCAATGGGTGGAAACTAACCAAGGAGAGAAGCAACTTAGAATTAAGGAGAAATTTCCTGACAGCAAGAACAATTAACCTCTGGAACAGCTTGCCTCCAGCAGTTGTGAATGCCCCAACCCTGGAAGTCTTTAAAAAGATGTTAGACAGCCATTTGTCTGAAATGGTATAAGGTTCCTGCCCATGCAGGGGGTTGGACTAGAAGACCTACAAGGTCCCTTCCAACTCTGCTATTGTATTGTATTATTGTATTGTATTGTAATCTAGCCCAGGGTACAATGGAGATAGTGGACACCATTTTCCCTAATAATTTGGAGAGTGAAGCCAAAGATACTCGACATGTATGCAGTGCCTCAGTCACCAGCTGCCTAAGGCTGCTGATGCGTTCCTCCGAGAGGAAGACCTGGCCAGCCCCCGTATCTATGCAAGCCCCCAGATGTAGAATACGAGAGGTTGGTGTAAATTGACTCTTGGCTTCATTGATCGAAAAACCATATTCCCGTAAAACTCGGAGAGTGATACGGAGGTCGTCCACTGCTCTGTTCCTGGAATCTGATTGTACTCAAATGTCATCTAGATAAAATTGAACCTGTACAGGAATAGACCGCAGGTGTGCTGCTAAAACTGCCAACACCTTGGTGAAAACCCGGGGTGCGGAGGAAAGACCAATCAGGAGGGCTCTATATTAGTAATGGTGAGACCTATAGCAAAATCGTAAATATTGGCAATCCTCCCTCCTGATGGGCATGTGCAGATAGGCTTCCGTGAGATCAATTGAGGATAGGAAGTCGCCCTCTCGAATCCCTTCTAGTATGGTAGCCAAAGAATGCATTTTGAAACGTCTGTACACAACAAACCTGTTTAATCTTTTCAAATTCAATATGGCCCTCCAGCCGCCTGAGGACTTAGGTATCACAAAGAGGACCGAGTAAAACTCCTTGTCATGACTGCTTCCATCATAAATCAAGAAAGAACACACTTAAACTCATTTGGAAAGTTTAAGGCTACTTTTACTGAAAATGATAAGACTGCAGCGAAAGTCAAGCAAGGAATGAAACATTTAGGTGCGCAACATACGTAACAAAGCATAACCAAACCCTCCACCTCGTTGACCCCAGCACATTGTCCAATGCAAAGCCGGCCACGACATCAGGTGCAGTCCCTGCCCCGGAGCATCATCAGAATGGAATGCAGACCGTTAGCTGAGGTGAAAACAAACAGTGGCTACATCTCTCTCTCCTGCTCCCTTAGTATCCTAGCAACCCCAGCCCCCCCCCCATTACAAAATGACAGCCGCAGCAAGCCAAAGCAAAGGCTGACACCCCTTGCCAGTCTGATCTGCCGGCACCTCTTGTATAGCCCTGATATGAAGAAGGTGTTGTATTGTGGACTGCATGAGCAAGCAGCTTTGGGGGTTTATTTATTTATTTATTTATTTAAATTTATATCCCGCCCTTCTCCAAGAAGGACCCAGGGCGGCGCACAGGAAAATTTAAAAACATACAAAATACAATAAATATAATTTAAAAAACTATTAAATAACCTATCCTGCGCTAAAACCAAATTTTAAAAACCCCAATTTAAAACTACCTAAACGTCCCCATGGGAGGTTAGGCTAGGCCGGCTTGTTGAAACAAATATGTCTTAAGACATTGGCGGAAGAGGCGGAGGTCGGTGATGGTACGTAATTCAGGGGGTAGGTCATTCCAAAGGGCTGGGCCCGTCACAGAGAAGGCTCTTCCCCTGGGTGTCGCCAGTTGGCATTGTCCGGCCGACGGCACCCTGAGAAGGCCCTCTCTGTGGGAGCGTATCGGTCTAAGGGATGTATGGGGCAGGAGGCGGTCTCGCATATAACTAGGCCCCGAGCCATGGAGCGCTTTAAAGATAGTTGTCAAAACCTTGAAGCGCACTCGAAAAACCACAGGAAGCCAATGCAGCTCGCGCAGGATCGGTGTTATGTGGGAGCATCTAGTGGCTCCCATAATCACCCGCGCGGCTGCGTTTTGGACTAGCTGTAGCTTTCGAGTGCACCTCAAGGGAAGCCCCATGTAGAGAGCATTACAGTAGTCGAGCCGGGACGTCACGAGAGCTTGAGTGACTGTGCGAAGGGCAGCCCGGTCCAGTAAGGGGAGCAATTGGCGCATCAGGCGTACCTGATGAAACGCCCCCCTGGCCACGGCCGCCACATGGTCCTCCATGGACAGCCGGGAATCCAGGAGGACACCCAAATTGCGCGCCCTCTCCACGGGGGCCAGTGTTTCGCCCCCAATGGCCAGAGTTGGTGTAATCTGGCTGAACCGGGGTGCCGGAAACCACAGCCACTCAGTCTTGGCAGGGTTGAGCTTGAGTTTGTTACCACCCATCCAGATCCGTACGGCCTCCAAACACCGGGACAGCACTTCGGCGGGTTACTGGAAACTGGACAACAGAGGAAAAACTTCAGGGGAGAGGAAACAAATTCCAAGGCCAGACCGAACCTGACCGTGGCCCTAACCCAGGCATCAGTGGAAGTGCCCTCCCATTGGTCAGCAAAAAAATGTAACCTGCCTCCAATGGGGACCTGGTCCTGAGAGGGATTAGGGTTTGCGGTAGTTACGGTTACCGCCGCCCCGAAAGGGGTGTTTAAATTGGTTACCCCTCGGTTGATGAAACTGAGGTTGTCTAGGTCGTTGGAAGAACCCTCCGAGGACGAAAATCCAAAGGGGAGTAGTCATGCTGCCGGGTGGAATCCCCGTAATCTGGGGCCTGATAAAGCTGTCTCCTGGGGTAAGGGCCGGCTGTGCAAAACCCTTCTTGGAGTTAGAAGGGAGGATCTTCCATTTGTCCTTACCCTTGATCAATAGGGGGGTAAGTGACTCCCCAAACAGGGTGCCCCCTGTGAATGGCTCGGATGCTAGGCGCCATTTATGTTTGACATCCATCTGCCACTGCCGCAGCCATAAGAGCCTGCGGGAGGCTACCAATGACTCCATGGCTTTAGAGGCGAATCGGGTGGCACTCAAAGTGGCATCAGCTGTGAATTGCACAGCGGCTATTATTTTGTTCGTCCTGATGGGATCTTGCATCCTCGGCTGGAATACGCCCCTGTAGCTATTGGAGCCACGTGAGGCTGGATCATGAAAAAAATGAGGCTGCCATGGAGGCCTGTACTGCCCAGGCAGCCACCTGATGACTGCAGTGGAAGACTTGATCAGCCCCTCTTTCCTCTGGTTTTAGTATGTCTTCCTGCAACCCTGGCATAGTGATATTGGTATATAGGGCCGCCACTGGAGGATCTACTGTTGGCCACAGCAGCGATTTGTTGAGATCATCGGCCACATTGTAGAATCTCCTATCATTGGCCGAGGGGGCCGGGCCCGCCGTAGGGGTGGACCACTGTTGCTGGACCGTGTCGACAAACAGCTGTGCAATTGGAATGGTATCAGCCTCTAGTTTATGTTTGGTAAACCAGGCGCTGCCGGCATGTGACTGGGCCGAGGTTCTACCCTAGGTTGGGCCCCAAGCTCAGACACTGCCTTGGCTTTGCATAACAAAGGAGTGAACAGAGTAGATGGAAAAAGGCCCATGTACGTGGGCTTGTCAATCGTGGCTCCCTCCTCATCTGACAGGGCTATGTCCCTGATCTCTCCTTCTTCAGAAGTGGGGGAGGGTCTATGCTCTTGATCTGGCAGGTGAGGTGGAGCCATTGCTGCCGGTGCCCCTGCCCTGGGAGGAGCGAGAGGGGTCACAGTCTGAGGCTCCTGTAGCCTTTCTCTCAAACCAGCTGCAACCCCTTGTTTAATAGCTTCTGTTATAAAGTCCTGATAACAGGTGGGCATGGCAGGCACTGTTGCTGTGGCATAAAAAACGGGCGCTGGAGCTGGACACTCTTCTGCGTGAAGGCCAGCAGCAGTCGGCGTGAAGGTGGCCTCAACGGGTCTGCTCTGGGTCACTGTTCCCGCAGTACCCCAAAGACTGGAAGTATTTATGGGCAACATTGGGCTGAATGGGCCCTGGTATAAGTCAAGCTGCAGTGGGGGTAATGGGCTGGGTAACAATTGTGACTATGCCTCCTTCCCAACTTGGTGGCTGGGGAGGGCAGGTTGCTTACTCTTAGAGGTCTTGGAGGTCTTCTTGACTTTGGAGCTCTTATGGCCAGATGCGCTCTTGTGGGAGGTCTTGGCTGGAACAGAGGCATTCCCTGTTGGGGAGGGAGGGGGGAGTAGAAACAGTCAAAAGTCCAGAAGCAGGCTCAATAGCCGCCTGATCAGCCCCTGAGGAGATCTCTGACATACTGTCATCGGCCATGGCAGATTGTCTTCAGGTAGATTAAACGGCCGTCGGTAGGTTTCCGTGCTCTTCGGAGCAACTTCAGTTCCACCCCCTCTTCAAAATGGTGTCCGCGCCCTTTTTTTACTCAGCCGATCCTTTCTGGAGTGCTGCAAAACCTCCTGTGAAAGGCCTGCACGCTCTGACAAGGGAGGTGTGTGTGGGGCGTCTGTCAGCCCCCCCCCCCGGGGCTTTCCGTCAATCAGCAGCTGCAAATGGGCGAATTAGGGTGCCTCCCTGCCCTTTCGAGCCGCTGAGATCGACGGCTCACTGCCCAGACGCTGCACAGCATTCTGGGCTGTCCCTAAGGCTCCGTGGCTGTCAAGGTGAGAAAGGTGAGCTGTTTGCAATAGTCCTGCCTCCCCAGCAGTTTTAAGAGCAACGAGTCGGCTCTCTGCTGGTCAGGGAGTGAGGGGGAGGTCAGAGTAGCCTGTGGGCAGCAGCCCTTTGGCCTCAAACGTTCAGAGTCTCCAATGTTTGGAAATAGTAAGAGAATCCTTAATAAGCTAGAGATCTTTCTGTCACAATCATCAGATGATATTCTTGAAGAAGGATAACACCAACCGTCCCAGAGTGGACTGAGTTGGAAAACTGGGTGGTACCAATCATGATGGTGGGTTATATAGTGGTTAATTAATTAGTAATCAGATTCAGTCCAATCAGAGCACGGATGGTGTCAACCCATGCAGGGATGCTATCTCCCCCTTATTGAGAACTACAAACTTCACCAGCCATTGTGTTTCATTAGCCATGTCCTAAAGATGATCCAACCATTCTCTAATCACCATTTGAAGTTTTAATTCAAATGGCTCTGTGTGTCATGTTTTTTTAAAAATACAAATACTCACCCATAATTTCTGCAAAATGCAGTAGCAATCTTTCCAGCAATTTTCCTTTCCAGAGAGATCTATTCTCCCTCACAGCACACATTAAATTCTTAAGAGTGCATGATTTCCCTAACATCAGATGCTGTCTTATATTTGATAACACAACATTTCTATCTATACAGCCCAATTCATACATATGTCTTCATAGGTATGTGCAACTGAAATAAACGAGTATCTTAGGATAAGGATGCATAGGAATATGGACCAACCCAGAAGTCTTATTTTACTGGTTACAACAATCTAGGGGTATCAGGTGGCCAGTCCCATATCTCAAATGGATATTTTTTCCATACCTCTTGTCAATGATCAAACATACAAAGTCAACACTGGATACTACTGAATGCAGTATTTAAGTGGCTTGGAAAAACAAGAGTACATTACTCCTAAAGATTGGCAAACTCAGGACAAGCAGGGCCAAAACAAAGCTAAATGTGACCAGGATTTTCATCTATTAAAATGCATCTAGAAATGCAATCTGAATTTCTGGAATGGCTGCATTATAATTTGGGATTGTTACTAATTAAGTTTTATACTGACTATACATATTAACAAGAACTGGAATGTCTATGGAGAATAGGAAGTTTACAAGTGCATTTTTATATCTAAAACATCTTTTCTGACATGGGCAATATTATGCACCATGGCATGAGTGAAACTAGCAAAAAAGATGCAGCTTCCTCATTCCCCTGAATATGATCTTTCTTGTATGTGTTTGTTACCAGTGCTATTTAATGCAGAAATCAACAAAACATAATAAACACTGAAAGATATTAATACGTTAACTATCCATAATTTTGAACAGTTTCTTAAATTGCACAAAAGCACTTGAATTCATATATTGAATTGGTATTAGTTTATTTTTTTTAATATAATTTTATTGTAAATTAGTAACAGAAAAAAGAACAGAAATAAGACATTGACAAGACAAAACTACATATATATAACTGGGAGTAACTCACCCGCTATATGAATACAGTTACCAAGTAACATCATATACCTTCTTACTACATTTCCAGATATTTTAGCTATTTCTATTTGTCTATATCTTATATTTATCAATTCCCCATAACTGCCACTGCTCCATACATTCATTTTATTTACTACTAGCTATACACGGCCACGCGTTGCTGTGGCCCAGCCTGGTTAAATGGCCAACCAATCTGTGTGTAGATCTACACCTGCACACATACACCCACCCACCGTATAACCCCCAACCTACCTACCTACCTACCGTGTTTCTCCCTCTCTCTCTATTCCTCTACCTACCTACCTACCGTATTTCTCCCTATCTATCCATCTACCTACCTACCTACCAGTGGTGGGTTTCAAATTTTTTAGAACCTACTCTGTAGGTGTGGCCTATTTTGTGGGCATGGCTTGGCAGTCATGTGATAGGGTGGGAGTGGCCACCTTTTAAAATGTGGTGAAACTCATTTAACAACACTCTTGCTTAGCAACCAAAATTTTGGACTCAATTGTGATGATAAATTCTTTCTTTCTTTCTTTCTTTCTTTCTTTCTTTCTTTCTTTCTTTCTTTCTTTCTTTCTTTCTTTCCTTCCTTCCTTCCTTCCTTTCCTTTCCTTTCCTTCCCTTTGGGTCACTGGCAGCGGCGGGCCAGATTTACTTCCAGGTACGCCGGTGGAACCCACTCTTACCGGTTCTCTAAATTTCACCAACCAGCTCTCGCGAGTAGGTGCAAACCTGCAGAAACCCACCACTGCTACCTACCTACCTACCTACCTACCTGTATTTCTCCCTCTCTGTCTATCCCTCTACTTATCTACCTATTGTATTTCTTCCTTTCTCCATCTACCTACCTACTGTATTTCTCCCTCTCTATCTATCCCCCTATCTACCTACCTACCTACTGTATCTCCCTCTCTATCTATCCCTCTACCTACCTACATACTGTATTTCTCCCTCTATCTATCCCTCTACCTACCTACCTACTGTATTTCTTCCTTTCTGCCTCTATCTACCTACCCACCTAACTACTGTATTTCTCACTCTGTATCTATCCCTCTACCTACCTACCTACTGTATTTCTTCCTTTCTCGCTCTACCTACCTACCTACCTACCTACCTACCTACCTACCTACCTACCTACCTTCCTTCCTACCTACCTACTGTATTTCTCCCTCTATCTATCCCTCTACCTACCTACCTTCCGTATTTCTCCCTCTCTCTCTATTCCTCTACCTACCTACCTACCTACTGTATTTCTCCCTATCTATCCATCCACCTACCTACCTACCTACCTACCTATATTTCTCCCTCTCTGTCTATCCCTCTATTTACCTACCTACTGTATTTATTCCTTTCTCCCTCTATATACCTACCTACCTACTGTATTTCTCCCTCTCTATCTATCCCCCTATCTACCTACCTACCTACCTACCTACTGTATTTCTCCCTCTCTATCCCTCTACCTACCTACCTACCTACCTACTGTATTTCTTCCTTTCTCCCTCTACCTACCTACTGTATTTCTCCCTATCTATCCACCTACCTACCTACCAACCTAACTACTGTATTTCTGCCTTTCTCCCTCTATCTACCTACCTACCTACCTACTGTATTTCTCCCTATCTATCCACCTACCTACCTACTGTATTTCTTCCTTTCTCCCTCTACCTACCTACCTACCTACCTACTGTATTTCTCCTTCCCTATCTATCACCTACCTACCTACTGTTTCTCCCTATCTACCCACTTACCTACCTACCTACCTACCTACCTACCGTATTTCTCCCTCTCTATCACCTACCTACCTACCTACCTACCTGTGTTTCTCCCTATCTATCCACCTACCTACTTACCTACCTACTGTATTTCTCCCTCTCTATCTATTCCCCTATCTGCCGTCTTGAAAGAGGCGGTAGTGAGGCCCCTCCTCAAGAAGCCGTCCCTGGACCCAGCATTATTAGAGAACTATCGTCCGGTCTCCAACCTTCACTTTTTGGTGAAGGTTGTTGAGAGTGTGGTAGCCCAACAGTTCCCGCGACACCTGGAGGAAGTTGATTATCTAGACCCGCGCCAGTCCGGCTTCCGACCCGGTCACAGCACCGAGACGGCATTGGTCGCGTTGGTTGATGATCTCTGGAGGGCGCGGGATAGAGGTTATTCCTCTATCCTAGTCCTATTAGACCTCTTGGCGGCTTTTGATACCATCGACCATGGTATCCTATTGCGCTGACTGGGGGGGTTGGGGGTGGGAGGCACCGTTCTGCGGTGGTTCTCGTCCTACCTCTCTGGTCGGTCGCAATATGTGTTGACGGGAGGGCAGAGGTCGACCTCGAGGCCCCTCTTATGCGGGGTTCCTCAGGGGTCGGTCCTCTCACCCCTCCTTTTCCACACATATATGAAGCCGCTGGGTGAGATCATCCGTGGTTTTGGGGTGGAGTACCATTTGTACGCTGACGACACTCAGCTGTACATATCCACCCCAGACCACCCCAACGATGCCACCGAAGTGCTGTCCCGGTGTTTGGAGGCCGTACGGATCTGGATGGGTGGTAACAAACTCAAGCTCAACCCTGCCAAGACTGAGTGGCTGTGGTTTCCAGCACCCCAGTTCAGCCAGATTACTCCAACTCTGGCCATTAGGGGCGAAACACTGGCCCCCGTGGAGAGGGCGCGCAATTTGGGTGACCTTCTGGATTCCCAGCTGTCTATGGAAGACCATGTGGCGGCCGTGGCCAGGGGGGCGTTTCATCAGGTACGCCTGATGCGCCAATTGCGCCCCTTACTGAACCGGGCTGCCCTTCGCACAGTCACTCAAGCTCTCGTGACGTCCCGACTCGACTACTGTAATGCTCTCTACATGGGGCTTCCCTTGAGGTGCACTCGAAGGCTACAGTTAGTCCAAAACGCAGTCGCGCGGGTGATTATGGAAGCCACTAGATGCTCCCACATAACACCGATCCTGCGCGAGCTGCATTGGCTTCCTGTGGCCTTTCGGGTGTGCTTCAAGGTCTTGACAACCATCTTTAAAGCGCTCCATGGCTCGGGGCCTAGTTAAATGCGAGACCGCCTCTTGCCCCATACATCCCTTAGACCGATACGCTCCCACAGAGAGGGCCTTCTCAGGGTGCCGTCGGCCGGACAATGCCGACTGGCGACACCCAGGGGAAGAGCCTTCTCTGTGGCGGGCCCTGCCCTTTGGAATGACCTACCCCCCGAATTACGCACCATCACCGACCTCCGCCTCTTCCGCCAATGTCTAAAGACATACCTGTTCCAACAAGCCGGCCTAGCCTAACCTCCCACGGGGACTTTTTAGAAAGTTTTAAATTGGGTATTTTAAAATTTGGCTTTTAGCATAGGATAAGACAGTTTAATTTATATTTTAAATTATGTATTTATCTTTGTATTTTGTATGTTTTTTAAATTTCCTGTGCGCCGCCCTGGGTCCTCTGCGGAGAAGGGCGGGATATAAATATAAATAAAATAAAATAAAAATAAATAAATAATTACCTACTGTAATACAATAGCAGAGTTGGAAGGGACCTTGGAGGTCATCTAGTCCAATTCCCTGCCTTGGCAGGAAGCCCTATACCATTTCAGACAAATGGCTATCTAACATCTTCTTAAAGACTTGCAGTGTTGGGGCATTCACAACTTCTGGAGGCAAGCTGTTCCACTGGTTAATTGTTCTAACTGTCAGGAAATTCCTTCTCAGTTCTAAGTTGCTTCTTTCCTTGATTATTTTCTACCCATTGCTTCTTGTTCTGCCCTCTGGTGCTTTGGAGAATAGCTTGACTCCCTCTTCTTTGGGGCAACCCCTGAGATATTGGAAGGCTGCTATCATGTCTCCCCTACTCCCTCTTTTATTAAACTGTATTTCTCCCTCTCTCTCTCTATGGGCCACCTGGGAGTTTGCTATCCTCTGTGTTTTGGCACTTTTAGGCCTCCATACGTTGCTGAGGAAATGACAGTTAAAAAGCAGCCTGATGGGAGGAGCTATAGGGAGGTGAAAACCTGATCAGTGGATACATTTTACGTTTGTGTACCTTGCACATGACAAACGTGTGCTAGGCACAAAATGAGTACGTATTCTATTATCGGAAGTCCTTGGCAACATTGTGTCAAAGTTTGGTGTGGATCAGTGCAGTAGTTTTTGAGATTAGCGGCTTTGTACAAACTATTTTACATTTTGATTTATATAGATCTACATATCTGCATTGTATATCCTTCCCTATCGCTCATCCCATATTTTCTTTACCTCCATCCAGTCATACCACGTTTCCCAACTTTGATAAAATATTGCTTCCTGTCTGTCTTTAAGAATATGTTAGTCTGTCGCATTCAGCACACCAGAAGATTTTGTTGATATTAGTTGGTCTGATGGTAGTTCTTTCCCTTTCCAAAATTGTGTGTATGCTATTCTGGCTGCAGTGGTAAATGTGTTTAAAAAGATACCAGTCTATCTTCCTTATGCCTCCGGGGTTTATCCCCAATAAATAAGCCTCTGGTTTTAATTGAAAGGTGGTTCCTGTAATCTCCGTAAGCCAATCTTTTATCCTATTCCAATATCTTTGGGCTTGTGGACATGTCCACCATTGACGGTAGAATTTGCCCCTGGCTGACTCGCATTTCCAGCATTCTTCAGGCGTTCCAGGAAACATCTTCGTGATTCTTGCTGGTGGTATATGCCATTTGTAGAGCATCTTATACATATTTTCTTTAAAAGACACTGCCATTGTTAATTTTACTGTTTTATTCCATATTTCTTGCCATTTTTCAAGATCCAGTGAATACCCGAAATTTCTCCCCCAGGCTATCATCGAGTCTTTGATGATTTCGTCACCTATATTTTGTGTCAGCAAGAGGTTATATACTTTAGAAATACATTTTTTATTAGTTTCCAAGAGGGCCTTATCGAATTCTTGTGGGGAAGTGAAAATTCCCCATGTAGCTTTGTCTTTCTGGTATCTTGACTGTATTTGTGTATATGCCCACCAGTCCAAATTAATTCCCCGTGATTTTAAATCTGTTTTGGACTTAAGATTACCTCCGCCATCCAGCAGTTCCCCATAAGTCACAAGTTTGTCCAAATTATATAAAGTTGGGTACATGATTGCTTCAAGAGTCACGATCCAGTATGGAGTCTTACTATACACCAGTCCTTTAGTCTTATCCCATATCTTAATCAAACATCCCCTTACATAGTGGTTCATAAAATACTTGTATTGACCTTCTTTTGTTGGCCAAAGAAAGTAGTGCCATCCCTGCTGTAAATTGTATCCTTAGATTGTTAGTATACATTTCCTCTCTAGTGTTATCCAGTCCTTTATCCAAACCAGGCAAGAGGCTTGATAATACCACTCCCAATTTGGAAGCCCCAAGCCTCCCCTTGTTTTATGCTCCTGCATCATTTTTCTTTTAATACGCAATTTTTTCCCTTGCCAAATGAATTTGCCAGTTATCTGGTCCATTTTATTAAAAAAATTCCTCTCTAATCTTGCAGGAGCCATTTGGAAAAGGTATATCCATTTTGGCAGCACATGTGCCTTTATCACTGCCACTCTTCCTAGCAGGGATAGTTGTACATTCCTCCACCTGTCTAAGTCCTGTTCCATTTGTAAGAGGAGTTTGTCATAATTGTTTCTCCTTATTGCAGAACATTTTGAAGTCAACCATATACCCAAATATTTTATTTTTTTAACAATTTGTATTCCCAGTGTAGTATTCTCTAACTCCATTTTCCATATCCCCTTAATATTTTTTGCAAGCAATTTAGTTTTATCTCTATTAATTTGCAGACCTGCTATAGCACCGAATTCCTCAATATTTGTTAGCAAAATTGGCCCCGATATCATTGGGCCTTCTAATATAAAAACAAGATCATCTGCAAACACTTGTAATTTGAATTCTTCTTTTCTGGTTTTAGTTCCTTTTACTCCTTTATCTTGCCTGATTTTATTTAATAGGGGTTCCAATGTTAGTATAAACAGCAGTGGGGACATCGGACACCCTTGCCTCGCCCCCCTGCCTAGTTGTATCTCTTTTGTTGTTTCACCTTCAATTAACACTCTTGCATATTGTGACTTATAGAGTGCACGAATAGCTTGTAAAAACATAGGTCCAAAGTCCATCTCCTCAATTTGCCACAGAATAAAGTCCCAATTGACTCTATCGAATGCTTTTTGTGCATCCAGAAATATCAAAACCATTTCTTTATCAGAGTGTTTCATAGTATTCCATTGTATCCATAATAATTCTAACATTATCTCTAAGGTATCTATTTGGCAAAAAACCATTTTGATCTTGGTGGATATATTCATTTAGAAAAATATTTAATCTTTCCGCTAGTATTGACGTAAATATTTTGTAATCTGTATTTTTTTTTATATTGCAAAAGTTTTATTGGTTTTACAAATTTTTGGGATAGGGTAGGGTAAGGTGATACAAATTTTTTTTTTGAGAACTTTCACATCGAAGTTGTTGGCCCCTCCAGGCTGCGTGGTAAGACATTGGTAATACATTGTTCATTAATACAACAAGGTGAAGATAAATGCATAAATCATACATTCTAAATTATATGCTGGCAATCATGTACAAACATCCAGACAAAGAATTATTCTATGTTAATAAAAAGCAAAGTCATTTTTTTGATCTAAGTCTCTTGGCAATTGTGTCTTCTTGTTCTCCTCCCTGGCCCCCAGTGGGCGGGGCCGTGGCCCCCTCTGCCCCTCCTGAATCTTCCCCCAGGATAGAGGAATGCTTTTTAAGAAAGGCTTCCGCCTCAGCAACTGTTTTAATCCTTACTCTTCCTCCTTCCCAGAACACCAACATCCCTTCTGGCATCGCCCACTTAAACCAAATCCCGTGGTTAAACAATTTTTTAGATAAGAAGGAATACTTCCTCCTCACCTCCCTAATCTTTTTTGGGATCTGCTTCAAGATGGCGACTTCCTTTTGTTGGTAAATTAAAGGCCCGTCTCTCTGCGCCTTCAGAATTTCCTCCCTGGTCGACCTTCTAACAAATTTAATATGTATCTCTCTGGGTACTTCATTTAACCTGGCATATGTTGAGTTAATTCTATAGACTAGGTCAATATCCCCCCTGATCTCCTCTTTAGGTTTGTGTAAATAGTCTGCTAAAATTGTACTCATGAGATCAGGAAGGCATTCACCAGTTTCCTCCAAAATGTTCTGAAATCTTAAAAAATATGACATTCTTTCAAAATCCATCCTAGACATATGACCAGACAAATCTCCAATTTCAGTGTTGACATTTTTAAGTTCTCCCTTTGCCACAGCCAACCCCACTTCCAGCTCCTCGGTCTTCTGTGTGTTCTCCATCAATTTTTTCTGCGTTTCCAAAAGTTCAAGCTTAGAGCTACACTGGTCTTTCCTCATCGCTTTAATTTCCAGCACCAAGGAGTTTAATGCTTCCTCCATCGCCGTCATTCTTTGTTCCAATCCCGAATTCTCTGGTTGTTTTTTTGAAGCCATGATGAGCTATTATAATCAGTGCCACTAAGATGGCGTTTTTTGTGTGCGGCCGCTGGAGCAAGTCAGGAGAAAAAAGTTCAGCTCAGAGTTGTAACAAGTTGTAGAGCCCAGAAGAGAAACAGTTTCCACAGTCAATTGTTAAAAAAGAGAAGGTATTCCAGGGAAGGAACCAATTATTCCCAAAAAAAATTCCATTAATAAAGAGAGACAGTCCAAATTACAAAGAAATGTTGGTGTTTTTCCATAAAGAAATAGTCATTCAGGAACAAAGAGGAGCCATCTTCCACCGCCCAGCCAGGCAGCCAGCAGGAGAGAGTGAAAAAAGAAATTGTTTCAATAAAGCCGGACTTAGATACATTGTGTAGAAACAAGCCGCGTAGCACTTTCACTTGTTCCGCAAAAATCCGGATGAGAAATATCCGCTTCCTCGCAACGAGGAGCCATTTCTAAACGCCGCTGTTATAAATCCAAGGGGGTTTTTAACAAACACCCCCCTCCACGTCTCTCTCAGTCCAAGCCGCCAGCAAAAAAAGTTTTAAAGTCACTTACTCTCCACCTCGCATCTCAAGCCCCGGCAAAGCCATCCGACTCGAGCGCTCCGTTCTCTCCGAATCCATTATTTGTTGCCGTCCTCCGTTGGCGAAGGGAACCAAGCCCCCCGCAGCATGTCTTCTTCCACCTGGACCGAAGACAAGGACCGTTCCCCAGCTGCCGCCGGCAGAACCAGTCCAGGCAAGCCAGTCCTACGGAGGGTCCCCCCCCGAAAAAAAGGGGGGGCACCCCGCCCCGTTAGGGGCAGAAAAAAGAGCAAAACGGCGGACGAACCCCAAGGTTCATCCGTCGCCGCCAGAAGCCGGAACAGGAAGTCTGTAATCTGTATTGAGCAGGGAGATGGGTCTATAGTTTTTGATCAACGTTCGATCAGAATCTGGTTTGGGGAGCAGTGTAATGTAGGCCTCCATCCACGACCGGGGGACTGCGCCTTTAGTTAACACCTCATTGAATAAGTCTTTCATATTTAACAATAATATATCGTATATTTCTTTGCATAATTCAGCTGGCTGTCCATCTGGTCCTGGTGATTTGCCACATTTCTGCTTTTTAATCGCAATTTCAATTTCTCCTTCTTTAATCCCTGCGTTGAGAATATTTTTCATTTTTTCTGATACTTTAGGTAATTTCAAATTTTCACAATATATCCTTACTTGCTCCGCATGTATTCTCTCCTTTTGGTATAGTTTTTAAAAAAAGTTTTGAATCACCCTCTTTTTCCCTTCCATGTTCCCCACAAGAGTTCCCTCTTCATCTTGCAGTACGTCTATTTTTCTTGCTTCTGCCTCTTTTCTTAGTCTATAGGAAAGCCACTTCAATTTCAAATTTCCATTTATGCGCCGAAAATTTTATCGTATATCCTCTTATAATGGCTTTCATAGTGTCCCATATAGTTTGTAGCGAGGAGTCTTCCCACCTATTTTCCTCATAAAAGAACTTTAATTCTTTTTTTAGTCCCATAACAAATTCTTTCTCCCTTACCAAATCTGTCCTCATTGTCCATCTTCCCCTATTCTTCTTTCCTTTCCAGCATAGTGTCACTGGATTATGGTCCGCCCATTCATTAGGTCCAATTTCTATTTCTATGGCCAATCTTAATATTTCTGGAGTAGCCCAGATCGTTTCTATTTGGGAACATGTCTTGTGTCTGGGGGAGAAATAGGTAAACCAGGCCTTGCCTGGATGCGCAGCTCTCCATACATCTTCCAATCCTAATTCATCTCAAATTTGATCACATATCAATGGCAGTGTCTTTCTTACCCCTTTCCTATTTCCCATATCCACTCCCCTGGCATAATCTTTACTGGTATCTAGAATGGCATTAAAGTCCCCCATTAAACAAATATGTTCATAGTCAAGTTCATTTAGTTTATATATCATATTATTAAAAAATTTCTGATTGCAGTTGGGGGCATATATATTTCCTAGTAAGATCTTCCTTTGACATATTTTAATCTCAACCAGCAAGAATCTTCCCTCTTCATCAGTGAAAATTTGTTTAGGTTCCAAATATTTATGTACGTATATCGCTACTCCTCTTTTTTTTGGGTCAGCCAGGGACACAAATAAATCACCTAATTTAGGGCATAGGAGCAAGTTCTGGTAACCTTTTCTGATATGTACCTTCTGTAGACCTATTATTTGATATCTCCCCTGCAGCAGCTTCTTTTGTATTTTTTTCCATTTATTCGGTGAGTTTAAGCCATTGATGTTGATTGATATTAACCGGGGTCCTTCTCCTGCCAGTTTATTTATTTAGTTCCTTCAATCAGTTTCTTTTTCTGCCTTGTCACCATCTGGGGTCCTGAACCTCCTGTGGTTTGGTCTTCTTTTTGTTCACTTAACATTTTCCGTTCCTTCGTCGTCTCTGTTTCCTGTGACTCTTCTTGGCTTCCACTTTCTACTTCCTCCTCCTCCTCTCGATTATCAGCCTTAAACTGTGCATCAAAGAATTCCTATGCATCTCTTAGGTCTTCTATCCGTATCCGCTTATCTTGCCAGCTCACAATCAGTCCATCTGGTATCAGCCATCTATAACGTATTCCCATCTTCTGTAGTCTTCCGCTCTCCATACGACGCTACTGCACCCCCTCCGCAACTGCCCCATGATCCCCTCTTCTTTTGCTGATCCAAACGCAATCTGCAACGGCCAATTCAAACCGCCAAACGTTGGAAAAGGGAAGGGTATCCAGGAGAATTCCTTTACCCTACTCCTTATTGCTGCAGCGTCACCAGGAAGTCGAATTGGTATTAGTTTAAAACACCCATTTAAATAAAATGAAATCTGTCTCAGTAACAAATTCATGGTTATTATTCATACCATTTATTTACAAAAAATACATTTTGGTTAAACAAAACTATATACATAAAAAATATAAGGAATGTATAATCTTCCTGATATAATACATTTTGCAAATAAAGTTGCATCTGTATAAAAATCATAAATCTCTTTTAAAACACAACCAGAAGCTTCTTTTTAAATAATGCCCACTTTGAGGTAGTATAATTCTTTGGTTAATGAGCTGATTTCGGGTTGGCACTGATGGCAAACTATGTATCTAAGTCAAAAGATTGAACAATAGGAGTCCAATAGTTTTCAACTGATTGCCCATAAATAAAATTGCTATAGTCCCCTTCAGGAAACATCCTATCCAGTTTATTACCACCTTCAGACTCAGAGTCAAAATCCAATGATTCATTAGAATAATGTTGGGAGGGTTTTAGCTGCAAAACTGAGGATTGCTTATAGCTTGGCAAATCAAGCTGAGGCTTCCATACAGGTTTTCCAAATGTTCCTATAGAGAAAACATTTATTAGAAATTATGGACAAGCAAAATAAATGTTCCACAAAATGGCCAATGATCAAGTCTATGTTAATATCATAAATTTAATCATTACACTTTTTCTATTTACTCAACCAACTGTACCTGGCCACGCATTGCTGTGGCCCAGTCTGGTTAAATGGCCAACCAATCTGTGTGTAGATCTACACCTCCACAAACAAACACGTACACACAACCCCCGTATAACCCCAACCTTACCTACTGTATTTCTTCCTCTCTCCCTCTACCTACCTACCTACCTACCTACCTACCTACCTACCTACCTACCTACCTACCTACTGTGTTTCCCCCCCTCTCTCTATCCCTCTACCTACCTACTGTATTTTCCCCTCTCTCTCTATCCCTCTATGTACCTACCTACCTATTATAGTTCCCCCCCCCTTTCTCTCTATCCCTCTACCTACCTACCATGCAGCCTCCTGGGACCAAAAATGGGCCACATTGGAGTGTGCCACCCCCATGCCTAGTTTTGGGCATAGTAGGCCTTCATGCAGCCTCCTGGGACCAAAAATGGGGCACCTGGGAGTGTGCCACCCCCTGCGCCTAGTTTTGGGCCTAGTAGGCCTCCATACAGCCCCTTGGGACCAAAAATGGGCCACCTGGGAGTTGCCACCCCCCATGCCTAGTTTTGGGCCACCTGGGAGTGTGCCACCCACTGCATCTTGTTTTGGGCCTAGTAGGCCTCCATGCAGCCTCCTGGGACCAAAAATGGGCCACATGGGAGTGTGCCATGTGTGAGGGAACGTTGGAGGCCTATTCGGTTGCTGAGGAAATGGCCGTTGGAAATGTGATGTTGAAAGCGCAAGGGAGGGGTGTGTGCGTTAGAAGAAGAAGCAGCCAGGTGGGAGGAGCTTAAGGTGTGGCAGAGGGGCCAGGGACCCCAATTCCTGGACCCTGGGTCAACCCTGACCCCTTGGGAGATTTGCCCGCTTGCCCTTTGGACAGCTTGGGCAAGATGTGTGGGTGTACATCTCTGTTCTTAAAAGTTCTCAAAGTATTACAAATATTGCTGAAACCTTGCTTCAAGAGATGGAAAGAGGAAGTAACTGGGGGGGAAAGGGGAGGTGTAAACCCTATATTGGAACTATAGTTGGCATTAAACAAATGACTATGCATTTATAGGACACGTATTAATTTTTGCTATTAACTTCTGTTTCTGTACTATTCCAAAGTTAACTTCTGCTTTTATCCATATGTGTTTCTGTATTAAGGACGAAGGTATAAAAGTAACTCCCTGGGCGTTGCCCAGGCAGTTCAGTCTTTAGTGTGAGAGCACTCTGCACTCTTGACGCGTCAATAAATCCTGTTTCTCTACTACCTTTGTGGTCTCTCGTCCTGTCATTACAACCAGTCTATGGTGGGCCTGGTTTTTGCCGCTACATTCTGGTTCCCTGACCGGGAATCGAGGGGTCTTTGGGACCCTCTAGGGTGCTCACCCCGGTGCTGGGACGCTCCCAGCTGGAGGGAATTTCCCAGGCGCCAACGGACCATCTTGTTCCAAGGGACTTCCCACTGGCTGCGAAGACTCTCGAGCACCAGCGGCTGACAACCCCAAGAACCACTTGAGAAGGACCAGAGACCAGGATCTCTCCAGCCGGCCGGCCAAGGAATGGAGGAAAAGCCCTGCAGGCAAGTATTGTGGGACCTATACCCGGCTGGCATGCCGATGCCTGGCTGACGAGCCAGAAGCCCCGGACAGTAACAGCCGGCTGGCGAGTCGGAGGCGAGGCCCGATTCCCCTCGCTACTAGCCAATACCGCCCGGACTCCAAGAGAGCCGGAGACGAGTGCTAATCCCATTACATTTAGAGGGAAGGGGTATTGGCAGGGGAGGACTGTCCATGTGTGAGACTTGTCACTGTCGCTGCTACGTTTTCCTACGGTGACCGTTGAGTTGGCCGGCACCCTAGGCCAGTGGTGCGTGTGTGTGTGTGTGTTTGGCGTCCACCGTTCCCTACGGAGACCGTGAGTTCCGGCTTCCTGGGTCGGGCGTGAGTGGTTGAGAAGCTCCCTTGTGTCATCCCGAGAGGAACGGACCCCTTACCTTCCTCTCATCCCTTTTCCTATCACGTCTGTCTGGTGCCCTGGGAGGACCATGGGAGGTGGTAGTTCTCAACCCGACACACCCCTACAGTGCATGTTGACTCACTTTAAGGCGGCTTATTAGTCGCAGGACTATGGCATTGAATGGAGCAGACGCAAGCTCCGGGCATTTTGCCAGGCCGAATGGCCCTTTTGGCTGTACGCTGTGCTCCCTCCAAATCCTTAGGGGTCTCCCCCTTCAAGTTACTCTTTGGCCGTGTGCCCAACCTTGTGGCCCCTCAGACCCCGGCTACTGTCCAGTTGGGGGATTCAGTCCGGCTTAAGCAATTGCAAGCGCTCAATGCCATAGTCCACTCGTTGCAGAAATACGTGCTTTCTGCCCCTCCTCATTTGATTGACACCCCCACTCACTACTTTACCCCGGGACAGGAGGTTTGGGTTAAGGATTGGAAACGGGAGGTGCTGGGCCCTAAGTGGCGGGGACCTTATACTGTTATTTTGAGCTCTCCTCTTGCTGTTAAGGTCACTGAGTAACAAGAAAGAGAGAGAAAAGAAAAGAAAAGTCTCACCAAGAACATTTAGTTTCTGTGTTGTTTTAGCTTGTCTTTGTTGATGTGTTTAAGTGTTACCAAAAAAAAAAAAGGGGGGTTCCTTAAGAGACAGATCAAATGGACCACAAACCCGGTCCAAGGGAGTAGTTGAGACAAAAACTCAAATTGCCCCTAAGAGAAATTTTATTGCCAGGAGCTGAGGGGGAGCAGCGTAAAATGTGAGAATGGTCAGTATGGTCTTCGTTGGTCACTGTGCAGATGACATTAGGGCAAAAATTACAGAAGACGAGAAGGGGGGCCCAAGAAAGGCATCTCTGAACTTGTGGAATGAGCATACAAAATGTATATTAATTGGGCTCAAAACCTCAAAGAAGGAACTTCAAAAGGCAAGAGGAAACACATTTTTTCCTCACCGAAGCTCTTAGAAAGGTGGGAGGCCAGGGGACCTGCCGGAAGAATTGTGTGGGAGGTTAAGTTACCCCTGGCACCCCAGGTCGGTGACAGTGTCTTAGAAATAGAACATGGGTGGTGAAGGAAGCATTCCTCGAATGCCTCTTCAATACATGTTACTCTATACATCTGGATCTTTAAAAATACGCTAGCGTCTGCTAGGAGGTTCCAAAGGATATGTATAGAGAACTTTGAATCTTTAAAAATAGGCCAGTGTTCGCTGGGAGGTTCAAAGAAATTAATTATAACAGAGAAGACATTGAAAATCCAAATTTTGCCCTGCTAGCCAAACCACTGTATGAATCCACAAAAGAGACATAGATAAGAGAAGAGAAAAGATGTAGAGGAGACATGATAGCAGTGTTCCAATATCTCAGGGGTTACCACAAAGAAGAGGGAGTCAAACTATTCTCCAAGGCACCTGAGGGTAGAAAAAGAAGCAATGGGTGGAAACTAATCAAGGAGAGAAGCAACTTAGAAATGAGGAGGAATTTCCTGACAGTTAGAACAATTAATCAATGGAGCAGCTTGCCTCCAGAGGTTGTGAATGCCCCAATACTGCAAGTCTTTAAGAAGAGGTTGGATGGCCACTTGTCTGAAATGGTATAGGGTTTCCTGCCTAAGCAGGGGGTTGGACTAGAAGACCTCCAAGGTCCCTTCCAACTCTGGTTTGTTTGTATTATCTTAACAAGGAGGAAACCTTCATAATTAGACCTCTAAGAATCTATAAATGTATGTGGCATGGAGTGCCGATGCTGAAAAATAGTTATAGCATAAACTAGCTGAGAGAGGAATGCCCCTTTAAATATTTAGTAATCATTTTAAGCATTTTATTGTTGATTGCGGCTGTAGCAGCCAAAATAGAACAGTCCTACCATAACCTTTTAAGTAATCTTCATCTATTAGTGGACTGGTTCAAATATTAGTGGAAAAAAGGAACCCTTTGGTTGGACACAGGTTAGAAAAAGGGGGTGGGGCACTTTGCCCTAAAATCCTTGATGCAATCGCTCTTCTGATCAAGGAAGCTGATAAATTGACTTTTGGGCAGCCAATTACTATATTTACTAGTCATGCAATTCATGGAGTATTAGAAACAAAGAGCATTAGTGTTCAAGTAGCAGAGTAGTGGGCTTTAATACGAGCACTAGAAAGGGCACAGAATGAAAGTATAAACATTTGGACTGATTCTAAATATGCAACCCTCACATTACATGTCCATGCTGTAAGAGGACTCTTGATAGCCCTCTTTTAAGGAAGAGCAACTAGTGTGCTTGCTCAGGGAAATTAAAGATTCCATATGAGGGAATCTGCACAATTTCTCCAAGCTGGATGGTCGGATCCAGCAGGAAAGGGAATATGTCAGCGACCTGAGATGATCAGAGCCACCCTGACATGACAGCTTATGCAGCATTGGAATTGCGAAGGGGCTGAGCCCCGGATGTTCTAAAGCAGGGGGAACTCCAGGCACCTAGATTTGAAGTGACTAGAATCCTACTCAAGGTCAAAGTGTGTCTTGAACCTCAACTTGAATGGGTGAATGCATTGTTACTGGCACTTTGGTCTTGGCGCCCAACGTGTGCAATGCATTCTGAAGGAGGGAGTGAGGTTATCAGGGAATGAGGGAATGAGGTTATCTCCTTTTGAAATGATGTTTGGGGGGCCAACAGTAGTAAGTGCTAATTTGAAAAATCACATATGGCACCTAGTCAATTAGGGGCCTCATGGGTGAACCAAATGGTGAGAGAATTAAAGCAACAAATACAAGGAATCCAAAAATATTGTGTGTTCCTCAGTCTACCATGTCTAGTCACCCCTAGTCATAATATTTAGGTGGCAAACAGATTATGGGTAAAACAGTGGAAAGCGGACAATTTGAAACCTAGGTGGAAGGGCCCACTTGAAATATTGGGAGGCAGACCAGGTTGAGGCCCAACATCTAGTGCTTGAAGAAGCGCCCCCTATAACTGTCCTACCGGCAATGGGCAGGCTACATACGGGGCAGAAGAGGCCCTACTGAAATCACCCCTGGAAGCTGATTTCTCGACGTACGGCCGAAGATTTGGAGGAGGAAGACAACATTCTATTTATTAGATATAAAACATATTAGAAAGTTCGAGCACCTGTCAGGGTATGGCAAGCCAAATATTCGTAGTCATAACTGCATTATCTCTTGCTTTAGTGAGTGTGCTTGCCCTTATTGTGATTTGTTGTATTGGATATTCATTCTTTTGGGATTGCCTCTTCTTTGGAAAGACGGGTACTGTATCTTTGAGAAACCAGGGAGTGGGCTCTCTGTAGTACTGTGTTAGTCCTAGGGCTCTGGACATTGTATGTTACGAACAAGAGGTGGTTTTGTGGAATGCCTAAGACTGATATTGCCCTTACCCAAATCATACATAACCTCCGCCTTCTCCCTAATGTGGTAGGTTAAGAGAGTTGTGTTTGGCGACGTTTTGTTAAAGGACAATTATTGGCTTTGGCTGTTATTGGCAAAGGGCCTGTTAAATGACAAGGTCCTGAATATTAGTTCCCAAAGTTGTGTGGATGCCCGAACGACCCCCTTGCCCTTGAAGGAGGTTCTGAGGATGTTGAGAACCCCAAGGACCAGGGCGGGATCAGGTTGCAGGGTGTGGACGCTTTGGGACAGGTCCGTTCCCACAAAAGGTGCATCATCTATGCGTGGGGAGGGAATGATAGGCCAAACCCAAGATAAAAGGTCAAGCATTTGACCATCCCGGTACCAATTGGGAAAGGGTAGCTATATGTTAAAAATATTGGGACTGGGTCCAGTCTGACCCTGCCCTGAGTCAAAATTGTTGAGTGTGTTTGTCTACTGGCCCTTCATCTTACAATGCTGTTCCAAGCAAGCCAGATCTGTGGGGAAAGACCAGGACCACAATACTCCTTGAAAAGGATGGCGATGAGCTGCCTCCCCATTGTTGGCCCTAGAGTTGTTGGTGTAGAGATTTTAGAGTCACCCTCCTGGTGATTTACATGCTTGATGGAATCATCAGGCTACAGGCAGTACTTGACCTCATTGGTCAAAGGCTGGACAAATCTCTGAATATTTTGTCGGACGCCACGGGTAAACTGAGGACTGCGGTCCATCAGAATAGACTAGCACTGGACTATATTTTGGTCAAGGATGGTGGGGTTTGTGGTAAATTTTTATCTTTCTAACTGTTTTCTCCAAATGGATGAGACAGGAGAAGTCATTAAACAACTAACCATCGATGTGCGGCAGCTTTGTTGGCCAGGAGGGATCTCGTCACTGCCTTTGGCTCCTGGTTCCCCAAATTGCCAGGCCTCCAGGCCATGGTCACTCTCATTGGGCTTATTGCTGCAGGCTGTGTCATTCTCCCTTGTATCCTCCCTATTCTTGTATGAACCATTTCAAACACTGTTTCCTTATTGGTAGAGGAGAATGCTAAGGTTAGGGCAATGGCTATATCATATTGGCTACAGAAGGTCCAAACTTTAACATTTATAAAACTCCACAGTAATATTTTGATTATGGTGGACTTCCAAAGGGGGGAATGTGGCAGAGGGGCCAGGGACCCCAATTCCTGGACCCTGGGTCAACCCTGACCCCTTGGGAGATTTGCCCGCTTGCCCTTTGGACAGCTTGGGCAAGATGTGTGGGTATACTTCTCTGTTCTTAAAAGTTCTCAAAGTATTACAAATATTGCTGAAACCTTGCTTCAAGAGATGGAAAGAGGAAGTAACTGGGGGGAGAAGGGGAGGTGTAAACCCTATATTGGAACTATAGTTGGCATTAAACAAATGACTATGCATTTATAGGACACGTATTAATTTTTGCTATTAACTTCTGTTTCTGTATTATTCCAAAGTTAACTTCTGCTTTTATTCATATGTGTTTCTGTATTAAGGACGAAGGTATAAAAGTAACTCCCTGGGCGTTGCCCAGGCAGTTCAGTCTTTAGTGTGAGAGCACTCTGAACTCTTGACGCGTCAATAAATCCTGTTTCTCTACTACCTTCGTGGTCTCTCGTCCTGTCATTACAACCAGTCTGTGGTGGGCCTGGTTTTTGCCGCTACAAAGGGAGGTGAAAACCTCAGAAGTGCGTACCTTTTACATTTGTGCTGCTTGCACATGGCACAGGTGTGCCAGCCACACAAACTGTACATATGATTGCTTCGGAAATTCTTGGGAACATTGTGTGAAAATTCGGTGCCGATCAGTGCAGTACTTTCTGAGATTAGCGGCTTTGCACAAACTACTTAAAAATTTTATTTATATATATTATATCTGGTTCAGACCTGTGTTCACATATTTGGGAGAAACAAAGCAAGATATTGATTTCCTATTCAACTTTCAAGATTTGGTGTCCTGTGAGAGTTAAGGAGAGATCTGGGTTCACATTTTTATGCAGTCATGTAATTTAGTGGATAGCCTTTGAAATCTGACAGGCTCACTGTAAGGTTCATGGAACGAGTATTCTCTCTCAACCTACTCTAGCTCTAAGGATTATCAGAGGGATAATACTGGAAGATAGTAAGACTAAATACTGTCTGAGTTCTTTCAAGAAAGAGCAAATAACATAGATGCTTGATGAATGAGACCTTTACTTCATATGGGTATGTTTTCAGTTAACAACTGAAAATGGAACTTTTTCAATGGATACAGTGGTTAAGTCCTCATTTTTAAACTATAGTGCCATAAGGCATTTGATAAGGTAGACCATAACCTACTACTAGATAAAGTAGAAGATTGTGGGTTAGACAGCATCACCACCAGATGGATTCATAACTGGCTGACCAACCGCACTCAATGTGTAGTCCTCAATGGAACTGCATCTACATGGAGGGAAGTAAGCAGTGGAGTCCCCCAAGGCTCTGTTTTAGGCCCAGTACTCTTTAACATCTTCATCAATGATTTGGATGAGGGAATAAATGGGGAACTCATCAAATTTGCAGATGACACCAAGCTGGCAGGAATAGCCAACACTCCAGAAGATAGGCTTAAGATACAGAAGGATCTTGACAAACTGGAACATTGGGCACTATCTAACATAATGAAATTCAATGGTGAAAAGAGTAAGGTTCTACATTTAGGCAAGAAAAACAAAATGCACAGGTACAGTATAGGTGGCACCTTGCTCAATAGTGGACAACCATTTAAATATGAGCCAGCAGTGTGCAGCAGCTGCCAAAATAGCCAATACAGTTCTAGGCTACATAAACAGAGGGATAGAATCAAGATCACATGGAGTGTTAATACCACTTTATAATGCCTTGGTAAGGCCACACTTGGAATACTGCATTCAGTTTAATGAAAAGAAGGACCAGGGGAGACATGATAGCAGTGTTCCAATATCTCAGGGGTTGCCACAAAGAAGAGGGAGTCAAACTATTCACCAAGGCACCTGAGGGTAGAACAAGAAGCAATGGGTGGAAACTAATCAAGGAGAGAAGCAACTTAGAACTGAGGAGAAATTTCCTGACAGTTAGAACAATTAATCAGTGGAACAGCTTGCCTCCAGAAGTTGTGAATGCCCCAAAACTGCAAGTCTTTAACAAGATGTTGGATAGCCATTTGTTTGAAATCCCATAGAGCTCCTGCCTAGGCAGGGGGTTGGACTAGAAGACCTCCAAGGTCCCTTCCAACTGTGCTATTATATTGTATTATATAAGTGTATTGCTTGCATTCAAATGTAGTAAGGCATAGCTTCCAGCTATCCCAATTTGGAGACATGCTGAAAATATTTAGTGGGCATAGGCCACTAAGTGGTCATCCCTTTTTTTAGTAGAAAGGCAAACTCAATGTTTAGTTAACATACTGAAAAAAATCTCTATAAAGGAAATGTTTAATGGGTATGGAACAGTTTTTCAAAAAGCAGTTCTGTTTACTTAATTTCAATGTGGTTTGCTCCAGGGGTGAAATGTTACTGGATTGGGCCAGTAAAAAGTGCTACTGTTCGCCCGAACCAGTAGTAATAAAATGCTTTAAAAAGTTTTTAAAAAGTTCCAACAATCAGCTGTGCCGCACGATCGTTGGACCTTTTAAAGCATTTTTTACTATCAGCTGTGTGACAATCAGCTGTGCCTGATTGTCTGCGAGGTTCCTGCTTGTTGCAGGGGCCATTTTGTGTGAAGTCCAGCTGCTTTTGCATTGTGTGTGAGTCTGTTGTGCAGCTTTTGTGTAAAGAGTAATAGTTCGTTTTTGAGCTGTGACTCTTGTGAGGTTCCTGCTTGTTGCAGGGGCCATTTTGTGTGAAGTCCAGCTGCTTTTGCATTGTGTGTGAGTCAGTTGTGCAGCTTTTGTGTTGTTTTTGTGTAAAGTGGGATTCCAAGTTTGTTTTCGAGCTCACTCCTACCCAGTCATATGACCACCAAGCCACACCCACAGAACCAGTAGGGAAAAATTTTGAACTTCACCACTGGTTTGCTCCCCATTATATGCATTTAGGATTTCTGGATGAGAAAACTATTAAAACATACCCATGAAAGTGGTACTTGGTGTAACAGAAGACAGCTCATGAATTCTCTTAAATCCACATGTGTCTATATTTAGATGTGAGCTTCTTATTTCATTCTCTTCACTTGGGGGATAAATAGAAGGAATCAACATTACTTGGCATGTGCATTCTGGAGAGACTGAGGTATCGGTCAAAAGGATCTTTCGGTGAACGGATATATGGGTCTTTTTTCTTTAAGCAGCTTGAATTATAAAGGTCTATGTATGTTATTCTTTGCTCTGAATTGCTGCCTTAAAAAAACCAACAAGAAAAAAAATTACAATTTTACTGAAGACTGTTAAAACAAAAAAAGATGGAAACATGTATATAATATAAATTACCTGTATGGTATGTTTCAAACATTTCTGGGCTACATAAATTTTCTTTTAAATGCAGGCTTCCTGAAGTTCCCAGATAATGGCATAAGAATGGATCTGTTACACCTTGCAAGTCATTTTCACTACAGCTATCTGTATGACAACGTCCTGTGAAAGGAAGATGGCATGTATCAGTCTCCTTTGATTTCAGATTTTTTTTTACAAACCAAAACATCTTTCTACAGATATTCCTCAAGTTATGAACGTTCACTTAGCGAATGTTCAAAGTTATGACATCCCTGCCAAAAGTACATACCACCAAATCCCAATATTATGTATATTGCCACACCCCAGCGATCAGCCTTTCCAACTTCTCGTGGGGAAAAAAAAGTAAGTTCTCATAAAGTTGGATAGGCTGATTTTACTTTTTTTTTTTTTTAATCACCACAAACTTGCCTTGTGGAATTGCTTGGTCTCTCCTGCTCTGCATTGGAGAAAGCGACAACTTTAGAGGAGCACCGAACCTGCCTGCCTTTCAGGAATATTTGGAACATTCTTCTATGGTTTTCCTACGCATTTGTTCCTAGTGGTTGGTGGGGTAGGAAGGAAAGGCCCAAGCAGCCTGGGACCCCAAGGGAAGAGGAAGGTGGGAACTCTCAGTGGGTGGGAAATGGCTTTTGGGGTCTGGATGTAGTGGTCTTGTCTCCCCCACTCCTGAGGTACCCCATGCGGTCTTAATGACCCATGCATTTGATTAATGAATGCATTGGAGAGAGGAGGGATGGGGCTCATTCATTTAATGAGTTCAAATTAACAAATCCTCGTACGTAATTGGCAGGTTCCATTACATTCGTAACTCAAAAATTACCTGCATAGAGAAACCTAACCAAATACAAAGCAGCTTGAGTATGCCAAGTTACAGCTTCGTTCAGCAGTCACAATCTTAGTGGCTTCCAAATTTTTAGTAAAACACTCTCTCCATTCATTTATATTTTCTGACCACAAATTAAACATTCTATTGATGGATATCAAATTGATTCTATTGGGGAAAATTATTAAATTCCTGCAAACTATCTTAACTATCCAAGGCAGCTCTTAAAAAAAATCTGAGGAATCCCTATTATGAGGGAAAAATACTGGAAAATATCATTATGCAAACAAGTGTTTTATGTGACAAAAAAAGTTACATTATGCTGAAATTCTAGCTCAAAACCTGAAATAAACCAGATTGGAGGCAGTGCTGGAACATAGCTGAAATATTCTTTCTCCAGATGTGTGAGTATAGAGGGGGGAACCTCTCTTTCCTTTTTAACAGGGATTCTGGCAAACTATCCACATGAAATATAGCCTCTTTCTGTCTGTGATGTGCTTCATAAGATCATCATCATCATCGCCACGATGTAGAAAAGACGTGGAGACTCTGGAAAGAGTGCAGAGGAGAGCAACCAAGATGATTAGGGAACTGGAGACTAAAACATATGAAGAACGGTTGCAGGAGCTGGGTATGTCTAGTTTGATGAAGAGAAGGACCAGGGGAGACATGATAGCAGTGTTCCGATATCTCAGAGGGTGCCACAAAGAGGGAGCCAAACTATTCTCCAAGGCACCTGGGGGCAGGACAAGAAGCAATGGGTGGAAACTAATCAAGGAGAGAAGCAACTTAGAACTAAGGAGAAATTTCCTGACAGTTAGAACAATTAACCTCTGGAACAGCTTGCCTCCAGAAGTCATGAATGCCCCAACCCTGGAAGTCTTCAAAAAGATGTTAGATAGCCATTTGTCTGAAATGGTATAGGGCTCCTGCCCATGCAGGGAGTTGGACTAGAAGACCTACAAGGTCCCTTCCAACTCTGCTATTGTATTGTATTATTGTATCACTGAGAACACTGGTTTAAGTTTCGGGTTAGATTAAATCTTTAGAGAATATCTTGGAACAATAAGCTCTGTTTCTTCTTTCACAACTATGAAAAAGCCAGAACTTTTCTGTCAACAGTAAGGCCTTAGTTAGTATTGCAGATGAAAATAACGTGCAGCAATCTGTGTTTTTAGCACAGAACTATAAGCAACAGGCAGACAAACAGTGAGCCCCACCACATTGGTTCCAAGTGAGGGAGGTCTACTATCCACAAAATACTCAAGGCTAAAGCTTCCCAGCAAGAAGCTGGGATCTAAGTTCATGGGACCACTCCGCACAGTAAAGATTATCAACCTGGTGACCATGCAACTGAAGCTGCCCCAACTGCTGGGGAGAATACATCCGGTATTCACAGCAGCCTCTTAAAACATGTGGTCGGGTTGACCCTGAGACCACCACCCAATGAGCCCCCAGATCCAGTAGTCATAGGGGGCCAAACCCATTATGAGGTGCAACACATTCTTGACTCTAGGTAGCACAGGGGGCAACTCCAATACTTAATCAAGTGGAGGGAGATACCCTCTATCAGAGGCGTCCTGGGTAAAGAGCAGAAACATCCAAGCTGACTGCTGACATTGGAATGAATCCCCACATGAATTGCATACAGCTATTAAATCCTTACTATTGCTTTCTCTCTGTTGAAAGAAATATCCACCCATGGGGGATGACTGTATAAAGTGATGCTGGCTTCCATTCTCTGATGACCCATATCCATCTTGTCTTTCAGCTAAAGTTCCTTGGGATGACAGATAGCTTGGAGTATCTGCAGGTAAGTTTGTCTCATCTGTGATAGTCAATGTACATGCACAAAACTATTAGTGGATGAATTCTTTGAAGTATTTTGTATGAGCTACAGAAGGATGAGTTTCAAAAATTATTTAGGTTTCGGAATTTGAGTCAAAACACACAAATATTTCTGCAAGGAAAACTTCAGGAGGGTAACCACAAACATCTTTGAGAGTCTGTTCCAAGTTCTAATTTACTCACCTGTGTTTGTGACACTACAATCTTCGTTTCTCCTTCTCGTGTGGTATATGATGACCGCCCACACAAGGGATGTGCCAACCACACAGCACACCACAGCTATGATCACTACTCCCACAGTAACCCATCCATCATCATCGACAGACAGGGCAGCATTTTGAGGAGAATCACAGGTAGGAGTAGGAATCACACTCAGGCGAATGTTGCCTCTCTCGGTTCCAAGTGTGTTAGACATTTCACATGTGTATTTCCCAGCATCTTTAAAGTCTGTGTCTACAATAATAAGCAACTGATTTCCTGCAGCAAAGAAATGCCTTTCTGTCATTGCTAAAGTGCCATCATCTTTGGTCCAATTCAGCCGAGGAGATGGGCTGCCTCCAGCAATACACTGCAAGACTGCTGTTTCACCTTTCATCACAGTTCGATCCAGTAAGGGCCTCAAAAAGGAGGGTGTTTCTGAAAATGAATAAAAAGTCAGTAAACTCATAAAAGTTCTCAGGCTAGAATCTTAATCATAGATTGCACAATTATGAAAATAATAGATCAAGACTAATAAAGAAATACTATGTGTATCAAGCTGTATTTATTGCTGTCAAAAACAAAGCGGTGAGCTACCAAATTACCAGAGTTCAGCTTAGAGGGAGATGATATTCTTACCTAATACTGTTAATGTCGCATTTGCAGAAATACTGCCCGCAGTATTCTGAGCTGTGCAGCTGTAGAGACCTGTATCCTCAATTCTGACATCCACAATAAAAAACACATCATCCTCAGGCATCACATGCATGCGTCTCTTGCGTGCTGCAGGAAGTCAGTACCACCATCCTTCTGCCAAGCAATCTGGGGCATGGGATGGCCAACAGCAGCACACTCTAGCCGTGCTGTTGCCCCTGCCCGGACTGTAAGATCCATGGGCATCTTTGTAAACAATGGAAACACTATAAGAAAGAACAAATCTATGTATCAGGAATGATTCCAAAGAAGATTTGTCATGAATTCTTTCAGCGGGAGGTCACAACTGATTCCCAATTCCCAAAAGAATCGAATAAAAAGTCTTGTTTTCTCAGGCCATTTTTCTGTATTTTATTTTTGTATTTGTGACTTTGTTTCAGTCTCGATTCCTGGTAATTGCCTCAACAAGTACACACAACTTTCACGGCAATGTTTTTGGAAGTGGTTTGCCCTTGCTGAGTGAGCATGACTGGCCCAAAGTCATCTAGCTGGCTTCAGGCCCAAGGTAGGACTGAAACTAGCAGTTTCTGGTTTTTAGCCTAGTGTCTTAGGTACTACACTGGAACTTAGCTTTATAAATTTGCTGATTTTTAATGATTTATTTATCATTTTTAATATTTATTATGAACTTTTTAGAGAAGACTGATGCTGGAAGATAAAAAAAACACAACAAAATCAAACTAATATAGGTGTATAGTCTTAAAAATGAACACAGGCAGACAAATACATATTGGGTAGCATCCCTAGAGAGACCATTTTACTGGGAGGATGTCACCTCTGAGAATCTTCTTGTTGCCACCTGTTTTTTCTTAAATTCATAGGGTTCCTTGAGAACACCCACCATAGTAGGTCAAGCAGATATAACAATTAGAATGTTTTTATATAATTGCATTCTCAGTTATAAAAAAGCCTCATTTAATACTGTCATGACAGCAGAAGCAGAAGAGCTCATAAAGAAATAGTGTTATAAACCTTGGTCCTCATCAATTGAGCAACTATATTCTAAATAGTTATTTCCAGATAGCCTTGAAATATAGTTTTAGTGTTAATAAATTCCCAGAGGTTTCCACATGTTGAGTACCTTATAGAAACTCTAGCTAGAATAGCTAGTATTGGGAATGCTGAGAGCTATAATATGAGGAGCTCTAGTTATTTTACCTACAAATTACAGCAATCTAAATGGAGGCCTGTAGGTACAAATAACTGTGATTAAAATGAAAAGCAGGATTTATTCTTTTAAAGCTCTTTAATAAAACTTCAGCAAAAAACTCATTTTTCTCATCTATTCATATTGCCAGCTAATATCTGCTGAATATCTATTAAATATGCTACCGTGTTTCCCCAAAAATACGACAGGGTCTTATATTTTTTTGACCCATGAAATATGGCCTTGGGATTATTAGAGGGGGAGGGCTTATTATTTTCTGGGGCAGGCGAGAAGCGAGGTGCGCCTTTTACCTTTCAAGCTCCGTTGTGTTCCTTGCTATTGTGTCCAGGGAAGCCGGTGGTAAAAAAAACCCTTCTTGCGAGTTCTATCAAACTTCTTGAACTCATGAAAAGGGGGTGGGCCATCCCTTTAGCGAGGAATGAAGGGGGGGCGCCTCGCTTCCCCCCCCCCCTCTTTCAAGCTGCCTTTACAATTGGGGTGGGGTGAGCAATGTTGGGCCACGAGGCACACCTCTTACCTTTCAAGCTCTGTTGCGTTCCTCGCCATTGTGTCCTGGGAAGCCACTGGTTAAACAAAAAAAAAAACCCTTCTCGTGAGTTCAAGAAGTTTGATAGAACTCGCGAGAAGGGTTTTTTTTAAAAATCAGGGACTTCCCTGGACACAATGGCAAGAACCACAGCAGACTTGGAAAGATAAGAGGCGCGCCTCGCTTCTCCCTCACCCATCCCCTCGCTAAAGGGGGGGCAGGGAAGGGAAGCAGGCACGCTGCCTTTACAATTGGGGTGGTGTGGGCGGTGTTCTTTTGCGCGAGAGGGAACAGGTGGGGAGTGATCGCATTGCTGGCCTTCCACTGTTTTTGCGGCAGGCTCTTTTTGCGCTTAAATGGTTGGGGGGGGGGGGCTGTTTCGGGGGGAGGGCTTATTGTGGTGCATGCTCTGAAAAGCCCGACTGGGCTTATTAGCAGGACATGTTGTATTTTCGGAGAAACATGGTAAGCAAAATCTTTCAGAAGGAATGCTATATCATACATTTTTATTTTAATATGTAAGAATATTTTAAATGCTTACTGTTCACTGTAAGTTTAGCCTTGACAGAGTACGATGAGCCAAAGTGATTGGATATAACACACTGGTATTTTCCTTCATTACTGAATTCAACATTGTGCAGCCTAAGGATGGTGGTGTACTCCATTACTTCACCATTTTGTGCCCTAAGATGGGCATAATTCTCCATTTCAGCATCACCTATTAATTCATTATCCTTTTTCCTTGCAAAAGTCATCGGGGAATCACTGCTGCTGGCAGCTGAACATATAAAGCTTAAATTGGAGCCTTTGATTGCTGACTGAGTTTCAGGTTGGACAGTTATCTGTGGCTTTGGAAAATCATCTATTTAAAAAGAGCAAAAAAATAAAAAGAATAGCATTGAATAAGAACACACAATTTCTTGTCCATCAGAAAAAGTGAGAGATCGGACTTGAAAACGTATTAGCTCTGATGCAGTCAATTTTATATAGCACATATTTTTAAAAACCAGTTCTTTTACTAATTTTTGTCTACCAATAATTTGGTAGGAACTGATGCCAAATTAGGAATTGCTGATCTAAAAAAAGTCATTTTTTTTTACATATTCTGCTCAGAAATATGATCCATTAAGTTCACAAACCTTCCTTGTATACTTATATACAAGGATATTCTGTATGGTTTAAAAGAAATTAGTTCCATTTTCCATAGCACACTCAATCACATAGCTACTTATTGAAAAGCTGGCTGCCCACTAACCTAAAAGCATAGAGAAGGGAAAGCTGTACTGATACAGAGAGAAAGATTAGATAGTTGGTTATCTCCCATTTAGATTATTGCAATATGGTCTACATGGAGCTAGCCTTGAAGGAACTTGAAAGCACATATAGTTCTGAAAGCCCTAGGGTGGCTCATACCACTGTTACATGAGCTGCCAAAGTATTTTGGCTGGTGAGGTCCAGGAAAAGAGCCATTTATGCTGCAGTCTTTGGAACATCTTATTGCCAGAGATCTGTTCCCTCTCTTCTGGCCTTAAAATCTGGCTATGACAGTTAATATGGGACCCTGAAGCTGTAAGCTGAAATGGTTGGTGCAGTAACAGAGAAGATACTACCACTGCTCAGCAACAAACTTGTGGTCCTTTACTGTGTTCTTATTCCTTTGTTGGCCTTGCAGTTAAAAATCATCTTGTCCACAAACTTGCCAGCTTTCCCAAGGGCATGAACAACTGATTCATGAAACTGCATCTCTCACTACTGAGAGAAAAGCAAGCCACGCTGATCAGCGCCTACGCACCCACAATGACGAACTCGGATGAAGCAAGGTATCAGATCCCTAAAAGTAATACTGCCATTCAATTGGGAGGAGGGGGGGCTTGGAGTCAATTTATTGGCAGTGCCTGTAACAACTGATATTTTACGACTGGTTACCTGGCCCTGAAATGCCTGAGATCCCATCACCTCTTGGGGGAACATTTATGATGGTCATGTGGGACATTTCACCTTAATGCCTAACGGAAGATAGCCATGGGAATGTATGTTTATTCGACTCTCAGGGTAGTTGACCAAGGAAACATCTTCATATTTTTGTATTGGTTAGAATTTGCATTCTGACTAATGGGAGGGGTCTCTACTGCTTTAATTCTACTTGCATTGCCTAAGGGGATTCAGATGTTGCTTTGCCTTTAATGGTTTCCATCCTTCTTAATTAAAGGTTCCTTTGGAAATACTCCATTTCAAGAGTCGTCACTTTCTTAAGTTAGGCGAGGAGCCTTTACAAGTATTATGAAGATATCAATGCCCTACTTTCATCCGTGAAGCACACTGACAGGCTGATTCTACGTGGCGATTTCAATGCGAGAGTAGATCACTCTGCCTGGGATGGCATCAATGGAAAAAATGGAATTGGCAAATGTAACAGCAATGCCTATTACTAGTGAAGACATGTGCGGCTCACGATCTGATCACCACCAATACCATGTTTCACCTGCCCACTTGCAAAAAGATGTCCTGAATGCACCCATGCTCTAAGCACTGGCATCTTATTATGTCAGCATGCAGAGGAAAGACAGACAGACTGTAAGGGTGATCAAGGTCATACTGAGCGCTGACTATTGGACTGACCATAGACTCATCATTTCCAAATTAATCTTTTACATCAAGCCAAAGAGACGTCCACAGGGAAACAAAACTCTGTTGAAACGTCAGTAACCTGAGGAACCCCAACACAGCAGCTTCACTAGCAGAAGATCTTGACAACCAACTCTCAGAGCTGCAATTAGAGCGAAATGCTGAAAAGGGCTGGGAATGTTTTCAGGATATTGTGCACTCTTCTGCACTAAAGGTTCTTGGACCCTCACACAGGAAATAGGAGTACTGGTTGGATGAAAATGATGAAGAGATCAAGGCTCTACTTGCTGAAAAGCACCACCTTCACCGTGCTTATCAGAATGACCCGTCATCAACAGCTAAGAAAAATGCCTACAACAACACTCGCAGGACTGTACAGAGCAAGCTTCGCAAGATGCAGAACTCCTGGCTGAGTACCAAAGCAAATGAAATTCAGAAGTTTGCTGATAGAAATGATGCTAAACAGTTCTACAAAGCCCTCAGATCTTTCTGTGAACCTCAGCTCTAAGGGATCTCCCCTCTACTGGACTCAGATGGTGCAACTCTCATCACTGATAAGACTCTCGTTCTACTGCGATGGGCTGAGCACTTCCAATCCATATTGAACTGCCCATCTTCCATCAACAACGAGGCAATCAATGGAATGCCCCAGGTGGATATCAATCACAGACTGGATTCCCAACCATCAAAGACTGAAACCCTATAAGCCATCAGCCAGCTGTCCAGTGGCAAGGTCCCAGGATCTGATGCAATCCCAGCAGAGGTCTATAAGGATCGCTGTGCATGCTTGTTGACAAACTCACCCAGCTGTCCAGTCTTTCTGGAATCAAGATCCACTCCTTAGGAACTGAAAGACACATCCATCATACACCTCTACAAGAGGAAAGGGAATCGACAAGTCTGTGACAATCATAGAGGAATATCATTGCTTTCCTTCACAGGCAACATCCTTGCATGAGTGTTGCTGAACCACCTGACTGACCACCTGGAACAGGGTTTACTACCCGAGACACAGTGTGGTTTCCGCAAAGAGTGTGGCACTGTGGACATGATCTTTGCAGTTCCAAGAGAAGTGTCGTGAATTGTACACCACCTTCATGGATCTTACTAAGGCTTTTGACACTGTCAATTGTGAAGGTCTGCAATGCATCATGTTAAAAGTTGGGTGCCCTGATAGATAGGACTGTATACAGGAGGCATGCTAGGCAATTGAACCACTTCCACATGACCTGCCTCCATAGAATTCTGAAGCTCCGTAATTTTAATCCACTTTTATATCTTTGTTTTATTACATTGTGGGCAACTCAGTTACCAAGAATGGCTAGATGCAGTTAATATAGTATATGCATTTAATAATAGGCAAGATTTCTGTCTATAGGTGAGGAACAACAAAGAAAACTTCTTAGGAGTTCAGGATGACTTTCTTGATTTTTGGAGTCTGATATATTTTTTCAGTGCCTTCTTGGCTTCAAACAGCCACTGAACAAATGGTTGTTAAGCAAGGATTACCTGTAAGTGGAATTTACTGTAATTCTGAAAAGACGTGTAATAATTTTCAGATTTTTTTAATCATTACTCATCACTTGAAAAATATGACTAGGTGGCAATTCTAATAAATACATAATTATTTTGTGTGTGCGTGTGTGCTAAACATACCTGTAGGCAACTCTTAGTACAAGGAGAGTAATCCTTCCATACCATTTTTTAAAACTGTAAGGATAGTGACAGGCACTCAGGTATACTGGCCCACGTAGAAGCAAATGATGGCTTCTGTTTTATATCTGTTTAATCAGTCATATTCAAGGATAGCATGCAAATTCATTGATAAATCAATTTCAGTGTTTTTATTTATCTAGCATGGCATGTTTCAATACTGATTTCTAGTTCTTAATTTTCTGAGTAATTGCATCGAAAACTAATCACCTCTGTTTAGCTGTGAGTTGTACAAGTTACATCCATTTTGAATTATAAGGGTAAGAAAATGTGTAAGTAAGTATTTTTCATGTTTGTTAAAATGAATATTTTTTTGTTTTCTCAGCTATCCCCCCTTAAGAAAATTACCTGGCACTCAGATTTGTATTTAAAACCACATACACATTATTATTTACATTATGTTTAGAAAGGCATGTGGCATTTTCCTGCTGTGCAATCATAATAATGAATGCAAGAATGAGTATTTGAATTAAGGTTATTAAACTGCAAGACCTAAAAACTAAGGAGCAACACTTTCCTTGATTGCAACTGTATGTAGATTTTCTGTTGAATCATTGAAATGAAAACTGGCATATGAAGATCAAAAACATGTTTATTCAATTATTTACACTTGGTTAGCCTAGTAAAGAAAATTAAACTTTGTCCAACTCCTGAAACATATGGCACAGTAATATTAATTCAAATAATAACTCTTCTAATGGCACACTAGAAATTTATTTTAAAACTATTAAGAAGCCAGGTGCTGCAGATGCTATTTGCAAGTATCTTATTATATATAAGGCATGAAGTGCTGCAACTGGATGATTGGCAGTTGGTTACCTCTACTTTAGTTCAACTGAAAGTTATGAACAGTAGAGTAGAATATTATATATACATTTGCTCTGCCTCTTCTTTCAATAGAGTTTTAAACTGTTGGACTTGGATAGAACAGTAAAACAAACACGAGAAATCACACTTAAATCTGATGTATAGGTAGTAAAACCATTATTTCCCTTTCTTTATGAACAATCTCTTGTTTTAATGAAAACAATGGATGGATATATTCAGAGGTGGGCTGCACTTACGTTCACAAGCGGTTCGCTGGTTGTGAGCATGTGTGTGCTAGCTTTGCTCACACCCACCCCTTTGGGAGTAAAATGGAGCTTCAATGAAACAGGTAACCAACTCAGGCAGCTCAATGAGTAAAGCAGGAGTGGCGCAAAACTCAGCTGGACAGTGATGGCAGAGGGAACGAGCCAGAAAGTTAGTTATAAATGGATAGCTTAACACAAGGGCGGGTAGGCGGGCCCAGCCAGTGATCAAAGCTAAGGGTTCACCCGAACCCTTGTGACCATGCGGCAGCCCACCACTGGATATATTAAAAAGTAAATGCTTTGCTTTTGTTTTATCTCTTGATTCAAATACTATTTTTCTTCTAAAAACTAGAATATATATGAGGAACTCCAGCTTCTGAGTCCAATATGCTTGTCACAGATTTTCTAATGGGGTACAAACTCACTTGGAAATGAACTGAATAAATATGGAGAGAACAAAATTAACTATGAAATTTAAGAGGTGAAGTTTCTTATGGACTGGGGCACTACTGTGTTCCCCCGAAAATAAGTGTTTGGCCTTATTTTTGGGGAGGTCTTATTATTTTTGAGGTGCAGGAGGCGGCGAGCATGGTCACCTCATGGCTGCAGTTGTGTTGCAATATTTTCAGGGAGGGCTTATTTTAGCACATGCACTCAAAAGCCCAATTGGGCTTATTATGTGGGGAGATCTTATTTTCAGGGAAACAGGGTAATAACTTTCACAGAGCAATCATAATCAAGAAAAATCTCCCTTTTTTGCTTGAAAGCATCGAAATCACTTGTTTGAATTACAACATGCTAGACCAAGCTGAATCTTAACCCAATAAAACAAGGATATTTTGGATAGGAGGGAGGAGCTACGTGTCACGGCAAATCTGTTTCCTGATATTTCTATATTATGGAAATATCAACCCTCCTAGCTGGACTGGAACAGTCCAGATAGGAGGGCTGACAAATTGATTAATCTCCTACATAAAAAATAATTATTAGTTAGATAATATTGCAAACATAAAATGGTTTTTTTTTGCAATTTTTAAATTGTGAGCATGTACCCTTTCCATTTAGAAATGTAATCTGTAAGATCTAGGGAACCAGTAGTCCTTCTGTCTTATTAAACTTTCAGAACCCCTAGCTAGCAAACCCAGTGATAACAGTTGCTTAAGGTTGTAGCATATCAACATCTGGATAATCTTAAATTTCCCAGTGTAGCTGAGATAGTCTCACGAGATCTAGGCAATAAGAGGTGAAGCTACAGCTCTGAAAAATACCTATCCAAAAGATGGGCAGTACCATGCTAAATGGAAACAAATATAGCATATACAACAGGAAGAAAAGAAAGAATGTGCTTGCCCCAATTCTCTAAGTATAGTCAGATATAAAGAAGATTTCTTTTAAGGGGAAAATAGACAGGGATTCTGGAGCCCTATTCAGAATTCTCAAGCTTTTCTAGATTTGGGAAGATGTGCTGTTTTATTGTTCTACTGTTTTCTTCCTGATACTGAATTGCTGTATCAAACTATCCAGTTAAAGGGCCAGTCAAAGATAGTAATGAAGATATTTAATTTGGTTTGTGAGGAAGAGGGGGAAGATTGGGTTTTAATCTATTACTTAATCATAAAGATGTTTCACATCTGAAAAAATCATACTATTTGCATTTCAGAACACTAAACATGCACCAATTCAAACATATTAAACTACATTTCTTACCTAACAAATATATGCATTTTATGGCCCTAGCATATAGCATAATTAGTCACCTTCATTCACTTTGTTAGAAATATGCACACATGATCAATAATATCTTATGGTTCCTACTCTGAAATCACATACTGTAATATATGCAGTTCAGGGGTGGGTTGCTGCCGGAGATACTGCCGGCACAGGCAGTCACTAAAATCTGGCAGTGAGGGAACCAGTTCGGGGGTGTGGCAGTCCTGGGTCACTGCCAGTTCTGCAACCCAGGCCTGAATTCCACAACCGGTTCAGCTGAACCGGCAGCAACCCACCTCTGATACAGTTCATAGTACATGAAGAGTTAGAAGAAAAAGTATATCCTACACAAGAGAATTAATTATAAAACATTAAAGGTAAATCTTGTTAACTTCTTTTTAAATTAACTACAACATTTCACAATCCTGACAAGAGTTAAAAAGGACAATTTAAACGTACCACATACGAAACCTTCTAGGCTGACAGCAAAAACATTTCTTCCTTTTAATGCTTGAGGATGGGCACATGTGGCATTTACAAAAGTCTGGAATTTATTGTTTATTAGCCAGTCAGGTAGCCATTTCAGCTGGCAATCGCACAAAAGGCTTGATGTGTTTATATGTCTGGAAAACAAACAGGAAACACATTAGAACCATAAGAAAAACAGACCTCTACATCTGAAGGGAACAATATTAAAAACAACCCTGAGGATAAGCAAACAACAAACTGGTGCCCAACATCTTGCTCCATCATAAGACAGTAACAAGTAACTCTCACAAGAAGGTCTTTCAACCAAGGTGCCAAATAACCAGATTTGCATTCTTCAATAATATATGCTGTTGTGCAGAGTCACAAATTCATAGCGATAAAAGTGATTGAGAGCCTGTTCAGTATGAAGTCTTAAAAACATTGTTGCTTGAATTCCATTAAACGCATGCTTTTTTCATGGTTTCAGAACAAGTCCATTTTCCCTTTTTGGTTCTTTTTAGACATGTTGAGATCTGATATCAGGGTATTTTCCACCATGTGAGAACTAGGTATCACAGTTCTTTTCACAAGTGAACAACCTCCTCTGCTCTATTCTACTGTGTCTTAATAAATGGAAAGACTCCTCCAAATTAACCTGAATGTGGTAATAACCATGAAAACATCCATGTGGTTTTTTGGGGGAAGGGGAAATAATACAGATGTGGCTCACCACTGCCTCCTTCTGAGTTGTTCTAACTGCCTGGTTCCCATCGGTCACCTTGTGATTTTCTGATGTAAGTGCTAAGTCTAGATCTAATTTTTTTAAAGTTTAGCATTGATCTCATAAATACTTTAATCTTAAATAAACTCAGGTATTATTGGGTATTTTGAACTAAGTGAAAGCTGTGTTGGAGGAAAGACAGATACTTACAATTCTTTAAGATTCTTCATTTGTAAAAATGTGCTTCCTTGAATTGACATGATTGCATTATTACTTAGATCTCTATAGGAAAAAAGAATAATGCAGATCAACTTAGGGCAAATTTTATTTCAAAAGGGAAAAAAATGTATCTCACTGTAATTACACATAATTTAGCAATATTTCTGGATTAAAAAATAACACTGGGTAGGGCAGTAGTGGGGCAAACTCATTAGTCAACAGAGCCAAATATCAGCAATACTAGAAATTTCTTTTGAGAGCCGGAAGGTGTGGCCTGTTTTGTGGGAGTGGCTCAGCGGTCATGTGACTGGGTGGGCATGGCCAACTTGGAAAATGTGAAACTCACTTAACAATGGTCTTGGTTAGCAACCAAACCTTTAGGCTCAATTGTGGTCATAAGTTCTTTCTTTCTTTCTTTCTTTCTTTCTTTCTTTCTTTCTTTCTTTCTTTCTTTCTTTCTTTCTTTCTTTCTTTCTTTCTTTCTCTCTCTCTCTCTCTCTCTCTTTCTCTCTTTCCCTCTTTCTCTCTCTTTCTTTCTCTCTCTTTCTTTTTTTCTTTCTCTCTCTCTCTCTCTCTGTCTCTCCTTCGTCCGCCCATCTCTGTCACTCTGTGTGTGTGTGTGTGTGTGTGTGTGTCTGTCTGTCTCACATTCAAGCACTTAATCACTCATTCTGTGTCTGTCTATCTTTCTCTCCCTCCCTCCCTCCCTCCCTCTCTCTGTCTCTCCCTGTCTCTCTGTGTGTGTCTGTCACTCTCTGATTCCCCCCTCCCTCCTTGTCTCTCTCTGTGTCTGTGCCTCTCTCTGTCTGTCTGTCTGCCCCCCACCCCCCGCGGAGCCTCCTCAGCCCAGCCCGCCGCGCTTACTCACTTGCTCGCCTTAGCCTGGCTGCCCCGCCCGCCCGCTGCGCTTGCTCGGTCGTTCTGGCTACTTCCAGGCTCCTTGTGGGGTAGGAACGGCGTTCAGTGGGTGACCCACTGGACGCCGATTCCCTCCAATCGCCCTGGAAATAGCCTGGCTCGCCCGCCCGCTCGCTCAGGCTACTTCCAGGGTTGAGAAGGCTCTGTGTGGGGTGGGGAAGGAACGGCGTTCAGTGGGTGAGCCACTGGATGCCGGTTCCCTCAAATCGCCCTAGCCTTTGTAGAATTTTGTATCGTTTGTATCGTCTGTATTTTAGATTTTTAAATTCCTGTGCGCCACCCTGAGTCCCTTTTTGGGAGATAGGGCAGGATAGAAATCTAATAAATAAATAAATAAATAAAAAAGTAACCTGGCCCGCCCGCTCGCTCAGGCTACTTCCAGGGGTGAGAAGACTCCGTGTGGGGGGGAAGGAATGTCGTTCAGTGGGTGACCCACTGGACGCCTGTTCACTCCCCCCGCCCACGGAGCCTCCGCACCCCCTGGAAGTAGACGAGTGGCCGGCATGCCGGCTGGGGAGGCTCCGCGGAGAGAGGGAGGGAGGGAATCGGCGGCCGGTAGGGAGGGTTGCTCCGGTGGGTCCCAGGAGTCCCACGGTCAGCGAGGGTGGAGGAAGAGCTGCACTTGAGGGGCCAAAGAGCCGCATGCGGCTTGCGAGTCGCGGTTTGCTGACCACTGAGGTAGGGGAATTCTTTTAATGAATTTAAAAAAGATATTTCCATTTTTAAAAAACTGTAAATGTATCTGTATTTTTAAGAAATATAGCTACTCCTTGACTTACAACAGTTCGTTTAGTGACTGTTCAAAGTTACAATGGCACTGAAAAAAGTGACATGACAATTTTCACACTTATGACCATTGCAAGCATTTTAGTAACCTTATTTAAGGATAATTTTCAAGTACTTACAGGTGTTCAAGTGAATCCAGACCAGAAAATGCTTTCTTAGTAATAGACCTAATTCTGTTCCCTTGGAGTAGCCTGGAAATCGAATATGTAACAGATGCAATAAAATAAGAAGTATATCTGGAAATTTTGATAATTCCTTTGGAGCCATTTTTTATCATGTTGCAACTCCTTGCCTTTTAAGCTTCTTCCTGCCACAGTGATTCCATTTCCTAAATAGGTACTTTTATTTTGGTTTAATAACTAGACAGATGAAGGCATTTTTAAAACGTTTATGAATGTAATTGGGGAAAGCAATTATTTTAGGAATCCACGCAATTCATATCTTTTTTCCACCTGGAGTTTGAACAAAATATCTGCATTCTAATGAAACCTGGATAATAGTTTGCTCGATAAAATATTGCCTCTACACACAACTAATCAATGTTTCAATAATGTAATTATTGAAAATATCTATAATGAATAAAAATAAGACATTTTGTAACACTACATGTGACACTAAGAAATTATTATTATTATTATTATTAGAAGAAGATTTTATAAAGATTACAAACAGTTTCTCCCCCCCCCCCCAACCTCTTCCCCCCTCCCCCCTCCCCAGACTTCCCAGAACAAGCACAGGGTATAACTTTCACGAACATAAAACTAAGATACATACATATTATCCCTAATTCTTTAACTATAACTCAAGACATCATAAACATACACTACTTAAAAAAATATTTCATTCATATGCTATATAAACCTTCTTATTTGGATATTTTTTTTGTATATAATCGATCCATCTTCTCCATTCTAATATATATCTTTCATTTGAATGATCTTTAAGATACGATGAAATTTTTGCCATCTCAGCCAGGTGCACAACTTTTAAAGTCCATTCCTCTGTGGTAGGTGGATCTTGCTTCTTCCAATACTGTGCCACCAGCAATCTGGCAGCTGTTATCAAGTTCAAAATCAACTTAGTTTCTATTGCTGTACAATCCGTAACAATTCCCAACAGGAAGAACTGTGGTGTAAATTTAATTTTTTTCCTTAAGATATTTTGAATAATCCACCATATCTTAATCCAAAAAGCCTTAATTTTTTTACACGTACACCATATGTGGAAGTATGTGGCATCTTCACATTCACATCTCCAGCATTTAGGTTGTACACTTGGATACATGCAAGATAACTTTTTTGGGTCTAAATGCCATCTATAAAACATTTTATAAAAATTCTCTCTTAAATTTTGAGCTTGTGTAAATCTTACATTACTAACCCATATCTTCTCCCAAGTCTCCAACATTATTGGTTCACCTATATTTTGCGCCCATTTTATCATGCAGTCTTTAACTAGGTCAGTTTCTGAGTCTATTTCCACCAATGCACTGTACAACCTTTTTATGTGCATTTGACCTTTATCCCTTATCTGCTTTACCAGGTTCTCATCCTGTTGCAAGATACCAATTTTTTGGTCTTCTCTCCATCTGGCCTGCAGCTGTGCATACTGAAACCAAGTCCTGATAATTCCTTCTTCTCTTAGTTGCTCTCTAGATTTTAGTTGTAATTTAACTCCTTCTTTGTAAAGGAGTTCCTTATAAGTAATCCTCTCTTGCTTTGGCTCCACATTTATATTCTCTATCACGTGTCTGGGTACTGTCCATATTGGTAACTTATCATTTAACTTATATTTATACTTTTTCCAGACTCGCAATAGATCATTTCTTAGTATATGACTTTTAAAAGTCTTATCTATTTTCTTATCGTACACTAAATAAGCATGCCAGCCGTAGACCAGACCATATCCTTCAATATTCAGTAATTTTTCCTCTGTTAAGTTGATCCAATCCGTAATTGCTGAGAGGGCCGCAGCTTCATAATACAATCTTATATTAGGCATCTTAAGCCCACCTCTTTCTCTGGTATCTTGCATTATCTTTTGATTAACTCGGGGTTTCTTCCCCGCCCACACAAACTTGTTTATACCCTTCTGCCATTCCTTCAAATTTTCATCTTTTTTAAGTATAGGTATCATTTGAAAAAGAAATAAAAAATTTGGCAAAACATTCATTTTTACAGCTGCTATCCTTCCCAGTAAGGACAATTGTAACTTTTTCCATTTTTCCATCTCTATCTGAATTTTTTTCCATAGCAGTTCATAATTATACTGATATAATTTCGTGTTTACTGACATAATATGGACCCCTAAGTATTTAACCTTCGTGACTAGTTCATATCCTGTTAACCTTTCTATCTCTTCTTTCTGGCTTCCAACCATATTTTTAGCAATTATCTTTGTTTTAGCTGAATTTATTTTAAAACCAGACACTTTCCCATATGAGCAGATTGTTTCGGTCAAAGCTGTAATTGATTTTACCGGTTGGGTTAAGGTAACAACCAGGTCATCCGCAAACGCCCGTAACTTATACTCATGTTGTTTTATTTTAATTCCCTTTATTGCATCCATCCTTCGTATTTTATTTAGTAGAATTTCCAACGTCAGAATAAACAATAGTGGTGACAAGGGACAACCTTGCCTTGTTCCCTTCTCTATATTAAAATTTTCTGTCAAACCACCATTGATTACTATTTGCGCTGTTTGTTTTTGATAAATTGCCTTAATGGATTTTATAAAATGTTCTCCAAATTGCATTTTTTCTATTAATTTTAATAAAAATTGCCAATTCAGTCTATCAAAAGCCTTTTCAGCATCTAAAAAAACCAACACCGCAGGGACCTGCTTGTTACCTCCTAAATATTCTATTAAGTTAACAATTTGCCTTACATTACTTTTCATTTGTCTACCATTTATAAAGCCAGTTTGATCTTGATGAATCATTTGTTGCATGGTTGTCATTAATCTATTTGCTAGAATTTTAGCAAAAATCTTATAGTCTGTGTTTAGAAGTGAAATCGGCCTATAATTTTTAGGATCTGCATGATCTTGCCCATCTTTTGGAATCAACGAGATAAATGCTGTCTTCCAGGATGGAGGTACATCTCTCCCCTGTTGTATGTTATTAAATAATTCCTTCAATGGTTCCACCATTTCCTCCTGTAAACTTTTATAATATATAGCTGTCAAACCATCCGTACCAGGAACTTTGCCCATTTTTAGTTGCTTAATAGCAGACAAAATTTCCTCAGAAGTTATCAGTTTGTCTAAACTTTCTTTCTGCTCGTTGGAAATTGTAAGAATGCTCTCTCCCTGCAGATACTTGTCTATATCTATATCTTGAATTTTATCACCAGTGTACAACGTTTTCTTTACCCTGATTAAAAGATTATTAATCTAATTAGTATAAAGTCAATTCTTGAAAAAGATTGATGTCTATCCGAAAAGAAGGTAAAATCTTTTTCTCCTACATTTCTTTCACGCCAGATATCCCTTAACTCCCAATCCTCCATCATATCCCAGAATGGTTTGGGCAATTTAGCTCTTGATAAGATGTTTTGTTTAGGCCCCTTCTTATCTTTTTCCACGTCCAAAACACCATTCCAATCGCCCAATAGGATGCAAGATTTATATCCCCATTGTATCAACTTCCGATGTAATAAGTTGTAAAAATTTTCTTGTTGCTGGTTCGGAGCGTATACTCCAATTACAAGAATTTTTTGTCCATTGATTACAAGTTCAATCGCTAAATATCTTCCTTGGTCATCTGCTTCAATTAATTTCCCTATTAAGTCTCTTTTCACATATATAACTATACCATTTTTCTTCTCTGATGCTGCTGCAACATAGTGTGTACCCAGTCTCGTATTTATCAAATATTTTTGATCTTGTATCCTAATATGTGTCTCTTGCAAACAAACTATTTCATTTCCAAATTGTTTAAGGTAGTGAAATATTTTTCTTCTCTTCTGTGGAGAATTCAAACCATTAACATTCCAAGTCAAAAATTTAGTTCCCATTTCTGGGCTTCTGAAGCTTTTGAAGCAATTCCTGGTGGCCTTGTCTCAGCTGACCTTTAGGTCTTGCTCCCCCCACAGCTTCTGTTTTGGTAGTTTCCTGGATTGTCAACTGAAGTTGTTGTTGTTGATGTATTAATTCTTTACGCTTAGCTGCCGCCGCTCTAGTCTGTCTTTTATCCTTGGATTCCTCTGATATATCAATTATCTCTTGTACAATCATCTGAGTGTGCAGCTTCTCTTCTTGACCCGCTGGAACTTCCCCCTGAACCACTTCCTTCTGTTGTTCCCTTCTTTTCTTCTTTCCTTTTTCTGCTGGTGATTTTGGTGTTTCAGCCTTCAATACATTGGCATAGAAATCTCTTGCCTTCCCTATTGAGTTAAGTTGATATCTCTTTCCCATATAATTCACCACTAGGCCAACTGGCACCTCCCATCTGTACTGCAGCTGACGTTTTTTCAATTCTTCCACCAGAAAGGCATATTCCTTTCTGGCTCTCAACATCCTGGGGGGGATTTCTTTCAATGTCATCACCTCCAGATCTCCCACCTGAAGCTTGGTTTGGAAAGTAGCCTGCACAATTTGGTTCCGTACAGTCCTTGTGTTAAAATATATTACAATATCTCTTGGTAAATGCTTCTGTCTGGCCACCCAGGAGTTAACACGATAAGCCTTGTCAATTTGCCAGCCCAGTTCATTTTTTGTCTCCCCGAGCAACTGTGCCAGAGCCTCTGACATCAGTTCCTTCAAGTTCTCTTCTTTGTTTTCCTTCAGCCCACGAAATCTTAAAGCAAATTCCATATCCCTATATTGTATCATCGTTACATCCAGTTCCGCTCTTTCAACTCTATTTTGAGTCTCCTCCACTTTACCATCCAAAATTTTTGTAACCTCCGTCAACTCGTCGACCTTCTCATCGACCAGTTCGATATCTCCTGCCAAACACTTAAAAGACAATAATATATCCTCTCTAATTTCCCGGTTCCTAATTGCAATCTCTTCTGAGACAGACTGTATTTTTTCATTAGTTTCAGCAATTTGTCCATTGGTCTCATCAATTTTTTCATTAATTTCATTAATTTTCACACTAAACACCACTGCCATTTTTTTATTTGAAGCTTCCAAGGCTGATTGTAACATATCCAACGTTAAGCTCTGTGGCTCTGTTGAAAGGGCAGGAGAAGAAACAGTCTCAACAGGTTTCGAAGCCATTTCAAATTTAAACTTATTTTTCTCTTGTAATCTTGTGATCAAAAGCCAGAGAGAGAGAAGTCTTTCAAAGTTCAACAATTCAACAGTTTCAAAAATTTTAAATCCTCCTTCTTCCACTGGGAAACTTTCCAGGCTAGAGGCTGATCAGAAAGTGAAACTTTCTTAGCTTTCACTTTTACCACACCCATTCGCCATTTTTTATTGCAGCTTCTAATGTGTTACTTCCAAAGAAGGTTACAGGTTTAGGAGTTAAATGTAAGTACTTGCAGTTAGGATTCTCCAGGCTTGTCCTGTCTGCTTTCATCCATTCTTATGTAAAGTCCTTCCCTTTGTTCCCAGCAGAATTGGTCGCTGCTTCTAGCTCCGCTATTGCGGAGTCGTCCCTGGCCCGGAGCAAATGACAGGCTATTAGGGAGCTCACACCTTTCGTGCTCCAGGATTACTCCTGGGACACTACGGGGGCTCTACCTTCGCCTGTCGGCTCTTCCCCCTCTCCTTTACATGGGGAGAGGGTTTTCAAACCGCCAGACAGCTGTTTTCCTGCTGTTCTGGCAGCTTTACGATGCCAGGGATCGGGCGCCCATAAAAGAGCGTCTGCGAGGCTCGCGGAGCCAACCGGAAAAATTATTATTTTTATGCACTGCTTTTATTGGTTGCTTTATAAATTTTCAAGACAACAAACAATGAAAGCAAGATCAATTTAAAACTAAAAACATCCTGTAAAACATATCCCAAATAACAATATACTATGAAATAGAAATATATAGAGTAGAGATTAAAACAGATTTAGTCATTATAAGCAAGACCAGAAACGCCACAAAATCAACAGCAAGAAGCTGAACTATATTTCAAATTATTTTCATATGTTTGCATTAGAAAGATAGTATATCAAGGAAGAAACTGTTGAATTAAGATGATTATATAATTAAACATGAGTAACTTTGGCTACAAAGTCTCATAACGTATTATCTCCATTTTTCCATCTCTATCTTAGCTAGTTTTCACACTCCAAATCTCTGTCTCTGTCCACTATACAAGAAATAAAATAGATGAGCTGGATAAGTTTAGTTAGTTTAGTTTATTAAATTTATATACCGCACCCTTTCCCAGAAAGGGACTTGGGGCGGTGCACAGGCAATTTAAAAAACAAATATAAACATAGCAAAATACAAAATATAAAACCAGATTAAATTAGTATCCCTGTGCTAAAAATTTTGAATAAGTTAAGACAGTGCCCCTAAAAAACCAGTTTAAAACAATTTGACTGCGGACTCTAGGCTAGGTGGTGTAAGCTAGGCCAGGCCGGCCTGTTGGAAAAGGTAGGTTTTCAGTTTTTTACGGAAGGAATGGAGGTCCGTGGTCGTTCTCAGTTCGGGGGGTAAGTTGTTCCAGAGAGTTGGGCCCACCACAGAGAAGGCCCTTGCCCTGGGCGTCGCCTGCTGGCATTGCCTAGTGGACGGCATCCGGAGAAGTCCCTCTCTGTGAAAGCGAATCGGCCGAAGGGATGTATGGGGCAGGATGCGATCCCGTAGATAACTAGGTGCCGTGCCATGGAGCACTTTAAAGATGATGGTCAACACCTTGAAGTGCACCCGAAAGACCACAGGCAGCCAGTGCAGCTCGCGCATGAGCGGTGTTACATGGGAGCATCTAGGAGCTCCCATAATTGCCCACGCGGCCGCGTTCTGGACTAACTGCAGTCTTCGGGTGCACCTCAAGGGAAGCCCCATGTAGAGAGCATTACAGTAGTCTATACGGGATGTAACGAGCGCATGAGTGACTGTGCGAAGGGCATCCCGTTCCAATAAGGGCCACAACTGATGAACCAGGCGAACCTATTAGAACGCCCCCCTGGCCACGGCCGGCAAATGATCTTCTAACGACAGCCTGGTATCCAGGAGGACGCCCAAGTTGCGTGCCCTTTCCACGGGGGCTAGATGTTCGTCCCCAATGGCCAGTGATGGTGTCAACTGGTTGTACCGGGATGCCGGAAACCACAGCCACTCCGTCTTGGAAGGGTTGAGTCTGAGTCTGTTCCTTCCCATCCAGACCCACACGGCTTCCAGACACCGGGACATCACTTCGACGGCATCGTTGGGGTGGTTTGGGGTAGATATATACAGCTGTGTATCATCAGCATAGAGATGGTACTCTACCCCAAAACCACGGATGATCTCACCCAGCGGCTTCATATATGTGTTGAACAGGAGCGGCGAGAGGACCGACCCCTGAGGCACCCCACAAGTGAGTGGTCTTGAGGCCGACCTCTGCCCTCCTGCCAACACAAATTGCGATCGGCCGGAGAGGTAGGAGGAGAACCACCATAAAACGGTGCCCCTCACCCCCAGCCCCTCCAGCCGATGCAATAGGATACCATGGTCGATGGTATCAAAAGCCGCCGAGAGATCTAATAGGACCAGGATGGAGGAACAACCCCCATCTCTGGCCCTCCAGAGATCATCCACCAACGCGACCAATGCCGTCTCAGTGCTGTGTCCGGGCCGGAAGCCAGACTGGAGCGGTTCCAAATAATCAATTTCCTCCAGGTGGCGGGGAAACTGTTGCGCCACCACACTCTCTACAACCTTCACCAGAAAGTGAAGATTGGAGACCGGACGATAATTTACTAACAATGCTGGGTCCAGGGAAGGCTTCTTGAGGAGGGGCCTCACCACTGCCTCTTTCAAGACGGTCGGCAAATGCCCCTCACTCAAAGAAGCGTTCGCAAGTTCCTGGAGCCAGCCTCGTGTAACCTCCCAGGATGCCAGTACAAGCCAGGAGGGACATAAGAACATTCCAGTTAAAGTTTATGGTGCAAACATTGAAAGTACTGTAAAGATAATGTCAAAGAGAAAACATAAAGGTGGTGAGCAAGCAGGTGGCATCAAAGTTAAATTCACATTGCAGACAGCTGACAGCTGGTCTAATATCAACTAGTACAGTGATGGCGAACCTATGGCACGCCTGCCACAGGTGGCACGCAAAGCCATTCGGCAGGACACGCAAGGCGTTGCCCTGTCAGCTGGCCAGTGTGCATGTACGCACTGGCTAGCTGATTCAGCCATTTTTAAAGCCATTTTTCCCCCTCCAGGGGGGCTGTTTTCACCCTACCCAGGCTCCTATAAAGCCCATGGAGCCTGGGGAGGGCAAAAAAAGCATGTAAAAAATGGGGGGGGGAAGTCCTATCATGCATGCATGCATGCACACTGGGGGGGGGCGCACTGCGTTATGGGTGCGGCACACTGGTGCACGCCCCCCCTGCGCTCTCCCCTCTTACGGCACGCGAGCCTAAAAACGTTTGCCATCGCTGAACTAGTACTATCAAATTTCCCCACATCTTATGTCTGGCTCTCAGTGTTTTATCATTTTCTCTGTGGTGGTTGTTCAATCTATGGACTTTTGTGGAACAGTAATAATAATAGCCATCACTGTCACAAGAATAATAATTACATTAACAATGATGATAATTATAATTTGCAAGAACTTGTGTCCTTTATAAAGCTTTGTATCCAAAACTACAGAAAGAAATATTTATCATTACTCAAATAGAAAGAAGAAAGTTATACTTACAGCCATCTAAGTTTGTCAAGTCCAGAGAAAGCACCATTCATATCTTCAATTGTCCATGAGATTTCATTATTTTTAAGGTCTCTGTAATGGGTAGGAAAGGATTTTATATTAGTTTTCAAAACATGAAAAAAGGTACACATATATTTGAAATCTCAACTTTAATACTTGCTCTGTGGAGAGAGAAAAAAGACTTCATATATTATTCAGTTTACTAAGCACTGATCATACTTTTGCAATGGTAGTTCCATCTGCAAGTTATAAACTAAAATTAGATTTTATGGTATCCTGCTGATTTTAACACTTTTTCCAAACAGGGCTTTTATGGATCATAAAAATATTTTGGCTTCCTCACTAGAAGAGCTGCTATGCCAGTAGCAAATGAGGGGAGTTAAAAAGGCAAGCAGGCTAACTGTAACAGAGACTTAACAGTTGGATTAATATACCGTATATCAGGGGTTCCCAAACTTGGCAATTTTAAGACTTGTGGGAGTTGAAGTCCACAAGTCTTAAAGTTGCCAAGTTTGGGAACCCCTGCCGTATATGAATGGTACCAAAGACCAGACACTTCTTACATGTCAAACAAGTTATTACAGATGACACAAAGAGAGTTCAAGAGATTATAATCATTGTCTGATTTACATGTCATAATATGAGTTGGAGTACAGCTCTCCCCATCAATGGCGCATATGACATATAAACATCAGTGCATGTGGGCAACAATAGAAAGTAAATGGGTGAGTGCTTCCCATTCTTTTCCATTATGCCATTATGCAGATTACAACACCATCTTTGAAATCCTTTCAGGGTAAACTTGCAGCTAGCAGTTGGCAACAATGCTCATATGAGTATCATTACATACATGACTCCAAACATGCAATGCCTGAAAATCCAAAATTATTGTGAGAAGTTTTATATTCAAATATATTTTAGTCTTTATACCATTTCCATCTTACCTTAAACATAATCCATAATGGTCTGAAAATCATTTCTGACATTAAATATTTTTATGTATATGAAATTCTATCTCCAAATCTCCTAATATTTGTGTTCCTTCCCAAAATCCTGCTGTTGGAGTTTCACACACACCACCTAGCAATGGCACTGTTTGCATGTTTTGTATCATAAGTCCTTATTTCTACAACAATCCGTCTAGGTTTTTAACACATAATTTAAAATGGAAATTCATGAAAGAGTAAAAATATGTTTTTTTTAGTTTTGGTGATTTAAAAATTTTTTTGGTCCTAAGTCAATCTGTATTTTTTAAAAAGTGCACCTATTACTGAGTTTTCCTTCATACGTTTCTCAGACCCATTACAAAACAACAACATTGTTTTATTTATTATTTTATATGGAGTAGTCCAGTGTTTCTTAACCTTGGCGACTTTAAGATGTATGGACCTCAATTCCCAAAATTCAAATGCTGGCTGGGGAATTCTGGAAGTTGAAATCTAAACAATAGTTGAGAAACACTGGAGTAGTATTTAGTTCTCATCATTTTCTTTATATAATGCAGAACTGTGAGCCTCTCGGAGACATTTGCTGAGATGGATGGCTATAGAAATCAGATAGACAGACAGACAGATAGATCTTTAAACAAGTTTTCTTGAAACTTACAGAGTTTGTAAACTGGACAGTCCCCGGAAGGCACAATCTGCAATGTAGCTGACTTTGTTGTTCCCGATATCCAGCCTTACCAGTAGGCTTAAACCAACAAAGTTTGAATCTTCTAGTCTTGCTAAATTATTGTAAGTTAAATCACTGCAAATTTAAAAAATGAGGGTGAATATTGTTTTAAATCAGCATAAGAAAAACATTCAAGTTAAGAATATAACGTCTTAATTAGTTTCAGAATAATTTATTTTTTATTCATGTTTGTGGCTTATTTTCCATGACATGTAATATTATTGCAGAATTAGTTTCTATTATTTGAAATTACAATACAAAGCCTAAGTGTTACTGGTACAAAGAAACATAATTGGCTTCAGGTTTTTACAATAAAGCATCAATGAATTCAGTACACGCATATAAAAGCAAATATACTGCCATCATGTAAAGTTGTTCTTTCAGTCATACTTTGGCCTCCACCCTACTTTTAAAATAGAGGAGAGCTAAACACACACACACTACTCACAGCTCACCGAGTTTTTGGCAAAACTCCCAGGCATCAGGTCTGATCCTGCTGATTACATTTTGGCTGAGATGAAGCTGCTGTAACATCAACAAGCCATAAAGCCAGCCTTTGGAAATCTCTGTTAGGTTGTTATGATCCAGCTGTCTAAGAATACAAAATGAAAAACCAATTTATAGCTGCTAGCTTTAAAAAAATATCAAGTATCTTTCTCATAAAAACAAGCTAGAAAAAATATAATTTTGCATTTCGTACATAAATATTTTGTGGACAAATTAGTCCTCCAACACCCTTAATTGTAACAGAATGGTACTTTCTTGAAAACAGTGAAAATATTCACTTACAGAATTTCCATGTTACTTAATCCCCAAAAAGCTCCATCCATGAGCCAAACAAGTCCATTTTTCTGTATTTTTAATGATTTCAAAGAAGGCAGTCCTTGAAAAGTAAGTCCATCTATTTTTTTAATTCTGTTACGGCTCATCTCTCTGAAGGGAGAAAATTTTGCATGTTATTGTAGGCAAATTCAAGTTTCTAAGCACTGTGTGTGTGGCTCTAGGTCTTTATATGTTTAACAGAACTGCAAAACATTCTTTTTCAACCAGACTTCTCTTAAAACAATATTGAATTCTAAGGCATGACAGTGCCAATAATTTTGAATACCTTTCAAGCCTTTTTTTTAAAAAAACCTAAAAATTATGTTGCCAGGAATTCAGGGTGTTAACTGTTGCGTTATGACGCTGCATCACGTGCTAAGCATTTCTGTTAGTGCAGACTGGTTTTGGCCGGTTGGACACAAACATGGAAGCTAGCATGAAAAGTCACTAGTCATGCCCTGACACCTAACACCTTGGAGAAAAGTTCCCACCTTCTTGCAACGTGCTAACTACGTACAACGTGCAAACTGTCAACAAACAGCATGTAACGCCTATTTCTACTGTCTGATTTCCTTTTATGGTCATGATTTATGTATTGTTTACCTATGACAATCTATGCTTAACCCTGCCTTCTGATAAAGTTAATAAAAGGCCTGCGGACCTTTGTCCGGCGCGCAGTTCCATCCCATTTCAGAGAAGATATGGTGTCGTGTTCTTCCCTCCCTTATCCGTGGGCTGGCCCGCCTGATAATGGCGTGAATGTTATCATTACAACTGGTGACCCCGACGTGTCAGTTAACATTTTAGGAAGTTATTTGCTATACACGGGTGTCTGTGTCTGTGTGTATTTGGTGCTACTTCTGATATTTTATTATGGAACATTTAAAATGTTAGTTAGATTTGCTGTTAATGAAATCTTTTTCGGCACCTTAATTTTTTTAACTATGTTCTATATGAATCTTTTCTGTCATTTCTATGATCGTCATTCCTTTTACTCATGCAAACTCTGGAGCAGATTTTTCCCCCCACATCTCAAATCTTCTGTAATTTATAATTGTATTAATAAATTATTACAAGCAATAAAAAAGAGTAATTCAGGAAGTGCATCTAGATTTACTATGATGCAGCCTCTCTTAAGTTTTTTTCAGTGTTTCTTACAAACCCCCTCAAATACCATATACTAGCAACAGCAGCTTTATGAGGTGGGTTGGGCTGAGAGAGAGCGACTAGCTTTCATGGCTCATATGAGATTGGAATCCATGGTCTCCTGCTTTCTAGCTGATGCCTTAAGGATCAGAAACTTTTTTATGCCGTAGGAAACACTGAGCAATTCCACAAATAAGAGATAAAAATTAAAGTACAAGGTTTTATGAAAATGTTTGTGCTAAATCATTATTTTTTACATTGATACATGATCTGCTGGTTCAATAATTGCTTATTCTTCTTCTATAGTTATTTCATCATACTGGTTTTATGCAGCTTAGAATCTTTCCTTGAATTGGCATTGATTTTCAAATTTGTCCTTTAATTTTTACAATTGGCTTATCTGTGGGTTGATTATGCATTTTTTGTGTAATTTTGATAAAAATAGAAAAAATAGCTTTTCCTAGGCTGGGCTTATAACAAAAATATATGGTACTTTAACAAATGAATACTGTAATATAGTAGTGAGGCCGAGTCCAATTTTGGGGGTACATCTTGAGGTATACCTAAAATTCTTGGATTATTGAGTACACACAGTCAGTACAATACCATGTGAAATCATGTAAATCTTGAAAGATTTCATTCTCTCATAATTTTTAGAAATTAAAGAAAATATTGAAACTTTCTGATTTCTATCATGTAATCAATGCATGCCACAGTGCCTTTCAGTCATTATTCTTGAAAATCTGGTTCTCCCATTTCATATTTTGAATTCCACTAGTCACTGAATCAAGAAGTTGGGTTTTAATAATGATAGAAACATCAGTTCTTCTGAAATAGTTACTTATATATTTCCAGGCATTATTATCATACTTTCAGTGACTTACTATGTGTCCTACTCAGATTATTTCTGAGTTCCATCTGTGATGTGTCCCTAATTGAAACCCACTACATCTGTTTATTAACTTTTTTATTCTGTACTACACAGTTACCTCTTATCTCTTTGAGAGGCAAGTATTTCTTTGTATTTTCTAATATCTGACACTTCTCTACTAATTTTCTACATTGCAGTTTACGCATTCAGTATTTTTATCAGTTTCTCGCTTTACTTTTCTTAACAAAAGTAATTAGTCATCAAGGTTACTTTAGCCTGAGAAGAGGACGGTGAATGATGAGGGTTCAGCCATGTGGGGAAAACAAGTACCGCATTTTTCAAAGTACAGTGGTACCTCGGTTCACGAACGCCTCTCTTCACGACCAATTCGGTTTACGACCAAAAATTTCCCAAAAAATGTGCCCCGGTTCACGAACACCGTTTCGGTTCACGAACGGAAAAATTTGTAAAATATGCTCTGCTTCACAAACTCCGCCTCGCTTCACGAACAGAAAAGTTCGTAAAAATGCTGCCGCGGTTGTTGTGAGTGAGGGGGACGGGTGTGTGTGTGGAAGCAAAGGTGGGGGGGGGAGCTGCCTTCCCGGCTGGGCTCTGCAGCTGAGGGACAATGGAGCAAGCCAGCATGACTTTCGCCCGTCTCGCGGCGAGAGCTCTGTGAGTGAGGGGGACGGGTGTGTGTGTGGAAGCGAAGGCGGGGAGGAGGAGCTGCCTTCCCGGCTGGGCTCTGCAGCTGAGGGACAATGGAGCAAGCCAGCATGACTTTCGCCCGTCTCTTTCGCGGCGAGAGCTCTGTGAGTGAGGGGGACGGGTGTGTGTGTGGAAGCGAAGGCGGGGAGGAGGAGCTGCCTTCCCGGCTGGGCTCCGCAGCTGAGGGACAATGGAGCAAACCACGCGCGGCTGCCAGCATGACTTTCGCCCGTTTCTTTTTGGGCTCGGCGCTTCTGCTTCTCGGGACGCTTCCCGAAGCTAGCAGCCCCGCGGCCAGCCGCTCCGCTTCTCCGTCTTATTCGTCGGTCGCCTCTCGGGGTCCAGACCCGCCGCTGCCGCCGCCGCGCTCCCCGCCGTTCTACCCTCACCAGCCCACCGGCGGGGGCGCGGCGGCGGCGGCGGGTCCGGACCCCGAGAGGCGACCGACGAATAAGACGGAGAAGCGGAGCGGCTGGCCGCGGTGCTGCTGGCTTCGGGAAGCGTCCCGAGAAGCAGAAGCGCCGAGCCCAGAAAGAGACGGGCAAAAGTCATGCTGGCAGCCGCGCGCGGTTTGCTCCATTGTCCCTCAGCTGCGGAGCCCAGCCGGGATGGCAGCTCCTCCTCCCCGCCTTCGCTTCCACACACACACCCGTCCCCTTCACTCACAGAGCTCTCGCCGCGAAAGAGACGGGCGAATGTCATGCTGGCTTGCTCCATTGTCCCTCAGCTGCAGAGCCCAGCCGGGAAGGCAGCTCCTCCTCCCCGCCTTCGCTTCCACACACACACCCGTCCCCCTCACTCACAGAGCTCTTGCCGCAAAAGAGACGGGCGAAAGTCATGCTGGCTTGCTCCATCGCTTGTACATTGAACCCTATGGGAAACTGTGCCTCTGTTCACGACCAATTCTGTTCGCGAACAGAGTCAGTTCAAGAATCACGACCAAAAAACAAGGTCAGAACGGATTAACCGGATTTACATTGAACCCTATGGGAAATTGTGCCTCGCTTCACGACCAATTCGGATCGCGAACAGAGTCAGTTCACGAATTAAGTTCGTGAACCGAGGTACCACTGTATAAGACACACTCCCTCCTCAAAAAAGATGCTAAAATGTGAGTGCATCTTATACTTCAAATGTAGCTTTTTCAATGCTTTTTTCAGCCCTAATGAGGTGCTAACGAGTGAAGTGATCTTCTGTGCTTTGCCTTCTTTGCCTGCTTTTCTCGTGGCTTTTCTCTCAGATGTTCAGCTGTGCTTTAGAAGCGGGATTTTTATCCCCAACCAGAGAATAAAAAGCATGCATGTGTGCGCTCAAAACCAACAAACTTATGTGCTGAGGCTGACCAGATTAAGGATGCAAGCCAGATGAATACCTGGTAGAAAGATTTCCCCCCCCCCCCATTTTCCTCCCCCCCCCAAAATACTCCAGTGCGTCTTATACTCTGCAAAATATGGTAACTTCTTTCTTTCATGCTTTACAATGTACCCTGTCAATATTTTTAGTGATTTACTAACAATGAGAGAAAAGAACCTAAAAAAAAGTCTTATTTTCCTTCTGTACAACACTATAAACCACAGCAGCATTACAAGTATCTTATTCTAGGCAATGCAAACAAAATAAATTAATATAAACTTTCAGAAAGTGGGGTCAGAATTGTGTTTTTGTTGCATCTAAATCTGTCCTGAGTTTATGTGATTGCTAATAGGGCTAATGTTCAACCGCTGAAGGAAGCCTGCAAAAATCACTGAAAGGAACAAGGCAGTTGGAGGATGTACTCACAGATGTTGGAGATGGGGAAGTTTAAACATCTTCTGTGGAATGATTGAAATGCGATTTTTGTTCAGCTTCAAGACTTGAAGTTTGTTAGCCAAGTTGTCAAAAATGCCTGGTTCCAGTGAAACTATCCGATTGTTGCTAATGTGGCTGGGAAAGAAGGACAGAATAACATATCTGAAAATGTTTAAATTCTGTACTCAAATCCTAATCATCTGCTGTTTACTCTCTTAATCATCATTTTAAAAGTCCTTGTCCCATCAGTGGATAGGTGTCACTTTGAACACTTCTTGATTTCAAAGAACTATAATTTACAATTTACATTAATCTTGAAATGACAGTAATTTAAAAATATTCGACTCAATTTTATTTTTATTTTTTTTGTGGTAATTTTTTATTTATTTTTAAACAAATACAAATAAAACAAAAATAGTAGAAAAAAACATAAAAAGCCATCTTCCATTACAAATTACAAATTATAAAAATTGTGTCAGTTAATCACACATTTCTATGCGTTTCTTCCATAATCATCACTTGCTTTTCATATCAATTATTACAATTATTATATCTCAACCTTAATTTAACTGATTGTTTTTACATCCTTTTATATGTAAAGTAACAGTATATATTAATAAGACAAACAAAGAAAGAGTAAAATTAAGAATAAAAATAAAAAGGAAAAGTAATCACTCTGCACTGTATCCTTTAAAAAGCATACCGACCGGTCACACATAATTTCTGTGCATCTCTAAAATGATATTCATAAATAATCTCATTTTATAAATTTTAAATCAGAAAGTTCATCATATATCTTAATATCATTACACTAAAATTCTCATCTAATATTCCAAACTTGGTCTATTTTGTTCTTCAAACATGTCTTACTTAAAACACAACCACATAATGGCATCCATTGTCTATTCCCAAGATACATACACATATACATATACCTATATAATTTTTTCAATAATAATCTAAAATAGTCTTAAATTTTTATGAATTATTATTAACTAACTAGTAATCCTTCAATGATATTCTAAAACCATCTAACTAATTATTAATAATTAAAGGATAACGATTTTCATTTATGAGCCAGTGACTTTCCAGTATCGAATTGAACTTATCTCTCTTGCCATTTGTGGCACCCATCTCTTTTTATTCTTCTTTCCAAGTTTTTTGTAAACTTCTTTTTGCACTCTATTGTCCAGTATAACTCTCAAATAATAGCGCTGCCCATTTTCTATCTTTACACATTGTTTGTCTTTAAATGTCAGATGTGTTTTTGAAAAGATTTCTTCTCTTTCATCCGTCTTCAATTCTTTTTTCCCCTCTTCTTTTCCTTTACCAGTAGAGTGGGGCTCACATTCCTCAGAGTCTCTTTTAAAAATTTGCTTCTTTTCATTCTCTCCAAGATTTAATCCATTGGTAAAGTTCTCTTCTGGAGCCCCCAACCCATAGCTTGATGTGACAGACAACAATTTGTCCACCCTAATCCTAATCCTAACCCTAATCCTAACCCCTACCTACTGTATTTCTATCTCTCTCTCTCTATCCCCCTACCTACCTACCTACTGTATTTCTCCCTCTCTCTCTATCCACCTACCTACCTACCTACTGTATTTCTCCCTCTCTCTATTCACCTACCTACCTACCTACCAACCAACCAACCAACCTACTGTATTTCTCCCTCTATCTCTCTACCTACCTACCTACCTACCTACTGTATTTCTCCCTCTCTCTCTATCCACCTACCTACCTATCTATTGTATTTCTCCCTCTGTCTATTCCCCTACCTACCTACCTACCTACCAACCAACCAACCTACTGTATTTCTCCCTCTCTATCTCCATCCCTCTACCTACCTACCTACCTAATGTATTTCTCCCTCTCTCTCTATCCATCTACCTACCTACCTACTGTATTTCTCCCTCTCTCTCTCTATCCTTCTACCTACCTACCTACCTACGAAAATCGCCGCCCCAGATAGATGGGGCCTCGGAGGGCCGAAAATCACCGTTCCGCGCCGGGCCAGGAGGTGAGGAGTTTGGGCCGGGAGTGCCGTTCTGGAGCCGGGCCGGGCTGGGTCGGGAGGCTGAGGAGTTGGGCCTGGCGACCAGGCCTGGCGACCAGACGACCAGAAGGCCGAAGAGAGTTTGGACTGGGAGGCCGAGGAACAACTAGGCTGAAACCTGGCTTGTTGGAGAACTGGACGGATTGGGTGAGGTGGCCAGGCCATGGTTGGAGTTGGAGTGGAAGATCAGGCCTAGGCCTCAGACTTACCCACTTAGATGAACTATTCCTACCACCCTCGATTTTGTGAACAAGTGCTGAGCCGGACTATATATTTCTCCCTTGCATACTGTGAACAATGAATTTTAGTGTATTTATTGTATTTAATGTATTTAACAGCTATTTAAATACTATTTAACATCTATTTAATATCTATTTTTAATATCTATTTAACATCTATTCTATTATTCATTTTAACATCTTTATTATGTATTTATAACATCTGTTTTCACAGTTTTTAACATCATCGTAGCCAATTGTAGCCCTAGATTAACAGCTTGACCCATTTTATTAGATGTACTCTAAAGCAGACCTACTGTTACTGCGAGAGTCCCCCCTCTCGCAGGTATGGCCCGCTGTGTTATCAAGGGCACACTTTGATGAGGGACTAGTAAGTCAGGAGAAGTGGCGAAAGCGCAGGTGTAGGGTTTTTTTAGTAAAAAAGCTGTTGTCTGTTTTAGGGGGTACCAGGGAGGAGGGAGGGTTTAGACAGGTTGAGACTAGCCAGAAGGGAACGGGCCAAGCCAGTAGACGACGGAGGGAGGCGGATGGTTCCGTTAAGAGGGGGGAAACACAAGTCATTCCGGTGGAGGGCTTCTCCATCCAGAGGGTCGTGGGGAGGGGCAGGACCGAGGGGAGACAAGTTCCTTCCTCCCGGTTGGAGGCACGTAGCCGTTGGTTACAAACGGTTGGGTGCCACAACCCCCGCAGGCTAGGTGGCCAGGGAATACAGAGCCAGGGTCTGCGGCTGATGTTTTGCAACGCCAGGTCCGTTGTCAACAAAGCCCCCCTCATTAGTGACCTTGTGTCAGAGGGGGAGCCGGACCTGGTAGGAATTGCGGAGACCTGGTTGGGCCACGAGGGAGGACATCCCCTCGTTGAAATGTGCCCACCAGGCTACCGCGCATTTCATCAGCCGCGGGCCCTAGGCAGGGGTGGTGGGGTAGCGGTCATTATTAAGGAAGGCCTTGAGCCGAGAGAGACCATTGTGCCTCAGACTTCCGGCTGTGAGTCCCTCTGCGTGAAGTGGGGCCTAGGGAGGCAGTTGGGCTTGCTGGTTGTATACCTGGCTCCCCGCTATGTAGCAGCAGCCCTGCCCGAGCTCCTGGAGGTGATCGCTACGGTGGCAGTGGAGACCCCCAGACTTATAGTCATGGGGGACTTTAACCTGCCATCGTTGGGCGAATCATCCGTGGTAGCTCGGGAGTTCATGGCTTCCATGATGGCCATGGACCTGACCCAAGTAATTCAGGGCCCCACCCACGAGGGTGGACATACGCCGGACCTCATCTTCGTCTCGGGCCAATGGAAAAGTGATCTGGGTACAGGGGATATAGTCATCACACCCTTGTCATGGTCAGACCACTCACTTCTCCGGCTCGACTTTCCGACCGCTGCTCCCCTCCGCGGGGAGGCGGAACCAGAGTCACCAATCTGGTACCGCCCCAGGCGCTTGATGGACCCGGATGGGTTCCAGACAGTGCTTGGGCCATTTCCTGTATCCCTGACCCGCGCCCCGATGGAGGACCTCACGGCCGCATGGAATAGTGCGGCCGTGGGAGCCTTAGATCGGGTCGCGCCCTTGCGGCCTCTCTTGCGGCGGCGAACCACCCTGGCTCCTTGGTTCACTGAGGAGCTGCGGGTGATGAAACGCCGCAAGAGATGCCTAGAGAGAAGATGGAGGGCTAGCCGCTCTGAATCTGACCGGACACAGGTAAGAGCCCATTTACGGACTTACATTGTGGCGCTGAGGGTGGCCAAACGTCATCATTGTGCCACTCTCATAGCATCCGCAGAAAACCGCCCTGCAGCCCTGTTTAGGGTGACCCGCTCCCTCCTTCAACAGAGGGAGCGGGAAGCCCCGCTACAGGGTAGAGCAGAGGAATTTGTGATTTTTCTGCAGGAGAAAACCGCCCAGATACAGAGTGAGCTAACCCCCATTCATGGCCCAGTGGGATGCCACGGGGGAGATCTTGTTTGGGAGGAGTTTGACTCCGTTACTTCCGAGGATATGGACAGGCTACGTGGGCGACTGCGAGCCACCACATGTTTATTGGATCCGTGCCCCTCCTGGCTTGTACTGGCATCCTGGGAGGTGACACGAGGCTGGCTCCAAGAGGTTGTCAACGCATCCTTGAGTGAGGGTTCCTTGCCTGCCTCCCTAAAAGAGGCCATGGTGAGGCCCCTCCTCAAGAAGCCCTCTTTGGACCCAGCTCTTTTGAACAACTACCGTCCAGTCTCCAACCTTCCCTTCTTGGCGAAGGTTGTTGAGAGTGTGGTGGCACAACAGTTTCCCCGTCACCTGGAGGAAGTTGACTATCTAGATCCGCGCCAGTCCGGCTTTCGGCCCGGGCATAGCACCGAGACGGCATTGGTCGCATTGGTAGATGATCTCTGGAGGGCCAGAGATGGGGGATGTTCCTCCATCCTGGTCCTATTAGACCTCTCGGCGGCTTTCGATACCATCGACCATGGTATCCTATTGCATCGGCTGGGGGGGTTGGGGGTGGGAGGCACCGTTTTACGGTGGTTCTCCTCCTACCTCTCTGGCCGATCGCAATTTGTGCGGGCAGGGGAGCAGAGGTCGACCCCGAGACCCCTCACATGCGGGGTGCCTCAGGGGTCGGTCCTCTCGCCTCTCCTGTTTAACGCATACATGAAGCCGCTGGGCGAGATCATCCGTGGTTTTGGGGTAGAGTACCACCTGTACGCTGATGACACCCAGCTGTACATATCTACCCCAAACCACCCCAACGATGCCGTAGCGGTGATGTGCCAGTGCCTGGAAGCCGTGCGGATCTGGATGGGAAGTAACGGACTTAGGCTCAACCCGACCAAGACCGAGTGGCTGTGGTTTCCGGCTGCCCGATTCAACCAGCTCTCTCCAACGCTGGCCATAGGGGGCGAACATCTTGCCCCTGTGGATGGGGCGCGCAACTTGGGTGTCCTCCTGGATACCCGGCTGTCCATGGAAGATCAAGTGACAGCCGTGGCCAGGAGGGCGTTTTACCAGGTTCGCCTGGTACGCCAGTTGCGCCCCCTATTGGATCGGGACGCCCTTCGCACAGTCACTCATGCTCTCGTGACATCCCGACTGGATTATTGCAACTCTCTCTACATGGGGCTCCCCTTGAGGTGTACCCGGAGGCTTCAGTTGGTCCAGAATGCAGCCGCGCGAGCAATTATGGGCACCTCTAGGTTTGCCCATGTAACACCGCTGTTGCGCGAGCTGCACTGGCTACCTGTCGTCTTCCGGGTGCGCTTCAAGGTGTTAGTTACCATCTTCAAAGCGCTCCATGGCTCGGGACCTAGCTACCTGCGGGATCGGATCCTGCCCCATACATCCTCACGGCCGATTCGCTCCCACAGAGAGGGACTTCTCCGGGTGCCGTCCACTAGACTTTGTCAGCGGGCGACGCCCAGGGGAAGGGCCTTCTCTGTGGCGGGCCCAGCCCTCTGGAATGACCTTCCCCCCGATATCAGGACAACCACGGACCTCCGCTCCTTCCGCTTAAAATTAAAGACGCACTTTTTTCGTCTGGCCGGCCTTGGGTAGTCTCTTTTTAGGTCAGGGTTTTTTAGGGGTAATTTTTAGTTTAGTTATGGGTTTTAGCGCAGGATTTATTTAATTTATTTTTAACTTTGTATTTTGTATTTGTTTGTGGTCTATTTGTATTTTTAATTGCCTGTGCCCCGCCTCGAGTCCCCTTGGGGAGAGAGAGCGGGATAGAAATTAAAATTATTATTTATTATTATTATTATATTTCCCTCACTCACTCTCTACCTACCTACCTACCTACCGTATGTCTCCCTCTGTGTATCCGTCTACTTTACCAGCAGAAGCTCCTCTTGGCCCATACAGGTAGGGGCAAGAGTCCTGGTGGAGGAGGGCGGCAGCCTCAGTTCCTTGTGTGGGCATGGACCAGGGTTATTGTTTGTGGGGTCGCCGACGCCACCAACGATAATGCCACCCCACGCCCACACCTCAGCAACCTCTCTCGCCGCCGCCGGTTGCTGAAGAGGAAACCGTTGCGGCGATGATGGAGAAGCGCAGGGGAGGGGCAGTGGCGCACACCTCTCCACGTGCACGTGACCTGGGAGAAGAAGCGGCCGGGTGGGAGGGGCTGCGAAAGGGAGGAGGCCAAGTGAGCGAGTGAGGGAAACACACAGAAGGGCCACACTCCATATTTACATTTCCATGGCGTGTACCTGGCACAGGTGTGACATCTACACAATCTATATATATCATTGGTGCTGTATTTGATAGGAACATTGTGTGAAAATTTGAAAGCAATCCATGCAGTACTTTCTGAGATTACCTATTTTGAACAAACGAAGAGTTATATTTTTATTTATATAGATTGTCTCAATTTACAGAACATTAAGAATACTTGGTCAAATAGTTGCCTCTGCCTTTAAAAAAAAGTATCGTAATTAGGATGAAAAGGATCAATGAATGAATCAGTTGACACAGTCAACAAAGTCCAGTAAATTTCATTTGATTAAAGTGATGGGTCTCTCTTGGGATTCTGACTGCTGTTCTATACAAGTTGTAATGAACATTCCTGACTCTACATTGTAGGCATTACGTTCACCACTACTTAGTTTGAAGCTATGAGAACAGACTTCTATGCAAATATAACATCTACTGTGCATAAAGTGAGGATAACATGAACAGAAAGCAAAATCTGCACAAGTCACTGCTCCACCCCCAATTATCTTAATAATAGAGTTATGTGAACATATGTGATTATTTTGAATTTGATATTCAATCAATTCTAGCCAGGAGATAAACAGCACGATAAGACAATTAACAAGTTCCAAAAGTGCACTGGTCTGTGTGGGCATTTTTAACCTATTTTCTTTAACGCCAGATGTTAGCAAAAAAGAAAAAAGAAAAGAAAAAAAAGCCCAGTGGGGAATCCATACCCACAGAGCTTTTTGTGAATCACTATGAACCTCTTGGGATGCCAGAGTTCCCTGATTACATTTATGGGTTAAAAAGTTTTTTTTAAAGAAAATTTTGGATGAAATGAAAGCTTGAACTTAACTTACAGGTTCTTGAGCACCAGTGGAGGAAATGACCCCATCTCAAGCATAGAAATATTGTTGCTGCTGAGATCTAAAGTTTCGAGGGATTGAAATAGTTTCAGTTCTTCAGGCAGAATGCTCATTATCTTGTTATTTATCCTGAATTAAAAATTAGCAAACACATTAAGAACAACTTCTGGACCACTGACAAGCTTTAATATTTCCCAGTAGTTTAGTTAAATCATGTACACAGGCATGCATAATATCAACATCATATATTGTTTAGGAAATACTTAAAATTACTAAGTACCAAATAAAGATCTAAAAATTTTGAAATGGAAGAAGGGAAAGGGAACAACGCAAGCAAAATAACTATCATAAAATAATTTTGAACTCTGAATCAGAGTTCACTAAAAGTAGACTTAAAGCAATAAAATTAAAGTCATTTTATAAGCAGTGCTGCATATGAACATAAAAGAAAATCTACCTATTTCCAGCCACAATATATTAACATAATACAGTTAAACAAAATTAGAGAAAGTGAGATGGAAGAAAAATTTTCTTCTAATAAAAACAGGAATGAAAAGAACAAGAAGTAAAAAAATAAAAAGAAATTGAAAGTATTATGGCAATCAAAGAAATAAGACTTCTTTTATTTGAATAAGTTACCATATTTTTCGGAGTATAAGACGCACCAAGGTTTTGAAGAGGCAAATTACAAAAAATGTTGGTAGGTAGATAGAGGGATAGAGAGGGAGAGAAAGAAAGAGCAATACAGTAGGTAGGTAGGTAGGTAGGGAGAGAGAGTAGGTAGGTAGATAAAGGAATAGAGAGAGAGAGAAATAGAGAGAGAAATACAGTAGGTAGGGAGAGAGAGAGAGTAGGTAGGTAGATTGATGTTTCAGGTGCATTTATCCATGCCCTGGAGAAGGAAATCGATGACAAATCTTAGGACTTTGTTTCTCCTGGCACAGAAACAGTTAAAGAGCTTTCCAAAGGAAAATAAACCCCTTTTTGCACTCTGCAAACCTCTCCAAAACGGCCTGTTTCTCTGCGAAAACGGGGCCGGTTTTTTTTTCAAATAAAAAGCATGAATAGCCTTGGGGAGACTTGCAGAGTGGTCTGGGGGGGGGGATGAGCAAAAACCTGGCCCATTTATCGCGAAAACGGGCCATTTTTGTGTCAAATAATTTGCATGCATAGCCCTATGGAGGCTTATAGAGTGCTGCTGGGGGCTGGGGGCTAGGCTAATTTCTGCCCTCCCCAGCCCCCAGGAGCTCTCTGGAAGCCTCTATAAGGCTAGGCACAGCCAGTTTGGTGAAGGGGTGGGGTTCCAGGAGGCAAAAAAATACTGTATTCGATGTATAAGACGCACCCACATTTTCAGATCTTTTAGAGGAAAAAAGGTGCGTCTTATACTCCAAAAAGTACCCAATGACGAAGCAAGTCAAAAATTTAAAAGTCCACTTACAAAAATATGAAATAGTATAAGAAAGACCAAATCAAATTAAAACTCAAGATAGAACAAATGACAGACAAAATGAGGAAAGAGGAGAGATGACCAGAAGATGAATGTAAAGAACATTGTGATATGTAAGGAGAAAATCAAGGAGGAAACCTAAAAAAGAAAGTTTATCTAATAGACAAGAGGAAATTATTTATCCCATAATATAAAGATCAATATACATAGTTGAATTAAATCCAGTTGATAATCATATTCTAAATATGATATGAATTTGTGAGACAATCAAGAAGAGTATCACCATAATTGCAATGATAAACAATCAACAGAAGAAAACAGGCTTTTGATTATATCATTTACATGATATACAAATATTGGAATTGTGCATTTCTGCTATAGTGTTTGCAGATATCATATTTTAAATTCAATTCAATTCAATTATTTGGGAAAAACAAATGAGTCAGAATTTCCTGAGGATTAATCTAGCAAAGGAAATTATCTTCTCCATTTCTGAACTTTCAATTCAGAGTACTGATATTAGATATCTGATAAACTATTATTGAAATATCCTATCCTTCTTCAGACAGAACTGTATTCAAAACAAAAGCTGTATCATTCTCCTCTGCTTGCAACCCTATAGTGACTTCCACTTTTTGAGGAAAATTATAGAAAATTGATCTCACTGTGGAGAAAGGGCATTGGTACTTACCTGATACGCCTCTTCTAATAAGGGGGGAGATAGCATCCATGTATGGGTTATGACCTATCCGCACTCTGATTGGACTGAGTCAGATTAATAATTAATTAAGGGTGCTATATAACCCCCTCAGGAGTAGACTCCACCCAGTTTTCGACGAAGGAAAGTAAAATCAGACACACCGGTATCATCTCACCAAAACCAAAGCACAACACACCAAAATCGCCCAGCTGGTCAGGAAGAGAGAAGGGACGGGACGGATGCTATCTCCCCCCTTATTAGAAGAGGCGTATCAGGTAAGTACCAACGCCCTTTCTCAATAAGGGTGGAGATAGCATCCATGTATGGGACATACCAAAGCCCAAACGCCTCGCAGGGAGGGATCGAGTACAGACCAGCAGACCCAGGCGCACCATGGACAGAATGCCGGACGCGTCTACTCCATCCGGCCGCCCAGACGAGCCGGAATGCCATGCCGGAACGCCATGCATTCCCCGGGAATGACGGGGGGAGGACCACGCCACCCCCCTACCGAGCCCCGAGCGGGACTCCACCTCCATACGGGCCGAAATCGCAGCCCTGTGAGCGAGAGCAGACCCGCCTATGTAAGTGTCCGTCCGATAGACAGTATAGGATCTCCTGACGCACCCACGGGAACCAAGAAACTTACGCCGCTGTGGGGAAGCTCAGAGCAAGGGGAAGCGGTCGACGGGAGACCCAGGTCGTGGCAGAGAGGAGGAAAGAGGATGTGCATCCAAGAAGATGCCCAAGAAGGCGACGTCGGACCCACAAGAACCAGGGCACCCCGAGGGGTCCCTGAGACCCCGTAAGAAATCAGGTAACAACCCCGACCGCGCCAGAAAAAAAACCCCCTGTGGCTGCCCGTGGCACAGAAAACGGGTGAGGACACCCGGCGACCCACTTGTGTGGAAGAGAAAAACCGAACTGGCCTCTCCTACCGAGACCAAAGCAGAAGCCGCAGACCACCAGGCCCAGAAAAGGGGAGGCCCCATTCGTTCCCAAGGCAAGGGCAGGGCCCTCCAACAAGGGCCCCACTTGCCAGTGAAGGGCCAACGGAGGGGATCCCGTCCACAAATTCGTCCCGGAGCACCCCCAGTCCGCGGGAACACGACGGGAGCCCGAGAAAGATCACACATGCTGAGCCACAAGGGCAGACAGATAGGCTGCGTCGAAAGTTGCCAGCGAACTGCCAACGGGTACCCGCAGACTCGGACTGCGGACCCGTCCATACTCCAGTGCAAGCGGGGCAAACGTCATAAAAGGCCACAGAAAGCACCGTGCTCCCAAAATCCCCCAACGACCCCCGAAGGGGCACTCAGAGCACCCGAAGGCGGCATCAAAGCAAAGTACTAACACGACCCTCTTGCTATTCCGGGTGAAAGCCACCCTCAGGTCGGAACAGCCCGGTGGAAGAGAGGGAGGGGAGCGAAACAACCCCATACTCGGGTGTTCTATGTCAAGAGCTTGATGCCCGTAGGCGAGGCAAAACGACCGAGCATCCCAGGGAGAGAGAGAATAAGAGAGAGAGAGAGCAAGAGAGAGAGAGAGAGAGGGAGACCTCGGGGCCCCGGGGAATGAAATCCCCGTGCGGCCGAATCAACCCCAGTCCTGCCGAGTGTCACCGTGGGGATGAGGGGATAGCCTAAAAGTACAAAAGCCCTTTCCCCAGGGCGCGAACCGGTGGCCTCCGGGCCCGGGGCCCCCGGTCCAGGCGACTACGAACAAACGCCACACAAGCCGAGGCGATATAAGCCCCTTGTGCACCAACCACTCCAACAGAGGTGACAGAGGGTCAAACTCCCAAAAGCCCCTCAAAGCCACAGGAGAGAATGAGAGGGGCAGCCCCAAAAAACCTGACAAGCGCCAGCGTCCCGGGAACGATACAGACCGTCCAGACTTCTTGGTGCCGGAGCCGCAAAGGAATTGGCCGAGAGGGGCAAAACCCCAGGGCCCCCCCTTTGTGACCGTCAAGCAGTGTTGGGGAGTTGACACAATGGGAAGGCAGTTGGGCCGAAGGAACCCTGAGGATCCCAGAGCCCTGCTTCGTGTCCTGAAGCTGAGCGAACTCCAGCGGTATCTAATTAACACAGTGTCCACCGACCAGAAAAGAACGTAAACTCGGAGCCTAGAGGTCCACCATTTAACCCTGGACACCGACGACCGATCAAACGACCCCATCGACGAGAGGCAATGCTCAGATCGTTCCGGACCCCAGAAACCGGCGGGGAGCCAGGAGAGCCGGAATCGGCCAACCAAAGGCCCATAAGCAACTAGAGGACAGGTAGCCCGCCGGAGTAACCAGGAATTCCGGCGCCTATGGAAGATATGAAAGTAGAACAAACCCCCTGTTGGGGAGAGACCGAGTCGCGGACCCCATCCGGGTTAGCCGCGCCAAGTCCGTGGGCCAGGGAGTCTGGGCCAAGCGCCCAGGGCATGAGCGCCGGTACCATGGACAAGGCCCCCTCTGTGAACGAGTGCCAGACCAAGTGCAGTGGCGGCCGGAATCCCGCTGCGGAGCGGAAACACCATGCCCGATCGGCCCCGGGTACCGACCACCTGGTCAGGGAATTATGGATAACGGTGCAAATTTGCCGTCCGGTCCCTCTGCCCCCAATGGCCAAGTGGAAAAAGTCCGCATGAGAGGGAGGGGGTAGAATCCGAACCCTGAAGTGCCGTCGGGACACGGTCGGGGCGACCAGACCCCATCTTGGGGTAAGAGGGATGGAGGACGGAGTTGTACGTGCTCCTCCGTAACCCCCAGGAAGAGGGCCCTCTGAGAGACGCGTTGAATGTACCTGGCACGGGCCCTACTCCGGTCAGAGTAATCACCCCACCCGCCAATGTGGGAGGCATGGCCGATGACCAAACGACACATCAGGGGACGTGGCTCAGGGAGGAACGACCGACGGAACCTGGTATAGGACACGCCGTGAAGAGGGCAATGGCCCCAGGCCAGGAGGTCGCCAGATCCGATGCGGGAACACCCCCCCCCCCAGATTGAGCCGTAGCCAAAAACGAGGAGGGGGGGAGGGCGCCAGATCCGATGCGGGAACACCCCCCAGGTAGAGCCATAGCCAAAACAAAGAGGGTGGGAGGGGGGAGGGCGGCCATGGAAGCATGGGCTGCAAGCAGCCCGTCGAGGTCCCCCCTGAGAAGCTTGGTCAGGGAGGCCAGCCGAAGAACGGCTGTAGGCGCCGGCCCTAAGAGTAGGGTGTCCCAGACATGAGGCTTCCGAAGGCTAGGATGCGGGCCCAAGGTCCGCCCCCCCGTCCTAGAGAACCAGAGGCGTGCAAGTCCGAGCCTGGCCCAGCCAGTGTCCCCACCAATCGATCAGCCGTGGAGGTGACCCCGGCCATGGTCACCACGGCGCTGACAAGGGAAGAAGGGAAGCGAGGGTTTGGGGGCAAGGCCTCCCCGCCTCCGGGCAGCCACTCGGCACTCAAGACTTACGGTCTTTGGTCGTCGCTGCTTGCGCCTAGGCGGTCCCCCTACTCACCACCAGAGGGGGGCGACCGAACAAACCGGAGGCTGTCGGGTTTCCGGAATGCCCAGGGGCCCCCTGGCACCCCTCGGGAATCAGAAGGCCGAGCTGCTGAGCTGTCCCACTATGTGACTGCAGTAACCCACTGCAAGTCAAAGTTCCCTGGGGGAGCCCGCAAGCACGGTGGCCCGTAGGGTTGGATGACGGCCAGACCCCTGGATACTGAGAACGCCGGTGCCCCTGCCCAGGGCCCCAAGCCCCACAGACAGAACGGCAGCTAGCATGGTGTCCCGGGAGCTGGGCCCTTGGCCCGGAGAGAGGTCAAAAAAGGGTTCTGCGGCTGCTGGCGTTGGGCCTACTACTGACCCTGCACATGATGGGTCTGTGGACTGAGACCGCCGACGCAGACGTGAGGACCAGTAGGCCATGTGGCCAAATGGCCAGGGCCCTTTCCAGAGGGTTCCTCGAGGCTGCGGCCATAGCATCGCTAAGTGGGACTCCCGTCAGTAAGTGAGGACCGTATCTTAGAGGCCCCAAATGGCGCTATAAAAGGGTCCCGGCTCCCTTCCAATGGGTGGGCCACCCCGCAGGACCTTTTTTTTTTTTTTAAATTTATTATTATTATTTTTTTATTATTTTTTTTCTTGTACAACTCCATGCCCTTGAACGCCCTCTAAGCTCCAAACCTGGCTAACATAAGGAGGGGCCTTCGCCGAAGGTGCACGGCCCATTTCCGGCACCCCAAGGTGGTGGGGACAGACTGCAAATCAGAGCCCGAGAGGGTGACAGGGCGGGGCCCGGGATCGCCGGAGGCGTGACCGCGTCTTCAAAGCTGCGACCGGAGGTGCTGGGCGCCAAGTGCCGCTGACAAATCCCATCTGGGCCAGCCGTCCCTCTGTTGAAACCCCTACGCCGGCGGCCATGATCGTGCGGCGTGCGTGCGCGCGCGCATGCTGCGCCCTTCTAGTGACTGGCGCGGCTCCCGCGGGCCCGACAGGCCAGCCGTGCGGCTCCCATGGGCCCGACAGGCTGGCCGCATGAGCACTACCTGGGGGAGGGCTCGGGAGGCTGCGGGCCGCTTGCGCGTCCCGGTGCGGCTTCCGCGGTCCGACCGCTTCTCTTTTTTTTTTATATTGAAAAAGTTTTATTGGTTTTACATTTTTTCTATAGGGTAGGGTAAGGGATACAAAGAAATTTTGAGAGCATTCACGTCAGAGTCGTCGGCCCTTCCGAGACCTCAAAATACACAATAAAAAAAATAACAAAAAAAACATTTTTCATAACACTACAAGGTAAAAGCAAGTACATATACCTAAATTCTCAGTTCCATGCTGTCAGACATTTACAAAAAATCCAGATACAAATATTATGCAAAATTGTTCAGGAAAATCAAGGCAAAGTTATTTTTTCGATCTAAGTCTCTTGGCTATTGTATCTTCTTTTTCTCCTCCCTGGCCCCCAGCGGGCGGGGCCGTGGCCCCCTCCGTCCCCCCTGGATCTTCCCCCAGGGCAGAGGAATGTTTTTTAAGAAAGGCTTCCGCCTCAGCAACTGTTTTAATCCTCACTCTTCCTCCTTCCCAGAACACCAGCATCCCTTCGGGTGTCACCCACTTGAACCAAATCCCATGATCAAATAAAATTTTAGACAAGAAGGAAAATTTCCTCCTTGCTTCTCGAATCTTTCTAGGAATCTGCTTCAAGATAGTGACCATTTTTTGTTGGTAAATTAAAGGGTTCCCTCTCTGCGCCTTCAAGATTTCCTCTCTGGTTGACCTTCTAACAAATTTCACATGTATCTCTCTAGGCACTTCATTTATCCTGGCATATGCTGAGTTAATTCTATAGGCTAGGTCAATGTCCCCCCTGATCTCATCTTTAGGTTGGTCCGACCGCTTCTCAATCAGCCAGGGAGGGAGCGGGAGGCTCCAGGCCGTAGTGCGCCTCCGCGGGGTGCCTGCCGATCTGACAGGCTTCCTTACCTGAGCGAGGGGGGGGCCCCGGAAGCCCCAGGCCGCTCGCGGGCCTCCTCGCGGCTCCTGCGGCCCTGACAGGCCCGCCGCGCCATAGCTCGCCCGGGAGGTGCGGGGGGGGGTTGTGGGCTGCTGGCGCGCCGCCGCGCAGCCCTGCCGGCGTGAAACTGAACGCCTGCCCACGAGGTAAGCCCCTGTAAGAGGAGCGGCCCCCGAAAGCCCCCAAAAGTTCCACAAACCGCCTGTGGCGTCCCCAGCCTCCTCGCGCGTGCGCGAGCAGCCGAAGGCTGTAGCTGCCTTATGTGGGCCTCAAAGCCCAGCAGTCCCGGAGGCAACCCAGTCAGGGGGATAAGGCCCAATGGGCCGTTGCACTCACCTGTCCTACAGCCCCCGGAGGGAGGGGTGTTGGGCGCATCTGGGGCCGTAGCCCCAAGCGCAGTCACCACTTAGGCCCCCAAGGGGACAAAAGTCTCGGCAGCCCTGGAGGGCTCCGTATTAGGCACGTTCGATGGCAGGCTCCGTCAGTCGCCATCTTGTCCAGGCGACAAGCGCGTGGGAGGCCCTCGGTGACAGGAGAGGCCTCCCCCAAAGGCCCAAAGGCCCGACAGCCGTTGATAGGTGCGGCCACTTACCAAGGCCATGAAAGCACCTGAGGCAGCGCGCTTAGATCCCCGGGGGCACACACAAAGGCCTCACAGCAGAGCTGCAATTCTGGTCGCCCCCTCAAAGGCCTCTTGATGAGCCACCCCTGGAAATCTCTGTGAGGATCCGTCAGATCTTGATCTCGTCGGGGGAGCGGACCTAGCGTTGTGGGACAAGTCCCTAGCTGGTCAAGTCACCACCTCGCAGGTGGGCACATAAATAGGGGTGGCTGGCCCAGAAATCCTTTCTTCAGAAATTCTCCTCAGAGGATGATGATACCAGACCAGTCCCAGAGCTGGACTGAGTCAGAAACTGGGTGGAGTCTACTCCTGAGGGGGTTATATAGCACCCTTAATTAATTATTAATCTGACTCAGTCCAATCAGAGTGCGGATAGGTCATAACCCATACATGGATGCTATCTCCACCCTTATTGAGAACAGAGTGTGCAGGCAACAAAGGTGGAGTACCACATCATTACAGAGGTTTTTAATGTCTCTACCACAATTGCATCTTTTCTCCCTTGTACATTATGTCAAACATTTGATTCTAATAACAGAATGATTATAGTTTTCAGATCCAAAATTAAGAAATAGGTAGCCCTTATTTATTATAAAGATATTTCCAGATTTTAGAGGACTCTAACATTGCTTGAGTGGGTTTCCTCCTATGTTAATTGCCTAGCTTTGATTCAGATAGCTATAAGCTGACACAGTATCCCTGGAAGAAACCAGAAAGAGGATAAATTTAGAATAGCAGTTTGTAGAGAGGGCGGAGCGTAGCCACGCCGACACAACGCAAGTTCTCAGCTCTCTTAGACTTTTGAACTTTTGCCGCCCCTCGGTCTGTGGGTGACCTAAACCATCCTGGAGGGACAGTGATGAGGGAGACGAAGCCTTGCTGGCCACAGGGGCACCGCAAATCCCTGTTTTGACCCAAGGGAAGAGCTCCTGCAAGGCGGCAAAAAGGCTGCCCCCCCCCCCCCCGGTGAACATAGGCATTGTCGAGCTCCGATAGAAGGAAGGAAGAAAGCTGAAAGTGAAAGTGCTGGCCGGGAAGGTATTCTAACTTTTTTGAAACATTTTGCTCAAAAAAACCGTTTTTTTCTTTAGTAACTAAAGCCCTTAACTATGAAGTAAGCAGCGGAATTAATTTAATAGGCTCTGAACTGAGAGGTTTCCGGGTTTTTTTAAATTATTTTTTTCCCCGAACTTGTGGATTGAAGCATCAGAGCAAGGTTTTTTTTTCTTTTTCCCCTTTAGAAGTGATTGGACTTTCTGGTTTCATTTCTACTCTTTTTATTTTTTGCTATTTAAAACCTTGAAGCTGGGACTATTTCTGTAATTAATCTTGAAGATTTACTGCGTATTTTTAGAACTGAACAAGAATTACACTTTTCTATTTTTTTTCCTTAACAACAAAGAAAACTGCCTATTGAAAAGTTAAAACTTTTTGCCATTAGAGGTCGTTGTTTGGTTCTTATGAATCTCAAGGTCACTGTATTTGTCTTTTGATAACTGGAAACACCAAAATAAAACAGCCCAGGTGGCAGATGAAAGACTAACTTTTACTATCTCTTGGAGCTGCCAACATGGCATTATATTTTGATGAGAATACTCCAGAAAATCAGAAGGTCTTGGCTGAAATTTTGAACTTAGTGAAAGAAAACACTATAAGAATAAACAACGCATTGGATAGATTTTCATCTATTATACCAGATTATGACCAACTGGAAATTCTAGAAATTAAAGATAGAGAACAAAAGCAGGAAAATAATCAGACATCTATTGCAGATGAAAATAAAGAAGAGGAAGGAATTTTTAAAAGAAAGCGTGGTTACCAAGGAAAAGAGGGGGGGGGGAGATTTGAAGATGAACCAAAGAGGAGAAACCTCTCCAGAAGTACATCTGATACTTAAAAACAACCAACACTTAAAGATAGGAACTGGACGGCGGTATTATTGGAGAGTTATATTGGTCAATAGAATGCGGAAGAAAGTTTATTAAAAATTTGGGGAAAAAGAAGACTAAAAAGAAATGGGGGTTTCAAATGGCAAAAGAGATAATTCCAACCTGCAACTGGAAAGACAATGGTTAACAAGGAAAGCTGTAATCCTTTGATGATTAATAACTAGTTAGATTGTGTTTAGAATATCAATGAAGGATTATTAGTTAATCAATAGTCATTTATAATAAGATTAATTAACAATAATGTTATAGTTTAATGATATATATTTATCTTTCTATGTATTTGTAGAAATGTATGACATTAGACATAAATAAATTTAAGACTGTATTTGATATTGAAGAGCTATTAACACAGAAATTAGGAGCTATTCTAGGGTAGCGGAATAATTATAATTGATACTGGCTGATAACGGAAATTGATATATTGATGTTTAATAATTAGATGTTTTACAATATTATTGTATGTATATGTGTATGTTTGTTGAGAATAGAAAATGGATGCTATTAGGTGGTACTGTTTTAAAGATAGCTTTGAAGAAGAAGATAGATTAAATTTGGAACATTAGATGAGAATTTCGCAGTATTGATATTAAGACACATGATGAAACTTCTGATTTATAAATTTATAAAATGAGATTATTTATTAATGACAATTATTCTAGAGATGCACAGAAGCTATGTGAGACTGGATACATTGTAGAGTGACGATTTTTCCTTTTTATCTTTATTTTTCTGTCTCACTGGTGCAATGCCATTCTATACTTTTGTTTTATATATAAAAGGATGTAAAGACAATCAATTAAATTGAAGTTGAGATATAATAATTGCAAAAATGGATATGGAAGAAATATATGGAATTTTGTGATTAACTGATGCAACTTTCATGATTTGTAATTTGTAAGGGAAGATGGTTTCTTGCTGGTGGAATGCCATTTTATATTTCTGGTTTTATATATAAAAGGATGTAATGACAATTAATTAAATTGAGGTTGAGATATAATAATTGCAAAATTAACCTGGAAGAAACATATGGAACTTTGTGATTAACTGTTATAATTTTTATGATTTGTAATTTGTAATGGAAGATGGCTTATGTTCTTCTTTTTTGAAAAAAAAAAAAAGAATAGCAGTTTGTAGGCTCCACTATAATGAAATGTATGGACGACATTGAGGGACAAGGAAAAGAGATCTGCCTAGTAAACAATCGAGAGGAGAGAGAGAATCCAAGGACTTAATAATTAGAAAAGAAAATTAGGAATGACCCACCCTAATTGATTAGATGGTTAGAAGTGGTGGTGGGGAGGAGAAGCTGACATCGAGATGTGCAATCTTGATGCTCCGAGATTGCAGTTGATATTTTTGCCAGTGGATGGTCCATTCGGACCTAAACTGTCCCATAGAGATGGTGACAGGGAAGAGTATGTCTTGCTGATCTCAGGGACACCACAAAGTCCCTGATTGATCCAAGAGAATCTCTTCTTGCCGGCGACAAAAGCGCAGCCCAAAGCTGCTGAAATTGGGACAGCTCCGGAACGGGAGGAAAATGGAAAGAGAAAGTGTGTCTATCTGGAGAGGAAATTTTATTTAGACTGCCCCCCCCCCCCAATAAATCTAAATTGGAAAACAGAAGAAAATAAGCAGCGAAATTAAGCTGCATTGGACAGTGTGTTATCTTTTTTTTAAAAAAAATATGGATGGGATTTTCACAATTTTTCTAAAGTGAATGGATTAGTTTTTCTTCTATTTCTTTTTTTTAACCTATGGATTAAATTCCTTTTCTCTGTTTTTATATTATTGGCTTGGACAGGTTTTTCCTTTTTTCTATTTTGTTTCATTTAAGAATTTTGTCTTTTTTAAGCCTGGAATATAAAGAAAATATAAAAGGAATACAAAGAGGGTTGTAATATTAGGGAATAAGGAGAAGAGCATCGGTTGTTTATGCAGGTGCTCTCTGGTAGCTTTGTTGGCAGAGAGAAGTGAAAACAAAACTTTGTTTTGAAAGATTATAAATGAACTTCCATCAAATCTAATTAAAAAGCTTTGAATGCTAGAGTGGCAGTGTTTACTAGTTGGAAGAATGGCACAACATCAAAAATAAACCTTAACATTGCAAAAGATCATGTTTGAAATTCAAAAAGTATTAGAAACAACAGAGAAAATTGAGAAGAGATTGGAAAACAGAGTGTATAACAGCAAAATATGATGGACAACTTGAAGATGTTCATCAAATGGAAAAAGTGGAGGTTAGAGTTCTAAAAACTGAAGGGAAAAGTGAACTAAAAGACAAGATACCGTATTTTTCGGAGTATAAGACGCACCTTTTTTCTCCCAAAAAGAGGGCAAAAATCTGGGTGCGTCTTATACTCCGAATGTAGCTCCGCCCACCTCGTCCGCACATCGGTCTGGCGAGGGCGCAGGAGCTGGGCATGGGCACAGGACAGGCAGATCAGAGGCAGCTGGCTGATTGCCGGCTTGCCAGCTCTGCTGCTGGTTTCCTGGAGCACGCAGGCAGCGAAGGAAACCCGTGTGGTGGTCTCCTTCTTCTTCTGCCTCTGCACATTGAGGAGGCTGAGCAGCAGCAGCAGCAGCAGCAAGGAGAAGGTGGACCTCCCGAGCCATGAGAAGCAGCTGTCAGCGATGCCCTCGGGGTGAAGACGTTTCAAGCAGGGAAGGCTTGGCCCCCTCAGGAGCCGCTGCTTGAAAAGCGATCGTGGAAAGAGCCGCGCACCCTCCCCCTCCTCCGCAGACTCACCTTCTCTTTTTTTCTGGCCAGATCTGCCGCCTGAAACGGATCTGGCCAGGAGAGAAGGCGAGCCTGCGAAGGAGGAGGAGGGGGCTGCAGGAGAATCCCCTTTAAGCCCGCTCGCCCATAGGCAAAGACAATACACACACACACACACACCCCAATCTGAATCTGAATCCACTTTCCGCCCGCTCGCCCATAGGCAGAAGCAACACACACACACACCCCAATCCGAATCAGTCGTGATTTTTGGAGGGCAGCGGAAAGGGGATTCAGTTCCTCCGTGTTTTTTGATTTACTTGCAAACCAGGGTGTGAAAGGAGGGGGCAGGGAAGGCTGAGAGTCTCTGGGAGACTTATCCCCCTTTACCCTAAAGGTCAGCTCCAGCTTGACGACGGTGATGGCCAGGACGATCGCCAGCATGAACCAGCCCCCCCCTCTGCCTCCAAATTTGCAGCAGCTGCTGCTCCTCGTCTCTCCTGCCCATTTTGTGGAGTCGGGGGCCCTTTCCTCCTTCCCCATGAGTGCGGTGGCGGGGAAGGAGTCTCTGGTGGTGGCTGCAGCAGCAGATTTGCCGCTGCCAGTGGCTGGAGCGCAACCCTGGGCAGCCAGCTCCATTTCTCCCTTCTCCGAGCATGCCCTGTGGTGGTTGCAGCTGGGCGGCGGGGTTCTTGCCATCACTGCTGGTCCTGCTGCTGCCGTGAACGGACAGTAGCAGTGATGGCAAAAGCCCTGCCAGCGCCAGCAGTAACAAGACATACTCAGGGAAGGGAGAACCGGAGCTGGCAGCCCAGGGTTGTGCTCCAGCCACCACCGCTTCTGCTGCTGTGGCCACCAGAGACTCCTTCCTGCTGCAGCTCCCCTCTCTCTCCCTTTCCTCAGCCTCCACGCTATTTTTGGGGGGGGGGAAGCAAGCAGCTGCCAGGCAGGAGGACCACCACACTTTCCCAATGGGAGGGAGGTTGAAGGGGTGACTACCGGCACAAGAGAAAGACTTCAAAGTCAGTGGAGGTGATGTGTGGCTGGCATGCCTTGTTCCGACTTTCCCTGGGTGCAAAATGCTTTAAAAAATAAAGTTTTATATTTTTGGTTTTTTTTTAAAGGGCTAGGGGTACAGTTTTAAGACTTGTGCACTTCAAGTACCAGAGTTGAAGAGTTCTAAAAAGTATAATTGGTTGTAAACATTATTCTGCTATACTGATATTTTATTAAATAATATATTACCACACCATTTGGTTCAAAATACTTTTTTCCTTGATTTCCTCCTCTAAAATCTAGGTGCGTCTTATAGTTCGGTGCGTCTTATACTCCGAAAAATATGGTAATTGTTGATACCGACAGTGAACTGAGTGTGGTAGGAATTGGAAAGAGTGGAATATGGAAAGAGGAGTTAGATGGACAGGAGCTCTACCCCAGATTTCAAGATATAGAAGAAGAAAAAAGAGAAGAAATGATGGATTTAAGGAGAGAAACTTTGTTAGAAGCACTACTGATAACCAAAGATAAGCTGATCAAAGAAGCAGATGGAGGTTTCGAGATTATATAAGATATGCAACAAGCAACAAGCAGTGAAGAGAAGTCCACACAAATCTTATTAAGGAAATAACCAGAAGATTAATCCCACAAATGGCCAAAGACATAAGATATTACTGGAAAGACACAGGTTGATATATGAAAGCTTACAATAAAAAAATAGTTAAATTTAGTTAAACTTAGAGCATTATGTAAAAAATGAAGTGACAATGAATATAGTTAGATAAATAATTGATAAGGATAACAGTATACATATGTATTGGTTTGATAAGAAGAAATTTGATATGAAAATAAAAGAAAATTGGATATAAATTGTAAACAGTGATTTAGAAAGGAGGTCTAAAAATCTTGTTGTTAAATATAATACATTTTTATTTAGAATGATATTGGAAATAGCTAATGAAATGCCATTATGTGGTTGTGCTTTAAATTTTTGAATATTTTATATAAAAGGACATAAAAACAATTGTCAAATGAAAGTTGAGGAATGATGATAGTAACATATCTAAATATATTTGATTTAAAATATATAACTTGATATGAATTGTAGGTGATGACAGTGGAAGAGATACACAAAAGCTTTTTGTAACCAAGTGACACACTTTCTACAATATGTAATGGAAGATGATTTTGTAGTGTGTTTGTGTTTGTCTATGTTTATTCAAAAATAAAATATATAAAAAAAGAAATGGTGGTGGGATGTTTGTACCTTCAGACAGGCAAGATTCTAATAATGTACCCCTACAATAAATTAGATTTAATTCATTGTGTCATGTTTTCTGTCTGGTGTACCTGGGGCTAGGGCTGATATCAATTGAACAAAATGAAATTATGAAAAACTTGTCCTAATTATTATCTAATTATTATTATCTTGGATGTCCTGTGGAGGAGAAATGTGACTAATAGTGTTTTGCTAAATCAAGTAAATATATAATTGGCTCTGAACTTGATGAGAAATTAGAATGTGAAATTGTCCAAATACATCTGCAAACCTAAGCTTTTGGATCATTCCATATCAAGTGGTCTGATTTCAGAAAGGTGTTCCCGCTGTTGCTGTTATTACGCGTAAAGTTTCACATTTATCATACCTTTCCTTCCAGAGATATAAAAAGGCAAACTTTAACCTTTTTTATTATTATATTCGCAAACTTCTACAGGCAACTCTTCCTGTCCTTTGCAAAGATTGACAAACCCCTGACAGACCTCCCGAAAACAGGGAGCCCAGGAACGAAAACTCATCCAGGACAACCCCTACAGTGGGACTTAACCTGCCAAGAGGCATTCAAAACACTAAAAGAAATGTTTGCAAAGGAGCCGGTACTGAAGCATCCTGACCCCGAGCAACCTTTCATGACCCAGGCAGATGCCAGCAACATGGCAGTGGGAGCGGTGCTACTCCAAAGAAACAACCAAGGAAACTTACAACTCTGCACCTACACCTCCTGCAAGCTCACAGACACAGAGAGACGACAGGCCGCATGGGAAAAGGAGACTTTCGCAGTGAGTCGGCACTGCTAACCTGGAGACACCTGTTGGAAGGAGCCAGAAACCGTTGGTCTGGACCGACCACAAAAATCTGGAAGCATTTAGAACCCCACAGAAACTATCACCCAAACAAGTACAATGGGCTCAATACTTCAACCATTTTGATTTTGTCTTAAAGCACATGGGAGAAACTTTCTAGCTGATGCCCTCACCCGCATGCCTCAGTACATATGCGATGGGAGCACATAGTAGACGCCATTATTCCTTCTCCTCAAACAGCTGCCCAAGTAACCACCAGGCGGCAACGCCATGACCAGTGAGGCCAACCCACAAGCGACCTAACCACAAGTCCATGCCGCTCACTACTTTGAACAGTGTGAGTCCTGTGCTACTGTTATCCACCTAGAACACTATGGGCACTTCTACCCATCCCCCAGAATCATGGTGAATGACATCACAGAAGGTCTAGAGGGAGAAGCAAAGGAATGGCTAGCAGACCCCTGGTTCAAAAAAACAAACAAACACATCTTGACGAAAAGAGATGACCTTGCATGGAAGGGAATGAAACTCTATGTTCCAGGATCCCTACATACCCTAATTCTCCAGAGGAGCCACGACGCCAAACCAGCAGGCCACTTTGGGTTTCCAAAGACTTTGCACTTAGCCCGGAGGCAATTCTGGTGGCCTGGCATAAAGAAAGATGTGGATAGTTACGTGAAAAGTTGCACCATCTGCGCCACAATGAAGAGATGACTGGGAAAAACCCCCGGACTGCTGAAAACAATGGCAGAGCCAACGAGGCCATGGGAGGACATTGCAATGGACTTTATAGTAGAGTTGCCAAAAAGTGGGGGAAACACAGTGATTTGGACTGCAATAGACCTGTTCTCTAAGCAGGCACACTTCATACCCTGTAGCGGACTACCCTTGGCTCACAAGCAGGCTGAACTGTTTGTGAAGCATATCTACCGACTGCATGGAGTACCTCAAAGAATCATCTCAGACAGAGGGGTCCAGTTCATGGCTAAGTTCTGGAGGGAGTTCCTGCGGTCCATTGGGTCATCTCAGGGTCTTAGTTCAGCTTTTCATCCGAGCACTAATGGGGCAGCAGAGAGACTGAACGCCATGATAGAGCAGTACCTGAGGTGCTACGTGAACTATCAGCAGTCTAAATGGGCAGACCTTTTATCTTTTGCTGAGGTTGCGTGCAATAATGCAGTTCACAGTAGCACAGGACTCACACCATTCAAAATAATGAGCGGCATGGACTTTGTCCCAATGCCTGAGTATCCAAGGGACCCTCCCTCCTCAGTCAGCTTGACTGATTGGATGTCGATGCTGAAAACTTGGGAAAATGTCAAGAAACCACTGGCTAAAGTGGCACAGGTGAAACAGGCAGATAAACACCGGGCTCCGGAATGCCCATTCTGGGTGGGAGAGAAGGTTTACCTCTCCACAAAATACTTGAGATTAAAACTGCCTAGTAAGAAACTGAGCCCGACATTTGTGGGACCATTCCCCATAATAAAGCTCATCAACCCAGTCACAGTGCAATTGAAACTGCCTCAATTGCTGGGGAAGATACACCAATCGTTTCATAGCAGCCTCTTGAAACTCGTGCACGGATCCACCCTGCGACCACTACCCCGGGCATCCCCAGGCCCTATGGTCATAGGAGGCCAAACCCATTATGAAGTTCAATGAATCCTTGATTCAAGGTGGCACAGGAGACAACTCCAATACTTAATCAAGTGGAAGGGCTACCCCTTATCGGAGGCATTTTGGCTGAAAAGTAGAAATATCCAGGCTGATCGCGTTATGGCAAAATTCCATGCAGAAAATCCAAGCAAGCCTGGGGGAGGGACACATCCCTAAGTTATATACTTGTACTCAAATTGTCGCTTTCGGTAAGTGAGGGGAGCCGGTTGTCAACTGCTAAAGCGTTGCCATAACTATTATCAGGATGGCAAGGGAGGGGAAATTCCATGCATGCCTTCAGCCAGAGTGGACTTCTGCAACCTAGTTGGAGAATATGAGTTATAACACATGCAGAAGGGAGGGGATACAAAGGTAAAGTTCAAACGCAATGAAGTGATAGCAGTTTTGGCTCCACCGGAGCTCAAGCCAGAATGTTGATCCTAATAAATGATGGGATTTCTTTTCAACATTGTCTCGAGGCTTGTAAATTAATTAGGTTGTCTTCTGGGAGCTTCACACCGGTATTAAATAATAATTAATTTATTAAATAATATATTACTACATCATTTGGTTCAGAATACTTTTTACTTGTTTTCCACCTCTAAAATCGAAGTGCGTCTTATAGTTTGGTGCCTCTTAGACTCCGAAAAATACAGTAGATAAAACAGAAAGTAAAAAGTAAAATGATCTGGTAAACAAAGAAATGGAAGAGGCCAATATAAATTTAGAGATGGAGAGATCAATGTTAGATTCTAGATTCTAGATAAATCTTGGATTCCAAATTATAGCAGAACCTAAGGAGGAAAATCTTCCAAAGTTAATGGCAGAACTCCTGGCTGAACTTCTGCAAAAAAGCAAGCAGGAAGTGGAAAATGACTTGGACGAAGTGTATAGTCTTGAACCGAAGGAGACCACAGTCCCTCAGACAACTGGGTGTGAATCTCTCTGCGTGAGATGGGGCCTAGGGAGGCAGTTGGGCATGTTAGTTGTATACCTGGCTCCTCGCTATACAACAGCAGCCCTGCCCGAGCTCCTAGAGGTGATAGCCGAGGCGGCAGTTGAGACCCCCAGACTGGTAGTCATGGGGGACTTTAACTTGCCGTCGGCGGGCGAAGCCTCTGGAGCAGCTCGGGAGATCATGGCTTCCATGACGGCCATGGACCTGACCTAGGTAGTTTTAGGCCCTACTCATGAGGGGGGAAACACGCTGGATATGATCTTTGTCTCAGGACAGTGGAGTTATGATCTGGGGATAGGGGATTTAGCCATCACTCCCTTGTCATGGACAGATCACGCTCTCCTTCGGCTAGACTTTCCAATCGCTTCACCTCACCGCGGGGAGGCGGAACCAGATACTCCTAGATGGTTTCACCCCAGGCTTCTAATGGACCTGGAAGGATTCCAGAGGGATCTTGGGCCAATTCCTGTGACCCTGCCTCGCGACTCGACTGAGGACCTAGTGGCCGCATGGTTGAGTGCGGCCACGGGGGCCTTGGACCGAGTCGCGCCCTTGCGGCCTCTCTTGCGGCGTTGAACTACCCAGGCTCCCTGGTTTACTGAGGAGCTTCGGGGGATGAAGCGCCACAAGAGACGCCTAGAGAGCAGATGGAGATCCTCTCGCTCCGAAGCCGACCGAACACTAGTGAGAACCCATATTAGGGCTTACTTGGTGGCGCTTAGGGTGGCCAAACGGGAGTACTGTGCCACCCTTATTGCATCCGCAGATAACCGCCCTGCCGCCCTGTTTGGGGTGACCCGCTCCCTCCTTCATCAGAGGCCGCGGGAAGCCCCTTTACAAGGGCGAGCAGAGGAATTTGGGATTTATCTGCAGGAGAAAATCACTCGGATTCGGAATGAGCTACCCTCCATCGTCAGTGGTCCTGTGGGACTGTCCGAGACTAGTGTTGAGGTTCCTTCTTGGGAGGAGTTTGACTTTGTTACCACCGAGGATATGGACAGGTTGTCAAGGAAACTTAGGGCGACCACATATTTATTGGACCTGTGTCCCTCCTGGCTTGTACTGGCATCCTGGGAGACGGCACGAGGCTGGCTCCAGGGCATTGTCAACGCATCTTTGAGTGAGGGGTCCATACCTGCTGTCTTGAAAGAGGCGGTAGTGAGGCCCCTCCTCAAGAAGCCGTCCCTGGACCCGGCATTATTAGAGAACTATCGTCCGGTCTCCAACCTTCACTTTTTGGTGAAGGTTGTTGAGAGTGTGGTAGCCCAACAGTTTCCGTGACACCTGGAGGAAGTTGATTATCTAGACCCGCGCCAGTCCGGTTTCCGACCCGGTCACAGTACCGAGACGGCATTGGTCGCGTTGGTTGATGATCTCTGGAGGGCGCGGAATAGAGGTTATTCCTCTATCCTAGTCCTATTAGACCTCTCAGCGGCTTTTGATACTATCGACCATGGTATCCTATTGCGTCGACTGGGGGGGTTGGGGCTGGGAGGCACCGTTTTGCGGTGGTTCTCGTCCTACCTCTCTGGTCGGTCGCAATATGTGTTGACGGGAGGGCAGAGGTCGACCTCGAGGCCCCTCGTATGTGGGGTTCCTCAGGGGTCGGTCCTCTCGCCCCTCCTTTTCAACACATATATGAAGCCGCTGGGTGAGATCATCCGTGGCTTTGGGGTGGAGTACCATCTGTATGCTGATGATACTCAGTTGTACATATCCACCCCAGACCACCCCAACAATGCCGTCGAAGTGCTGTCCCGGTGTTTGGAGGCCATACGGATCTGGATGGGTGGTAACAAACTCAAGCTCAACCCTGCCAAGACTGATTGGCTGTGGTTTCCGGCACCCCGGTTCAGCCAGATTACTCCAACTCTGGCCATTGGGGGCGAAACACTGGCCCCCGTGGAGAGGGTGCGCAATTTGGGTGTCCTCCTGGATCCCCGGCTGTCCATGGAAGACCATGTGGCAGCCGTGGCCAGGGGGGCGTTTCATCAGGTACGCCTGATGCGCCAATTGCGCCCCTTACTGGACCGGGCTGCCCTTCGCACAGTCACTCAAGTTCTCGTGACGTCCCGAGTCGACTACTGTAATGCTCTCTACATGGGGCTTTTCTTGAGGTGCACCCGAAAGCTACAGTTAGTCCAAAACGCAGCCGCGCGTGTGATTATGGGAGCCACTAGATGCTCCCACATAACACCGATCCTGCGCGAGCTGCATTGGCTTCCTGTGGTCTTTCGGGTGCGCTTCAAGGTCTTGACAACCATCTTTAAAGCGCTCCATGGCTCGGGGCATAGTTATTTGCGAGACCGCCTCTTGCCCCATACATCCCTTAGACCGATACGCTCCCACAGAGAGGGCCTTCTCAGGGTGCCGTCGGCCGGGCAATGCCGACTGGCGACACCCAGGGGAAGAGCCTTCTCTGTGGCGGGTCCAGCTTTTTGGAACGACCTAACCCCCGAATTACGCACCATCACCGACCTCCACTTCTTCTGCCAATGTCTAAAGACATACCTATTCCAACAAGCCGGCCTAGCCTAACCTCCCATGGGGACTTTTAGATAGTTTTAAATTGGGTATTTTAAAATTGGGTTTTTAGCATAGGATATGACGGTTTAATTTATTTTAAATTGTGTATTTATTTTTGTACTCTGTATGTTTTTTAAATTTCCTGTGCGCCACCCTGGGTCCTTTGCGGAGAAGGGCGGGATATAAATGTAAATAAACTAAACTAAAACTAAACTATAGGGTCCACACAAACTATGCACACAGACACAAACTTCCAAGAGAAATGCATGTAAGATTTACAAGAAAAAAGACAAGAGATGAAGTCTACAGCAAAACAAGAGAAGAGTCTTTAGTTTATAAGGAAAAAGAAATCATAATATTAAAGCAGATATCAAAATGGATAAGGGAACAGAGAAGAAATTACCATTTCCTATCGACCCAACTGCTCAAATACAGAATGATGTTTAAATGGCTTATCCCTGAGGGGATGCTAATAACCTGGCAGGAAAAAAAATATTCCACATTATCTTGCTGGAAAAGGCACAGGAATTTTATGATCACTATATAATAGGAGAAGATGAACAAGATAGTAGAGAGGAAGCAGAAAATAAGAGTCAGGAACAACAGACATCAGAGGAAAAACTTACGGAGCATGCTATAAGGAACCGAAGGGAAACAGAATGACAGGAGAGAGAAGGAGCCAGGACAAGAACACAAACCGAGACAAGACCAAGGAAAGGACCAAAACCAGCATATAAATAAGATAGAAGATGAAATAAAGATGATATCCTTGAACATCAATGGTATCAACTCACCAGCCAAGAGAAAACAAACATTAACAAGACTCAAAAGGCAGAATATGGATATTGTCTGCCTACAGGAGATGCATATCAAAGAAAAATATGGTAATATTCTAGAATGCCCCAAATTAGGAAAGCTGCATCTGGTGTTAGCAGAGATGCTAACACAAGATGCTAAGAAAAGGGGGATTGCGGTATACATAAAAGATTGGTTAAATTCGAGGAAAATATTTAGTGATAGAGAAGGCAGATTTTTAATGATGGAAATAACAACAAATCAAAAAAGAATTATGCTGGTGACAATCTATGCTCCAAATATAAACCAAAAAGAATTCCATAATAAATTACACAAGAAAATAATTGAATCTGATTGGGAAAATGTCTGTATAAAAGGTGATTTCAATGCGGTGGCAGACAACAAAATAGATTATAGGAATACAAAGAAGAAGAAGAAAGAAAATATGACAACTACCGAGTACCTTTTTTGAAATGGTGGAAGAGTTAAATTTAAGGGATTCATGGAGACAGATAAATAAATTTAAAAAAAGACAGTACACTTTCTTTTCCCATCCACACAATTCATGGTTGCAAATCGATATGGCATGGATGAACCCAGAACTGATCAATAACATAGAACAGGGGTCCCCAACCCCCCGGGCCGCGGACCGGTGCCGGTCCGTGGCTGGGTAGGAGCCGGGCCGCAGGGCCGGAGAGGAGGAGGAGGGAGGAGGGGGCAGCCCCCTGGGCAGAGCGTGTGGGAGAGCGCAGGCGGGGCTTTTCGCGCGGTTGGGGTGCGCCTCTTCCTCCACCTTTTTCGACGGTGGGACTCCTGCGCGCCGCAGCAACAGCCCTCCCTACCGCCCGCGGATTCCCTTCCTCCCTGCCCCCCCCGAGCTTCCCCAACCGGCATGCCACCTGGTCTTCTTCCAGGGGCTGCAGAGGTTCCTCCCCCCCACCCCCACCCCACGGAGCCTTCTCAGCTCCTGGAAGGAGCCTGACCGAGCGCACGAGGGACCAAGTGTGGCAGTGGCCGCCCAGGCGGGGCAGGCTAAGGCTAGTGAACGAGTCGAGCCGGGCTGAGGAGACTCCAAGGTGGGGGGGGACGGGATGGGACAACGACAGACCGACAGAGAGAGGCATAGACACAGAGAGAGACAGGGTGGGAGGGAATCAGAGAGAGTGACACACACACACACACACACACACACACACACAGAGGGAGGGAGAGAGGGAAAGATAAACAGAGGCACAGAATGAGTGATTAAGTGCCTGAATGCGAGACAGACAGACACACACACACACACAGAGTGACAGAGATGGGCGGACGAAGGAGAGAGAGACAGAAAGAAAAAGAGAGAAAGAGAAAGAAAGAAAAAGAAAGTGGGAGAGAGAAAGTAAGAGAGAGAGAAAAAAAGACACAGAGAAAAAGAGAAAGAAAGAGACAAAGGAAAGAAAGAGAAAAAGAAAGAGAGAAAGAGAAAGAGAGGGAAAGAAAAAGAGACAGAAAGAGAAAGAAAGAGAGGGAGAGAGAAAGAGGGAAAGAGAAAGAGAGAAAGAGAAAGAAATAAAGAGAGAGAGAAAGAGGGAAAGAAAGAAAAAATGAGAGAGAAAGAGGGAGAGAAAGAGAGAAAGAAAGAAAGAGAGAGAGAAAGAGAAAGAAATAAAGAAAGAGAGAGAAAGAGAAAGAAAGAGGGAAGGAAAGAAAGACAGAGAAAGAAAGAGAGAGAGAGAAAGAGAGAAAGAAAGACAGAAGGAAAGAAAGAAAAAGAAAGAGAGAGAGAGAGAGAGAGAGAGAGAACTTATGACCACAATTGAGCCCAAAAGTTTGGTTGCTAACCAAGACCATTGTTAAGTGAGTTTCACATTTTCCAAATTGGTCACGCCCACCCAGTCACATGACTGCTGAGCCACTCAGCCGGTCCGCAGAGTTTTCTTTAAAATGAAACCGGTCCCTGGTGCAAAAAAGGTTGGGGACCCCTGACATAGAAGATATGGAGATTTTCCCAAATACATGGACAAACCACTAATGGTAAAATGGAAAGGTCAGAGGATAAAATTCAGATGGACGCTAAATCAGAGAATTGTAAAAGAAAAACCATATATACAAATGATGGATAAGGAATTAGATATTTTCTTTAAGGAAAACAAGAAAGATCAAGCAACACTACAAAACCTTTGGGATACCACAAATGCCTATGTGCGGGGTCTAACAATAGCATATGAGGCAAGGAGAAATAAGGAAAAAAGGAAACACAAACATTATTACAGGAGAACCCTAAAAAGTTGGAGACTGTGTTACAGAAAGAATCACAAAATACTAAAACCAAAGAAGAGAGAGATTTGGTGAAATATAAAATCAATCTTAGAGAAGAAGAAATGATACGTGATATAAAAATGGTGAAACAAAACTATTTCGAAACAGCAAATAAACCAGGTAGATGGCTGCCCCACAAATTGAAGAAAGAAAAAAAAAGAAAAAGCTAATACAGCAATTACAGGATGAACATGGGAATTTGTTCCGTAAGACGGAAGCAAAAAAAATGTAAAATCCAAAACTTTTTTCAAACTCTATACAGTCAGGAAAACATCTCAGAAAATGAACTGCAAAATTATTTACAGGAGACAAACCTACCAAATATTTCAGAGGAAGCAAGAGAAATGCTAAATGAGAAAATAACTAACAGAGATAAAGGAGGCAATTAAGAAACAAACAAACAACAACAACAAAAACCCGGAACAGATGGGATTCCCGCAGAGATATACAAAATATTTCAAGAAACTTTTGAGGAAATCATGTTAAAATTGTACAATGGAGTATTAGAACAAGCAAAAATGCCAAGTTCATGGACTAAGGCATTTATAACATTCCAAAAGAAGAAACAGACAATCAATTGATCCAAAACTATAGGCCAATCTCACTGCTAAATGTTCACTATAAAATATTTATGATGATTATTGCAGAAAGACTTAAAAATATTAAATAAAATTATTCATTCGGATCAAAATGGATTCCTACCCAAGAGACAATTAAGAAATAATACAAGAATTATAATGAATGTATTAGAAGTATGAAGCACATCCAGAGAAACAATTGGCATTAGTATTGGTAGTCACGGAAAAAGCTTTTGATTATTTAAATTGCCAGTTTCTTATTACACAATTAGCTATTATGAAATTTGGAGAAAAAATTATTAGAATGATTAAGGCAATATATTCAAACCAGAGAGCTAAAATAATGGTGAATGGAGATCTACAAAGTCACTATAAATAAAGCAGTCAGACAAGGATGCCCACTATCTCCTCTTCTATTTATCCTCTTATTGGAGGTTTCCCTAATACAGACTAGGGAAAAAGATGAAATAAAAGGGTTAAAAACTAAAAAAGAAGAATACAAAACTCAGGCATTTGCAGATGATATGGTTTTTATAATAGAAGACCCCCTTGAAACAGGGAAATATTAATTCAAAAAGTAGAGAAATTTGGGGAAGTTGCAGGCTTAAAAATAAATAAAAAGAAAAGAAAAATAATTACTAAAAATCTTACACAAAGGCAAAATGAGAAATTAGAGAGAGTATTGGAAATGCAAATAGTTAAAAAGGTAAAATATCTTGGAATCTGGCTAACGGCTAAATGTTCTACCATAAAAGAAGACAATTATTCAAAAGTATCACAACAAATACAAAAGGACTTGGAAAATTGGGCTAAATTTACAATTATTGCTGATTGGAAGAATTGTGACCATAAAAATGAATATCCGACCAAAATTTTTATTTCTATTCCAAACTGTGCCAGTAAAATTAGGGGGGGGGGGGGGGAATTTTCATGGAACTAAATAAAATAATTTTAAATTTTATTTGGCTGGGGGGGAAACCTAGGATAAAATTAAAATTACTACAGGACTCTAGAATCAAAGGAGGATTTGACCTCCCAGATTGGGAGCTTTACTACCAGGCAGCAGTGGTAATGGCTCAAAGAATGGATAGTACTCCAAAATAAAAGAATATTGACAATAAAGGGTCATGATTTACCGCTGTGCTGGCATGCTTTTATCTGGGAGAGAAAGAGTAAAGCCCATAAATATTTCCAGAGGCATCAGGTAAGAGGGGCCTTACTAAAAATATGGATGAAAATCAAAAGAAACATCTACACAAAAATTCCCAGATGGATATCAATCATGGAAGTAATTATCTACCCCAATGTAATAGATTCGAACAGGATATTGACATATTTATTTATTTATTTAAATTTATATCCCGCCCTTCTCCACAAAGGACCCAGGGCGGCGCACAGGAAATTTAAAAGACATACAAAATACAATAAATATAATTTTAAAAACTATTAAATAACCCTATCCTGCGCTAAAACCAAATTTTAAAAACCCAATTTAAAACTACCTAAAAGTCTCCATGGGAGGTTAGGCTAGGCCGGCTTGTTGAAACAAATATGTCTTACGACATTGGCGGAAGAGGCGGAGGTCGGTGATGGTACGTAATTCAGGGGGTAGGTCATTCCAGAGGGCTGGACCCGCCACAGAGAAGGCTCTTCCCCTGGGTGTCGCCAGTCGGCATTGTCCGGCCGACAGCACCCTGAGAAGGCCCTCTCTGTGGGAGCGTATCGGTCTAAGGGATGTATGGGGCAGGAGGCGGTCTCGCATATAACTAGGCCCCGAGCCATGGAGCGCTTTAAAGATAGTTGTCAAAACCTTGAAGCGCACTTGAAAGGCCACAGGAAGCCAATGCAGCTCGCGCAGGATCGGTGTTATGTGGGAGCATCTAGTGGCTCCCATAATCACCCGCGCGGCTGCGTTTTGGACTAGCTGTAGCTTTCGAGCGCACCTCAAGGTTAGCCCCATGTAGAGAGCATTACAGTAGTCGACTCGGGACGTCACGAGAGCTTGAGCGACTGTGCGAAGGGCAGCCCGGTCCAGTAAGGGGCGCAATTGGCGCATCAGACGTACCTGATGAAACGCCCCCCTGGCCACGGCCGCCACATGGTCCTCCATGGACAGCCGGGAATCCAGGAGGACACCCAAATTGCGCGCCCTCTCCACGGGGGCCAGTGTTTCGCCCCCAATGGCCAGAGTCAGAGTAATCTGGCTGAACCGGGATGCCGGAAACCACAGCCACTCAGTCTTGGCAGGGTTGAGCTTGAGTTTGTTACCACCCATCCAGATCCGTACGGCCTCCAAACACCGGGACAGCACTTCGGCGGCATCGTTGGGATGGTTTGGGGTGGATATGTACAGCTGAGTGTCATCAGCGTACAGATGGTACTCCACCCCAAAACCACGGATGATCTCACCCAGCGGCTTCATATATGTGTTGAAAAGGAGGGGCGAGAGGACCGGCCCCTGAGGAACCCCACATAAGAGAGGCCTCGAGGTCGACCTCTGCCCTCCCGTCAACACATATTGCGACCGACCAGAGAGGTAGGAGGAGAACCACCACAAAACGGTGCCTCCCAGCCCCAACCCCCCCAGTCGGTTCAATAGGATACCATGGTCGATGGTATCAAAAGCCGCCGAGAGGTCTAATAGGACTAGGATAGAGGAATAACCTCTATCCCGCGCCCTCCAGAGATCATCAACCAACGCGACGAATGCCGTCTCGGTGCTGTGACCGGGTCGGAAGCCAGACTGGCGCGGGTCTAGATAATCAACTTCCTCCAGGTGTCGCGGAAACTGTTGGGCTACCACACTCTCAACAACCTTCACCAAAAAGTGAAGGTTGGAGACCGGACGATAGTTCTCTAATAATGCTGGGTCCAGGGACGGCTTCTTGAGGAGGGGCCTCACTACCGCCTCTTTCAAGACGGCAGGTAAGGACCCCTCACTCAAAGATGCGTTGACAATGCCCTGGAGCCAGCCTCGTGTCGTCTCCCAGGATGCCAGTACAAGCCAGGAGGGACATGGGTCCAATAAACATGTGGTCGCCCTAAGTTTCCTTGACAGCCTATCCATATCCTCGGTGGTAACAAAGTCAAACTCCTCCCAAGAAGGAGCCTCAAGACTAGTCTCGGACAGTCCCACAGGACCACTGGCGATGGAGGGTAGCTCATTCTGAATCCGAGTGATTTTCTCCTGCAGATAAATCCCAAATTCCTCTGCTCGCCCTTGCAGAGGGGCTTCCCGCGGCCTCTGATGAAGGAGGGAGCGGGTCACCCCAAACAGCGCGGCAGGGCGGTTATCTGCGGATGCAATAAGGATGGCACAATACTCACGTTTGGCCACCCTTATCGCCACTAAGTAAGCCCTAAACATAAAAGGAGTTATTGGATGGGCAAGGAAAACCTAAAACAAATCAGGAGTTAAAATTACAGGGAATTGATTAGGCTGGTGGCCATATTTACAAATTCAAACAAGATACAAAAGGACTTAGAACAGTACGGATTTCAAAATGAACAACAAAAATTGGAAAAAATAGTAACAGGAACAGAAGAAAAAATGATTACAAAAAGATACAATTGTTTCTTAAAATTCAAAATGGAGGAGGAAACCGTGAAGGAAACAATGATAATTTGGGCTAAAAACTTGGGGTACAATATTGAATTGGAGCACTGGGAAAAATTATGGGGGAAAAAATATAAATTAATATTGTTGGCATCCTATAAAGAAAACATTTACAAAATGTTTTATAGGTGGCATTTACCGCCGGCGAGATTGGCCAAAATGTTCCCAAATAGATCTCCAAACTGTTGGAAATGTAATCACCAACAGGAAACCTGTTATCATATGTGGTGGACATGTCCAAAAGCCAAATAATTCTGGACAAAAATTCAAAAATGGTTAGAAGAAATAATAGAACAAAAAATTGACATGAACCCTGAGTTGTTTCTTCTAGGAATAATAATATATATATATTAGTAAGGATATCCAATATATAATGCTTCATATACTCACTGCTGCCAGAATCTCATTTGCCCAAAGTTGGAAACCAAAAACCATTCCCTCAAATGCAGAAATCATAAAAAAGGTGCTAGAATGCTCAGAAAGAATGTTCCTCTTATCCCAGGATTCTACCAGAATAGTTCCAGGGACGCTCCAAAAAGTTGTTCCCCCCCCAAAGGGTGCAGAGGCTAGTCGCCACTTATGGTAGATGTCAGTCTGCTACTGCACATGATGTGCCACTACACCTGAAGTGATAGTCTTGGAGGGAAATCTGCCTGAGTGCAGTGTGGCACCCGCTGAAAATTGAAGTGCTGCCACCAGTTTGTTTAAGTTTTAATGCAACCTCACATCAGCTACCGGGATTCTCTCCTGCATCTGGTGTAGCCATAATAAGGAGACAAGGTTGAAGAACGAAGCTGCAATTGCCAATTGAACCACCCATGCTGCTGTTGAGTGGGCCCACTGCAAGGATTGGTCTGCCCCTTTGTCCTCTGTTTTTAAGTTGTCCCCTGGATCACCAGGCACGGGAGACGGGGATTGCAAGACTGCTACTAGAGCATCCACAGTTGGCACTTGGAGGATCTGATGAAATTGGGAGCCACATTTTAGAACCATTTGTCCGCTGATGAGTTGGGCCCCTCTGGATTCCGAGCGGTGTTGTGTTGCATGCCTTAAAGAGTGGTGACTTAAAAAGGCTAGGCTGGAATAGTCCAGTGAAAGCTGGCTGCTCCGGAGTTAAGTCCTCATCCTCAGTGAGGTCCAACTAACGGAGGCAGTGAGGAGACAAAAAAACAACAGGCCCAGATGGAATACCTGTAGAATTCTAGAAAAACATACAAGAACCAATAGAAACAGTAATGTTAGATCTGTACAATAAAGCACTTACAAAAGCCAAATTACCAAAAACATGGACGGAAGCATATGTAACACTCATACCTAAAGAAGATTCAGATCACCAACAAATAAAAAATTACAGACCAATTTCATTACTGAACACAATTTTGACCCGTGGGGTCAAAATGAGCACAAGAACGGTGAGCAAAAATCCCAGACCACACGGGGGGACCTAGTGAATGACCTGCAGAGAGCTGGGACCAAAGTAACAAAGGCTACCATCAGTAACACACTATGCAACCAGGGATTCAAATCCTGCAGTGCCAGACGTGTCATACAGCAATACGGGCTCTTAATCATCTGCCTATAGTAGTATATGTCACCTTATTCCCCAGGGATCCCAGCTGGAAAGAAACAAGCATGATTCTGTCATTCTGGTCGACAATGTTCTTTTGAGATAAAGTCTCAGAGCCCTCCTCACGTCCAAGGTGTGTCATTTTTTATCTAAAGATGAGAAGGATCTGGACAGAAATTGGGCAGAATCAATTCCTGAGATCGATGAAAGCAACAGCACACCTTGGGTATGAAGAAGGGGTCCAGCCTTAAAACCACTCTGTCATGGTGAAATATACATAAATCATCCCTGGTAGACAATGCCTGTAGTTTAGATATTCACCTCGAAGAGGTGATGGCCACAAAAAAGGCAACTTTGAGTATAAGGAACCAAAGAGACACCTTCCATAGGGGTTCAAAGGGTTCACCTGTTAGAGCATCCAAAACCTTGTGTAAATCCTAAGAAGTGTTCCCTTCGTGCCTGCATCTGGTGGTTGTAACTCCCGAGAGGATTTCTCCAACTGTTCCCTTCGTGCCCACTCCCTCGGACCACCGATGATGAACCGGTTTTTCCTCAGGTTTTTCCCCCAAAGTGATATCCACCAAAAGTTCCATCACTGACCTGGTTTCTTCCTTCTTGTCAGTTTTTGGAACACCCGGATCAAACGCGGTAGCCCCCAGGGTTCCTTCTTCTCCAAGGTCCGACATTTGTTTGAGGTTAATGGTTTTATTACACTCCCTGCTGAAGTTGTTAGCTCAGAGCTGAGTGTGAAGTGATTCCTTGCTTTTTGTCAGGCCTGCTTCCTCCATTAATCAAGAAAGACCACGCTCAAACCCATTTTGAAGGTTTAAGGTTACTTTTACTGATTATGAAAAGACAGCAGCGAAAGTGAAGCAAGGAATGAGATAATTGGGCGCGCAGCATACATATCAAAGCATTATTTATTTATTTATTTGTATTTGTACCCCGCGCCCATCTCCCACCAGGGGACCCGGGGCGGCGCACAGGAAAATTAAAAACATAGATATACAAATATACAAAATACAAAAACCTATTAAAACTATATTAAACCCCATCCTGCGCTAAAACCTCATTAAAACCCCCCAAATTAAAGCATTGATCACTAAAAGCCAGTTCAGAGTCATGCCAGGCCGGCTAGATGAAAAAAGTGCGTTTTTAGGCGCTGGCGGAACAGGCGGAGGTCAGAGATTACTCAGAGTTTGGGAGGTAGATCGTTCCAGAGGGCTGGGCCCGCCACAGAGAAGGCCCTTCCCCTGGGGGTCGCCAACCGGCATTGCCCGACCGACGGCACCCAGAGAAGCCCCTCTCTGTGGGAGCGAATCGGACATAGGGACGTATGGGGCCGCAAATGGTCACGCAGGTAACTAGGCCCCATGCCATGGAGCACCCATCCCATATACCCCCTGACCCCCAAGATATCATCCAATGCAGGATCCTCCACAATGTCAGGTGGGCAGCACGTCCAGGAACATCATCAGAATGGAATGTGAGACCGTTACCCTTGGCAATATCAAGTCCTGGCTCCAAACACCTCCAGCACACTTAATGTCCAATACCCACAGCCCCTCCCTCCCCCGTTTCAATGGCAGCCGAAGCAAGCAATAAAGCGGAGGCTGACAGGACGTTTCTGCTGCCTTCCCTTTTGCTGCCTATCTGGCTGGTATACCCAAATTCAGACCTCCTGAAGGAAGACCCGTAATCCTGACCCCGGAAGGAGGACCCATAGTCTTGAGCATGGAAGGTAGAACGCCGGGGTAAGGTGCAGCCCTGAAGATGCCCTTCCTTGGAGCAGTGGGAAGCACCTTCCGCTTGTCCTTACCCTCCACGAGGAAGGGGTCGAGAGCAGTACCAAATAAAGACCCCCCAGCAAAGGCGCTGAAGCCAAACGCCACTTGTGGAATATGTCTGCCTGCCACTGACGTAGTCAAAGCAGTCTACGGGATGCCACAGATGACGCTATAGCCCTAGAGGCAAACCTGGCTCCTGACAAGGTGGCATCCGATGAGAATGGGGCGTTGACTTACCTGATATGCCCCTTCTCAAGGCAGGTAGAGACAGTGGTCATGCATGAGTTAACTCAAGCCAGTAACCAATAAAACTGAGTCTACCAAAGTGATATCATCATCTCTGGGGAGTGTCTTCCCACTTTTCATGACAAAGGAGATAAGTAGACTGCTGTGCGTTAATTGAGTGTTCTCGATTCTTGAAGGCATAGACTATCACTCTGACTTCCCTTCGCGAACTAGGCCAGATCTAGAAAGGATGATGGGGCGTATCAGGTAAGCCAACACCCCGTTTTCCAACATTGGTGGAGACAGTGTTTATGTGTGGGATGTACCAAAGCTAGGCATGTCCCAGGGAGGGTAGAAGACTGGTCTAGGAGCTGGAAGAAGGGAGCACTTGCTGCAGCACTCGTCGACCGAAACCCACATCTGCTGAAGCATATCTATCAACCTTGTAATGACAGATGAAAGGTGTAGGAGTAGTCTATGTGGCTGCCCTCCAGATCTCTCCACTGAAGCCTGTGTTGCCCATGCCACTGATGTGGCTGCACTGCGCATAGAGTGTGCCGTGATGTTTGATGGAGGAGTGAGATGGTGTGCCGGATAAGCTCTGGATATGGCCGACCTGATCCATTGGCCAACCATTGATGGAGAGACCTTAAGCCTTTTATTGGTGGGATGGAAAGAAATGAAAAGCGCTTCAGTGGTTCTGAAGGTGGCCATCTTGGCAATATAGATCTTAAAAACGTGTCACACGTCTAACATGTGCCATTTGCGTTTAAGTCTGTGGGGGGGATTGGGGCAGAAATTTGGAAGAGTAAGGTCTTGGAAACAATGAAAGGTCGAATTTCTCTTTGGAACAAAAGCAGGATCAAGTCATAGGACCACACAGTCAGGGTGGAATACACACAGGTCAGAATGGGTGAAAAGGGCAGCCAATTCCAAAACCCGCCGTGCCGACGTAATAGCTACCAGAAAGACCATCTTTAGTGTAAGATGATGCAAGGAGGTAGACTTGAGGGGCTCAAAGGGAGGTTCAGTGAGGAAATTAAGGAACCTGGCCAGATCCCATGAGGGGAAACGGTGTATGGCAGGAGGGCAGAGGTTGGACGTGCCCTTAATGAAGCATCGGGCATGAGGATGCAGTGAGAGGGGCTCCTCCCGGTGAAGAGATAGAACCGAAGAGGCAGCTGGCACCTGTCATTGCCAGGTGTTAGGAAAAAGCCCTTTGTTGAGTCCTTGTTGCAGGAACTCTAAGATCTGGGCCACTGAAGCGCTCAGAGCGATGACATTTCGTGATTGGCACCATGTAGTGAAAGTCTGCCATGTAGATTCATAGATCCTGTTAGTAAAAGGGCGGTGAGAAGCCTGAATAGTCCTTGAAAGGATAATCATCCTGATGTTGGGTTGACCATATATATAAGCCAGGATTCTTAAAGAGTATATGTAACTTTAAGGACTATGAGGAATCTGATTGGCTGTGCTTCCCAGCTCAAACATAAAAGGTAGCTGGAAACACAGTTCATTCCCTTTTGCTTTCCTTTGCTTCCTGATTGCAACTGAGGAGGAGCTGAACATGAAGACGGAAGAAGAGTATCATTGTTTTGACTTACTGTAAGAAAACTGTGGTTTTGGTGAAGGACTGTTTATTGTTAGAGGAGTTAGTATCACTGTTTTGGAAGAAGTATTTTAGTTACTACAAAAGTAAAGACTATTTATTTTTTCTACTATCAGTTTTTGAAAGTTATTGTGTGTTTCAAGCAACGTATCTCTTGCTGTCCAGTATATTGCACTATTCCGCCTTTATTTTCCAACGGGGGTGTTTTTTATCCCTAACTCTGGTTATGGGCCCAGGCTACGCAGTGTAAATACTGGTTACAGTTCTAGAGGAGTTGCTACACACAACAAACTACTCTGGTGAAGATGGCACAAGTCCAGCCTCCCAATTTGTCACTGATTACTCGGTTGGATGGCACCAACTACGTTTCCTGGTCCACCAAGTGTAGTCTGCTGTTGCGCAGAGAGGGGCTATGGGACATCGTGGCGAATCCACCGGATGTGACTACCTGGAGGGCAGACAATGACGAAGATGCCAGAAAATTAGCAGAGTTCCAGCAAAACAATGAAAGGGCATTATGCATCATAGGCTAGATGATACCTAGCTAGTTCATATTCTGGGTGAACTTTCTGCAGCAAGATGCTGGGGAAATTTGAAGAGACTGTATATTCGTGACACTGTGGGGGCACACATTTAACCTGGAAATTGTTTAGAACAAGGCTCAGCAAGGGAGGAGACATGTTAGTCCATATTAACTCCATGAAGAACATGTTCCAAGAGTTGCAAGAAAAGGGACTAAATCTTTCAGAACAGCACCAGGTTTACATACTACTCTCCTCATTGGATGAAAGTTATGACGCCGTAGTAACATCATTTGAAGTGCTGCCTCAACAAGACCTTACATTAGCCAACATCTCTTCGTGCCTGTTAGAAGAGTCAAGACGGCGAGTGGAAAGGCAACAACTTAGAGCTGAGCCAATTATTGTGAATGTAAATGTAAATAACCATGTTTTTACTGTAAAATGTTATAATTGTGGGAAAAGGGGCCATATAGCTAAGTTTTGTAAAAAAAAGGTAAATCACAAAACATGGTTAAAACTAGAAACCACAACTGTAGTGTAACTACCTCTAGTAAGGCATCAGTGGAAGACGATTTGTGGGTTATTGATAGTGGAGCATCACTATGTATTACTAGAAACAGAAAGAATTTTAGAAAAATGTCTTCAACGAATCACAAGGTTTCTTTAGCCAATGGATGGAAGTTAAAAGCAGTTGGAGAAGGAATGGCTAAATGTAAATATTTACAGGAGGAATTGCATATGCTGTATGTTCCTATGCTAAATTTAATCTGCTGTCAGTTAGAGTGCTGGTTAAGCTAGAATATACAGTAACATTCAAGGAGAATGAATGTTTGATAGAGAAGGGTGGAACCAAGGTTACTGGAAAACTGAAAGATGGTTTATATGTGTTAACTGATAATCATGTAGCAAATGCTGTATGCTCAAACGTTAAGACCACACAATGAGTGTGTTCATCTGCTGCACAGACGTATGAGGCATATTAGTTTTAAAATATTGCAACAGACTGTAAAATTAGTTAATGGGTTGAGACTGAAACCATGTAACATATATTTGAAATGTAATGTCTGCAATAAGGAGAAGAGCAAACAAACCCCTGCAAACAGGTTAGATGAGTTCAAAACAAAGAAGCCACTGGAAGTAGTGTTTGCTGATATAATAGGCCCAATGAAGGCTAGTTTAGGGGGAGCTTGCTATGTACTCAGTATAATTGATCATTACTCCAGGTACGGGTCTTGCTATCTGCTTAAAAACAAGGCTGAAACATTTCAGAAATTCAGAAACTGGATACGGTTTGCAGAAAGAAAAACAAAAGGAAAAATAGTAACCATAATCACTGATAATGGTACAGAGTTTGTCAACACCAAGTTTAGAAATATGTTAGAAACAATGAGTATCAAACACAAGTGTTCTGCTCCATATAGACCACAGCACAATGCATATGTTGAAAGAAGGGGTCAAACTTTGCAAGCTATGGTTAGAACCATGTTAGCCAATGCAGGTTTACTGATAGCTTTAATAATAATAATAATAATAATTTTATTTATAGACCGCCTCCTCTCCCCAAAGGGACTCGGAGCGGTGCACAGGGAAGTTAAAAAAGCAAATATAAAATACATAAATAGTTAAAATAAGAATTAAACAAATTATCCCTGCGCTAAAACCCACTATACTAAAACTAAGCTTTGTGGGGGGAGGCAATGTTATGTGCTAATAGTCTACTGAACAACATAGTGAATACAACTAATGGAAAAATACCATTCACGTTATGGCATGGTAAAAAAAACCTGATCTTAGTTATATTCATACTTTTGGTTCACCAGCATGGGTGCATATTCCATCACAATTAAGACACAAGGGTCAAAGCAGAGCACAACAATTAATATTTGTTACCATAAATATTATAGATTTTGGCAGAAAGGAACAACGAGGGTGGTTCACAGTTCAAAAGCAAAATTCCTGGAGAATTTAGGATGGGATAAATTGGAGAATGGAAATGAAATAAGTTTTGAAACTCACACTGATCATAAACATAAAGAGAAGGACAAAGAAGTTGCAGAGACTACTCAAGAAGAGGTAGGAGAGCAGGAACATATAAAGGTGGAGAGTCCATCCACAAGCCCTGAACTGCCAAGGAGGTCAAAAAGAGAAACCAGGCCACCTGATAGAAATCAGGCAACTATTGTCTATCAAACAACTAAGGTTCCTGCAACTTACACTGAGTTAACAACATACCCAACTGACGATCAAAAGGTGTGGAGAGCTGCAATGGAGAAAGAGTTGAAGTCGTTGCAGAATCTGGGAGTATATGAGACCATACCACAAGGGAAAAACATCATAGGAAGCAAATGGATATACAAAATAAAGACTGGAATAGCTGATGAGATTACATATAAAGCAAGGTTGGTGGCACACTGATTATGATGAAGTGTATGCACCGAGTTTAAAGGCAACTATTCTCAGGGCAGCATTAGTGTGGGCAGCTACACATCATTATGTCATCAATCATCTGGATGTAGAGACAGCGTACCTGCATGCACTGTTACAACATACTATTTATATGCAGAGGCCAATGGGTTGCGAGGAAGATAAACAATCTCACTGTTGGTTGTTGAAGAAAAGTCTGTACGGGTTAAGACAACCAGGATATGAATGGAACCAGCGTATTGTAAATGCATTAAACAAAATAGGATTTAAAGCAGGATTGGCAGATCCATGTCTGTTCAAAATAGAGAGGGATGGTTTAACGGCATTACTATTACTGTTTACAGACGACATAGCTTTAATAACCAAAACAAATCAAGATGCAGTAAGAATAGTTGATCAATTAAAAACACATTTTAGAATCAAGAACCTAGGAGAAATACATCAATACCTAGGGTTGAGAATTTATAAAACTGGGAAAGGATTCAAAATATCACAAACAGAAAAGATCAACACATTATTAAAGAAGTACAATATGGAGCTATGTAAACCGTCGAAAACACCAATGGGATAGGAGTTTAATACTAGCAATACACAGAGTCCATTATATGACAAAGGGATATACCAATCGCTAATCAGTAGTTTAATGTATATAAGCAATTGGTCGAGACCCAACATTTCCTTTAGCGTTAACCAACTGGCAAGGTATAGTGCAGAACCGACTGAATGGCACTGGTAGACAGTGAAAAGAATATTAAGATATCTAAAGAACAGTATGCATATATTTGGAACCAGCAGATAATTTGGAATTAACAGCATTCGCAGATGCGAGTTTTGCCACAGATATCAACAGGAGAAAGTCTACCTCAGGAATTGCGATATTTCTGGGTAAATCATTCATCAGCTGGTGATCCATTATGCAGAAGCATCTTAGCCTGTCAACAATGGAGGCAGAATTTTCGTGTTTGTCGCTGTTGTGTACTGACCTAATATGTGTAAAGCAGTTATTGCTGGATTTAGGCATTGATGTGAGTAGTCCAATAACTGTATATGAGGACAATCAAGCAGCCATACAAATGGCTAAAAATCTAGCTATGAAAACAAGATCTAAACACAGATCTTAGATATTTGAATGTGAAGGAGTGATAAAGAACAAAGAGTGTTGTGATGTTTATGGCTTAAGGATGTAAATATATATTGGTCAACCCAAGGGGGAGTGTGTTAGGATAATCATCCTGATGTTGGGTTGACCATATATATAAGCCAGGATTCTTAAAGAGTATATGCAACTTTAAGGACTATGTGGAATCTGATTGGCTGTGCTTCCAAGCTCAACCATAAAAGGTAGCTGGAAACACAGTTCATTCCCTTTTGCTTTCCTTTGCTTCCTGATTGCAACTGAGGAGGAGCTGAACATGAAGACGGAAGAAGAGTATCATTGTTTTGACTTACTGTAAGAAAACTGTGGTTTTGGTGAAGGACTGTTTATTGTTAGAGGAGTTAGTATCAATGTTTTGGAAGAAGTATTTTAGTTACTACAAAAGTAAAGACTATTTATTTTTTCTACTATCAGTTTTTGAAAGTTATTGTGTGTTTCAAGCAACGTATCTCTTGCTGTGCGGTATATTGCACTATTCCGCCTTTATTTTCCAACGGGGGTGCTTTTTACCCCTAACAGTCCTAATTACATGGTCTGAAAGATTAACTGCCCTTAAGACTGCCTGCTCAGCTTCCATGCTTTTAGGTGGAATCAGGGCAAGTCAGGATTGTGAATGGAACCCTGAAGAAGAAGGGATTTGATCATGGGGAGACGCCATGCTGGACCCACTGAGAGACTGACCAGGTCCGCATACCAGAGTCAGCATGGCCAATGGGGGGGGGATTAGAATGAGTTCTGCCTCTTCCTCTATCATTTTCTGGATCACCCTCTGAATCAGGGGAAAGGGAGGGAAGGCATACAGGAGACCATGAGGCCACCTGCACCTTAAGGCATCCGTCCCTTCCATGCCTGGTGTCGTGTAACAAAACATGTATCAGGGCAACTGCTTGTTGGATTCGGTTGCGAATAGGTCCAGCACTAGAGTCCCGTACCTGGAAGACAGTTGTCTGAAGATGCGACGGTTCAGGCTCCACTCTGCAGGGTCGATTGTTGTGCGGCTCAACCAGTCTGCCTGGGTGTTGTCAGTGTCTGAGATGTGTTCAGCATGAAGAGAAGATGGGCTTCAGCCCAGATCCCTGCGAAAGGCAGACTCCATGAGAGATACCCCCCTGGCCCCCCCTTGGCGGTTGACGTGCGCCTTGGCCGTTTTGCTGTCCGTCTGAATCAGCATGTGTGTGTTGAGGAGAGATGATTGGAAATGAAGGAGGGCTAGATGGATGGCCCTCAACTCTATACTATGGGAAAGGTCAGAATTGGACCAGAGGCCCTGAGCTACCTGGTCTTGCAGGTGAGCACCCCATCCTGTCAAGTTTGTGTCCGTTGTGTCTACGAGACTTGAAGGTTCCCTGAAGAGGGACCCCTGAGCTATAGCTGGGGAGACCCACCAGTCCAGAGATTGTAGAACCTCTGGAGTTAACCTGACCTTCACCAGGGAGCAGCTGCTGTTTGTCTTCTGATATGGCAGAAGAAACCACTGAAGGCAGAGCCTGTGAAGCCACGCCCATGGGACGACAGAGAAGCAAGAGACCATCTTCCCCAGCAGTTGGGACAGCTGGAGAAGAGGGACCAATTGCTTCCTCTGCACTTCCCTGGCCATCTCTCTGAGGCTGATCTGTCACTCCTGGGACAGGAAAACCCTCCCCTGAGAGTAGTCTATGAGGGCTCCCAAGTGAACTATTTGTGAGGTGGGAATCAGATGACTCTTCTCCTGATTTATGGAGAAGCTCAGCTCCTGGAGAACCTGGAGGGCATCTTGGAGATCCCAAAGGCCCTGATTGTGGGACCTGGACAACAAAAAAATGTCGTCCAGGTAGCACATTATTCTTATGGGCCTGGCTCTCAGGTGCGCTGCTACAACTGCAAGAATCTTGGTAAACACCCTCGGGGCTGAGGACAGCCCGAAGGGGAGGACCCGATATTGAAAATGGTCGCCTGCGTAGGCAAACCTGAGATGTTTCCTGTGCTGTTTGTGAATAGGGACATGGAGGTAAGCCTCTGTGAGATCCACAGAGGTGAGGAGATCGTTTTGATAGAAAGGAGTGCATTTTGAATCTCCTGTATCGAATGAATCTGTTGAGGAATTTGAGATCAATGATTCACCTCCAGCGCCCTGAAGACTTTGGCACGATAAAGAGGCAAGAGTAAAACCCTTGCCTTACCTGGTCTGTAGGCACAGGTTGAATGGCCCAAATGTTGAGCAGATGATGGATGGCCTGCTCTACCAGGATCCTCTTGTGAGGGTCCCTGGAGATCAGGCACGTGACAAAGTGGTTCAAAGGGCTGGAGTGCAAGTCCAAGAGAAGGTTGAATCTGATGGTGGACCTGATCCACGTGTCATTGGTGATGTCATCCCAATGGTCCACGAAGGTCACTAGATGACCCCCGAAAGGGAGATCCTCTAGATAGTCACTTCTGCCTCCTGTAGGAGCAGTTGGCATTGCATTTGAATGACTTTCTGGGCTGGAATCTCTGGTTATTCCTGCCTGACCTATTGGAGAAAAAGGGGCCCTGTCTGGGAGGAGCCTGACATTGCGGACGAGACCACGAAAGGGCTGCCTGAAATAAAAAGACTGAGTCCGGCCTTCCTGCTTCTTGGTGGCTGGTTGCAGGACCTTTTATTTAGCTTTGGACTCAACTAATAAGGGCTCCAAGGGAGGACCAAAGAGGAGAGAGGAAGAATAGGGGGGAAAGCCAGTCACCATTTGGCATGGGCCTCCGCCTACCACTGCTTCAACCAGACAAGCCGGCGAGTAGTGATAGAAGAAGCAATAGCTTTGGATGCGAAACGGTCAGCATCCAAGGAGGCATCTGCAGTGTATTATAGGTCTGCCTTCAGCTTGTTAATGTCTCTCCGAGCCCTAGAGTCCCTTGCTGGAAATCTATCCTGAAGCTGTCTGAGCCATAAGAGAGCAGAACAAGAAAAGAAAGAGACAGATGTAGCTGCCCTGATGGCCCAAGCCGACGCCTGGTGGCCCTTGACTAGAGTTTGTTCTATTCTCTTATCTTCAGGACGAAGAGCCTCCTCAGGAGCTGCTGAGGCTGCATTAGGAGAAGATAAAATAAGTACCAGTAAGTCAATAGAAGGTACTTCAAGAGCCTTGGTGAGGTCTGGGCCCATGTTTTTTTTTTTTTGTAAAGTAATTTTATTGGTTTTACAATTTTATAAAAGGAAAGGGGTAAATAGGGTATTTTTAACAATATTTTAGAGCTTCCATATCGGTGCTGGTGACCGCCTCCGAATATTCTTACAATATCAATTCCATTAAAGAATAAAAATAAAAAAAATAGGAAGAGGTACATACATTTCAAATCGCAAATTTCATAATCTAAAATTTCATACATTCAATTATTTTGTTTCTATAAACATCCTTAGCAGGAATTACTATATATAAAAAAAGAAAGAAAGAGAAAATCATTTTTGTGATTTGAGTCTCTTTGCTATTGTTTCTTCTTCTTCCACCCCACCAGTAGGCAGAGCCGTGGCCCCTCCCGTTCCCATATCATCGTCATCTAGGATTGAGGAGTGCTTTTTAAGAAAGGCCTGGGCCTCATCTACTGTTTTCATTCTAACTCTTCCTCCCTCGGTCTGGGCCCATGTTATACAGGCGCTTGTCCAAGGTATTGGGAAGAGGACCTGTACCTGGAGATGCCCATTGGTTCTGGACCATGTCTATGAAGAGTCTGGGCAATGGAATCACGTCCTTTTCCACTTTAGGTTGGATGAAGAGGGGATCAGTGGTGTCCGTCTTGTCTGCCTCAGATCCCTGAAGAGCCTTGGGTGAAGGGACGCCAGCGATCTTCTTGGCCTTAAAAAGAATAGATCAAAAAATAGCCGGTTTAAAGAGACCTACAAAGATAGGTGGGTCAGGTGGGAGGTCCTCATCCTCAGAAAGGTCGGAATCTCTTGCAGGACGCTCCTCCTCTCTGAAAACTGACTGTTGGTTAAATGTGCCAGGTAAGACATGTGACGAAGAAGCCGAAAGATCACCATTCCTGCGCCTGGAACCTGAAGAATAAGACGACCTGTGAGGAGTAGAATGGTTAGAAGACCTGTGCTTAAGTCCTGCTGCTATGCCTTATTCGATGGCATCAGAAATGATATTAGCCATGTCAGGTGAGTAGGAATGGTGATGGAAGGAAGGAGAGACATCTTCCTGGTATAAGGGCTCCCCTTCAGGAGTGATGCTCCTGCCACCCTCGGATTCATCCCCACTACCGGCCTGTGGCCCTGGCCTCCTCAGGTTGGATAATGCAGGGGAGCTATCATCCTCTGAATCAGAAGACAGGTCAGGAGGAGGACTGGGTTGGACAGGCCTCTGGGGCTGAAACAGATGGGATTCTGTGTGTTTGGTCTTTCCCCTGGTCTTTTGGGGAGGAATCTGAGTGGCCTAGCCAATCTCCTGTGGAGGTAGATTGGCTGCTGCCCTGTGACTAGGCCTGGAAGCCCTGGAAGAGGCCTCAGTGAGAGGAATCTCTGGGGGCAACCTGCGCTTATTTGGCCTGGAAGCAGGAGGCTCAGTGGTGGCAGCAGGGTTCTGGGCGGGAGGGGGAACTTGTAGTTCAGGGGCTAGAGAAGAGGCCATGGCCTGTACTCATGACTTGGTTGATTGAAGGAGTCAAAATGGCCACTGGAGCTTTTCACGCCTAAATAAAATGGCCACTGAGGCTACAGAGCCTATGGGCCGGGCGCCACAAGGTAGCCAAGGCCGTTGAAGAAGTGAGGGGCTGCAGAGGCAATTTGGTGGTGGAAGGAACACTTAGAAGCGGCTGTGGCGAGCAGCGGCGGCACATTCCAGGCGGCTGGGACGGTGATCCACGGCTTTAGTGGCTCTTTGGTGGTTTTTGGCAGCGTGCAGTGGCGGGAGAGGTCCAGTCAAGGTGTCAGCATAAAGCGGAGCTTCCAACGGCCAGTGCCTTGCAGTGCTGAGTCCAGAGAAGGCTCTGCAGCCATAGGAGAGCGCGGGAGGCTAAAGCCTCTAAAGATATTCCCTGGAAGTTCTTTGTAATAGGAGCCCTGAGGCTATGGAAAGCCTGGCTCCAAGAGAAGCGATTAACCAAACTCCTGCCCCTCTCTTGAAGTCCGATTAAGGGAATCCTTTGAATTTTAAAGGTTTTTTTTTAAGAAAGTCAATTAAACAATTCTAGAAAGTCAATTAAGAGATTTTAATTAAATAAGTTGAAGGAGAGAACGGTTAGCACAGCCAGTTCCAATCGAACTGAGTCTAAAATAATGGTAAGACACTCCCCAGAGACGATGACATCACTTTGGTAGACTCGGTTCTATTGGTTACCGGCTGAGTTAACCCACGCATGGCCACTGTCTCCACCAACGTTGGAGAATTGGATGGCTGCAACCAGCTTGTTAATGTCCTGGTGAGCCCTGTCATCTGCAATAGGCACCTGCTGCTGCAGATCCTGTAACCAAAGCAGACAAGAGCAGTTAAAGAATGATGCAGTTGTGGCCACCCTCACTGCTCAGGCCGCCACCTGATGACCCCTTTGAAGTGTGAGGTCCGCCTTCCTGTCCTCTGGTTTCAGGGCGTCTTCAGGAGCCCCTGGCATATTCACAGATGTATGTAAGGCAGTCACTTAAGCATCGATGGAAGGAAGTAGAAGCACCTGAGCCATTTTCTTATCTACATTAAAGAAAGTATTAGAATTTGGCATGGGCCCTGAAGTAGGGGCTATCCACTGTCTTTTTACAAGATCAAGAAAGATTTTTGGCGTGGGCACTGTCTCTGTCTCAATGGCCTGCTCAGCAAAGACAGTTTCTGTTGACACCCCTTGAAGTTGAGCAGATGTGTCTGGGGTTTTGTCACCACATTTGGCTGAGGATTTTGCCTTAAACAAGATAGATTTAAACAGAGAAGTCTGGAAAAGACCAGAGAACGTAGGTTTGGAGGGCATGCCTTCGTCCTCAGAGAGGTTTTCCTCTCTAATCTCGCCTTCCTCAGAATCCAAGTCCTGTTCCTCCTGTGACTGAGCAGGAGAGACAGGGGGGTCCTCTTCCTGCATAGCCACTACCTCAGGCGCCCTGGAAGGTACCTGAGGTTGCTGAAAGACAGCAGTGTCAGCCTCGCTAGTTCTGCTTAGCTGCCATGGCAACGGGGAGGGTGGGGGGCGTTGGGATACAACTGTTCTGCTGGTGGACAATGTGGATGGCTGGTGTTATCTCTTGGCTAACGGTCCCGCATTCCAGGCTGGTGAAGACCTGCCCACCTGATGGTGGAGAAGAAAGTATATTGGACAATGCTAAGGGGGGGTTTGGGGATTGGGATGGGCTTATGCTTAATACTCTAGGTTCGCGCCTAAACTATTCACTCTCAGCTTTACTTGGTCTGTTAACTATCGTTACTTAGTAAAAGTAGCCTTACTCATTTCAAATAATGTCTAAGCGTGGTCTTTCTTAAGCAAACGAAGAAACAGGCCTGACAAAAAGCTGAGAGTCACAAAATCCGCACCTGATGTCGGACCCTGCACAAGAGGAGCTTCCGTTGGTGGAGGTTCTACCTGAAACTGATATGGGAACAGAGGCATCGCACCTTCCTGTTCAATCTGAAGATACCAGGTCAGTGATGGACTGTTTGGCTGGCCTAGATCTTAATCTGCCAGCTGAAGATTCAGTCAAACCAAAACGATGGTCCGAAGGGGTAGGAATGACTGGAGTAAACGTCACCAGGCGTCGCCTTTCCCCCAAGACAGTCATTCCGGAACTCTTAAGAGAAGAAAGGGAGTTAAAAGAAATGGCCCAAGAATTGCTTCGCCAGGCAGACGAGAAGCGGGAGGCTCTGGATAAACTCTGGGGGAGGGAGCAGGAACGCAGACAGTTAAAAGAAACGCATTCAGCCGCTGCCAAACAAAGCAGGAGCTCAACACCATCCCCCCCTCCCCGAGCCAGCAGGGAATTGTGGAGAGAAGCCAATCCCACCTCCCCTCGCCGACTTGCAAAACTCCCCCCCTTGGGTGTTAAATACGACGGTAGTGCCGACAAACTGGCGTTTTTTCTAATTCACGTCGATAATTTCATGCAGTTTTACGCAGCTGATTTAGATGATGAAATCAAAATTAGAATTGTCTCTATGGCTCTGGAAGATCAAGCTTCCAGATGGCTGGTCTCCCTGCATAATTGCCGCTCACCCGCGTTGCGGGATTTCGATCGTTTTATGAATGCTCTTAGAAGGCGTTTTGAAGATCCCTGTGTTGAAAGGAAAGCTAAAATGAAAATGAAAACCTTACAACAGGGGAGTATGACGGTCCAGTCGTACACGCAGATTTTTCAGGAGTTATCGGTGTTTATGACTGGTTATAGTGACCAGGCCTTGATGGACCTCTATGTTGAAGGGCTTAATAAGGACATTTATCAAACATGTGTGAACAGATTTCGCCCCGAAACTTTAAATGAATGGATAGATCTCGCTGGGGATGTTGAACTGGATCAGGCCCACTTGCAGGATCCAGTCCGTCTTGAAAAAAAACCACAGAAAGGCAGCCCCAAATCTCGCTCCCCAGAAAAAGATTCCCACTTGCAAAGGGGGGGCCGGAAAACAACTCAACCTCGCTCAGGCAGTTGTTATCGCTGCGGAAAGGAGGGGCACTGGGCCGACAAATGCAGATCAAGGCAACCTCCACGCCCACATTCCTCTTCGGAACGAAAGCCTCCAAAGACTCCGAACGTGCGCAGTAGACCGGCCATGAGTGGGGTGGAGCCTCTGAACCTCTCTACTGATCGGCCCAGCACCCACCCTGATGATTGGGAGGCGTCTTCAAACTCTTCTGACGACAATTTGGTGAGTCACCGCTCCGGGCCCCTTTATATTAATTTAAAGCTTTTGGCTCCATCTACTGGACGTACTTGCAATGTGCAAGCCCTCATTGATTCTGGTTGTTCAAAATGTCTCATAAGCCAAGAATTAGTGTCTTCAATGGGCTTCAATTTAAAGACCCTAAAAACTCCCATAGCCTTTTGCCAAATGGATGGTTCTGTAGCAGGGGGAACCCCGGCATCTTTTATCACCGAACCAATTCATGTCTCTATTGGCACAGCTCATACTGAGACCATCAACTTCATCGTAACTGCCATTTCCGAAAATGCTGTAATTTTGGGGGTCAATTGGCTTCGTAAATGGAATCCGCTAATAAATTGGAGAGAGGGTTGGGTACGCATACCTTTATCATTACCTGAACATACCTCTCTACCATCAGAGGACAATCACTTCCCGCCCAGTAACTCACCTCTTATAACTGAACCCGCTGGGCCCTTATTGGATTTTCTTTCACCTGAAGTCATACCAGGCGAGGAGAAGATTCCCAAAGAATATTGGGACCTAAAGGAGGCTTTCAGTGAGAGATCTTGTGATTCCCTTCCTCCTCATAGAGCTACTGATTGTTCAATTGATTTCCTCCCTGGGGTTCAATTGCCAAAACCTCGCCTTTACTCCATGACCCCACGGGAGATGGAGGAATTGCGTAAGTTCATCGATAAAAATCTTCAAAGGGGTTTCATTGAGCCAGCTAGGCCACGTGTAGCTGCGCCTGTTATGTTTAGAGAAAAGAAAGATGGCACTCTTAGACTAGTACAAGACTACTCTTATCTAAACACCATTTGCGAACACAACGTCTACCCGCTTCCACTTATGAAGGACATGCTTGCTCACCTGGCTACTGGTAAAATTTTTACTAAACTGGACTTATGTGAGGCCTATTATAGGGTCAGGATTAAAGAAGGGGACGAATGGAAAACCGCCTTTAACTGTCCCCTTGGATGTTTTCAATTTAAGGTCCTCCCCTTTGGTCTTCAAGGTGCTCCTTCTGTGTTTATGCAACTGATTAATGAGGTTCTCCACGAGCACCTTTACAAAGGAGTTTTAGTCTATATTGATGACATCGTTGTTTACTCACAAACACATGATGAGCATGTTAAATTGGTACGTTCTGTCCTTCAAAAACTACGTTCCGCTGAACTGTACGCCAAACTGTCCAAATGTGAATTTCACCAGGAAAAAATTGATTATTTGGGTTACCGCATTTCTTCTGAGGGAATTGAGATGGATCCTGCAAAGGTTAAAGCTGTGACGGAGTGGGCTCCTCCCCGAACTCGTAAACAACTGCAGAGCTTTTTGGGATTTGCTAACTTTTACCGCCAATTTATTCCGTCGTTGGCCGACATTGCCTTGCCCATTACGAACCTTCTTAAAACGAAAGGGGAGGGTAAACCTCGACCAGGGTCTCCCCTCAAATGGACCATGGAATGCCAAGCCGCTTTCGAAAAGCTTAAACGATTATTTGCGGCCGAGCCTGTCCTTAAACATCCCGATGTTGGTTCCCCGTTTGTAGTTCAGGCGGATGCCAGTGATGTCGCTGTGGGTGCAGTCTTATTACAACTCAACCACCGTGGCCAATTACAACCTTGTGCCTACACCTCTCGGAAACTATCTACAACTGAGCGTGGATGGGCCATTTGGGAGAAAGAAGCTTTTGCTGTTCGTTGGGCTCTCATGACTTGGCGTCATTTTCTTGAGGGTGCTCCCCATCCATTTGAGGTCTGGACGGACCATAAGAATTTGGAAGCTCTTACCTCCTCTCGTAAATTGTCCCCGAGACAACTTCGTTGGGCTCACTACTTCCATCGCTTCAATTTCCATCTTAAATATATTCCAGGCGGCAAGAATTTCATGGCTGATGCTCTTTCCAGACTGCCACAATATGACGTTTCTAAACTTACTATTGTACAGCCCATCATGCCACTCACTTTACCGGCTTCTCCGGTTTCTACTAGAAGCCATTCCACAGTCCTAACTACTCCACCTGCTGACCTAATTGCTCGTATTAAGAATGAACTGCTTACTGACGAATGGTATTCCGCACATTCAGGTGACTGTACTATTAGGGACGATCTTCCCTGGATTGGCTCTAAGATTTATGTCCCGAGTACTATACGGCCTTTTGTTTTGCAACGCGCACACGACTCACGCTTGGCTGGCCATTTCGGTTTCGTTAAAACTGTACACCTTGTTAAATGACAGTTCTGGTGGCCCTCACTAAAGAAGGATGTTGAATCATATATTGCCAGTTGCCCTGTTTGTGCGGCTTCTAAACGTGCACCAGGAAAACCGCGTGGCCTCCTCCAGTCCGTGGCGACACCAGAGGTGCCTTGGAAGGAGATTTCAATGGACTTCATAGTTGACCTTCCGCCCAGTCAAGGCTATACCGTCATTTGGGTCGTTACCGATCTCTTCTCCAAACAAGTTCATTTTGTCCCCTGTTCGAAGATTCCCTCTTCCAAATCTTTGGCTCGATTATTCGTTACCCATATTTATCGTTTTCATGGAGTTCCACAGCGTATCATTTCTGATAGGGGCACTCAATTTACGTCTCTTTTTTGGAAGGAATTTTTGAGACTGATTGGCTCTGCCCAAGGCTTAAGCTCCGCCTACCATCCCCAGACGAATGGCTCTTGTGAGAGGGCCAATTCCGTTTTGGAACAATACTTGCGCTGGAGCTTTTCACGCCTAAATAAAATGGCCACTGAGGCTACAGAACCTATGGGCCGGGCGCCACAAGGTAGCCAAGGCCGTTGAAGAAGTGAGGGGCTGCAGAGGCAATTTGGTGGTGGAAGGAACACTTAGAAGCGGCTGTGGCGAGCAGCGGCGGCACATTCCAGGCGGCTGGGACGGTGATCCACGGCTTTAGTGGCTCTTTGGTGGTTTTTGGCAGCGTGCAGTGGCGGGAGAGGTCCAGTCAAGGTGTCAGCATAAAGCGGAGCTTCCAACAGCCAGTGCCTTGCAGTGCTGAGTCCAGAGAAGGCTCTGCAGCCATAGGAGAGCGCGGGAGGCTAAAGCCTCTAAAGATATTCCCTGGAAGTTCTTTGTAATAGGAGCCCTGAGGCTATGGAAAGCCTGGCTCCAAGAGAAGCGATTAACCAAACTCCTGCCCCTCTCTTGAAGTCCGATTAAGGGAATCCTTTGAATTTTAAAGGTTTTTTTTTAAGAAAGTCAATTAAACAATTCTAGAAAGTCAATTAAGAGATTTTAATTAAATAAGTTGAAGGAGAGAACGGTTAGCACAGCCAGTTCCAATCGAACTGAGTCTAAAATAATGGTAAGACACTCCCCAGAGACGATGACATCACTTTGGTAGACTCGGTTCTATTGGTTACCGGCTGAGTTAACCCACGCATGGCCACTGTCTCCACCAACGTTGGAGAATTGGATGGCTGCAACCAGCTTGTTAATGTCCTGGTGAGCCCTGTCATCTGCAATAGGCACCTGCTGCTGCAGATCCTGTAACCAAAGCAGACAAGAGCAGTTAAAGAATGATGCAGTTGTGGCCACCCTCACTGCTCAGGCCGCCACCTGATGACCCCTTTGAAGTGTGAGGTCCGCCTTCCTGTCCTCTGGTTTCAGGGCGTCTTCAGGAGCCCCTGGCATATTCACAGATGTATGTAAGGCAGTCACTTAAGCATCGATGGAAGGAAGTAGAAGCACCTGAGCCATTTTCTTATCTACATTAAAGAAAGTATTAGAATTTGGCATGGGCCCTGAAGTAGGGGCTATCCACTGTCTTTTTACAAGATCAAGAAAGATTTTTGGCGTGGGCACTGTCTCTGTCTCAATGGCCTGCTCAGCAAAGACAGTTTCTGTTGACACCCCTTGAAGTTGAGCAGATGTGTCTGGGGTTTTGTCACCACATTTGGCTGAGGATTTTGCCTTAAACAAGATAGATTTAAACAGAGAAGTCTGGAAAAGACCAGAGAACGTAGGTTTGGAGGGCATGCCTTCGTCCTCAGAGAGGTTTTCCTCTCTAATCTCGCCTTCCTCAGAATCCAAGTCCTGTTCCTCCTGTGACTGAGCAGGAGAGACAGGGGGGTCCTCTTCCTGCATAGCCACTACCTCAGGCGCCCTGGAAGGTACCTGAGGTTGCTGAAAGACAGCAGTGTCAGCCTCGCTAGTTCTGCTTAGCTGCCATGGCAACGGGGAGGGTGGGGGGCGTTGGGATACAACTGTTCTGCTGGTGGACAATGTGGATGGCTGGTGTTATCTCTTGGCTAACGGTCCCGCATTCCAGGCTGGTGAAGACCTGCCCACCTGATGGTGGAGAAGAAAGTATATTGGACAATGCTAAGGGGGGGTTTGGGGATTGGGATGGGCTTATGCTTAATACTCTAGGTTCGCGCCTAAACTATTCACTCTCAGCTTTACTTGGTCTGTTAACTATCGTTACTTAGTAAAAGTAGCCTTACTCATTTCAAATAATGTCTAAGCGTGGTCTTTCTTAAGCAAACGAAGAAACAGGCCTGACAAAAAGCTGAGAGTCACAAAATCCGCACCTGATGTCGGACCCTGCACAAGAGGAGCTTCCGTTGGTGGAGGTTCTACCTGAAACTGATATGGGAACAGAGGCATCGCACCTTCCTGTTCAATCTGAAGATACCAGGTCAGTGATGGACTGTTTGGCTGGCCTAGATCTTAATCTGCCAGCTGAAGATTCAGTCAAACCAAAACGATGGTCCGAAGGGGTAGGAATGACTGGAGTAAACGTCACCAGGCGTCGCCTTTCCCCCAAGACAGTCATTCCGGAACTCTTAAGAGAAGAAAGGGAGTTAAAAGAAATGGCCCAAGAATTGCTTCGCCAGGCAGACGAGAAGCGGGAGGCTCTGGATAAACTCTGGGGGAGGGAGCAGGAACGCAGACAGTTAAAAGAAACGCATTCAGCCGCTGCCAAACAAAGCAGGAGCTCAACACCATCCCCCCCTCCCCGAGCCAGCAGGGAATTGTGGAGAGAAGCCAATCCCACCTCCCCTCGCCGACTTGCAAAACTCCCCCCCTTGGGTGTTAAATACGACGGTAGTGCCGACAAACTGGCGTTTTTTCTAATTCACGTCGATAATTTCATGCAGTTTTACGCAGCTGATTTAGATGATGAAATCAAAATTAGAATTGTCTCTATGGCTCTGGAAGATCAAGCTTCCAGATGGCTGGTCTCCCTGCATAATTGCCGCTCACCCGCGTTGCGGGATTTCGATCGTTTTATGAATGCTCTTAGAAGGCGTTTTGAAGATCCCCGTGTTGAAAGGAAAGCTAAAATGAAAATGAAAACCTTACAACAGGGGAGTATGACGGTCCAGTCGTACACGCAGATTTTTCAGGAGTTATCGGTGTTTATGACTGGTTATAGTGACCAGGCCTTGATGGACCTCTATGTTGAAGGGCTTAATAAGGACATTTATCAAACATGTGTGAACAGATTTCGCCCCGAAACTTTAAATGAATGGATAGATCTCGCTGGGGATGTTGAACTGGATCAGGCCCACTTGCAGGATCCAGTCCGTCTTGAAAAAAAACCACAGAAAGGCAGCCCCAAATCTCGCTCCCCAGAAAAAGATTCCCACTTGCAAAGGGGGGGCCGGAAAACAACTCAACCTCGCTCAGGCAGTTGTTATCGCTGCGGAAAGGAGGGGCACTGGGCCGACAAATGCAGATCAAGGCAACCTCCACGCCCACATTCCTCTTCGGAACGAAAGCCTCCAAAGACTCCGAACGTGCGCAGTAGACCGGCCATGAGTGGGGTGGAGCCTCTGAACCTCTCTACTGATCGGCCCAGCACCCACCCTGATGATTGGGAGGCGTCTTCAAACTCTTCTGACGACAATTTGGTGAGTCACCGCTCCGGGCCCCTTTATATTAATTTAAAGCTTTTGGCTCCATCTACTGGACGTACTTGCAATGTGCAAGCCCTCATTGATTCTGGTTGTTCAAAATGTCTCATAAGCCAAGAATTAGTGTCTTCAATGGGCTTCAATTTAAAGACCCTAAAAACTCCCATAGCCTTTTGCCAAATGGATGGTTCTGTAGCAGGGGGAACCCCGGCATCTTTTATCACCGAACCAATTCATGTCTCTATTGGCACAGCTCATACTGAGACCATCAACTTCATCGTAACTGCCATTTCCGAAAATGCTGTAATTTTGGGGGTCAATTGGCTTCGTAAATGGAATCCGCTAATAAATTGGAGAGAGGGTTGGGTACGCATACCTTTATCATTACCTGAACATACCTCTCTACCATCAGAGGACAATCACTTCCCGCCCAGTAACTCACCTCTTATAACTGAACCCGCTGGGCCCTTATTGGATTTTCTTTCACCTGAAGTCATACCAGGCGAGGAGAAGATTCCCAAAGAATATTGGGACCTAAAGGAGGCTTTCAGTGAGAGATCTTGTGATTCCCTTCCTCCTCATAGAGCTACTGATTGTTCAATTGATTTCCTCCCTGGGGTTCAATTGCCAAAACCTCGCCTTTACTCCATGACCCCACGGGAGATGGAGGAATTGCGTAAGTTCATCGATAAAAATCTTCAAAGGGGTTTCATTGAGCCAGCTAGGCCACGTGTAGCTGCGCCTGTTATGTTTAGAGAAAAGAAAGATGGCACTCTTAGACTAGTACAAGACTACTCTTATCTAAACACCATTTGCGAACACAACGTCTACCCGCTTCCACTTATGAAGGACATGCTTGCTCACCTGGCTACTGGTAAAATTTTTACTAAACTGGACTTATGTGAGGCCTATTATAGGGTCAGGATTAAAGAAGGGGACGAATGGAAAACCGCCTTTAACTGTCCCCTTGGATGTTTTCAATTTAAGGTCCTCCCCTTTGGTCTTCAAGGTGCTCCTTCTGTGTTTATGCAACTGATTAATGAGGTTCTCCACGAGCACCTTTACAAAGGAGTTTTAGTCTATATTGATGACATCGTTGTTTACTCACAAACACATGATGAGCATGTTAAATTGGTACGTTCTGTCCTTCAAAAACTACGTTCCGCTGAACTGTACGCCAAACTGTCCAAATGTGAATTTCACCAGGAAAAAATTGATTATTTGGGTTACCGCATTTCTTCTGAGGGAATTGAGATGGATTTTGCAAAGGTTAAAGCTGTGACGGAGTGGGCTCCTCCCCGAACTCGTAAACAACTGCAGAGCTTTTTGGGATTTGCTAACTTTTACCGCCAATTTATTCCGTCGTTGGCCGACATTGCCTTGCCCATTACGAACCTTCTTAAAACGAAAGGGGAGGGTAAACCTCGACCAGGGTCTCCCCTCAAATGGACCATGGAATGCCAAGCCGCTTTCGAAAAGCTTAAACGATTATTTGCGGCCGAGCCTGTCCTTAAACATCCCGATGTTGGTTCCCCGTTTGTAGTTCAGGCGGATGCCAGTGATGTCGCTGTGGGTGCAGTCTTATTACAACTCAACCACCGTGGCCAATTACAACCTTGTGCCTACACCTCTCGGAAACTATCTACAACCGAGCGTGGATGGGCCATTTGGGAGAAAGAAGCTTTTGCTGTTCGTTGGGCTCTCATGACTTGGCGTCATTTTCTTGAGGGTGCTCCCCATCCATTTGAGGTCTGGACGGACCATAAGAATTTGGAAGCTCTTACCTCCTCTCGTAAATTGTCCCCGAGACAACTTCGTTGGGCTCACTACTTCCATCGCTTCAATTTCCATCTTAAATATATTCCAGGCGGCAAGAATTTCATGGCTGATGCTCTCTCCAGACTGCCACAATATGACGTTTCTAAACTTACTATTGTACAGCCCATCATGCCACTCACTTTACCGGCTTCTCCGGTTTCTACTAGAAGCCATTCCACAGTCCTAACTACTCCACCTGCTGACCTAATTGCTCGTATTAAGAATGAACTGCTTACTGACGAATGGTATTCCGCACATTCAGGTGACTGTACTATTAGGGACGATCTTCCCTGGATTGGCTCTAAGATTTATGTCCCTAGTACTATACGGCCTTTTGTTTTGCAACGCGCACACGACTCACGCTTGGCTGGCCATTTCGGTTTCGTTAAAACTGTACACCTTGTTAAATGACAGTTCTGGTGGCCCTCACTAAAGAAGGATGTTGAATCATATATTGCCAGTTGCCCTGTTTGTGCGGCTTCTAAACGTGCACCAGGAAAACCGCGTGGCCTCCTCCAGTCCGTGGCGACACCAGAGGTGCCTTGGAAGGAGATTTCAATGGACTTCATAGTTGACCTTCCGCCCAGTCAAGGCTATACCGTCATTTGGGTCGTTACCGATCTCTTCTCCAAACAAGTTCATTTTGTCCCCTGTTCGAAGATTCCCTCTTCCAAATCTTTGGCTCGATTATTCGTTACCCATATTTATCGTTTTCATGGAGTTCCACAGCGTATCATTTCTGATAGGGGCACTCAATTTACGTCTCTTTTTTGGAAGGAATTTTTGAGACTGATTGGCTCTGCCCAAGGCTTAAGCTCCGCCTACCATCCCCAGACGAATGGCTCTTGTGAGAGGGCCAATTCCGTTTTGGAACAATACTTGCGCTGGAGCTTTTCACGCCTAAATAAAATGGCCACTGAGGCTACAGAACCTATGGGCCGGGCGCCACAAGGTAGCCAAGGCCGTTGAAGAAGTGAGGGGCTGCAGAGGCAATTTGGTGGTGGAAGGAACACTTAGAAGCGGCTGTGGCGAGCAGCGGCGGCACATTCCAGGCGGCTGGGACGGTGATCCACGGCTTTAGTGGCTCTTTGGTGGTTTTTGGCAGCGTGCAGTGGCGGGAGAGGTCCAGTCAAGGTGTCAGCATAAAGCGGAGCTTCCAACAGCCAGTGCCTTGCAGTGCTGAGTCCAGAGAAGGCTCTGCAGCCATAGGAGAGCGCGGGAGGCTAAAGCCTCTAAAGATATTCCCTGGAAGTTCTTTGTAATAGGAGCCCTGAGGCTATGGAAAGCCTGGCTCCAAGAGAAGCGATTAACCAAACTCCTGCCCCTCTCTTGAAGTCCGATTAAGGGAATCCTTTGAATTTTAAAGGTTTTTTTTTAAGAAAGTCAATTAAACAATTCTAGAAAGTCAATTAAGAGATTTTAATTAAATAAGTTGAAGGAGAGAACGGTTAGCACAGCCAGTTCCAATCGAACTGAGTCTAAAAAAATGGTAAGACACTCCCCAGAGACGATGACATCACTTTGGTAGACTCGGTTCTATTGGTTACCGGCTGAGTTAACCCACGCATGGCCACTGTCTCCACCAACGTTGGAGAATTGGATGGCTGCAACCAGCTTGTTAATGTCCTGGTGAGCCCTGTCATCTGCAATAGGCACCTGCTGCTGCAGATCCTGTAACCAAAGCAGACAAGAGCAGTTAAAGAATGATGCAGTTGTGGCCACACTCACTGCTCAGGCCGCCACCTGATGACCCCTTTGAAGTGTGAGGTCCGCCTTCCTGTCCTCTGGTTTCAGGGCGTCTTCAGGAGCCCCTGGCATATTCACAGATGTATGTAAGGCAGTCACTTAAGCATCGATGGAAGGAAGTAGAAGCACCTGAACCATTTTCTTATCTACATTAAAGAAAGTATTAGAATTTGGCATGGGCCCTGAAGTAGGGGCTATCCACTGTCTTTTTACAAGATCAAGAAAGATTTTTGGCGTGGGCACTGTCTCTGTCTCAATGGCCTGCTCAGCAAAGACAGTTTCTGTTGACACCCCTTGAAGTTGAGCAGATGTGTCTGGGGTTTTGTCACCACATTTGGCTGAGGATTTTGCCTTAAACAAGATAGATTTAAAACAGAGAAGTCTGGAAAAGACCAGAGAACGTAGGTTTGGAGGGCATGCCTTCGTCCTCAGAGAGGTTTTCCTCTCTAATCTCGCCTTCCTCAGAATCCAAGTCCTGTTCCTCCTGTGACTGAGCAGGAGAGACAGGGGGGTCCTCTTCCTGCATAGCCACTACCTCAGGCGCCCTGGAAGGTACCTGAGGTTGCTGAAAGACAGCAGCCAAACATTGCTAAAAAGCCCTGGTCATCATGTCCTGGAAATTGGGGACACACATGTTGAGCATCAGCTCAGGGCGCAGGCTGGAGGAAGTATATGGAATCACCTCCTCTGGCTGGTCAGATGTAGTTAGAGCGTTGCAGGGAGGAGATTGCCAGTCCTGGTTAGACCCCCAAAGCCCTGAGGTGAAAATGAGGAATTCTCAGGTTGAGCGATGGATCCCCTTCTGTCTCACCCCCAGATGTAGACAGATTAGGCGTTTGCCCCAAGGGAAGCCTCTTGGCTGGTGATGAGCCAGAAGAGCCTTTTTTACTGCTTGCCTTCTTGCAGAGGCGCTCAAGCGCTCTATCTCTCTGGCACTCGAATTTACTGCTCTTGGAGGCTTTATGGCTCTTAGGGGAATTAGAGACATGCTTAGTTTTCCGGCTAGCTTTTTGCCCCTCCCCTTAAAGGTACCTCTGTCAAGGGTCCAGATGCAGATGTGGGGTTCTCATTGGGGCTGCTGGCCACAGTGATGAGGACCTGCCTCCTCTCAGTGTCCGCCCTGTCATTTGCGGCCGCCATTTTGACTTGCAGCTTGAATTCGGCTCAAAATGGCGATTTGCGCCACACCCCAACTGACAACAGCTGCGCATATTTGAAGCCTCGTTATCAAGTGGCTTGGGCTACAAAGAGCTGCTGCACGCTTCCCTGCCACTTCAATCGGCTCCATGTGGCTTTCCTTAATGATCCTTTGTCCTCAGGCAATTTAAATGCAAAGTGTTCTTTGCTAAGCCTAGCAGCAAGCCAGAAACCGTGTGGGCGCTCTGCGACTGCTTTGGACAGTCACGGTCATCGGTCGATTCCGAAGGGAACGATGGAGCACTCCAGCGCAAATTGGAGCTGGCAGACAAGTTCTGGTAATTCTCTCTGTAATACAGTACAAGCAATCTCTAGCTCTGGCTGGCAAGGGAAGCCTCTCCTCGGAACGATGTTAAATTCAAATGGGAGGACTGGTACACAAGCCCTGTCAGAATGACAGTTTGGCTTTGAATCACAACAAGGCTGCTGCCACCCACAAGGGGCTACAGGCGAAGTTGTCAAGTCTCCTCAAGGCTCCTCTAGATAGATCAAAGGTACTCACTAGACAGTCGATTCAAATCAATCAGATACAATACAATACAATACAATACAATACAATACAATACAATACAATACAATACAATACAATACAATACAATACAATACAATACAATAGCAGAGTTGGAAGGGACCTTGTAGGTCTTCTAGTCCAACCTCCTGCGTGGGCAGGAACCTTATACCATTTCAGACAAATGGCTATCTAACATCTTTTTAAAGACTTCCAGGGTTGGGGCATTCACAACTTCTGGAGGCAAGCTGTTCCAGAGGTTAATTGTTCTGTCAGGAAATTTCTCCTTAGTTCCAAGTTGCTTCTCTCCTTGATTAGTTTCCACCCATTGCTTCTTGTCCTGCCCCCAGGTGCCTTGGAGAATAGTTTGGCTCCCTCTTCTCTGTGGCACCCTCTGAGATATCGGAACACTACTATCATGTCTCCCCTGGTCTTTCTCTTCATCAAACTAGACATACCCAGCTCCTGCAACCGTTCTTCATATGTTTTAGTCTCCAGTTCCCTAATCATCTTGGTTGCTCTTCTCTGCACTCTTTCCAGAGTCTCCACGTCTTTTCTACATCGTGGCGACCAAAACTGTATGCAGTATTCCAAGTGTGGCCTTACCAAGGCACTATACAGTGGCATTAACACTTCACGTGATCTAGATTCTATCCCTCTGTTTATGCAGCCTAGAACTGTGTTAGCTTTTTTGGCAGCTGCTGCACACTGCTGGCTCATATTTAAATTGTTGTCCACTAAGATTCCTAGATCCCTCTCACAGTTGCTACTATTGAGCAAGATACCACCTATACTGTACTTGTGCATTTTGTTTTTCTTGCCTATATGTAGAACCTTACTTTTTTCACAATTGAATTTCATTTTATTAGATAGTGCCCAATGGTCAAGTTTGTCTAGATCCTTCTGTATCCTAAGCCTATCTTCTGGAGTGTTGGCTATTCCTGCCAGCTTGGTGTCGTCTGCAAATTTGATGAGTTCCCCATTTATCCCCTCATCCAAATCGTTGATGAAGATGTTAAAGTGTACTGGACCTAAAACAGAGCCTTGGGGGACTCCACTGCATACTTCCTTCCATGTAGATGCAGTTCCATTGAGGATCACACGTTGAGTGCGGTTGGTCAGCCAGTTGCGAATCCATTTGGTGGTGGTACTGTCTAACCCACAATTTTCTACTTTATCTAATAGTAGGTTATGGTCTACTTTATCAAATGCCTTACTGAAGTCCAAGTAAATTATATCGACAGCATTCCTCTGGTCCACTGATTTTGTCACTTTGTCAAAGAATGCAATTAGATTAGTCTGGCATGATCTGTTTTTGACAAACCCATGTTGGCTTTTGGCTATTACTTTGTTTGCTTCTAGGTGTTCACTTATTTGTTGTTTAATTATCTTTTCCAGAATCTTTCCTGGTATTGAGGTCAGGCTGATGGGTCTATAGTTTCCTGGATCTGTTTTTTTTTCCTTTTTTAAAGATGGGAACCACATCAGCTCTTTTCCAGTCTTCTGGCAGTTCCCTGGTGCTCCAGGATCTCTGAAAGATATAGTTCAGTGGTTCTGAGATCTCGTCTGCCAGTTCCTTCAGAACCCTGGGGTGTAGTCCATCCGGTCCTGGTGATTTGAACTCGTCCAGGGCAGACAGGTGCTCACTTACCATTTTCTTCCCTATTTCAACTTGTGTTCCTACTCTGATTTTTGTGGTGCTGTTTTTTATTGGTTGGACTGTTTTATCCCTTTGTGTAAAGACAGATGCAAAAAAAGAATTAAATAGTTCTGCTTTCTCCCTGTTGCTTATCATCTTCTTGCCATTTTCTCCCAGCAGTGGACCAATTGTTTCCTTAACTTTTTTCTTGTTTTTAACATGTTGGAAGAAGCTTTTTTTGTTATTTTTTACTTTTTTGGCAAGCCTTTCTTCATTGCGAGCCTTAGTTTTCCTCACTTCGTCTTTACAGGCTCGGGCTATTTGCTGATATTTTGCCTTAGTTATGTCGCCCTTTTTCCACTTTTTATATTTATCCTTTTTGTCTTTCAATTTGTCAGAGAGTTCTTTATGCAGCCATGCTGGTTTCTTTTGGGAACTGTTATTTTTCTTCTTCATTGGTATTGCGCTGGACTGGGCTTTTATAATCTCATTTTTCAAAATTTCCCAAGCTTCTTGAGTTGTTTTCCCCTTGAGGATTCTCATCCATGGAATCCTTCCCAAGCTCTCTCTGAGTTTATTGAAATTAGCTCTCTTAAAGTCTAAGACTCTAGTTTGACTTTGTTCAACTACTTTTGTTTGCATAATGTTGAATTCCAGTATTTCATGATCGCTTGCCCCCAAAGTTCCTGTAGCTTCTACACCTTCTATCATTTCCTCTCTGTTAGTGAGAATTAAGTCCAATATTGCTGATCCCCTTGTTCCCTTTTCTACCTTTTGGGAAACAAAGTTGTCTGCTAGGTTTGTTAGGAACCTGTTGGATCTTTCACTTGGTGCAGAGTTTGTTTCCCAATTGATGTCAGGGTAGTTAAAATCTCCCATTACTATTGTAGTGTGCTTCCTACATTACTTAGTTAGTTGGTTAGCAAAAAGTTCATCCACTTCCTCTGCTTGGTTGGGTGGCCTGTAGTATAGACCTATGACAATATCATTCCCCCCCAACCTTTAATATTGACCCAAATACATAATATACAAATACATAAATCAATCAATATCTCAATATCTCTGAAGAACTGCTATGATACATCCATCCTCATTGAGGAGACTGAGTCGAAGCTGGGTTTGCCTGGCAACATGGGCGGGGCTTAACTGTCTTGTCAGACCCAGTCCAATCAATGAGCAGTTGAAATCAAACCAGTCTGGATGCTACTTCCCGCACTACGGAGATTTTGGGTGTGTCTTATACACTGAATGTAGCCCCACCTACCCACTGGCCCCAACTTCTGCCTCCCAGCAATTTACCTCTTTGCAGCAAATGGGAGCTTGCAGAGGCTTCAATAAGCTATAGCAATCCCTGCAGCCTGTAACAGCGGGTAATCAGAAGAAATTGAAAGTGAAACTTGCTGTTTGCTTCACAAGACAAATTGTGGGAGGCAGATTTTTTTCTTGTGCTAATCAGGCTGTTTGCTGCAAGGAGGTAAGTCAACTACTATAAATGCCTATAGAATGTTCAAATTATTAGACTTATTTTTAAAGACTGCTTTATTATTGTTCTAGGCAACTTAGCAAAATGAAGAAGCTTTTTAAAATAAACGCTTGATCTGAAGAGGCCCAGTGCTATTATTTTAAAAAGCGCTATCCTTTTAAATAGCAGAGAATAACTATACTTCCAGAAAGCACATCAATTTTAACAGCATCTGTACAGGTATAGTCTGAAATATAACACTACAAACAGTGTATATTGTCTGTACTGTTTGTTGCAAGGAGGCAAATTGCTGGGAGGCAGAAGCAGATATTTTTCCCTTGTTTTCCTCCCCAAAATCTAGGTGCGTCTTATACTTCGGAGTGTCTTATACTCTGAAAAATAAGGTAATTGCTTTGACAGACTGTCCAATCAGCAAGGAGACAATGCCAACCCACTCTCCACCTAGATGGAGAACAAGGAAGACTTTTTGAATAAGCTAACTGAAGTTCTATGATGCATTCAGAAAGTATTCACTTTTGTCAATTTAGTTGTGCTGCAGTCTGATTCTACAGTTGTTGAAATTTGGTTTTTCTCATTAATCTACACTCGGTATCCCATATTTACAAAATGAAAACAGAATTTTAGAAATGTCTGTAATTTATTTAAAAGAATAAAAACTGAACTATGACATTGGAATAAGTATTCAGACCCTTCACTCAGTACTTTGTTGAAGCACTTTTCACAGCAATTACAGCCTCGAGTCTTTTGGGGTATGTTGCGACAAGTTTTGCACACTTGGATTGGGGGATTTTCTGCCATTCTTCCTTGCAAATTCTCTTAAGTTTAGTCAGGTTGGATGGCAACTGTCGATGGAAAGCCATTTTCCGATCTCTCCAGAGATGTTCAATAGGGTTCAAATCAGGGGTCTGGCTGGGCCACTCTAAGACATTCACAGAGTTGTCCCTAAGCCACTCCTGTGTTGTCTTGGCTGTATGCTTAGGATCATTGTCATGTTGGAAAGTGAATCTTTGGCCCAGTCTGAGGTCCTCAGTGCTGTGGAACAGGTTTTCATTGAGGTTTTCACTGTACTTTGAGGTTTTCACTGTACTTTGCTCCACTCAGCTTTCCCTCAACCTGACCAGTGCTGCTGAAAACACCACCACAGCAGCATGCTGCTTCCACCATGCTTCACTGTTGGGATGATATTGGGCAGGTGATGAGCAGTGTCTGGTTTCCTGCAGACATAACATTTAGAATTGATGCTAAACAGTTCAGTCTTGGTTTCATCAGACCAGAGAATCTTATTCCTCACAGTCTGAGATTTCTTCAGGTGATTTGCAAACTCAAAGCAGCCTTTAATGTGTTTTGCACTGAGGCGAGGCTTCCATCTAGCCATAAGCCCAGATTGCTGGAAGGCTGCAGTAAGGGTACTGTAGATCTGATTTAAATCAAGTCAATTTAAATCACAATTTAAATCACTAGGCTTCAAACTTGATTTAAATCATATTTTTTAAGCAGCAACTGTCATCTCTGCCCTGCAACAGCTCCTCCTCTGATCCATTGTTGACTCACCAACAGTCCCATTCATTTTAATGACACAACAAGGTGAGGGATGTAGCAGGCAGCAGGTGAGTGGATGCCCGCTAACAGGCGTTGCCATGATGGATGTGAAAGATAGGTGCTCTTTAATATTATGCACCGCACTGCACCAATGCAGTGTATGTTATCTCATCTTGCAGAGCTTGGATTCATTGAATGATTTACCAAAAATGTAAATATTGCAGAATATACAGCCTCATGCTACTTAACTAAGCTCCATTTCATGCTGAATAAACTAAATTATTAATATATAGTAAATAGAAAACTATCTTTAGATTTTTACTCCAAAAGCATTTTATTAAAATAAACTAGCTGTACCCGCCATGCGTTGCTGTGGCCAAGTTTGGTTAAATAAAAAAGTTTCCCGTCATAGACCCTCTCAGCGACCCCCTTTTTTCTCTGCCTCGGTTTCCCCTCCCTCTCCCTCCCCTCCCTACTTACCTACCTACCTACAGTTGCAAGAAAAAGTATGTGAACCTCTTGGGATTACATGGAGTTTTGCATGAATTGGTCATAAAATGTGTTCTGAACTTCATCTAAGTCACAACAATAACAAAACACAGTCTGCTGAAAATAATACTACACAAACATTAGATGTTGCCATGGTTTAATTGAACATAACATATAAACATTCACAGTGCAGGGAGGAAAAAGTATGTGAGCCCCTAGCCTAATGACTTCTCCACAAACTAATTGGAACCAGGAGTGAGCCAACCTTGACTCCAATCAGTGTGATGATATTGGATGTGTTGCTGACAGCTGTCCTGCCCTTTAAAAACACACACCTGGTTTGGGTTTACTGGTTTCAAGAAGCACTGTCTGATGTGAACCATGCCTCGCAGAAAAGAGCTCTCAGAAGACCTACGATCAAGAATTGTTGACTTGCATGAAGCTGGAAAGGGTTACAAAAGTATATCCAAAAGCCTTGATGTTCATATATCCACGGTAAGACAGACTGTCTACAAATGGAGAAAGTTTAGCACTGTTGCTACTCTCCCTAAGCGTGGTCGTCCTGTAAAAATGACTGCAAGAGCACAGCGCAGAATGCTTCATGAGGTAAAGAAGAATCCTGGAGTGTCAGCTAAAGACCTACAGAAGTCCCTGGCACATGCTAACATATTTGTTGACACATCTACAATAAGGAAAACATTAAACAAGGATGGAGTACATGGGAGGACACCACGGAGGAAGCCATTGCTGTCCAAAAAAAAATATTGCAGCACGTTTGAAGTTTGCAAAAGAGCACCTGGATGTTCCACAGCACTACTAGCAAAATATACTGTGGACAGATGAAACCAAAATTGAGTTGTTTGGGAAGAACACACAACACTATGTGTGGAGAAAAAAAGGCACAGCACACCAACAGCAAAACCTCATTCCCACTGTAAAACATGGCAGAGGGAGCATCATGGTTTGGGGCTGCTTTGCTGCCTCAGGGCCTGGATGGATTGTTGTCATTGATGGGAACATGAATTCCAGAGTTTATCAAGACATTTTGCAGGAAAATGTACGACCATCTGTCCACCAACTGAAGCTCCGCATAGGATGGGTGATGCAACAGGACAATGACCCAAAGCATACAAGTAATTCAACAAAAAAATGGCTTCAACAGCACAGAATACGCCTTCTGGAGTGGCCCAGTCAGAGTCCTGACCTCAACCCAATTGAAATGCTGTGGCATGACCTTAAGAGAGCGATTCACACCAGACATCCCAAGAATATTGCTACACTGAAACAGTTTTGTGAAGAGGAGTGGTTCAAAATTACTCCAGATCGTTGTGCAGGTCTGATCTGCAACTACAGAAACCGTTTGGTTGAGGTTATTGCTGCCAAAGGAGGGTCAACCAGATATTTAAGTCCACAGGTTCACATACTTTTTCCTCCCTGTACTGTGGATGTTTACATGTTATGTTCAATTAAACCATGGCAACATCTAAAGTTTGTGTAGTATTATTTTAAGCAGACTGTATTTTGTTATTGTTGTGACTTAGATGAAGTTCAGAGCACATTTTATGACCAATTCATGCAAAATTCCATATAATCCCAAGGGGTTCACATACTTTTTCTTGCAACTGTACCTACCTACTGTATTTCTCCCTCTCTCCCTCTACCTACCTACCTACCGTATTTCTCCTTCTCTCCCTCTACCTACCTACCTACCTACTGCCGTTTCGAGTGGCGAGGTGGGGGGACAGAAGGAGGCAGAGGGCATGGGGGCGTTGCGAGCGCTTGCATTTCAAGTGGCCAGGTGTGGGGGGGGGGAAGAGGCAGAGGGCAGGGGAGCGTTGCGAGCGCTGGCATTTCGAATGGCCAGGTGGGGGGGCGGAAGGAGGTGGAGGGCGGGGGAGTGTTGCGAGCGCTGGCGTTTCGAGTGGCCATGTGGGGGGGGGAGGCAGAGGGCGGGGGAACGTTGCGAGCGCCAGTGTTTCCAGTGGCTATGTGGGGGGGGAGGCAGAAGGAGGCGGAGGGCGGGGAAGCGTTGCGAGCTCCAGCGTTTTGAGTGGAGAGGTGGGGGGGCAGATGTAGGCATAGGGCGGGGGAGCATTGCGAGCACCAGTGCTTCGAGTGGAGAGGTGGGGGGCGGAAGGAGGCGGAGGGCGGGGGAGCATTGCAACTGTCGGCGTTTCGAGTGGCCAGGTGGGAGGGGCGAAAGGAGGGGGGGCAGTGAGTGAGTGAGGAAAGCTCAGAAGAGCTGCGGGTGGCATTTACATATTTGGGTGGCATTTACATATTTGGGTGGCATTTACCTGGCACCAGTGTGCCATATCCACACAATCTGTAGGTATCATTAGTATCAATTGAAAATTTAGTGGCGATTGGTGCAGTAGTTTTTGAGATAAGTGGTTTTGAACAAACTCATAGTTAACTTTTTATTTATATAGATTTGATAAAAGTAAAACAAATCTGATTTAAATCAAAAAGATCCAATTTCAATTTTAAAAATCCATTTATTATCATTATCATTATTTTAAATCATTGATTTTTATCCACCCTGGCTGCAGTGGTGGTTGTCCTTCTGGAATTCTATCCTATCTCCACACAGGATCTCTAGGACTTAGTAAGAGTGACCATTGGGTTCTTGGTCACCTCTCTTACTAAGGCCCTTCTCCCCCGATTGCTCAGTTTAACTGGGCAACCAGCTCTTGGAAGAGTCCTGGTTCTGCCAAACGTCCTCCATTTGAGAATTACGGAGCCACCGTGCTCTTAAGAAACCTTCAGTGCAGTAGAAATTTTATTGTAGCCTTCCCCAGATCTGTGCTTTGCAATAATCCTGTCTCTGACCTCTGCAGGCAGTTCCTTTAACTTCATGGCTTTTGCTCTGCTACAATATGCACTGTCAGCTGTGATGCCTTCTATGGAGAGGTTTGTGCCTTTCCAAATCATGTCCAATTTAATTTACCACAGGTGGACTTCAAACAAGGCAGAGAAACATGTCAGCAGCTATCAGGAGAAATGGGAGGCACCTGAACTAAATTTCAAGTGTTGTTGCAAAGGGTCTGAGTACTTAGGCCAATGTGATATTTCAGTTTTTTCTTTTTAATAAATTACAGACATTTCTAAAATTCTTTCACTTTGTCATTATGGAGTACTGAGTGTAGATTAATGAGAAAAAAATGAATTTCAACAACTGTAGAATCAGGCTGCAGCATAACAAAATTGACAAAAGTGAAGTGGGTCTGAATACTTTCTGAATGCACTGCATGTTTGAATACAATCTTTTTTTTTTTTGGAAAAACTAAACATTACCATAAAGCTGCTGTAGTAATTTAAATTGGATCTGTTCCAAAGGAATTACTGCTTAAAGTCCATTATAATTCAATGGATCTAAAAAAGCACTGTTTACTGCAAAATTATGTTTGACAGTAGCAAAAGGGTCTGCTAATACACTTCCATAAATTGCGACAGGGAGCAATTAACTGAACCAAGGTAGAGTGAAAGTCACCAATTACATATTCAATTGCCATCTGATTCCTATATGTATTTTTGTCTTAAGGCTATTTCTTTCTTGTCAAGTGGCTTTCATGCCTATCTATCTATTTCTAGTTCCATTCTCCACAGAGTTCACATGGTATGTAGTCAGTGGTGGGTTCCTACCTATTTGGTCCAGTTCGGGTGAGTAAGTAGTACCTCCAGCAGACACGTGACCGTACCGGTACTATCCTCAGTGGCAGCGCCATCTTGGTTTACTGTTCTATACATGCGCAGAACAATCTTCATAGAAAAATGTTTTTTTCCTTTTTACTGTTGTACCATTTTAAAGTGCAAATGCCCCACCCACCCACCCCACCCAGTTACTCCTCACCTCCCGGGTGGCTTCACTGGCCAAGCTGCCACATGGTGCCTGCCCTGCGCCCAAACTGAGCTGCCTCCTCCTGCTTACAGGTAAGTTGCTCTAGCCTCCCCTCCATGGAGCTTGCTGTGCCCCCACCCCTGTCCCCATTGGGCTCGCAACCTTCCCTTCCCCCGCCCCTTCCAGGATCCCCACCAGTCCCATTTTGGCTCCCAGCAGGCTTCAGGGAGGCCTGCTAGGCCTAAAATAAGTGGGGGGGGGGGGCTAGCAAGCCTCCCTGCAGCCCTCTGGGAGCAAAAGCGGGGTTGGGCTTCAAGAGAGAGAAAAAGAAAGAAATCCTCACTGTTTGGGGATCCCCAAGTGCATGGAACAGAGGTCTTCAAACTTGGCAACCCTTTAAGTCTTGTGGACTTCAACTCCCAGAATTAAGCTCTGCTGGCTGGAGAATTCTGGGAGTTGAAGTCCACAAGTCTTAAAGGGTTGCCAAGTTTGAAGACCTCTGGCATGGCAGACCATCTTGAAAGTGCAGCTAGCTATCCTTGCTCAGGCTAAGCTAATCAATAGTGGGAGGGAAGGAGGGAGGGAAGGGAGAAAAAGGGAAGGGAAAGTGAATGTGATATGGATGAAGGGATAGAGGGAGGGAGGGAGGGAGGGAGGGAGGGAGGGAGGGAGAGAGAAAAAGGAGATGAAAGAAGGCCCACAAACCTGGCACTAGACACAGCTTCAGAGGATGCTTTGAAACAGCACAGCAATCCAGGGCTGGAAGGGACCCCAAAGGTCATCTAGTCCAACCCCATGCTCCAGCAGGAGACCTTATATCATCTTGGTTGTTTTAGTGCCTCTAACACAGAGGAGAAATTCCCAGAAATCCCCAGGCATTGCCAACCTCTCCCGCTAGTAAAAAAAACAACCTAAAGCAAAAACTTCATACAGTATTAAAAAGAATAGAAAAAGGGCTGCTGTGTATAGCTTAATTGACTGCTAAATTGGCCATGCCCACCCAATCATATGACTGCCAAACCACTCCCACCCAGTCACATGACTCCCAAGCCACACCCACAAAATAAGCCAGGCCAACAGAAATGGTAGTAAAAAAATTACAACCTACCACTGTATGTAGTACACAATTATAACCTTAGCTGAGTTCTGCAGAATATAATCAAGAAGCCTTCTGAGGGGAATACAGTATATTTTAAAATGTGTGCAGTGCCATCAAGATATTTTTCAAACCAATCAAAGGTGCTACATAACAATTTAGGAAAGAACTTAAAAGAAAAAAAGGGAAAGGGGGCTAAAGGAGCAGCCTAGAGAAACCCTATAGCAAATTAGGCAGCAAATAAATGTAACAAACAAAAAAACAAAGGTGTCTCTGAGCAATGCATTACAATTGAACTGAAAAAACTAACCATCTTATAAGTTGCGGAATCAAAATAACAATAATGATAATTATAGTTAGCTACTGCAAGAAATTCTCATGATGATTACATATAACTGCATGTCAAAGTAGTAACAATAGTAAATTGGAATACCATTCGCCAGCAAGCAATACCATTTGCCTGTAAGCAGTAACTGACACAACCACAAAATAAACAAAGTAATATAAAATAAAGAAGCTAAACGTGGTTCGGCCTTTTGAATTCAAAGAGACAAATATCTGCCATATAACACCTCAGATTTAACAAGTGTTAAGAAAGACACACAAAAAGTCTGGATAATGAACACTGCAATACCTGGAAATAGCAAGGAATAGCAAGGAAACAACTGGAGAAACTCACAAAATATAAGGCCTGTAAACAGAAGTATAGAAAAAGAAATCAAATGTAGTACCAATAGTGAAAGGCACCTTGGGTGCAATTCCAAAACATTTGGAAGGCCACTTGAACGCCATTGCCATTGCCAAATTCATCATTGGTCAAATGCCAAGTGCAGCTTTAGTTGGAACAGCTTATATTCTGTGATGAAAACTTTAACACCATCAAAGAACAACATCTGCCAATCCCAGGCCTTTGGGAAGGACTCGATAGGTGGACAAAAATACTGAATCCAGTCTAAATTGGCTGACTGTGCAACCAACCATAATAATTGCAGTGAACTAACGAAACAGTCTGTTTCAGTTTGCATCTATTTGGGATAACATGAAACAGTAGAATGTTCCAGAGAAGGAAGAAACATTAAGATCTCAAGTCTTATCTAACCGTTCTTGCTTTCTCATTTGTGACACAGACATATCAATTTGATTAATGTGAGTTAGTAAGTGAAAAAGCAATTGCTACATTAGAATATCTTTTATTTTTATATTAGTACAGAAAATGAAAATATAAAAAACCAACAGAAGAACAAAGGATAAATATATAAAATGCAAATAGGCAAAATTAAAGGGATCATTTAAAATAATAGTAATTAGAAATTTTAATACATCAATAGAGCCAGATCATAGCAGAAAGAAAAGCAGTCTTCAATCCAATATTATAAATCCAAAGCGACATTCAAAAATAACATTTTTTGCTATTCTAATAAATCCACAGCCCTTCATTCACTACTAAGAATTAACTTATAGAATTTATTTATTTATTTATTTATTTATTTATTTATTTATTTATTTATTTATTTATTTATTTATTTATTTATTTATTTATTTATTTATTTATTTATTTATTTATTTATTTATTTATTTATTTATTTATTTATTTATTTATACCGCCCTATCTCCCAAAAGGGACTCTACAGCAATATTTTAAATAGTTCTCTTGCTATTTAGGAAACTCATTTTCCTTTTTAATATTCTCTTCCCATGCAAGCTAATCTATAGGATAGTTAAGACAACATTTGAGGGGGGGGGGGGAACGGGCCGTTTCTGGGAGGTGCTTTTTTTTTAAAAATTGCCTCTTCAAAATCTTGGTGTATCTTATACGCCGAAAAATACAGTAAGTCACCAGTAATCAACTAAATATATTTTCATTAATGGAACAATTTCCCAAAATATATTACATTAGTTACACTTTCTTCTCCTTTATTAACAGGTATCACATATCTTCTTTGTAATACATAGTTTACTTCAAGATATAGCTAAAATATAACTGCTTATAACTAATAACTTAATATATTGTAAGATCCGTGTATGAAACTACTGTAAATACTGTTTTGGAGTTACCAGAGTCAAGTCAAAAAGAAGAAAACAACAAGCTATTAATATCATTAGAGATGAATAGTCCATTCTACTTTTCCTAATTGCTATCTAAAGATTATATATAAATCTTTATTAATAAAATTGGGTAATATTATCCAAATCCTCAAAAGACAAGAGGAAAGTGGCAAGGCTTCCTAAGTCACTGGAGTATAAGAAAGCTGAGGAGGTGTAGCATGATCAGAACTGTTATTATAGCCACTCTCAATAAAAGCACCTTTAGAATTCCTGTGGAGTTGATTTAAATCAGTGGTAGTCAACCTGGTCCAGGGTGATTTAAATCACGATTTAAATCACTGGTCAGTAAGGCTTGATTTAAATCATAGTTTTCTACATAAAGACTAATTCTTGCTGGTAGAACTTATAATATGCAAGTAGATGAAGATTTTTAGAATAACAACTTTTCATATTAGGTTTTTTATCCCCAGTTTAATCATTCATATTTGGGCAACTTTTCTGTTGTACTTAGGAAGGAGAAAAATAATCATTACCTTAATAATAACAATTTAAATAGATTTATTCAACTGAAACAATAACATTACATCATATGTTATTTGCTTAAACAAACATCCATGTTTGTTAACTAATTTGGCTAAACAAAATATATATATTTTAAGAAACGTAGACTGTCAGCCCAGCCTACACATGAAAAACTTAAATACTATCCTCTGTAGCTCACTCGTCATCTTCATCTTCTTTGTTCATAATCTGGAAAAGAAAAACAAGCTTTCCTGCTTTATCGGGACCCAAACGATTTCTCAATTTAGAATGAATGAGTCCAAAGGAAGAGAATATTCTTTCAATGCCTGCAGAAGAAGCTACTGCTGTTAAAAGTGAAATCATTACTTGAACAGTCTCTAAATTCAAGTGCGTAAGTGACTTCCACCAGTTTACTGGTGTGATTTTCTTTAAAATATCTTCAGCAAACCATTTCTTGAATGGTTCCCCCTTAGCTTTGAAGTTTATTATAGTTGGCATTACAGATGGATGATTGCTGGGGAGTAACAAACTTCGGCTCAACCCGTCCAAGACCGAGTGGCTGTGGTTTCCAGCGCCCTGGCACAGCCAGCTGACTCCAATGCTGGCCATCGGGGGCGAGTCACTAGCCCCCGTGGAGAGGGCTCGCAACTTAGGCGTCCTCCTGGACTCACGGCTCTCCTTGGACGACCATGTGATGGCCGTGACCAGGGGGGCTTTTTACCAGGTCCGCCTGGTACGCCAGTTGCACCCTTTCCTCGACCGGGACGCGCTATGCACAGTCACTCAAGCACTCGTTACGTCCCGCCTAGATTATTGTAATGCTCTCTACATGGGGCTCCCCTTGAGGTGCACCTGGAGGCTCCAGTTGGTCCAGAATGCGGCCGCGTGGGGGATTTTGGGAGCCTCACGATGCTCCCATGTAACACCTCTCCTGCGCGAGCTGCACTGGCTGCCGGTGGCTTTCTGGGTGCGCTTCAAGGTGCTGGTCACCATCTTTAAAACGCTCCATGGCACAGGGCCCAGTTATTTGCGGGACCATCTCCTACCGCATACCTCCCTTCGACCAGTCCGCTCCCACAGGGAGGGCCTCCTCAGGGTGCCATCTGCTGGTCAATGCCGGCGGGCGGCGCCCAGGGGGAGGGCCTTCTCTGTGGCAGGCCCGGCCCTCTGGAATGACCTACCCCCTGAACTTCGTACCATCACGGACCTTCGCCTTTTTCACCGTTCACTGAAAACACACTTCTTTCACCTAGCTGGCCTAGCTTAGAGCTTAGATTTTAGGTTTTAGCTTAGACTTTAGCCTAGATTTTAGACTAGAAATAATTTAACTGTATTTGGTAGTGGATTTTAAAAGTTTTTAGTTATATTTTAGCACAGGCTAGTTAATTTAATTTCATTTTAACACTGTATTGTATTTATTGTATTGTTTTATATTTGCCTGTGAGCCGCCCTGAGTCCCTTCGGGGAGATAGGGTGGGATATAAATCCAAATAAACTGAAACTAAACTGAAACTGGATACCCATGTCATAGCTAACTCCTCTTCCTCAGCACTTAAGTTTTGACCCTGATACTGGATATTGACAATATTTGCAAAAAAATGAGCTGGAGACAGTCCTTGTCCCATTCATTTTTTTAATGCTTGTAATTTAATTCTGTCCATGTGTGTAGTTCTGTTTTTAAGTGTTCACTCAGTTCCTTCCAAATTTCAACAGCATCAGAAATAAAACAGCTATTTTTCTGTATTTTGTTTAAAGCTTCAGAGATGGGTTTCAGGATGCTCAGCATATGTTCAACATTTCTCTTAAGCCCAATGTTGAGGATTTTGGCCGTGACAGTGCCATCTATTTTATCTCGATTTTCTTCACAAACTGTCATCAGAATAGGCCAGTTCTTGATATACTGCTCAAAACAGTCCACTACAGAGTTCCATCTAACATCTTGTGGGAGCATTAGCTTTCAGAGCTGCTGCAGCAAAATGATTGTTACAGAAGTATTTAGCAATTTCAACAACATTAGTCTTTATTTCTGGAACACTTAAGTCTTTGGCTAAGAGGTGCAGCAAATGAGCACTGCAACCATATGTTATTAGCTCTGTATTCCCTTCCTGCTCTTCTAAATTTCTTCTCATCTTGGATACATTTGCAGCATTGTCTGTGACCAAACTGTGTACTAGACATTTGAATTTTTATTTTTTTATTTTTTTATTATTAAATTTATATAACCGCACCCTCTCCCCGAAGGGACCCGGGGCGGTGCACAGGAAGTTAAAACAAACAGTACAAAATATAAATAATTAAAATCGAATTAAATAGGTTATCCCTGTGCTAAAATTTAGAAAGTTAAAACATAATCCATTTAAAAACCCAATTAAAACAATTTATAATACAGACTGAAGGCTAAGTAAATAACTTAGGCCAAACCGGCCTGATGGAACAAAAGTGTCTTTAATTTCTGGCGGAAGGTGCGGAGGTCCGTGGTTGTTCTGAGGTCGGGGGGTAGGTCGTTCCAGAGGATTGGGCCCACCACAGAGAAGGCCCTTCCCCTGGGCGTCGCCCGCTGGCATTGCCTGGTGGACGGCACCCGGAGAAGTCCCTCTCTGTGGGAGCGAATCGGCCGCAGGAATGTATGAGGTAGGATGCGGTCTCGCAGGTAGCTTGGTCCCGTGCCATGGAGCACTTTAAAGATGGTGATCAACACCTTGAAGCGCACCCGAAAGACCACAGGCAACCAGTGCAGCTCACGCAGGAGCGGTGTTACATGGAAATATCTAGACGTTCCCAAGATCGCCCGCGCGGCCGCATTCTGGACCAGCTGCAGTCCTCAGGTGCACGCCAAGGGGAGCCCCATGTAGAGAGCATTACAGTAGTCTAGCCGGGATGTCACAAGCGCATGAGTGACTGTGCGAAGGGCGTCCCGGTCCAATAAGGGACGCAACTGCCGCACCAGGCGTACCTGGTGGAAAGCCCCCCTGGCCACGGCTGTCACGTGATCTTGCATAGACAGCCGGGTATCCAGGAGGACACCTAGGTTGCGTGCCCGATCCATGGGGGCTAGATGTTCGCCCCCTATGGCCAGTGATGGAATCAACTGGTTAAACCGGGACACCGGAAACCACAGCCACTCGGTCTTGGACGGGCTGAGTTTGAGTCTGTTGCTTCCCATCCAGATCCATACGGCTTCCAGACATCGGGACATCACTTCAACGGCATCGTTGGGGTGGTTTGGGGTAGAAAAGTACAGCTGCGTGTCATCAGCGTAGATGTGATACTCTACCCCAAAACCACGGATGATCTCACCCAGCGGCTTCATGTATGCGTTGAACAGGAGCGGCGAGAGGACCGACCCCTGAGGCACCCCACAAGTGAGGCCTTTTGTTCACATGTTATTATAGCTTTTACTGCCACTTCTTGTAAGTATTCTGCTGTGTGTGCATTTCCTGACATATCAATTGTTTGTGCAAGGAAGATTTTCCCTTCTTCTGTTGTTATACAAGCACATACAATAGGATCATTGTGGACATTACTCCACCCATCAATACTTAGGTTAACAATTCTACCCTCCAGAGTTGTTGCACATTGCTCCATTTCTCTGTCATACACTTTATCCAGCAGTTTCCCTGCAACATCTGCTCTGCTGGGTGGACTGTATCCTGGTCTCAGTGACTGAACCATATTAATGAAATGTGGGTTCTCAGTCAGACTCAGACGGAAAGAAGAGTTCATTGCATAAACAAACTGGGCAATTTTTTCATCAATTAACTCTTTTTCTAATCTGCTAGTTTTTATCACAAACTTATCTATGGTGGTTCCAGGAGGGAAGGGTTTTTTCTTTCTTTTAGGTGATAGTGATATGTGGCTGTGGGTGTCTGATGATGATGATGCTAATGAAGCACTATCCTGGATGGATAACTCTGAAACTGTAGAACAGGAGGATGGTGATCTTGAAGGTGGATAGTTTCCAGAATCCATGAATTCCCCTAAACAAAAAAGTCAATGCTGTTATTTTATTGTTTATACAATTTTTGCTTATTGTATACAGCACTGCCCCAAAAGGAATATTTGCTTTTCGTCATAACTGTACCAAATGACAGTAACATGCAGTAATAAGAAATATAATTTTGCTCAAACATGACAGTTCCAGGCAGTCTTTAGAAATATGATTCAATAAAAATGTTTACCAACCTGAAGATCCTGCCTGTTCAAATGTGTTTCTTTCGTCATCTTCATCACAGCACTTCTCATGATGTTGCCTCATTCGGGCCACGAGGCTTTGCATTTCTTTGTTGCAGTGTTTGCATTTTGCACGCATGCCTGCCTTACCGATAGGTAAAGGAGCTTCATTAAAATATTGTAGCGGCAAAAACCAGGCTCACCACAGACTGGTTCGATGGAAGGATCGAGACCACGAGGATCACAGGTTTCAGGTGTTTATTGACGCGCGTCAAGAGTTCAGTCGGCAATCAGAGCACCACAATCTGAACTGCCCGGGCAACGCCCAGACAGATGGTTTTATACTTTTCATTATGCATTGTCATTAATACAGAGTCACATATGGATAAAAGCAGAAGTCCAGTTTAGAAAAGTACAAATACAGAAGTCAATGTTAAAAATAATACCTGCCAGCAGCTGTGCCCATATTGGGTTTCTATCTTACACTCCCCCTCCTTCTCCCGTCACTTCCTCTTTCCATCTCTTGTAGCAATGTTTCAGCATTATTTGTAATAGCTAGGAAAGTTTGACAACAGAGAAGTACACCCCCGCATCTTGCCTAATCTGACAGGGGTCAATAAGCAAGCCAGTAGGCACCCCTTCCCTGGGAGGTCAAGGCTGACCCAAGATAAGGATTTGGGGTCCCCTGACCCCCTCTGCCACAATATTGCCAAACTGGTTCTCTTTTACGGCCTGCTTCCATTATAGGTTTTTTTCCTCCAAGGAAAGAATGTGATAAACCTCAGGTCATACACACAAAAAGATCCAAAGACTTGTCTGTCTGTGGCTGTGCAGTATTGTGCTCAGAAAGTTTCACTTTCATTTTGTAGTACTGCTTGTCTGCTTGCCTCTTCCTCCTCACACTTAGCTTCACTTTCTTCTTGTGCAGATCTATTCCACTCCAAACAATCAGAAAAATATTGTTTCTATTCTATTCACTGAACTTCTTGAAACTTAGCACTGAAAGGGTTGATTCTGTATTCATAGGTTTGTAGAAGTTAGGATTAAGGTCTTTTTTTCAACTCTATTCATGTTATAACATTTTTGCTGTGAAGACGAGGCATGTGATCTCTGCTGAGTCAAATTCAGTTTTGAGAACTGCAAAAGTAAACCAAGCATCTGTGATAATACCTTGTAGGCAGAGAAACTGCCCAATAATCTTACAAAAGCATCTGGAAGAGCATGACATTGTGAATGGATTAATGGAATTTATTTACCAAAAAAATTAAACATATACAGCCTTATTCTACATAATTAAAAAAACTAATCTTTATTTCATGATGGAATAGCCTTTGGATGGTAATATATTTTCCTCAAAAAGCATTTTATATAAAAAAATCCGATTTAAATCAAAAAAATCTGAGGTTTTTGATTATTATTTTTTTAATCATTGATTTTTATCCACCCTGACCTGGTCCCTACTGCCCACTAGTGGGTGTTCCAGCTTTCATGGTGGGTGGTAGGGGTTTTATCCAATACTGAAGCACTTTCCTTTTTTAAAATTTAATTGACTTCCCTACTTTATAAATCACCATTACTGTGGAACCGATGGGTGGTTAGAAAATTTTGCTACTAACAGAGATACAAAAGTGGACGGTAGGTATAAAAAGGTTGACTACCCCTGATTTAAATGATGGTTGTAGACATTATCATGATTTATGGGAACAATGCGCAATCTTACTCGTATTAAGGTCCAAACTATATAATCTGTCTGGAGCAGCACAAGGGAAGTAGCTATGTTTAGAAACGGGGGAAAGTGGATTATCTCACACATACTGTCATGTTATAAAAGAAAGATTCAGCAATTCTCATCTGTAAAATAATAATTTTCTATACTAACAACTTTTACAGCATGGCCAAAGTTTTGGGAAGCTATATCTTTGTTTTACAGTTTCTTTTTAAAAACATAATTTTATGTGATGGCCCCTTCTCAAAGCTGTACACAATTCTTAATTTTTGCTGCTTTATTTTGAATCCTTGCCATATCAGATGGAGTATTAAATGGAGTTTTGGGACCTTAACATGTCATCTGGCAGTGACTTTTGCCACATCAACAGCCCAAACCTAAAACAAATGGTAGTAAATACACCACAGCATAGGCTTCCATGCTGGACCAAATGCATTCCCGACAAACTATAAATCACTGCTTTTATCCTATACAACAGAGAGTGCCGATTTTATGTGCATTGCATTATGTGCATTGATCCAGAAATCAAGCATATTAAACTTAATTGGATATAGATCATATAAACATGCATATGAACACTTGCATTTATATACAAAATAATCATATGGAAACTGTAACATAAAAAGATTTGTATCCTACATATATTCTGCATATTCAGAATCTGATGCCTGTGTATTACTACGTGTACTACGTGTAACAAAATGTACTTCAAATTGGAGGAGCCAATGTCACGATGAAACGGACATGCAATCTCGATGCTCCGAGATCGCCACTGATACTTTTGCCGCTGGGTGGTCTAATTGGACTTAAACCATCCGTAAAGACAGTGAACAGGAAGAATACATCCTGCTGATCTCAGGGACAGCGCAAGGTCCCTGATTGATCCAGGAGAAGTTCTTCTAGCTGGCAACAAAAGCTCAGCCCAGGCTGATGAAGTTGGGACAGCTCTGGAATGGCAGGAAACAGAAAGAGAAAGTGTATACTTTCTCTGCAGGGTCGAGCAGAGGAATTTGGAGTATTTCTGCAGGACAAAATCACTCAGATTCGGAACGAGTTGCCCTCCACTAGTGGCCCAGTCGGGGCGTCCGGTGCTGGTCTTGAGATAACACCTTGGGAGGAGTTCGACTTTGTTACTACCGAGGATATGGACAGGTTGCGGAGGAACCTTAGAGCCACCACATGTTTATTGGACCCGTGCCCCTCCTGGCTTGTACTGGCATCCTGGGAGGTGACACGAGGCTGGCTCCAGGGCATTGTGAATTCATCTCTGAGTGAGGGGTACTTGCCCACCGTTTTGAAAGAGGCGGTGGTGAGGCCCCTCCTCAAGAAGCCATCCCTGGACCCGGCTTTATTAGAGAACTATCGTCCCGTCTCCAACCTTCACTTTTTAGTGAAGGTTGTTGAGAGTGTGGTGGCTCAACAGTTTCCCCGACATCTGGAGGAAGTTGATTATCTAGACCCGCGCCAGTCCGGCTTCCGGCCCGGTCACAGCACCGAGACGGCATTGGTCGCGTTGGTTGATGATCTCTGGAGGGCACGGGATAGAGGTTGTTCCTCTATCCTTGTCCTATTAGACCTCTCAGCGGCTTTTGATACCATCGACCATGGTATCTTATTGCACCGATTGGGGGGGTTGGGGTTGGGAGGCACCGTTCTACGGTGGTTCTCATCCTACCTCTCTGGTCGGTCGCAATGGGTGTTGGCAGGAGGGCAGAGGTCGTCCCCGAGGCCCCTCATATGTGGGGTCCCTCAGGGGTCGGTCCTCTCTCCCCTTCTGTTCAACACCTATATGAAGCCGCTGGGCGAGATCATCCGTGGTTTTGGGGTGGAATACCATCTGTACGCTGATGACACTCAGTTGTACATATCCACCCCAAACCACCCCAACGATGCCGTCGAAGTGCTGTCCCGGTGTCTAGAGGCCGTACGGATCTGGATGGGTAGTAACAAACTCAAACTCAACCCGTCCAAGACCGAGTGGCTGTGGTTTCCGGCACCCCGGTTCAGCCAGTTAAGTCCAACACTGGCCATTGGGGGCGAACAACTGGCCCCCGTGGAGAGGGCGCGCAACTTGGGTGTCCTCCTGGATTCCCGGCTGTCCATGGAGGACCATGTGGCGGCCGTGGCCAGGGGGGCGTTCTATCAGGTACGCCTGATACGCCAGTTGCGCCCCTTACTGGACCGGGGAGCCCTTCGCACAGTCACTCAAGCGCTTGTGACATCCCGGCTGGATTACTGCAATGCTCTCTACATGGGGCTCCCCTTGAGGTGCACTCGAAAGCTACAGTTAGTACAGAATGTGGCCGCGCGGGTGATTATGGGTGCCTCAAGGCAAACCCACGTAACACCTCTCCTGCGCGAGCTGCACTGGCTGCCTGTGGCCTTTCGAGTGCGCTTCAAGGTGTTGACAACCATCTTTAAATCGCTCCATGGCTCGGGGCCTAGCTATATACGAGACCGCCTCCTGCCCCATACATCCCTTCGTCTGATCCGCTCCCACAGAGAGGGCCTTCTCCGGGTGCCGTCGACGGGGCAATGCCGGTTGGCGACACCCAGGGGAAGGGCCTTCTCTGTGGCGGGCCCGGCCCTCTGGAACGACCTACCCCCCGACCTTCGCACTATCTCGGACCTCCGTCTCTTCCGCCAACGTCTTAAGACGTATTTATTTCAACAAGCCGGCCTAGGATAGCCCCCTGTTCCTGACTTTTTTTAAAAAAAATAAATAAATTATAATTTGGGAAGGTTTTTAACATGGGTTTTAGCACGGGTTAATCTAATTTAATATATTTTAAATTGATATTTATTGTATTTTTGTGGTTTTAATAATGCCTGTGCGCCGCCCTGGGTCCTAACAAGGAGAAGGGCGGGGTATAAATTTAATAAAATAAATAAAAAAATATACAGCTGGTGAGGAATTTTTACTGTTTTAAAAGAGATTGCCTACACAAAACTTAAAGCTAAATCAAATTCGAGAACAGAAGAAATATGCGGCGAAATTAAGCTTTGAATTGCATTGGACAGTGAGTTATCTTATTTTTTAAACTTTATTTTATGGATGGAATTTATGCAAGTCTTTTAAAGTGAATGGATTAAGTTTTCTTCTTCTATTTTTTTTATTCTTGTAACCTATGGATTAAAAGCCTTCTTCATTTCTACATGAGCTTTTCCATTTTTCTACTGTATCTTACTCAAGAATGTGACTTTCCCCCCCTCAAACATGGAATATAAAAAAGATACAAAAGGAGTACAAAGAGGATTGTAACACCAGAGGAAAAGAACAACACTTCCACTTGGAGGCTGGAGGTTTGAGTATTGGAAACATTGCACTTTCACTTCTTTCTTTGATCATTTTGACTTTGCACTTCAAGGTCTTGCGGCTTGGAAAACATAGAGCATACAACAGCAAAATATGATGGAGAAGTTGGAGATGTTTATCAATTGGAAAAAGTGGAGGTTAGAGTCCTAAAAACTGAAGAGAAAAATGAATACAAAGAAAAGAAATCTGCTGACATCTATGGTGAATGGATTGTGGTTGGAAATGGAAAGAATGGAATATGGAAAGGAGAGCTAAATGGTTGGGAACTCTATCCGAGATGGCAAGGTACAGAAGAAGAAGAAACAAAAGAATTGATAGATTTAAGGAGATAAATTTTATCAGTAACACCATTGATAAGTAAAGATAAGGTGATTAAGGAAACAGATGGAGGGTATCGAGATTACATAAGAGATTCAATAAGCAAGGAGTTGTGAAGAGGAGTCCACACAAATTTGATTAAGGAGATAATTAGAAGATTAATCCCACAAATAGCAAAAGACATGAGATTGTATTACTACTGGAAAGATACAGGTTGATAGATGAAAGCGTATAATTTAAAACTAATTAAATTTAGTGAAATTTAGTGACAAAAGATATGGTTAAATAAATAATTGATAATGATAATAATGTATACATATGTATTGGTTTGACAAGAGGTAATTGGATATGAATACTAAATTGTACCTATGAAAAGAAGATTAGAAATTTTTGTTATATATAAAAGTTAATAAAGAAGAAGTAAGTTACATTTAATTAAGCTTTGAGTCACTTACTGTAAGGTAAGGTCACTTACTGTAAGTTCATAGGCAGAAAGAGTGCAGAGAAGAGCAACCAAGAGGATTAGGGGACTGGAGGCTAAAACATATGAGGAACGGTTGCAGGAACTGGGAATGTATAGTTGAATGAAAAGAAGGACCAGGGGAGACATGATAGCAGTCTTCCAATATCTCAGGGGTTGCCCCAAAGAAGAGGGAGTCAAGCTATTTTCCAAGGCACCTGAGGGCAGAACAAGAAGCAATAGGTGGAAACTAATCAAGGAGAGAAGCAAGTTAGAACAGAGGAGAAATTTCCTGACAGTGAGAACAATGAATCAGTGGAACAGAAGTTGCCTCCAGAGGTTGTGAATGCTCCAACACTGGAGGTCTTTAAGAAGATCTTAAGACCTAGTTATATGCGAGACCGCCTCCTGCCCCATACATCCCTTAGACCAGTGGTGGGCAAACTTATTAGTCAAGAGAGCCAAATATCAACAGTACCACGACTGAAATTTCTTTTGAGAGCCAAAAGGTGTGGCCTGTTCTATGGGAGTGGCTCAGCGGTCATGTGACTGGGTGGGCGTGGCCAACTTGGAAAATGTGGTGAAACTCATTTAATGACGGTCCTGCTTAGCAATCAAAATTTTGGGCTCAATTGTGGTCATAAGTTCTTTCTTTCTCTCTCTCTCTCCCACTTTCTTTTTCTTTCTATTTTTCTTTCTCTTTCTTTCTTTTTGTCTCTCTCTCTCTGTATCTGTCTGTCTCTCCTCCCTCCACCCATCTGTCACTCTGCGTGTGCGTGTGTGTGCAGGCCCGGATCCAATAAGTGCGGGGCCCGATTAGATTTTTTTTGCGGGGCCCTCTATATATTAAATATTTAAATAAAATGCAAATTCAATATATATATAAATCAAATATCATGGATCATAAGATAGGTAAACTTCTACATACATTAAAAAATAAAAATACACAAAATTCAAAAACAATTACATTTTATTGAATATAAATTTACATCATTGAATATGAATATATGAATGTACATATTTCTAAGTTTTTGTTCCGTAAATTCTTCTAAAATAGTTTGAAAATCCAATTTCCTTGCTTCTTCACTTTCAATCGACATAATTGCTAAACTATTTAATCTATCCTGAATCATTGTCGATCTCAGATAGTTTTTTATTAGTTTTAGCCTGGAAAATGATCTCTCTCCAGAAGCAACGCTCACTGGAATTGTTAAATATATTCGGAGAGCAATAAACAAGTTTGGAAATGCTGTTGCTCTGTCATTTTCCGATAAAAATTTGAACATTTTAAATGGATTTTCAAAAAATTCTGATGGAAGGATAGATTTTAAAGCTTCCATTTCTTCAACTAACATTTTTCCATCTATATCAGCTTCCTTCACTATTGGTGCATCATTTTCTGTGAACCTAGAATCTGTTAGAGAAATTTCTAATTTAGCTGCGTGTTTTTGAAGTGCTTCTTTTTCCATATTTTGAAATTTTCCCAGAAACCCAAATAAGTCATTATGATTTTTCAATTGTTCAAAACGATCTTTTAGTGATTCTGTAGCTTTATCTAAAACAAAATTTAAAAAAGATATCTTGTATGCGTTTATCGGATCTACAATAGGTTCATCATCGCCTTCATAATTGAAATGTTTCTTTCTTTTCCAAAGCCTTTTATTTCGAAATTCTGTAGATATTTCCAAATCTTGTGCAAGAATTTTTGCTTGAACTAAAACTTGTTCAAATCCAGTATTTCTGTAGTCACTTAACCATTTTAAAAGTTTTTCAAATGAAGAAAGTGCAATGGATACATCTACAGATTTACTTTGAAGTTCCTTGCTTACATAATTGACTTGGAACAGTAAATCGTACCAAAAAACCAGTGATACTAAAAATGTATAGTCTTTCATTGCATTTCCAAGAGATTCTGCCTCGCTTTTAATTTGTGGATCTTCGGAAATTTCTGATATTTCGAAAAGAGCATCATAAAATTCACCTATTTGGTATCTCACTGCTTTTACGCTGTGAATCCGATCAAAATTTGGGAGCTGGGCAACTGGTCTGCATGTATGAGGATTGCAGAGTCCCCTGCTCAACATTAGCCACCGAAGGTTGTTGAACATGGGGATTTAATTCTCTCCCAGCCCACCTCACAGGGTTGTTAGAGGGAAAAAGAGGAAGGGATTGCAAGTCTGTTTTAGTGCCTGGAGTTATTAAGGTGGAACACAAATACATCCGTAAAATAAAAATAGGTAAATCGATGTTCTTGTAGCCCCTGAGTGGTTTGTCTTTCTCTCCATCCTTTCTTCACTCTTCCTTCCTCTTGCTTTTCTTCTTCATCATCCTCTTCTTCCTTGTCCCTACTTTTTCCTCCTCTTCCTCTTGGTGGCTCTCCTTTTCTTCATTTTTCCTTCTTAATTCTTACTCCTCCTCCTTCATTCTCTGCCTCCACCCCTCTTCGTCTTTCTTCTTGGCGCTCTCTGTCTGCATTCCTTCCTCCTCCGTTTTTTCCCTTCCACCTCTTCCTCTCCTCCTCCCTTCATCTTCCTCTCCTGGCATTCTCTCCACATTCTTCCCTCTTTCCGCTTTTCCTTCCACTTCTTCCTCCTCCTCCTCCTCCCTCTTCTCCCCCCTCCTCCCTCTCTCTTCCCCTCCCTCCTTCCTCTTCTCTCCACACTTCCTCTCCGCATTCTTCCCTCCTCCCCCTCCCCCCCCGCTTCCAGAAAGCAACAGTTCGAAGGAAAGTCTGCCTTCCCAGCCCTTCCTCATTCCCTCCCACTCGGGGAAGGGAGCCCATCCGAATCGAGGGGGGAAGATTTGCGCTTTGAGACAGCAGAGAAACTTCCTTCTGCCTCCCCCTCCCCAATTTATCTCTTCTTTCCTCTCTTTCTTCTTCTTTCTCTTTCTCTCTCTCTCTCTCTCTCTCTCTTTGCCAGCGGGCGCCCACCTCCTCTTTCCCCCCCGTGCCTCCTCCTCCTCTTCTCCCCCCTCCCACCCCGGGTTATTTCCCTCCCTCCTTCCCCCCGCTCTCCCATAGCTTTGGCGTGCTCGCTGCATTGGGAAGGAAAGGAAAGGCGCTCCTTGCAACAATTTGGATTTTTTTGTGTTTTGCTTTTCATTGTTCCCCCCGCCCCCAGAGCCAAAACTGTTGCAAAAGAAGGCAGAGAGAGAGAGAGGGAGAGGGAGAGAGAGAGAGAGAGAGAGAGAGAAAGGAAGGAAAAAAGAGGGGTTCTCCTCATTATTTTCCCCCCCGCTCCCTCCCTCCCATGCCCACTCGCAATGCTCTGGAGGTCCGGAGTGGCCCAGGAGAGCCAGCGAGCTTTTGCGGGCGGCTTTTTCCTTGGCCGCTGCTGGGTTTTCGGCTTCGCTTCGGCTCTCTCTGTTGGGAGCCTCGGCTCGTCGGGGCCCTCCCCCTTTTGAGGGGGAGCCCGCGGGACCCCTCCCCTTTCGTCCTGCCCGATGGTCGCAGGGCTCGGGAACAGCAGCAGCAGCAACAGCCGCCTGCTGTTCGAGGGGCATTTTCCAGGGCTGCCCGCCACACGGACGGGGAGGGAGGTCGGCGTGCGGCACCCGGATGGCCTCCACGGCGTTTAGATAGCCGCAGCCTTGGGTTCTCCCCCCGCACGCTGCGGGAGGAGGGAGGTGGGCGTGCGGCTCCCGGAGTCTGCCCGTGGCTAGTTGAAGGAAGAGCCGCACTTGAGGGGCCAAAGAGCCAGTCCTGGCTCGCGAGCCGCGGTTTGCCGACCACTGCCTTAGACCGATACGCTCCCACAGAGAGGGTCTTCTCAGGGTGCCATCGGCCGGACAATGCCGACTGGCGACACCCAGGGGAAGAGCCTTCTCTGTGGCAGGCCCTGCCCTTTGGAACGACCTACCCCCTGAACTTCGCACCATCTCCGACCTCCGCCTCTTCCGCCAGTGTTTAAAGACACATTTGTTCCATTTAGCCGGCCTAGCGTAACCTCCACAAATGACTATTTTAGACAGTTTTAAATTTGGGGATTTTAATTTGTTTTTAGCGCAGGATGGTATCAAATAAGTTTTTTAAATTTTTTACTTGATTTTGTATTGTATTTTAAATTCCTGTGTGCCGCCCTGGGTCCTTTTGGAGAAGGGCGGGGTATAAATTTAATAAAAAATAAATAAATAAATATGTTGGATAGCCATTTGTCTGAAATGGTATAGGGCTTCCTGCCTAGGCAGGGGGTTGGACTAGAAGACCTCTAAGGTCCCTTCCAACTCTGCTATTGTAGTATTGTAGTATTATTGTAGAGTATTGGGGGGAATTTATGACAATGGATATAGCTAAACAAGTGAGGGATAATGATAAGAATGCATATATATGTATTGGCTCACCATAAGGATATTGGATATAAATTCTAAACAGTGATTTGGAAAGGAGGATTTGAAACTTTGTTACTAAATATTATTGATTTTTATCTAGAACAGGCCATAAGGATCTAATGCTATTGGATGATATTAGAAATAGCTAACGAAATGCCAGTAAGTGGTTATGTTTAAAATTTTGGAATATTTTATGAAAAAAGGACGTTTAAACAATTATAGTCAAATGAAAATTGAGGTATGATGATGGTAATATGTATATATTTGATTTAAATTTTTTGATTTGATATGAATTATAGGGGATGACTGTGGAAGAGATGCACGAAAGTTTTTGTTTTGAAAAAGTTTTATTGAGTTTTAACAATTTTCTAGAGGGTAAGGTAAGGGTTACAGAAACATTTTGAGAACTTTTGCGTCAGAGTCCTTGGCCCATCCCGGGCTACATAATAAAACAATAGTAAAGAAATTTATCCAAAAAAATACTACAAGATAAAGACAAGTGAATACATAATACATTTCCAATTCTCTGATGGCAGACATGTACAAACATCCTGGTACAAAAGGAATAAAATAAAAAAAGTTAGTAAAAATAAAAAAGAAAAACAAGCAAAATCATTTTTTTGATCTAAGTCTTTTGGCAATTGTATCTTCTTTTTCTCCCGCCTGGCCCCCAGTGGGCAGGGCCGTGGCCCCCTCCGCCCCCCCCGGATCTTCTCCCAGGACAGAGGAATGTTTTTTAAGAAAGGCTTCCACCTCAGCAACTGTTTTAATCTTCACTCTTCCTCCTTCCCAGAACACCAGCATCCCTTCGGGCATCGCCCACTTGAACCAGATCCCGTGGTCAAACAATTTTTTGGATAAGAAGGAAAATTTCCTTCTCATTTCTCTAATTTTTTTTGGGACCTGCTTCAAGATAACGACCACCTTTTGTTGGTAAATTAAAGGACCCCCTCTCTGCGCCCTCAAAATTCCCTCCCTGGTTGACCTTCTAACAAATTTAATGTGTATCTCTCTGGGTACTTCATTTATCCTGGCATATGCTGAGTTTATTCTGTAGACTAGGTCAATGTCCCCCCTGATCTCATCTTTAGGTTTATGTAAATAGTCTGCTAAAATTGTGCTCATGAGTTCCGGCAGGCATTCACCAGATTCTTCAGAAATATTCTGAAATCTTAAAAAATATGACATCCTTTCAAAGTCCATCCTAGACATATGCCCAGTTAGTTCCCCCACCTCACTGTTAACATTTTTAAGCTCTCCCTTTGCCTCAATTAGCCCCCATTCTAGATCTTCAGTCTTCTGTGTATTCTCCTGCACTTGCTTCCGAGTTTCCAAGAGTTCCTTCTTAAAGTTGTTGTTTTCTTCTCTCTGGGCCTTAATTTCCTGCACCAAAGTTTGTATAACAGATTCCAGAGAAGACAATCTTTGTTCCAAACCTGCCAATTCTAATTTTTGTGCCATGGTTGGCTGTTAAAGTCAGTGCCACTAAGATGGCGTTTTTTGGGTGGGGCCGCTGAGGCAAATCAGGAGGTGAAAGTTTCAAATCAGGGTTGTAGAAAGTTCAGAAACCAGAAGAGAAACACTTTTCCAAATCAATAGTTATAGTAAAAAAAGGCACTCCAGACAAGGAATCAATTAATCCAAAAAAATTCTTCATTGATAGCAAGAGGAAGTCCAAATCACAAAGAGATGCTGGTAATTTTCCATAAATACAATAGTCATTCAGGAGCAGAGAGAAGCCATCTTCCACCGCCCAAGCTGGGAGCCAGCCGGAGAGAGTAACAAAAAAAAAAATTGTAGCAAGCCAATCGAACTTAGAAACATTGTTGCAAGCCGCAAATCACTTTCACTCGCTTTCACTAAGTTCCAGGCAAACCGCATAGAAAAAAAAACCGTTCCTCGGAACGAGGAGCCATTTCAAAGCGCCGCTTTAAATCCGAGGGGGGGTTTAACGGAAAAAACACCCCCCTCCAAGCTTTTTAGTCCAGCACTGCCATCGGAGATAAAATAGCAAATAAAAATACACTCACTCTTCGCCCTGCAGCCGAGCCTCGGGAGAGCCTTTCGACCCGAACGTCCGGCTCTCTTCACAATTAAAAAGCTTTTCCGATCTCCATTGGCGAAGGCGGAGACAGGCGTCTCCCCCCCGCAGCCAGCCTTTCCTCACCTAGGCTGAAGACAAGGGTCGCTTTCCCACCGCTGTGGGAAGAGAACGACCCCAGCAAGCCAACCCTATGGAAGACCCCCAGGATGGGGCGTCTCGCCCCCGTCAGGGGGCAGAAAAAAGGACAAAGCGACGGACGAGTCAGGGACCCATCCGTCGCCGTTGGAGGGCGGAAGCGGAAGTCTCCACGTAAGTTTTTTAAATTTTTTACTTGATTTTGTATTGTATTTTAAATTCCTGTGCGCCGCCCTGGGTCCTTTTGGAGAAGGGCGGGGTATAAATTTAATAAAAAATAAATAAATAAATATGTTGGATAGCCATTTGTCTGAAATGGTATAGGGCTTCCTGCCTAGGCAGGGGGTTGGACTAGAAGACCTCTAAGGTCCCTTCCAACTCTGCTATTGTAGTATTGTAGTATTATTGTAGAGTATTGGGGGGAATTTATGACAATGGATATAGCTAAACAAGTGAGGGATAATGATAAGAATGCATATATATGTATTGGCTCACCATAAGGATATTGGATATAAATTCTAAACAGTGATTTGGAAAGGAGGATTAGAAACTTTGTTACTAAATATTATTGATTTTTATCTAGAACAGGCCATAAGGATCTAATGCTATTGGATGATATTAGAAATAGCTAACGAAATGCCAGTAAGTGGTTATGTTTAAAATTTTGGAATATTTTATGAAAAAAGAACGTTTAAACAATTATAGTCAAATGAAAATTGAGGTATGATGATGGTAATATGTATATATTTGATTTAAATTTTTTGATTTGATATGAATTATAGGGGATGACTGTGGAAGAGATGCACGAAAGTTTTTTTTAACTAACATACACTTTCTACAGTATGTTAAGGAGGAGGATTTTTTGTGTTGTGTTTGTTTGAAAATTTAAAATATTTTTTTTTAAAAAATGTACTTCAAATTAAATGTAGATTTCAACACGTCACCATCAAAATCTATTAAAAATATACAATAATTCAATTATGTATGTATCATTATGTATTATGTATCATTTGGCTATCAACACTTTTAGAGCGGGGGTCCCCAACCTTTTTGGCACCAGGGACCGGTTTCATGTAAAAAAAAATTCCACGGACCGGTGCAAGCAGCCGCACCTGCGCTCTCCCGCCCCCGGCACACACTCTGCACAGGGGGCTGCCCCCTCCTCCTCTCCAGCCCTGCCCCTCTTGTGCCCCCTCCTTTCCCTGGCCAGGACATGTGATGAGGAGCCTCCAGCGGGTGAGTTGAGTCACGTGGGCCGCACGCGTGTTCGGTGGTCACGTGGAACCCAAGGCTCACTCTGGCCCGGTTACTATCAAGCCACGGACTGGCACCGGTTCACGGCCCGGGGGTTGGGGACCCCTGTTTTAGAGAGTTTTAATAAAAAGTGGAATATACATTTTGAAATAAACAACCAGTCTTTTCCAGGGGCAGATAAATTGAGATCAGGTCTACCTTTCACCCTGATCTATGCAAACATCAATGTATGTATCACTTTATGAGGCTTAGGGATCAAGACAAAGTTACATGTATCAGTCTACCCAACTACTCTGTCTACTCTGTCAAGACCTTAAAACAGCAATTAAAACATCTAGGATAGTGATGGCAAACCTTGTTGTAAAACCATGCCAAAATTGTGCGCACACGTGCCACACCCACAACACAATGCACTCTGCCCACCGTGCACCTGACCCTCTATGCATGCATGCATGCCCACACACACACACACACACACACACACACCTTGTAGAGGGGAGTTTTCACCCTTCCCAGCTCTGGAGGCTTTCCTGAAGCCTGGGGAGGGCAAAAATGGCCTTCCCGGCCCCCGGAGGCCCTCCGGAAGCCGGAATTGGATCGTTTCTGAACTTCTGGTTGGCCTGTTGGGTGCGTTTTTCACCCTCCCCAGGCTCCAGAGGCTTTCCTGAAGCCTGGGGAAGGCAAAAACGGGCTCTTCAGCCCTCCAGAAGGCTGAAAATCAGCTGGCTGGCACATGCATGCACACTGGAGCTGACAGCTCGCATGCCGGCAAATATGGTTCTGAGTGCCGCCTGAGGCACATGTGCCATAGGTTTGCCATCACGGCGCTAAGATTTAGATTACAGTCCTTCCAACTGTAACTGGTGGCATTTTAGTTGTTGTTTTTTAAGTTTTTCTCCATACTGTCTTTGACTTGAGCTAATTTACTTTCCTAAGTACCCATTCAACTAAGGCAGTGCTTCTCAATTATTTTCTGTCATGCCCCCCTAGGAAGAAGAAAACATTTCGCGCCCCCCGCGCGACTGTAAATAGTATCATCCGGGTCTAAAAGTCACACGGGCGGGTTTGGCTAATCAGGATAGAGCATCATGTCTATCCAATCGGGTCTGTTCTCCTCGAAAGGGAGGAGCATGCGCAGTCACATGTACTGGTTAATGCTCACTATCGATGCAAATGTCAGCAGCGGTAGCCCGATTTCTTTAGCAAGTTTGATTAATTGGGGCAGCGTTATGTTTCACAGGAGAACTTCTCCGGACTTCTCCGGGTGCCGTCCACTAGACTTTGTCAGCGGGTGACGCCCAGGGGAAGGGCCTTCTCTGTGGCGGACCCAGCCCTCTGGAACGACCTTCCCCCCGATATCAGGACAACCACGGACCTCCGCTCCTTCCGCCTAAAATTAAAGACACATCTGTTTCGCTTGGCCGGCCTAGGGTAGTCTCTTTTTAGATTGGGGTTAGTTTTAATATGGGATTTTAGCGCAGGGTTAGTTTAATTTCATTTTATTGTTGTATACTGTTTGTATTTTATATGTATTTTAAATTCCGTGTGCCCCGCCTCGAGTCCCTTCTGGGAGAGAGAGCGGGTTATAAATTAAATTATTATTATTTATTATTATTATTAGAAGGTCCTTGTCAGCATCTGACTGGATACAGAGACATAAACACGGGGCTTGGCTTGTTATGACAGTGTTTGCCAAGGTCAAACGCGCCCCCCTTTACGGAGCCTCGCACCCCCCCTGGGGGGCGCGCCCCACTATTTGAGAAGCACTGAACTAAGGGCAATAAGAAATTAAGAACAACGGCAACTTAGATACTTTCTACTGTGATTGAAAGTGGTTCTACAGGATTTTTTTTTTAAAGGCTTTCCTAGTTATAGCTTGAGATACAACAAATTGAATTTATAAATTGTTTTGTACAGAATTCAGGGGAAGAATAAACATAGGATTCTCAGAATTTGAGCTGTAATATTTTCTAATAAGTACAATTTCTACAATATGTGCTTCTATCCTAGACAGTCAAGATGATTCAAAGGTAGCACTATATTAAACATATTTTAATGCTATAATTTCAAATATTAGCTTTTTTGAAAACATGATAAATATTTGAATAGAGAATATGTCTATATATTTCTTTTCATATACAAATAAAATATATGAAATCAACTTACAGAGAAAGGAAAGTAATGTTTACTGAAATAGGTCCCAGATTTGGAATAGCTTCTAATTCATTGTTGTTCAGGTTTCTGTTTTTAAAAAAATAATGAAAGCTTAGCCAAGATAGACATAAATGGTAACTGGTATGGTCTGATTTTCCCTTCCTATTTTTATCTCTAACAACTTAGCAGTTTTCACCTCTTACCCTCATAATGGCACAAATTCCCAAAGAAACAACGTCTTTTAATGATGCTGACTTCCACAGATGCCCACTAAATTGTTGTAATTCTTTGAACATTTGCACTCATCATTTATATGTGGAATAATAAACTATATATAAAATTTGAGAGTATCCTTTGTGTGGTACATGTGGTTCATTTACTCCTCTGTGCTAGAGAAACCACCCACACACCCACACACCCATTCATAGAAACTGCTTTACAGTTTTCTTTTTTACTCTTAGTAGCTGGTTTCTGCATATAGATGGAAAATCCATGACTGGTGATTGCTTGTGGTTGTAATACCTTCTGTGGCTTGGCATATAACTGTTACAGTGGTGGGTTTCAAAAAATTTTAGAACCTATTCTGTAGGTGTGGCCTGTTTTGTGGGAGTGGCTTGGCGGTCATGTGACCGGGTGGGAGTGGCTTGGTGGTCATGTGACTGGGTGGGAGTGGCTTGGCAGCCATGTTGCTAGGTAGCCATGGCAACCTGTAAAATGTGGTGAAACTCACTTAACAATGCTCTTGCTTAGCAACCAAAATGTTGGCCCAGAAACTCGGGCATTTGAAGCATACAAGGCTTAAAGCTATCAAGTTACAAGACCCTTGCACCTCTAACTCTTTAGAAAAAAACTCCAGGGGTTTTCAAACTTGACAGCTTAAAGACTTGGGGACTTCAATTCCCAGATTCTTCCTCCAGTCATATTGGCTCAGGAACTCTGGCATTTGAAGTGTGCAAGTCTTAAAGCTGTCAAGTTACAAGACCACTGAAACCCTAACCCTTTAGGACCCCCTCCCCCCAGGGGTGTTAAAATTTGACAGCTTTAAGTCTTGTGGACTTCAACTCCAAAAATTCCTCCTTCCCTCGCTCAGCTGCTATCGCCAGGGTGCCACCAGGACAGGCAAGGTTTTGGGAGGGACCTTCCCTCCCTCTCCAGACAGCCCATGCCAGAAAAGAGGAAGTGGCTCACTCATTCGGCCAGGCGGAGAAAGAAAAAAGGTGTGTGAGAAAGCACAATTGAAGGAGGCAGGCGACAGGTTCCTTTGCCTCAGCTATCGCACACCTCCTTTCTTTCTCTGCCTGGCCGAATGAGTGAAGGAGACAGGAGGAGAAAGAAAGGAGGCATGCGAGAAAGCACCTCCACTGTCCAAGTGAAAGAGGCACTGCCACCCGCCTGTGTTCAAACTAGGCCTCCTCCTCTCTCTCCACACAGACTCTCTGAAGGGGGAAGGAAGGTCTCTCCCAAGACCTGCTTCTCTTACCTCGCGGTGCAGTTCCGGATGGCGAGATATTCTTTTTTTCGGCAGTACGGGGGCATAGCCTCGACCCCTGCCTTCCTACCGCCTCCAGTCCACCCCACCGATCTGGGGACACTCCCGATTTGGGGACATTCTCCTAGAGATCCTTCCTGGTGGTCACATGGCGGTGGCTGACCGACCCAGGGCCCATTCAGATGCCCGGAGAGGAAGGATCGGCAGGAAAAAGCCAACTGTTGCCGGCAATGGGGCACAAAGGAGCAGCCCCGATCAGCTGCCGCGTCCAGTTGCCTGCGCCCAGGGTGGCCTCAATGTCCTTCCTCCCTGCCACCTCCAGCCCTGCGCAACCTCCCCGCCAACCTACTGACTTCAGAATACTCTGCTGGATAGCCTCTCCTTCGTGTCCTGTTACCAGATGCAGGGCCGGTGCTGCACCCCCAGAGCAGTCACATGGCAGTGGCGCATGGGCTGCTGACTGTCTCAGGGCCCCCCCGGTTGCTTCTGGAGGGGGCAGGCAGACGGGCAGCATTCCCCACCTCCCTGACAGCCTGGGCGGGGCAAGCATGGTGTGGATGGATGGGGCAAGAGAGGAGTAACCGGGCGGGGGGAGCGAGCCAGCGGGGCAGGCCAGGGGAGGGAGACTTCCGATACAGGACCTCTGGAAGATCAGGTACGGGAAGGCAGGCTAAATTTCACCAATCAGTACACCCATACTGGTGCATACTGGCTGAAATCCACCCCTGAACTGTTACTACCCATGCTTTCCATTTGCTGAAAGCTCAGCTATCAAACAAGAGGAGCTTTCACTTAGGAGCATTGGCAAGGAGTGAAGGCTATTGAAATACAGCAAAGTGCCATGTCTAAATAGGTCAGGACTAGGCAGGAAAGATTGCTACTCGTCCAACAAGAAATGCAAAGCAAAAGCTTCTGATTTCTGATATATTTTATATATCAGCTTTCTTTGGAATCACAACTTATCACTGAATGCAAATCAACATTCTAGGTTTTATACGCACATGTCATTATGATTTTAGAAATTTAAAATAAAGCAATGGAAAACAAGGCGTCTTATAACACAGACAGCCATAAGAATCTGGAGGCAGAACAACTACTTACATTTCTCGCAGATTATAAAGATGACTCAAAGAGCTAGAGTTGATTGAAGACAAACTATTATGGCTTAGATCACTGTAAAGTAAAAAAAAATCATGAATACTCATCAAAAAGAGATATATTTAAACATAATCTAAATACATTTTGATTCATATCTATCTCCTCTCATCCCCCCTCAGCAGTTCATATGATAGCCTTCCATATACTTTTACATGACATCTATCACGTGCATACAACTCAAAAGCAATTTTCATAGGAGCATAAAACAATAAAATAAAAAACTATTTAAGACCAGCATGGCAATAATTGCCCTGTGTATTATTTAAATCTTGGCAGCATAGGAGACCAAAGGTGCATCTGACAAATAAAGCTAATGTTGTCTTTCTATTTATAGTTTTTACCTGATATGTCTAAATTTGTGGCATATGGATGTATTAATGTAGGGTTGCATGAAAACTTCTTCCATTCATATGTCTCTGTATCATTAATTCTCATATATAAAATGGTTAACATACAGTATGCAATACCAAGAATGAAAAAGAACCTGAATAAATACTTCAGGTTCAAGGCATAACTCATTTCAGATTCAGTAATGAATAAAACTGCTCAATATGCCAAATAAATCTATTTCCTGCAAGATTATATGTTTATTTCTTGGATGCATGTTCTTGATGGGTACGTAGCTGTACCTTTTGGAGAAATGAACAAGTGCATGAAAATGATATATAAATATTATATAAGTGGTTTTTAAAAAGCTCACAAAAAAGACCACCCTGATCTATACTAATATTTATTTAGTACTAGCTGTACCCGGTCACGTGTTGCTGTGGCCCAGTCTGGTTTAATGGCCAACCAATCTGTGTGTAGATCTACACCTGCACACACAAACATGTACACACAACCACCGTATAACCCCCAACCTACCTACCTACCTACTGTATTTCTCCCCCTCTCTCTCTATCCCTCTACCTACCTATCTACCTACCTACTGTATTTCTCCATTTCTCTATCCCTCTACCTACCTACCTACTTATTTCTCCCTCTCTCTTTTTACGGCTGCATCTTTTCTCAGTGTGCACGAGAAGTTACACCCACCACTCTTTCCATGGCAATCATAGGAAGCGACTACTGCGCCGATGACATAGAAGCGCGGGGGAGGGGTGGCGGCGCAGACCGCTCCACGTGCATGTGACACAGCAGAAGAAGCAGCTGGGTGGGAGGAGCCATGAAAGGGAAGGGGCGAGTGAGCGAGTGAGGGAAACACACAGAAGAGCCGCACTTTTACATTTGTGTGGCATGTACCTGGCACAGGTGTGACATCTACACAATCTATACATAACATTGGTGCTGTATTTGTAAGGAACGTTGTGTTAGCGGTTTTGAACAAACTATTGTTACATTTTTATTTATATAGATTGTTTATACTAATATTTACTAATACTAATGTAATAATATTTGACTTTGGATCAAGGCATTATAAGCCCAATCTTATAAAATTATGATTATTAAAATACATTAACCTTTATTCTGCATATGCAAAGAATATGAGAAGAATAATTATTTCAACACAGGGTTTCAAGTTTCTATTGACTTAAGTCACAGCTAAATGCATACATCCTTTTTTCATTTTATGCAAGGTACCAAGGTAGAAATTAGCTAGAAGACTATGAGTTCTAGTACCACCTTAGTCACAAAGTCAGTTGGGTGATTTTTGGGCCCATCACTCATTCCCAAAAGTAAGAAGAAAACAATGGCAAACCACTTCTGAAATATTGCTGAGGAAACTTTACAGATTAATCTAGGAAGTCAAAATTGACTGGAAGGCCCCGACACTAAATAAAGGTAGGAAGGAGTCAACATCATGAAATAATATAGAAGACATACTTTCTTTAGGACCTGCCAGATAATAACAGAAGTAACCGTAATTGTTTTGGTAAAGTTATAACTCTGGGAATGTAGCGGGAAAGGAATCTGGCACAGATTTTACATTACAGAAATTCTACTATTGCAACTACTGCTGTCAATTATCACTAAACTGGACTCAGGGAATTTTCACTAAAGAGTTCAAGCTTACTCTCCATCTGGACTCTATCAAGGAGGTTATATGTATATATGTAACATATTTGCATTCTGTTTCAGACTATCTTTTTCAGGCACTGCAGGTTCCTCTTCCTTTCCTTCCTCTGTGTCCAGATTTTTATAGTGTGCCTTCACTGCTCAGCAGCCAAAATCAAATACTAAATACAAGAAATTTAATAGGTTTTTCCATTTAAATCTATTTTTAGCTATTTTAGAAGCATACAAAAACAAGATTATTCATTTGAAGAAAAACATTCCTACAAAACAAAACAAAAAGAAATATTCTAAGAGCTGGAAGGTAATCCTTTCTAAAGTCAATTTTGAAGGAGCTTCCTGACAAAATATGTTTTAAAATGCATCTCTTTCTGGCACCTCAAACAATTTTGACAGAAATTCTTACTGGTATGCAATAATATGAATCAATCTTTCCTTGTAATTTATGCGTAAGCACCAGCATCACTGAAGTTCTGGAGCACACATTTCCCACAATGGGCATTTTAATGGCCCATTGACAAAGGTGAGAGCTGTTAAGAGTGAGTCTGTTTCCTACCTAAAAACATGTTTCTCCATTTCTTATCCAGGGAACTATAATATTCTGCCTTTTCAATATTTCCCAGGATATTTCATTTTTCTAGGAGAGGGGTGGGTGCTAACTTCCTACACTATGATATAGTCACTATGATATAGTCACTCTTTGCCTCTTGTCTTTCACCGGTGCAGGCAGCTGCCTTCCTCATTTATCTATTGACTAGTGCCTAGGATCTTCTTTGATAGGGGGGTGGGGTGGGGTGTTTAGCAACCAGACTCACACCTGCCGGAGTAAAAAGGTTTTTTGGGGCAAGAGCATACTTGAGCATCCCCAACCCCCACTCTGGTCTCTGCCCATTTGTGGCAGAGCAACTTCTCCCCTTGCTGGGGTTAGCCAAGGAGAAGCAGCCAGAGCAGAGAGTGGCAGGAAAGCCTTGCGCAAAAATGCACGGTCCACAGTGGTGAGGGGGGGCATTAAGTTATGTGGGTGGGCACTCGAGTGATAGCGTGCACGCGCGTGTTTTTGGCACCCAAGGCGAAAAAGGTTCGCCATCACTGATATAGTGTAAGAAGCCAAGATCAGACACCAATGGTTGAATTTGGCTTTACACATGATGAACTGCATTTTTTTTTTTTTACAAATGAAAGCATATACTATTGTCAATGAATCATGGAGAAGAAAAAGCTCAGGAGCCTGAGTTTCATTCATGTAATATTAAATCATTTCTTGTTGTATTTGAATGTTGGGACTGAAAACAGAAACCCTCTTTCAAACCTCAGTCTTATTTCAACTTCTGAATTTCCTCATTTCCTTAGCTGTAGGGAGAAATGTTAGTTTTATTCTTCACAATTATTGCATTAGGATAATGAAGATGTTTAGAAAGTACCCATGTTATTCAAATGCTTAAATCATTATTTGTTATCAGAAAATATTAACAATATATATGTTGAACTCAAATCTGAACAAAATGTTGGTAAAGATTTAGATTTAGATTTATTTGGATTTATATAACCGCACCCTCTCCCCAAAGGGACCCGGGGCGGTGAAATAGAAGAAATAGAGAAGCCTAATACCCAAGGTTCATAAAACTCGGTAATTTCAGAAACACTTATCACAAAGCACACTTGACTCAACATATTCATTTTAAGTATATTATCTTTTTCCTTAGAAATGCTGAAATCTACCTAGTTAGTTTTTTAAAATGCAAAGCCAGCACCATATTCTTAATCAATCCCCACTGAGACCTTTAGAGCTGCTAATTCAGCAGAAAGAAGGAAAGCTAAAAAACAAAGAGGAAGGCTGTAGCTCTTTTAAGACACAGGTCCAAAGTGATTCATAAATCAGCCTGCTGTGTTCAGATTCTAGTCTGGAAAATACTGCAGAACAGCTGTGAAAACTATCCAAACTGTTTTCCCCTCTAGCAATTCTGGTAAATTCCATCTTTGTGATGGAAGAACCCCTGATTTCAGGACCAATGTTAATTACAACAATAGAAGAATACGGAGAGGTGGCCGGGTTAAAAATTAATAAACAAAAAACTAAAATGTTGATAAAAAATATGACAGGGCAACAAAAAGAACAGATACAGAAACTACTGGAAATTGAAATTGTCAAAAAAGTTAAATATTTGGGAATTTGGCTAACTAACAGATGCTCTGCAATTAAAGAACTAAATTATCATAAATTAATAGGTGAAATGACAAAACAACTGGAAAATTGGAACAAAATTCCGCTATCACTGTTAGGGAGGATAGCTGCTATAAAAGCATACATCCTCCCAAAATGGATATACTTATTCCAAACAGCTCCCACAAAATTAAATAAAGAATTCTTCCAAAAGCTAGACCACATCTCATTGAAATTTGTATGGCAAGGAAAAAAAGCACGTATAAAAAAGAAAATGTTCCAGGAACACAAACTAAGAGGAGGCTTGGGACTCCCAAACTGGGAACTTTATTATCATGCCTCGATTTTGATCTGGGTTAAAGATTGGATTACCCTAACAAGAGGACGAATATTATCAATAGAAGGACATGATTTGCTTCAGGGCTGGCACTCATCACTCTGGCCCAGGAACAACAGACAACCCCAAAGCTTTACCACTCACTACATGAGGGCGACCCTTTTTATGACTTGGCAAAAGATTAGGCAACAATTTTACACTCAAATCCCAAGGTGGCTAGCCCCAATTGAAGCTGTAACCTACCCAACCATCCATAATCCCAAGAGAAATATAACATACGGAGACTTAATAGATGGAGGGGGCAATATCAGAACAAGGACAGATCTACAGCTAAGGGATTGGGAGATAGACTGGTGGCCCTATAATCAGGCAGTATCTAAATTTATTAAGGACAAACATGAACCCGGAATATACCCAACAAACCAAGATATAGATAAGGTTCTATGGGACTCATCAACCAAATTCATTTCTAAGACTTATAAACTACTACTAAAAAGGTACATAGGCGAAGAAATAATTAAAGGCACTATGATCGCCTGGGGAAGGAATATAGGAAAGAACATCAATCTTGAAAAATGGCAAACTATTTGGAATAAATCCATGAAAATGACCCTGTCCTCCTCCTTTAAGGAGAATTTATATAAAATGCTTTATAGATGGTATTTACCACCAGCTAGAATTGCCTACATGTTCCCGAACTCATCGGACAGATGCTGGAAATGCAAAACAGCTAGGGGCACATTTTTTCACCAATGGTGGACCTGCCCAATTTCCGTACTACTTTGGAAAAAAATACAAATTTGGCTCATGGAAATAATAGGCACTAACTTTCCCCTTAAACCGGAACTATATTTGCTCTGTATCAAGCCACAAGAAATCCCAAACCAGGACTGGTACCTCTTTACACACATCACAACAGCGACCAGAATGGCCATTGCACAACAGTGGAAAAATAACAATCCACCAACTGAAAGCCTAATTATATGTAAAATCTTCAGCTGTGCAGAATCAGATAAATTAACGTATATTTTAAAGGACAAGTCAACCTCAATCTATGGCCAATCCTGGGAGAAATGGTACAGATGGTACGATAAGAGAATGACGGATAACAAAGAAACCAATTAGATAGAATAATAGCGAAATAAATACAAGGAGTTATAAGATAATACTATATTTAAGACAATGTTATAGATTCAAATGTAAGCATCCAAATACGATTATAAATAATAATTGACGTTAGACTGGGACAAATATACTTCTTAAATCAGGGGAGTAGATATATCCCCGGTTTGTCTCTCCTATCCCCATCCTTCCCCCTCTCCCCCCCTCTTTATCCTTGTACGTCCTCTCCAATACCCCCACCCTATATTTGTTAAATGTTCAACTTTTATATTTATATTAATAAAGTTTTTTTTTTAAAAAGAACTAGGGGGTTTAGAAAATGTAAATACTGAAATGTAATGCAAACATTAGTAGAAAGCATCCTTTAGATTTCCCTCCCTGTCTCAGTGACAGACTTAACATTCCTAGACAAATCCTGATAAAATAATCTAAAATTCCAAAGAGAATTGAAAAACATCAAAGATGTTTGGCAATTATTCAGATTTTCTCTTCTTTTTCCATATGGCTGTTAAACTTTAAACCTAACAAAGCTACATTCTTAAAATGTGAAGTGTTTCTATGAATTCTTAAACCTCTGTGCTAAAGTTGGACTGCAGAGATTTCTTTAAATAAATTATTATAAACACTCACCTCTTTTGAACAGTCTTGGCTTATTTTTAGCAAATCCATATATGTTTACTGAAAGCCTGCATTAAAGCTGTGTTAAAACTGGCTGTTTTCCAATACCCATTTTGCTATGTCAATCACAATTATAAGACTAACCACAATGCTGACACTATGTAAAGATAATTTCAATCTTCCAAGAACCAGGAGCCTTCAGAGCTTCCAAAATTTAAAAAGTAATAATTTCAATACTTATACTTACATTTGTTTCTATCCAGCATTTATTTTATCTAGAACTCTGAATATGAAAATTAAAAATTGTCTCCCCCCAAGATATTATACAAAGAAAAAGGCCTGGAATTTCAACTTAACACGGTAGGGTTACACTGTGATTAATTATATTACCAGTAATAAATATATAAAGTAAATTTCTCTTAGTATTCTTTATTCTCTCTCTCCCTCCCTCCCACCCAGCCTCCCCTCTCCCTCACACACACACACATCAGAGTTATATGTGTGTGCATGAGTGTGTGCAAATTTAACAAATCAAATCCACTGAAATCAGTATTTTCTCTTCATTAAAAAATAAAATTAATTACAAATCTAGGATTTCTTTTTTTTTTGTAAAGTAATTTTATTGGTTTTACATTTTTATAAGGGTACGGGTATATAGGGTTAAAATAGAAAATTTTTAAAGCTTTCATGTCAGAGATGGTGGTCATTTCCAATGCTTCATATAAAAACAATTTCAATAAAAAGTAAAAAGAAATACTTGCATTCAATCATTTGTTTTGTTAACATCTAATAAGGAATTACAGTTACATAAAGAAAAAAAAATCACTTTAATGATCAGAGTCTCTTACTTTGATTCTTTTCTTCCCTCCCGCCAGTGGGCAGAGCCACAGCCCCTCCCGCTCCCTCATCTTAGTCCACCAGGATTAAGGGTTATTTTTTAAGAGAAGATTCCGCCTCTACCATTTATTTTAAATTTTATTCTATCCCCTTCCCGGAACAGCAACATTCCTTCAGGCATTAACCATTTGGAGCACCCCCCTTTTTTGTACAATTTTTTGAAGAGGAGAAATACTTCTCGGGTTTTTCCATTGGTCTGCTTCAAACTGGCAACTTCTTTTGGTTGATACAACAAAAGCCTCTCTCTCTCTGTGCTCCCAGGATCCCATCCCTTGTTAACCTTCTTATCAATTTTTTATCTATCTCTGGATGTATCACAAATCTAGGATTTCAATACAAAAACAGACCAAACACTTTTTAAAAATTTATCTATCACCCAGGCTTTCTATTTATCCTGTTGCCAATATATCATGACATTCCTCACAAACAAACTGGGTAAACTATGATCAGTACTAAAAACAACCATCAATTTTGTTTAGTTGTTAGCATTTGAGGGTTCCTGGGGAAAGAGCAAAAGGGGGCCAAGGAGGGGGGGGGGGGGAAAGAGCCAGTTTGCTAGCTTTTCTTAAAGACATGAAAAGCAAACAATGAACAGTAACTGCCAAAGGTGAAAGCATTTAATTTTAACAAAAGAAATTTGTCACAAAATCTATCAGACCACATGGTCTGGTGACACTTACAAAGATGTCACCCAGTCAGTTTAAGAACAAGTGACACAGCTCCCTGTGAGTGATCACAGCAGGGTTCCTTACAAAAGGCCAAGTGCTTATTTATACACGTGGAGCCCATTTTTCACACTTCTTGTAAAGGAATGTGAACGTACATATGGACAATTTGCCTCTCCAGAGGAAATCCAATTAGAAAGCTTCCACTGCTTCTGCAACCACAAAAGATCTCTTTGTTTTAACAAACAAGATATCCGTACCTTGTTCTTAGTTTGGTTAATCTACCATACATTTGAAAAGAACATTTAAAAAAAAAATTAAGTCCTGATTAGTGAATTATTAGCTACACATCTCTATATTGGTTGTATTGGTTTCTTACAAGTAAAATTGGTTATCCAGGAAATTGGTTATCCAGGAAAACAGGTACCGGTACTTATCAGGCACTGCTAATACTTATCTACTCAAAATTAAGTCCCTCTGTGTTCAAGGAGTTTTATTTGCAAACTAGTATATGGTTTTTGCTTTTCCTCTTTCTAAATAAAACACCTAAAATATCCATAAACAGCCAAATTGCCTTACTAAACTAGCCCTCAATTCAAGCCTGACTCTTCTATGCTGTTTTTCTTCTGTTTTCTGCTTAAGAAGTAGCTGAGGTGTTTCAGTGGGACTGGGAGACATTCAGACAGCTGGATTTTATATTTTCAGAAATTGGAGGGGGGGGGAAACACTGCACATTTGTCTCTTCCTTCCAGAAATCCTTAAAAGTCCTGGTGCAAGCTGACACTACCAAAAGCACCTGAAAAGACTCTATTTGCATGTCTGTAGTCTACTCCCACATTCCATCTAAAACTCTAATAAAATACAGACATGGTTGAACATCTGCCAATTTTTCTCTCTCATTTGGTTTTCTAGTTTAGTTTGTTTTAAAAAAAATCAGGAAGAGAAAGATCTTGCCTGATAAAGAATGCTTTAATACTGCACCTTTTGTGAACTAATACTTATAATAAACCTTGAAAGGTTTTTGTTCAAATGTTGTATACAATTAGGTCTACCATAAATGAACTGGTTTGGGGCCTCTTTGCTATCATCTAGAACAGGGGTCCCCAACCCCCGGGCCGCAGACCGGTGCCGGTCCGTGGCTGGGTGGGAGCCGGGCCGCAGGGCTGGAGAGGAGGAGGAGGGAGGAGGGGGCAGCCCCCTAAGCAGAGCGCACGGGAGAACGCAGGCGCGGCTGTTCGCGCCGTTGGAGTGTGGCTCTTTCTCCACCCTCATCGATGGAGTGACTCCTGGGCGCCGCCAGACCGGCCACCGATTCCCTCCCCTGCTGGCATGCCGGCCACTCGTTTTCTTCCAGGGGCTGCGGAGGCTCCGCGGACGGGGGAGGGAACTGGCGGCCGTAGGGAGGGTTGCTCCGGCGGCGCACAGGAGTCCCTCCGTCGACAAGGGTGGAAGAAGAGCCCCCACCATCCTCCTGCGTTCTCCCACGTGCTCTGCCCAATGGGCTGCCCCTCCTCCCTCCTCCTCCTCTCCAGCCCGGCTCCTACCCAGCCACGGAGCCTGACCAAGTGAACGAGCGACCAAGCGTGGCAGGCGGGCTGAGGAGGCTGGGGGACGACGACAACGACGACGACAGACAGACATAGAGAGACAGAGGGAGGGAGAGAAAGATAGACAGAGACACAGAATGAGTGATTGAGTGAATGCAAGACAGACAGACACACGCACACACACACAGAGTGACAGAGATGGGTGGATGAAGGAGAGAGACAGAGAGAGAGAGAGAGAGAAAGAAAGAAAAAGAAAGTGGGAGAGAGAAAGACAGACAGAGAGAAAGAGACAGAAAGGAAAGAAAGAGACAGAAAAAGATACAGAAAGAGAGAAAGAGAGAGAAAGAAAAAGAGAGAAAGAGGGAAAGAGAAAAAGAAAGAAAGAGAAAGAAATAGAGAAAGGGAAAGAGAGAAAGAGAAAAAGAAAGAAATAGCGAGAGAAAGAAAGAGAGACAGAGACAAAGAAAGAGAAAGAAAGAGAGAGAGAGAGAGAAAGAAAGAGAGAGAGAGAGAGAGAGAGAGAGAGAGAAAGAAAGAAAGAAAGAAAGAAAGAAAGAAAGAAAGAAAGAAAGAAAGAAAGAAAGAAAGAAAGAAAGAAAGAAAGTTGAGGCCAAAAGTTTGGTTGCTAACCAAGATCATTGTTAAGTGAGTTTCACATTTTCCAAGTTGGCCACGCCCACCCAGTCACATAACTGCTGAGCCACTCAGCCGGTCCGCAGAATTTTCTTTAAAATGAAACCAGTCCCTGGTGCAAAAAAGGTTGGGGACCCCTGATCTAGAAGTTTTCTGGATATTTACAATCTAAATATAGCTTTTAATAAAAATGAAGATTTTAAAAAAGTATTTAAAAAACCAATTATTCAAAATAATCTTTACATCACTTTTTACATAGCAAATATTTATTTATTTTCTGTTTACATTCTTTGAATTTCCCTTCTCCCAAAGCTACAATTCATATATTTACTAGGAACAAGTGTTACTGCATACAGGGGAAATTACATTTGAGTACACATTTACAGCTATAATCATACATAGTTGATCCCATATGACTTACCATATGGTATGAATACACCAAATGTCTTTTTTTTCAATAATCAAGGATAATTTCCAGAAGAGGCAATTCAACAGAATTAGCCACAACTAATTGAAAAACTTCCTATTTTAAATTCTTTATTAGCTTCTGAACTGAAACAGAAAATTAATATTTCTAGAAGTGATTGAAATGACAACAGATACTGAACAAATATACAACACTAGTACATTTCAATTCCTTCTTGACTTTAAACAAATATGAACCATTAAGATTTTGTATAAGAAATCCCTACAGAATTAAACAATATCAAAACTATTGTGTCCATCCCTCATGCAAATTTAGATATATTAATTTATCCCATCCTTAACAGAAATCTAAGTCAGATTGAGAGGGGGCCTAGTGTATTACAGAAACTAATAGAGCAATTAAATAAAATCACATGGACAAAATTATTTAGAATCCTTATTATTTATTTAGAATTATTCAGAATCCTTCACTTTTCCTATGCAGTTCTCAGCATGCAAGATTGTTGCTCAGGAACTATACTGGACCCAAACGCAAATAGATTTTTTTTTCTGCATAAGATATACCACAGTATCAAGAGGTTGTTTCAGATCTTAACTGCTTTCCCGCCTTTGAGTGAAAGGACCATTTCTATGATGCCCAGATGAAAAGTATACAGGTGAGTAACTAAGCTGCTTCCAGGTGATGGATAAGAATTATGGGAACTGTTACCTTTCAACATGCTTGGAGTCCAAATGGGAAAGGATGGCTTAACTGCTAATTCTATTGATGCTACTGTGAATCAGCAGCTAGGACTGTGTCCCACCAATTTTCTCCCTGCAACAGGAAGTACCAAGACAACACAGGTAGACTGGTTTAAAATGTTCTGTTTGCTAAATCAATCCTATTGTCAGACCTTGCACAACAGATAAACTGTCCATAAACTATCCACAAGGGTCGACATAAAGGGCTGAATCGTAGTTTAGCCAAGGACATTTTAGCCCAGTTGTGTAAATTCAGTCTTAATGGCCAGAAAGGTACAGGACAACTCTACAAGATTATCTCCAATCATTGACCTAGAGTCTCCATCCACACAGCCCAGAAGCCGGGGTCAGGCTGCAGACATCGACGGGAGAGGTGGGAAGCTTAGATATTTGTGGAGAAGGGAGCCGTAGTGCCGAAGACACTGGGTCCTCTTTGGAGAAGGGCGGGATATAAATCTAATAAAATAAAATAAAATAAATAAAATAGTTCTAGTATCCTCTCCAGCGCCTCAATTTAGTGCAGGGGTCTCCAACCTTTGCAACTTTAAGTCTGAAGGACTTCAGCTCCCAGACCTCTCCAGCCAGCTTTGCTGGGAGCTGAAGTCCTTCAGACTTAAAGTTTCAAAGGTTGGAGACCCCTGATTTAGTGGGTCTCAGGAGGGAAACTCCGAGCACCTCCTAGCGCCGGAGATCCACGCCTCAGACTTGTTTGCCAGTGCCTCCACCCACCCCCACCCCAGCAGAAATGCGTCTGTACTCACAGCTGCACCGTCCTGCGGGGGAACCGCGCGGGCACTTCTCTCAGTCTGAGTCGGCTGCAATCCAGCCATTTCCCCAGACAACGGCAAGGAAGCGGGCATTCTTGGGCCAGCCCTGAGAAGAATAGAGTGCAGCAGAAGAGCAGGAATCCTACAAGTGGCGGCGGCTGTAGCACCCAGCGGCGCACAGGGGAGCCCATGTCAGGAGTCCCTGGCGCGTTCAGCCCCGGGGGTTTTCCAGCTGGGCGAACGGAGTGAAGCCGACGCAGGGATTTGCCACTCTCGGGGCGCTGGGAGGCGTCGTTTCATCCTCCCTGTTAGATGGGTTCACAGAGGAGTCCAGACCGGTAAGATTCAACAGGCTTTTATTTCCAACAGTAACAGGCAAGTCAGTAAATGTCAACGAGATAAAAAGCGCGCGCCTTCTGTCCGACAGCCCTTTTATATAGAGCTGTCAGACAGAGAACCAATCGGCGCGTCTCCCGCTCTCGGCTCCAGCCAGTCGCGTCTTAACCAATCAGACGCGACTGGCTGTTGCCGGGGAATTTGAGCGGCTGTCAGTATGCAACACTCCTTCCCCCCCAGCGAGTACGCATGCGGGCCCATTAGCATACGTACTCGCTGAGGTAGGCGGGGCTGCGTCGACTCCGACCAGAACGCCTCAGAGTCTCAACAGGAGCCGAAGGAGGAGGACGTGCCCGTGGTAGCTCCTCCCGGCCGGGGGTGTAGCTCCGGGCGGCGTCATCGCGGCCTAGCTGTTTCCCGGAAGCCATCGGATCGGGTAGGTGACTGCGAGGGGGCGTGCCGCTCGGGGCGGAGTTGGAATCGAGCCCCTGGCGTGCAGGGGCCGGGTAGGCCAGGCCTGAGCGGGCCTGTGGATTTATGGTGTCTGTTGCGGCTGGGCGTGTTGTTGTGGTTCCGTCGGAGTGTGGGCGACCCAGGAAGGGCTGTTCGGGCTCCGGCAGCCCCGGGAATCGCCCAAGGGAGGCAAGGCTGTCCCGTGGCCAGGGCACTTCGGCGGTGTGTGTGTCCTCTCGGTGGTCGGTCACCCTGCCGTCCAGCGGGCCCGGTGGTGGTCTCTGCTCCTCCAGGGATGGGGATGGGTGGCGGCGCCTCAATTGATCCAAGTGGCGCCACCACTCGGATCCATCGGGTCATCCAACCCTGTAAGAGCAGGGGCCCGTTAGTTCTTTAATGGTTGCGGGAACCCATCGCAGATCCCCCGCGAAATTCCGGGCGAAGACGGGGTCACCCACGGAGAATAGGCAGGGAGGGGGAACCCCCAGGTTGCACGGCTGCACCTCATTATAGAGGGGGTGCAGCCTGTCCAATTTGGTTCTCAGGCGGCGGCCCATCAGCAGCTCCACGGGGCTTTTCCCTGTTGCCGGACAAGGCGTAGAGTGCTGACCCATAAGGTAAGCATCTACCCTTGCGTGCCAATCCCCCCTATCCATCCTACCGAGGGCCTCCTTGGCCGAGCAGACGGCCCGTTCCGCCCGGCCGTTGGCGGCAGGGTGGTATGGGGCAGTTGGCACGTGGCGGATCCCCTGGGAGGCCAGGAATTCCTGGAAGGTGGTGGAGTGAAACTGTGGGCCGTTGTCGGAGACTAGGGTGTCCGGCAACCCGTGCGTTGCAAAGAGGCGCCTGAGCGCGCGCACGGTGCTCTCCACGGTGGTGGAGGCCATCAGGATGACCTCCGCCCAGCGGGAGTAGGCGTCCACCACCACCAGGAAGGACTGGCCGTGGAAGGGCCCAGCGAAATCGATGTGGATGCGGGTCCACGGGGACTTGGGGGTGTTCCAGTCCCGGTGTGGTGCTGAGGGCGGGGCGGGTCGGGAGGCCTGGCACGCTTGGCAAGCGCCAACGAAAGCGGCCACCTCGGCATCCATGCGAGGCCACCAGACATAGCTCTGGCCCAAGGCCTTCATGCGAGCTATGCCTGGGTGGTTGGCATGGAGGGATTCGAGTACCTGACGGCGCAGGGAAGGGGAAACGATGACCCGGTCCCCCCAAAGCAAGCACCCGCTGTGGAGCGACAGCTCCAGCTGATGGGTCTTGAAAGGCCGGAACTCGGCTGGCAGGGCAGCCGAGGGCCACCCCCGCAGAACCCAGGTGGAGACCCGGGAGAGGATGGGGTCGGCTCTGGTCAGCGCTGCCACGTCCAACGACATGAGGGGAAGATCCGAGTCAGCCACTGCAAGGACGGAGAGGGCCGGCACCGGCTCCTGGTCCGCCTGAGGGAGGGGGCAACGGCTGAGGGCGTCTGCGTGCCCTAGCTGCTTGCCCGGACGGTAATGCAGAGTACAATCGTACGCTGCGAGAAATTCCGTCCACCTGGTCATCCTCGGCGAAAGGATGGGAGGGGTGGGCCGGTCGCCGGCCAGAAGCCCAAGGAGAGGCTTGTGGTCGGTGAAAACGGTGAAGGAGCGGCCCTACAGGTACTCATGGAATCTTTTAATTCCGGACACTACAGCCAGAGCCTCCTTGTCAATCTGGCTGTAGTTGCGCTCCGCAGGAGACAGAGTCCGGGAGTAAAAGGCGACGGGGGCTTCTGAGCCATCGGGCAGGACATGGCTCAGGACCGCCCCCAGGCCGAAGGGGGAGGCGTCCGATGCCAATGTCAAAGGCATGCTGTCAGAGTACTGGACGAGCACGGCCTGTGACGTCAGCATCCCTTTGACAGCCGCGAACACATGCGCTTCGCGGCTGCCCCAGCGCCAGGCCACCGAGCGATCGAGCAATCGAGGAAGCGGCTCGGCTAGCGACGCCTTGTGGGGAATGAAGGGCGTGTAGAAGTTGAGCAGGCTGAGGAACGCCTGCAGCTCCGTCTTGGAGCTAGGCGTGGGGGCGTTGTGAATCGCCTCGACCTTGGACGGGGAGGGGTGGATGCCCTGGGCTTCGACCACGAAGCCCAGGAATTCAACCCGCGGCACAGCAAATTTGCATTTGCTGCGCTTCAATTTGAAGCCCGCGCCCCTGAAAACGAGGAGGACCTTCCGGAGTACTTCGGCGAGGTCTGAGAGGCTGGAAGCAGCTATCAGGACGTCGTCGAAGTACGGAACGACGCCCGGGAGCCCATGGAGCAGCCGATGTTCCGCGCCACGGCGAAAACGGTGCGGCTGCTGCAGCTCAAGAAAAGTCCTAGCCTCCTCGCTGGGGTGAGTTCCCCGTGGTCACCCGCGAGGAGGAAACATTCGAATCGGGTGAGGAACGCCGCCCACGATTCCACGGTCGCGTCGTATGGTGCGAAAGGCGGAAGGGTGGCCATAATGAAGCGAGGCTGTGAGTCACGCTCCGTAGATTGAGGTAAAATTGACGGGGTGTCTCTTTGTACCCGTAGGGAGAAGAGCCGCGCCGCAGGAGGGAATCAGTACCAGTCCTCGTCGCCAGTGTTAGATGGGTTCACAGAGGAGTCCAGACCGGTAAGATTCAACAGGCTTTTATTTCCAACAGTAACAGGCAAGTCAGTAAATGTCAACGAGATAAAAAGCGCGCGCCTTCTGTCCGACAGCCCTTTTATATAGAGCTGTCAGACAGAGAACCAATCGGCGCGTCTCCCGCTCTCGGCTGCAGCCAGTCGCGTCTTAACCAATCAGACGCGACTGGCTGTTGCCGGGGAATTTGAGCGGCTGTCAGTATGCAACACTCCCCTCCCCGGCAAATCTGCGGGCAAGTCTCCGCACCGCCCAGCCAGCCGTACTCAGCTCGCCAAACTTTCTGCCGCTGCCCAGCGCCTGCCCGGACCGCCAGAGCCCTCCCCCTGCCATGTGATAACAGCACAACGGCGATGGTGGCGGATTGGCTGGGGAAAGACAGTGGCGCCAGGAGGAAGCCTGGCTCTGGCCGGGGCCCGGGGACGATCGGAGGGAGCGCTTTCCAGGCAAGTTTCGCCAGAAGAAAAGCCACGGAGCCATCTCAAGCTAAAGGAAGAAACCCAGACTCGCTTGTGCGAACGTGCCAAACATGGGCACAAGTACGCCCAGAAGGTGACAGGGAAAGCGAAGGTCCAGTCAATCTTAATGATCTTATCAATACCTTGATTTTAGTAAAGATTTAAATGTTAAGACACACAGAACCAGACATCACATAAATACCACACATCCCTTACCCTACCCGATTGAAAAATTGTAAAAACCAATAAAACTTTTTCAATATAAAAAAAAGAAAAACAAGAAATTGTTTTAGCCTGATTAATTCAATTTATATGGCATAGTACAGTGATGGCTAACCTTTTTTGGCTCACGTGCCAAAAGCAGAGGGGAGCGCAGGAGAGTTATGCATACGCGTGCCACACCCATAATGCAATGTGCATGACCCCCTGCTTTTGGCGTACTTTTTTCACCCCCTCCAGGCTCCAGAAACTTTCTAGGAGCCTGGGGAGGGTGAAAACAGCCTCCCCCCCACCTGCAGAGGCTTCAGGAGCTTCCCTGAAGCCCCCAGAAAGCAAAAAACATCTTCAAAAGAAGGCTTAAATCAGCTGGCCAGTGCACACATGTGCACTGGAGCTGACAGGGCAACGCCTCGCGTGCCCTAAGAAATGGTTCCGCGTGCCACCTCTGGCACCTGTGCCATAGGTTCGCCATCACTGGCATAGTAGAGGATAAGGAAGTTGATGATGTCCTCATTTCCTACAAAATATGTTCAGTTCCATGTACGCATTCAATTAAAATGTTCAATAAAATTTTGATCAGTAATTGTATTTTATTTTGTTTAATTATTTTCAAAAAGAGATCATGTTTTGAAAAACTCTGGTCTTGGAACAGTTGCAATCTTGAAAATACATAATGACGACAGAGTTTTTAACTGATTAAAACAATATTGCATTTGATCAGCCATATTTCTTTCAGGTCAGGCTTTTATATTTGCACCTTTGTCATCAATAAACCAAGCTCCTAATTATTATTATTATTCACATTTGTAACCCGCACCCATCTCACCACAAAGGGACTCAGGGCGAACAGAGATTTAAAATAAATATACATAAATACAAAATATTACTAAATAATAACTAAATTAAATCAATACCCTGCTTAAAATAAATTTAAAAACCCATAAATTAAACTTTGATTTGATTATAAGACAGTAGGGCGCGGAGTAGATCATGCTAGGCCGGCCAGATGAAAATAGTAAGTTTTTAAGTGCCGGCGGAAGAAGCGGAGGTCTGAGATGGTACGGAGATCGGGAGGTAGGCTGTTCCAGAGGGTTAGTCTCCTCGCCAACCTGTCCATGTCCTTGGTGGTAACAAAGTCAAAGTCTTCCCATAAAATTGTCTAATCACCATATCAAAAATTGGGGTTCAAAATAATTGAGATATTTGAGAGAGACAATCTTGAAATGACTCTGAACCATTCTTCACAATTTATTTTACAAGATTGTTGGGTGAATAGATACACTTTGTCTACCATTATGGCCAAATTGAAAAAAATGGAGAATTAAAGTTACCAAGTTTCTTCCACATTGATGGTTGGACAAATGGATTTTATAGTTTCTATAGCTCACCAAAATCAAAGGCTGGGGAAAGGGAGGAGTTAGAAAACTTTAAGATGATAAAACTAATGATAATGCATCAGGTTATTTAAAAATAGTAATTAATAAATGAATAATTGCTCTCTCTTCTCCATGATAAGCACAACAGGGTTGAAAGTTGGATGAGCTAAAACTACTTTTAAAGATTTTCTAGAAAAGCGGGGGAAGCTTTATGAATCTCTTTGGATAAGATGCTTCTTTTAATTTTAAGAGGTAATTGCTATTGGAGAACTGTTTAGACAATTCAGTATACTGCTTGTCAAGTGATACATATAGGTAAGCGTATTATAGAATATCCCCCCAAAAAGCTGATCATAGGTTTGAGATGAAATGGCAACCATAGGTCAATGTTTACAAGTTACATTTAGTAATCAGGCATAGTCCAACACCCTACACATCTGAGTGAGTGACCTAAAATGATGTAATTGAAAGATAGATTAAAAATATAGACTATTAACTCTTCTTTTTGGCTTTGTTTTGCTTTGCTTTTTGTATGTTTTACATGGTTGGAATATAAAATAAGTATATTAAGCCTTAATGTATCAATGAGGCACCTATGATGTTGGAGTTGTTCTTGTTCATAATTGGCAATGTTGTCTTCATAGTTCAGCATGTCAACTAAAGATGCTCAGAGCAGAAAACAGTATAAGATGAACGTATTACACTAACCCAAGGGTGATGAGTGTTGGAAGACATAATTCTGGAACATCTCAGGGGCAAGTAGAATAAATATCTAAAGCCAATTCTAGAAATTACTGCCTCTACATATGTGACAAATGCCAGTTTGGAGAAAGCTGACATAGATTATATGAATAGATTATTATCTATTCATTACAGCAAACATTTTATATTATTCCTTCTGTTTAGTTTTCCCCACTCCTTGCTTCATTTATCCTTTCTAGATTCTTTAAGGACACTTTTATGCTCTCTAGGCAAAAGAAGTTGATACTTTTATTAACACTACACACACACACACAAAGTGTGTTTAAATCATTTCCTTGTAATTGTAGAATCTTTTTCTAGTGTGTCATAAGTCCATCATGAACATCCTTATATGCATCTACGGTAGAATTATCCTTTGTAGTAGTGATTATACTTGATTTTCAGCAATTTAAGACCCAACCGTGAAAACCAAATTATGGATAATTTGAGTTGTGCTGATTGCAACTAGCAAAACCATATGAACTCTCTTTAGTGCCTAGGGAACTAAATGTTCAGCCATTTGTAGCATCCACCCAAATGTGGAGTGTTTGTCTCCATTACAAATAAATGTGAGTTTTCTTCTGGCAACCCACGGTTAGTAATAATGTCTTCAAGATATGTCCTGGATATGGTAAATGGGAAGTTAAATGAAGGCATGAAAGCTTGTTTGAGAGTAGGGGACAAAATAAGTCCTCTTTTTTATTACATTACCTCTTAAAAATATATGGCACTGTTCCACCCCCTAGCCCCCCTCTCTCCCTCCCTTTATCTCTCTCCCACACATACACACATGTAAATACATTCAAACTTGTGTATTGTTCACTAACTATAATGAAAAGGAGATTATCTCCTGTCAGTGTATATTCATGAACTGGAATAGGGCTTAGTAACAAGGTCAACCAATGGGAGCTGAAACAGTTTGGCGCCTGGGCATAGCTCTGAGTCTCTGCTGAGCGTAAAAAACCTAGCCTGCTGTTCTAAACTAAAACTGAAACTGTGCTCTCCTCTGCTTGTGTTTGCTTGTATTTACTACCACGTTGGAAACTTGCTTTTGTTATTATATATTTACTTCATGTATTATATTACATATAAAGAGAAGTTAATGAATCCTGCTGAATCAGTTACCTGTGTTTGCTTTATGGATGTGATTGCTGCAACAAACTCTGACCTCTCCCTCTTCCAAAACTGTGTCAACCCATACTGGTATATGTGGTGTGTGTGTGTGTGTGTGTGTGTGTGTGTTGGTATGGATTGATACCGCTTTGGAAGCTTTGGGAGAGGGAAATTGTGTGGATGGGTGGGTGGATGGATGGGTGGGTGGATGGATCGATTGATCATCTATATAATATCTATATCTATCTGATTTTCTGTGTGTCTGGTTTCCTTTAGTTTCCTATCACTACTAAAATGGATACTTGCAATCAAAATAATATCACCAAATTATGATGACAAACTATATAGCAACACCATCAGGATAGTTCCCAGAAGCCAAAAAAAACCAAAACTTTGGTGTCTAGCTTGGACTGAGAATTTGTTCGCTCATTCTGCTGATCCAAACTCCATCATACCTTGATGGCCAAACAGAGCTTAATGGCTTTTGTGCTGAAGGTCCCAGGTTCAATCTCCAATTACTTCAGGATCTCCGGTATGGATGAAAAAGCTACTTTCAAACCACTACTGCTAACAAACCTGGACTCAGTTGTAATTGGAGTAAAATGTAAGTCTAATAAAACAAATACATCTCCACCTGGTTATTTCTTATCATTACTCAATGGAAGTGTCCTCTCCTTCCTGTCTCTTTATTCCCTTGATGTTATTGTAGTTAGATAGGTTTTAACTTTAAAAATATTTGATACTTTAATGTATGTTTAAAATGTCTATTAACTTGAAATTTGTGCCCAGGTTTCTTCCATTTAAATGCTGATTATTTAGCATAATACTGTCTTCTAATATTTTTGAACCCAAATGTATACAGTCTTCTGGTAATGTCTGAGTTTGTTTACTCCTGCAGTTTTAACACATTGAAAGTAGTTTCTCAGTGCTACAATATTTACACTCCTTTGACTTCAGCATATTTTCATGAAAGCAGCAATCAAGGATCTGTTATGACTAGATAAATTAGAAATTGGTTAACAAAAATAACTAAATTAGGTATCCATTTTTTTAAATGACAAGCCTTACAAATCTAATGAAAATTGGCACAGGGAGGAAACCAGCATCCCAGACATCTCTAGCGGCCGCCAGCCCCTCAAACCAGAGATCCTCTGAGAATATGCTCCAGAGAGAAAGATCTAATTCAATGAAGGATCTTCAATGAAGGATCTTCAGATGATATTACAGGCTATGCAAGAAACAATGGCTAGAAGCCATGAGGAATTGAAAAAGGATATCGGAGAAGTAAGAAATGACACTGGGGAACTAAAGGAAAAAATGCAGAAGATGGATGATAAATTTGAAAAGTTTCAGGAACAGATTAATAAAAATGAACAAAGAATAAATGCAATAGAAGGAAGTATGGAGAAGGAAGAGAAAAGAATGGAGGAGCTGAGTTCTAGGTTGATCCAGGCGAACAAAGAACTTGAGCTAACAGTCCTCATGTTAGAATCTGAGAAAGTGGCCCATTTTTTACGGTTACAGAATGTAAAGGAAGAAAAAGGAGGGATATAATGGATATGATGGCAGATCTCATGGCAAAGGCTTTGGGAATAGGAAAGGATGAGATGGCAAGTGAGATCGATGAGACATATGCCGTGTTTCCCCGAAAATACAACATGTCTGGCTAATAAGCCCAATCAGGCTTTTCAGAGCATGCACCACAATAAGCCCTCCCCCCAGAAACTAAGCCCCCCAACTATTTAAGTGCAAAAAGAGCCTGCCACAAAAACAGTGGCAGGCCATCAATGCCATCACCCGTTCCCCACCTGTTCCCTCTCGCGCAAACCCCCCCCACCTCACCCCCATTGTAAAGGCAGCCTGCCTGCTTCCCTTCCCTGCTCTCCCTTGTGTCCTCACATATTGTATCACAGTGTTGTATGCTGGTTTAACAGTTGTGGAGAGGAAGGCACTACAGAGAGTGATCAATTCGGCACAAGAAACCATCGGTTGCCCTCTGACATCACTGTATAACATCGCCAGATCTCGCTGTTTTAGCAGAGTAAGGAAGATTCTCATAGATGATTCACACCCTGGTTGGTATCTCTTTGCACTTCTACCATCAGGCAGAAGATATCAAAGTATAGCCAGCCGAACAGATCAAAATGGATTCCTTCCCAGAAGACAAATTAAAAACAATGTGAAAACTATTCTGGACATTCTCGAATATTATGAAGTGCATAATGAAAAACAGATAGCGTGACTTTTTCTCATGCCCAAAAGGCATTCAACAATGTGAACTGGGAATTTTTACATCAACAATTGGAACACATGGAATTTGGGGATAAGTTTATAAACATGATTAGAGCAATATATATATACAAATTAAAAAGCCAAAGTAATAATTAATGGTGAATTAATGCAAAGCAATACAGAAAGGTACAAGGCAAGGTTGCTCCTTATCCCCACTGCTGTTCATATTAACCCTAGAAGTTTTAGTTAGGAATGTGCGTAAAGAGGAACAGAAAAGGGACTAGAAATTAAAAGGGAATAATTTAAGTTACAGGCTTTCACGGATGATTTCGTTTTCATGTTAGAAAATCCTTTAAAGTCTGGTATGAAACTTATTGAGGAATTGACAGAGAATGGGAAAGTAGCCCGTCTAAAGATAAATATGAAAAAAACTAAAATGTTGGTTAAAAATATGACATCCGAATTGAAAGAGGAGTTAAGGAAGAAATTGGATATTCAAATTGTCAAAAAAGTGAAATATCTAGGTATACATTTATCAGCAAGGTGTGTGTCCATCAAAGAAGACAACTATATTAATTTGATAAATAAAACTAAACAAGACTTAGAAAGGTGGAAAAACCTACAATTGTCCCTGATGGGTAGGATCGCAGTCATAAAGATGAATGTACTACCAAATTTTCTTTTCCTGTTTCAGAACATTCCCATTAAAATAAAAGAAGATTTTTTAAAGATTTTAAATCAATTGGTTTCTAAATTTATATGGTTGGGAAAATCTGCACATCAATATTTCAATAGACACTACATTAGACAGTCCCTGTTATTAGTATGGAACAAAATTAAACACGACCACTATACTGAAATACCCATTTGGCTATCTACGATGGAAGCATACATACATCCAAATTTAATTAACATGGAAAAATCTTCACATACAAAGAGTTATTGAACAGACAGGGGGAGATAAAAACTAGACTAGAATTGGCATCAAAAGGGGTACAACTAGAATGGTGGTCTTTTTTACAGATACAATCAAGGTTTGCACAGGATAGGAAAAAGAAGGTATTGCCAAAGATTACACAATATTAGATAAACTTCTGATAGAGGCAGAAGACAGGTTGATCAAAGTGCTGTATAGATTTTTGCTGGAATATAAACTTGAGGAAGAACATGTCAAAGAAACTATGGTCACCTGGGCGAAAATTTTGGGTTATAATGTGGAATTGGTTAAATGGGAAAAACTGTGGATACTTAATTGGAAACTAACAATGGCCATGGCTTATAAAGAAAATCTGTATAAGATGTTTTACAGATGGCATCTTCTCCCAGCATGGCTCTCTAAAATGTTTAAAAAATTGGCCCCAAATTGTTGGAAGTGCAAAAAAGCACCAGGGACTTTTTATCATATGTGGTGGACTTGCAATGAGGCAAAAAGATACTGGAAAATGATACAATCATGGTTGCAACAAATGGTGGGAGATCAAATTTTGTTCAAACCAGAAATTTTTCTCCTAGGCATAACACCAGAGGGGTATAAAAAAGATGTGCTTTATCTAATTATATGTGTATTAACTGTGGCGCGTATAACTTATGCGCAGTATTGGGGAAAAAGAAAATACACCACCAGAGTTAGATATATTTAGGAAAATTTTGGCCTGTGCAGAAGCAGATAGGTTTACCCTTGAACTAAAAAATAAAGGGGAATTGGAATATTTTGAAGTCCGGAACAGATTCTAATATTGGTATAAGACAAGGTGACAAGACGAGAACAAACTGTAAATAATGTGATTGGATAGAAGGATGGATAATGTATTAAATAGGCTACAGTAACAGTTACTGGATGAGATTATTTCTATATAATGTGATTGTATGGTCACTTTGACCTCACGGTGCTGCACTGTTTTAAATGTAAAAACAATACAAATATATTTTAAAAAAAGAAAAAGAAATTGGTTAACGAGTTTCAAATTGCTTATTGCCTTAGGAAAGCTTTAAATGTTCTTTCCTTAGATGTGACTTTATTTTTTGGACTCCAAAATCAAGTTTAATGCAAACACTGGAATGGAATGAAAAAGCAAAGCCCCAAAATATTTCTTTTAAAGTTTAAGTAACATAGGAAAAACCATATGAAGGAAAATATTTGTCTTTGATTCCTATATTCGTTCATTTTCAATGTTGAAAATGTTCCTGTGAATTAAGAGGAATGAATCCAAACAGCTAAATTTTAAAGCTCCTATAGGCAACTTATTCAACATTCCTTCTCCTTTTTTGGATCAAACATTCTTTAGCAATTGACAATGTATTTTGATTTAGTAGAGTTAATGCTTAATCCTAAATGTCTATAGGATTCCGAATTCAGTTTTACCAAATTGCAATTGCAATCTTATTAAATTTGAAAAAAGTGTTTGTCAGCTCCAGCTGGAGCTGCCATTCAGGAGAGAAGACTGGGCCAGCTGCCAAGACTCACTGTCCCACCTACACAAACTGAAGAAACTCCTACTAGCAATCCATGATTAATTGTCGACTGGTTTCACTCTGGGCCACAAAGTGATGGGTGTGCTTATCTTAATTACCAAGGTAGCTATAAAAGGTGGTGGGAAACACAGGATGTCAACTCTGACAATTTATTCATCACTTTAGTGCTTTGTTGGTCAGTTCGTGCCAGAGGAATACAGACTGCAATTACAAACCATTGGTGTATTTGGCTGTTCTCATAGATCCTGGAAATTAGAGTCTTGCCTAAATAATACAAGGGATTCACTGAAAGTGTTGCAGCAGGAGCTTGACTCTTTCTTTCTTTGCTTCTGCTGATTTGGCAGAAAACTATGCAGACTTGCAATTTGCTTCTCTTGCTTGCCATTCCTTGTCCTGCTTCCATTGCTTTTGCTCTGCTTCACTGCCACAAGTTTTGTGCAGCACCTGATAAGCAAATAACCTGGCTGATGCCTCTGGCTTTTCTGTCCTTTCCCCTTTGCACACTGCAACCAATAGAAAAACATCTGCCAATCAAGACAATAAAGACTTGGCAGCCTTTATCCTTATTGATAAATCAAATCGATATACAAATTTTAAAAGCTGAATGGAACAAGGAAATGGAGATTCCCACTTTGCTTAAACAATGCGGAGCTATCCTTATGTCTGCATCAAAAATTTCAATACATGATAAAGAAGGCAGAGCCGCGCCGCGCCTATACAACGTGGGTCTCAGCACTCTGAGACCTCCGTTGAACTGTTGCTGTCCTCTTGGTTCTGTAGGAATCTAAACCGTCCTGGAGGGACGGCAATTAGGAAGCAATCCTTGCTGGTCACAGGGGTATCGCAAACCCCCTGTTTGATACGAGAGAAAAGCTTCTGAAGGAAGGCAAACAGGTAGCCCCCATGGGCAGACAAGGCGCAATGAAAGCCCCGGAAGGAAGGGAACAGTTGGAAAGAGAAAGTGCAAGACCGGGAAGGTATTCTATCTTTTTTTTTGAAACACTTTGCTAAAGAAACTTTTTTTTAATAACTAAAAAATGAAATGAGCGGCGGAATTAATTTAATATGCTTTGAACTGAGAGATTATATATATATAACGTTGCGAAAACACTTTTAATTTTACACGGGAAAAGACCCAAATAAACCAAAACCTATGTATGTATGTATGTATGTATGTATGTATGTATGTATGTATATCTTCACCATCTTGAAAGAGGCGGTGGTGAGGCCCCTCCTCAAGAAGCCTTCCCTGGACCCAGCATTGATAGTAAATTATTGTCTGGTCTCCAAACTTCACTTTTTGGCAAAGGTTGTAGAGAGTGTGGTGGCGCAACAGTTTCCCCGCCACCTGGAGGAAATTGATTATCTGGACCCGCGCCAGTCCGGCTTCCGGCCCGGACACAGCACCGAGACGGCATTGGTCGCGTTGGTGGATGATCTTTGGAGGGCCAGAGATGGGGGTTGTTCCTCCATCCTGGTCCTGTTAGATCTCTCGGCGGCTTTTGATACCATCAACCATGGTATCCTATTGCATCGGCTGGAGGGGTTGGGGGTGAGGGGCACCGTTTTACGGTGGTTCTCCTACCTCTCCGGCCGATCGCAATTTGTGTTGGCAGGAGGGCAGAGGTCGACCTCGAGACCACTCATTTGTGGGGTGCCTCTGGGGTCAGTCCTCTCGCCGCTCCTGTTCAACACATATATGAAGCCACTAGGTGAGATCATCCGTGGTTTTGGGGTAGAGTACCACCTCTACGCTGATGATACACAGCTGTATATATCTACCCCAAACCACCCCAACGATGCCGTTGAAGTGATGTCCCGGTGTCTGGAAGCCGTGCGGGTCTGGATGGGAAGGAACAGACTCAGACTCAACCCTTCCAAGACGGAGTGGCTGTGGTTTCCGGCGTCCCTGTACAACCAGTTGACACCATCACTGGCCATTGGGGGCGAACATCTAGCCCCCGTGGATAGGGCACGCAACTTGGGCGTCCTCCTGGATACCAGGCTGTCGTTAGAAGACCACGACGGCCGTGGCCAGGGGGGCGTTCTACCGGGTTCACCTGGTTCATCAGTTGCGGCCCTTATTGGACCGGGACGCCCTTCGCACAGTCACTCATGCGCTCGTGACATCCCGTATAGACTACTGTAATGCTCTCTACATGGGGCTTCCCTTGAGGTGCACCCAAAGACTGCAGTTAGTCCAGAACGCGGCCGCGCGGGCAATTATGGGAGCTCCTAGACGCTCCCATGTAACACCGCTCTTGCGCGAGCTGCACTGTCTGCCTGTGGTCTTTCGGGTGCGCTTCAAGGTGTTGACTATCATCTTTAAAGCGCTCCATGGCACGGGACCTAGTTATCTTCGGGATCGCATCCTGCCCCATACATCCCTTCGGCCGATTCGCTCCCACAGAGAGGGACTTCTCCGGGTGCTGTCCACTAGGCAATGCCAGTGGGCGACGCCCAGGGGAAGGGCCTTCTCTGTGGTGGGCTCAATTCTCTGGAATGACTTACCCCCCGAATTGAGAATGATCATGGACCTCTGCTCCTTCCGCCAGAACCTTAAAACCTATTTTTTCCAACAGGCCGGCCTGGCCTAACTCACACCACCTAGCCTATAGTCTGCAGTTAAATTGTTTTAAATTGGTTTTTAGGGATAATGTTTTAACATATTTAAATTTTTTAGCACAGGGTTACTAATTTAATCTGGTTTTATATTTTGTATATTGTTATGTTTATATATGTTTTTAAATTGCCTGTGCACCGCCCTGAGTCCCTTTTGGGAAAGGGTGCGGTATATAAATTTAATAAACTATAACTATAACTATATACTATATAACTATATATATATATATATAACTATATATATAACTATATATATATATATATATATAACTATATATATATATATATATATATAACTATATATATATATATATAACTATATATATATATATATATATAACTATATATATATATATATAACTATATATATATATAACTATATATATAACTATATATAACTATATATATATATATATATATATATATATATATATATATATATATATATATATATATATATATATATATATATATATTTGTGAAACTGTGGATTGAAGCGCCAGAGCAAGGTTAGCTTCTTACCCTTTGAAAGTGATTGGACTATTTCTGGCTTCTTTAGTTTTTTTTTCTTTTCTTCTCTTTTTTCCTACTTAAAATCTGGAATTTGGGATTATTTCTATAATTACTTTTGAAGATTTATTGCATACTCTTGAAACTAAACAAGAACTATACTTCCTGCTTTTTTTCTCTTAACAACAAAGGAAAGGACATACTAGAAAGTGAAAAGTGAAACCTTGTTATATTGTTTTGTTACATCATTTCTCCACTGGAGGTCACTGGTTGGTCATTATGAATGTCAAGGTTATGAGTTGTTTACAGTGGCTGTTCTTTGATAATTGAAAACATCAAAGACAGAACAGACAGAGACCAGGTGGCAGGAAGATTCAACTTTTATCACCTTTTGGACTTGTCAACATGGCTTTGTACTTAGAAGAGGATATTTTAGAAAATCAGAATGCCCTGGCTGAAATCTTAAACTTACTGAAACAAAATACCAAAAGAATACCAAAAGAATGAATAACACATTAGACAAACTTTTGTTTGTTACATCAAGTAATGGCCAATTGAAGACACCAGAAAATAAAGAGAAAGAAGAAAAAAGATGAAGATAAAGAGGTACTTATTTTATCAAATGTGGGAGAAAATACAGAAAAGGAAATACTTAAAAGAGAATTTGAGGAATCTGAGCTTCAGCTTGGTTACTAAGGAAAAGAGGGGGGGGAGAATTGAAGATGGATGAAAGAGGAGAAAACTCTCCAAAAATGCATCTGACATTTAAAAACAAACAACATGTAAAGATAGGAATTGGGCAGCGGTATTGTTTGAGAGTTATATTGGACAATAATGTGCAAAAAGAAGTTTTTAAAAAACCTGGAAAAGAAGATAAAACGTGGGGCCACAAATGGCAAAAGAGATAAGTCCGATTCGCTACTGGAAGAACACTGGCTGACAAGGAAAGCTGTTATCCTTTGATGATCAATAACAAGTTAGATTGGGTTTAGAATATCATCGAAGGATTATTAGTTAATTAATAGTCATTTAAAATAAGAGCAATTAATAATAATGTTATAGTTTAAGGATATATATTTATGTATCTACTTATAGAAACTTATGAATATGAGATTAGATATAACAAATTTAAGACTGTATTAGATATTATTGAAGATCCACTAGCACAGAATGAAAATTGTTATACTTTTATGATTAATAATTAGTTAATTAGTTAGATGGTTCTACAATGTTATTGAAGGATTAATAGTTAATTAATAAGTATTCATAAAAATTTAAGACTGTTTTAGAATATTATTGAAAATCCATATGTATATGTGTATGTTTGTTGGGAATAGACAATGGATGCCATTAGGTGGTGTGTTTCAAAGACATGTTTGAAGAAGAAAATAGATCAAATTTGGAATATTAGATGAGAATTTTGATGTACTGATACTAAGGTATACGATGATTTTTTTTATTTAAAATTTATAAAATGAGAATATTCATGAATAATAACCATTTCAGAGATACACAGAAGTTATGTGTGGCCGGTCGGTACACTTTCTAAAGGATAAAATGTAGAGTGATGATTTTATTTCCATTTTTAATGTTATTCTCTCTTTTTTCTTTGTTTGTCTTATTATTAGAATGCTATTATATACTTTTACCTTATACGCAAAAGGATGTACAAACAATCAGTTAAATTAAGGTTGGGATATAATAATTTTAATAATTGACATGGAAAACAAGTGATGACTATGGAAGAAACGCATAGAAATTTGTGATTAACTGACATATTTTTTAATAATTTATAGTTTCTAATGGAGGATAGCTTTTTATGTTTTCCTTGTTACTTTTGTTCTATCTATGTTTGTTCAAAATAAAAATAAAAAAGATTCAAAAAAAATTTCAATACATGCTAAAGCAGTGGTAGTCAACCTGGTCCCTACCGCCCACTAGTGGGCGTTTCAGCTTTCAGGGTGGGCAGTAGGGGCTTTGTCCCATACTGAAGCACTTTCCTTTTTTAAAATTTAATTGACTTCCCTACTTTATAAATCACCATTACTGTAGAACCGGTGGGCAGTTAGAAAATTTTACTACTAACAGAGATACAAAAGTGGATGGTAGGTATAAAAAGGTTGATTACCCCTGTGCTAAAGCACGGCTTATGTAATAGTTCAGATGTATTGGATTTCATTGTATTTGTATAGAAAACAAATACATCATCTTTGTTTAGAATCAATAGAATAATGCTTCATTAGTTCATGTGATATTCTAAAGTTGTTATGTACTGGGAACAATAATGATGTAATTTAATTTGACTTTGAGACAGGAGTAATTATCTTTTGAATTATATATCTATTGCAAATTGGTGGCTTGATAATATAAATGGATTCTCTATGCCAGTGATGGAGAATCTTTTTTGGTTCACGTGCCCAAAGTGGGGGGAGCACAGGGAGGTCGCTTTCCCCTTCTGTATGCATGTGCGTGTGACCAGTGCTCCCCTCTGCTTTTGGCACTCTTTTTTCGCCCTCCCCAGGTTCCAGAGGCTTTCTAGGAGCCTGGGGAGGCGAAAACAGCCCCCACCCCACCCTGGAGGCCCTCCGGAGGCTTCAGGAGCTTCCCTGAAACCTCCAGAGCGTGAAAAACTGGCCCTATGGGAAAACCGGAACTTCAGCAACTAACATAATATAGTGTAACTTGCTGTTATTGCTGTTTTAGAAAATATTTGTTTTGAAATGGCAAAAGCCATATAAGAATTTAAAAAGCCAGTTTTCTCACCTATCTTTGGTAGTATATGTACTGCTTGGCTCCTTTGGAGGCTAATATTTCTGCAGGGCTTCCTTGTGAATCAGCTAAAAGATTGCAAAATGAAAGTACTGAAATATTTACTTTTGAGGGAAGAGTTATTCTTTGATTTGCATGATGATCTTCCTCCACCTGGCTGGGAAACCCTGAGAAACATATGGTTAGGTCTGCATTGTCCAATGGGACAATTTGAACCAGTGTTGCAGTTGAGGTGAAAGTTCCATAGCAGAACCTGTATCTATATGTTTTTCAATGGACTGATGCCCTACCCTCTTAAAGAACAGTTAATATCATGTTGTTCTCAGAATGGAATAAAAGTTAACATCAGAATGTTTTCCACTTAGAACAGCGGTTCTCAACCTGAACAAATATTTTCGATGGTCTTAGGAACCGAGACACCAATTTTATGGTTGGGGGTCACCACAACATGAGGAACTGTATTAAAGGGTCGCTGTATTGGGAAGGTTGAGAACCACTGACTTAGAATATATTTTCCCCACTCAGTACTGCTGTCAGCAAATTTTCACAAGATAAATCTTGCCAGGAATCAGATCAACATGCAACTACTTGATTTTTAAAAATCCCATCCTATGTATTATGCAAACAAACAGAGATAGCACTGGGCATATTGTTTGCTCTTTATCCCTGCTTTTTCCAATAGCTAATGTAGAAAGTTAGCACTCCTCTTAGAAGAATGAAATATTTTAGGAAATATTAAAAAGGCAGAAATATTATATTTTCCCTAAATGAGAAACATGTTTCTAAAGACAGAAACTCAGAGCAACAGTTCCCTGTCCTCAAACAGATACTAAGCTGAGGCCAGCTTTTAAAAATGCAGATCTGGTAATCCATTCAAAACAGGATATTTTGAACAAAGGTAGAATGGTAGGATTATTTATTTATTTATTTATTTATTTATTTTATTAAATTTTTATACCGCCCTTCTCCCTTCCGGGACTCAGGGCGGTGTACAGGCACTAATAAAAGGCAATGATATAAAACATAAAATACAGTTAAAAATCTATTAAATAGCTAGCCTGACTAAAATCCTGTTAAAAACCCTTACTAAAACAAATTTAAAAACTACGCCAGGCCGGCCACACGAAACAAATGGGTCTTCAAGGCCCGACGGAACTGGCACAGGTCTGTGATTGTCCGTAGGTCAGGGGGCAGGTCATTCCAGAGGGCAGGAGCTGCCACAGAGAAGGCTCTCCCCCTAGGGGTCACCAGCCGGCATTGCCTGGCCGACGGCACCCTGAGGAGGCCCTCTCTGTGGGAGCGGACTGGTCGGTGGGAAGTATTTGGTAGCAGGACATCACTTCCACGGCATCGTTGGGGTGGCCCGGGGTAGAGATGTACAGCTAAGTATCAACAGCGTACTGATGGAACTCTACCCTGAAACCACGGATGATCTCACCCAACGGCTTCATATAGATGTTGAACAGGAGAGGCGAGAGGACCGACCCCTGTGGCACCCCACAAGTGAGGCACCTCGACGTCGATAATAATAATAATTTAATAATTTATTACATTTATAAACCGCCCCCCTCTCCCCGAAGGGACTTGGGGCGGTGTACAGGAAAATTAAAAAACTATCTAAAAACATACAAGACATACAAAGTTAAAAACGAATTAAATTACCCTGCACAAGAATTTAAAACATTAAAATTATAACCCATTAAAACCAAATAGATAATTTGCAAAAATAATTTGCAATTATTTTGGCCCTCCAACCGCTCTCTAGGCATCTCTTCTGATGCTTCATCACCCTCAGCTCCTCGGAAAACGAGGGAGCCAAGGTGGTTCGGCGCCGGGTGTCTTCATTCAAGATCCAAACCAGGACAAAGCCATTATGACACAATAGTTTAGTTTATTCGATTTATATACCGCCCTATTTCACCTAAAAGGGACTCAGGGCGGTGCACAGAAAGAATTGCCCACAGAACACAAGCCTTTTCATTACATCATCACCCTCCAAGTTTCAACCAAACTAAACTCAGACAACCTCAGCTATGATCCCTGTATAGCCCCATGGGAGTTTGACAGAATCCAACAGAATACATGTGCTTGCCACAAAAACAGGAACCTCAACTTCAAAGCCCAGAAAGGGTATTTTTAAATTTTAATTTATAGACCGCTCCCTCTCCCCAAAGGGACTCGGGGCGGTGCACAGGGGAATTAAAAAACATACAAACATAAATACATCATAAATATATAAAAATCAAATTAAACAAATTATCCCTGCGCTAAAAACCCAAAATGCTAAAAACTAAACCCCTTAAAACAATAAACAGATGACTAACCTAGGCCGGCCAAGCAGAAAAAGTGCGTTTTTAATTTTTGACGGAAGGAGCGGAGGTCTGTAGTTGTTCTAATTTCGGGGGTAAGGTCGTTCCAGAGGGTCGGGCCCGCCACAGAGAAGGCCCTTCCCCTGGGCGCCGCCCGCTGGCATAGCCTAGTGGACGGCACCCGGAGAAGTCCCTCTCTGTGGGAGCGAATCGGTCGCAGGGATGTATGGGGCAGGATGCGATCCCGCAAATAGCTAGGTCCCGTGCCATGGAGCGCTTTAAAGATGATGACCAACACCTTGAAGCGCACCCGAAAGACGACAGGCAGCCAATGCAGCTCGCGCAGGAGCGGTGTTACATGGGAAAACCTAGAAGTTCCCATAACTGCCCGCGCGGCTGCATTCTGGACAAGCTGAAGCTTTCGGGTGCACCTCAAGGGGAGCCCCATGTAGAGAGCATTACAGTAGTCCAGTCGGGATGTCACGAGGGCATGAGTGACTGTGCAGAGGGCATCCCGATCCAATAGGGGACGCAACTGGCGTACCAGGCAAACCTGGTAAAACGCCCTCCTGGCCACGGCTGTCGCTTGATCTTCCATGGACAGCTGTGCATCAAGGAGGACGCCCAAGTTGCGTGCCCCATCCACAGGGGTTAGATGTTCGCCCCCTATGGCCAGTGATGGAGTCACTGGAGTATAAATACCTCTCTCTCTCAACTCCATGTGGTCAGCTGCCAAGGACTTCAAATCCATGTGGTCCTCTCCATCAATAGACCATCTTTCCAATCAGCCTCTATGTTTCCAGTGTCTTTCCAGTTGGAACTGAACCAGGTGGATATTTCTTCCAACAATAATGAACATCATGCTGAGTCATTCTGGAGAATCGTTTTTTCTGTTATCTTGTTTTCCCTGAGAAAGATTACTATCTAGACATGAATTTTATATATATCATTTTTTTAAAATAATCCAATCCAGCTATGACTATTTTATGTGTCTGGGATAATACTACAATTAGATGTTTACAGAGTAGGAGGATACTCTATTCTTGGAAGTGGGACTATACAATTTTGTCTTCACCACCTTCTAGTCTGACCAAGAGTCTATGAGTTTTACCTTCAGGGCTAAGGGAAGCAACCCATCTTCTTTATTTTTGAATGATCAGTATAATCTGACAGCTATAATTACTGTAATGTGTGCACCTGGTCTAGTATCTTTATCAGGACAAACCTGTGGTTTGTCTTGATCTGGCCTAAATTTTTAATCTTGCCCCTTCTTAACAACTTGTTCCTTCTTAAAAGCATTTTATGGAATTTTTATTGTTCCAACTACAGTATTTTTACAATTATGGATTGTGGAACAACATATCTATGATTGCTTTCTTATCAGAGGCCCACTCTGTGCCTATTCTTTAATCATTGGCAGTCGGTTGACTTCATTGTGTTTTAAAATAGATGTTCCACCAAAAAGATTTTATTATTCCTTTTTCATTCCCCCAGTCACTTGGTGATCCAGAAAATCAAATGACAACATAGTATAACAGTTGAATATTAAAGTTTTTAATATTAATATGATATGAAGTGTTTTTTTAAAACAAACACTTGTTTTTGAAAAAAGGCTTTAGTTCTTAAAAACAAGGAGAAGCCAGAAATCTGATCCTTTTTGCCTATTGTGAGCCATTGATGTTCCCTCAAGCATTGGGCCAGGAAGTTGGACAGTGTGATGTTAGTGGATTTGTCTGCTATGATACATTGAAATGGAATTGTTTTTAGACTTCAGACATATTAGTATTTTGGATTAGTTGCTTCTTTTGCAATTTATATTACTGGATTAGAGATGGTGGTATGCTTTTGCTTTAATCTCTGTGTGCCATTCAGAATCCCTGTCGTATGATGGATGGCTATAATTTTTCCTTTTTTTTTTTTTTAAGCCAGTGCATCTCCAGCCCCCTTGGAGATAAGCATTCCTGGTCAAGAAATGAACTATATAAGATCATGTGTAGGAGACACTGAAATATTAGCTGTCATGTATCATTTGGTTCCGACTGACCATTAGTTGAAAAACTAATTTTGGCTAATGGAAAAATATAGTTTTTAAGATGGGTCTAAGCCAGTTTCTTGAATAGCTGTCTGTGAAACAAAAGGCTTAAAAAATAGCTACTTTTACAGGATTCAAGAAGTTTTGGCTTCCACAGAAACATTATATGCAGTATCAGAAAGAATAACCATGAAAGTGTTCACTTAGTAATTGAATAATTGGTCAAAGAATAATAGTCAAGGGTATCCAGGGAAAGATCAAAAAAGGCAACCTGGGAAACACAAATGTGTGATCAAAAACTCCATCTCTTTTTCATATGCGATCTTGATTTGACTCTTAAACACTCCTTAAGAGTGTTTTACAATTGGCTATCATAAGTATGGGAAAGGACTATGTTGCTCTGAAGAAAGTGGTACAAAGGTATATTTCTTGCCGTAGTCACATTTAACATCAGCAGATTCGGGAGCAAAACAGCATGTTCCTCTTCACACTATTTTCAATTTTAAAAAATCTTGAAAAAAATAGTGATGGCAGGGCTTAATATGCCTTTTAAAACTCTAGAATTAATTAGTGTGGTTGGCTTGATTGAGTTCCTAAAATGATTGTTTGCCTACTCTTTAATGATATCATAGTAGCATGTGACAAATATGCGTCATCCTCATGCCACAGTTAGACTATTTCAACATAAGGAAAAACAGGCAAAAAGTTTAATAATAAAATATTTGGCAATTCTATGGGCCAGCTCTCTGCACATCTTCCAATCTTGCACTATTTCTTTGAACTTTTCCATGCTCTGGCTGGTGTCAGCTTTGATGATGTCCAGACATCATGTTCTTTGGTGGCCTGTTTTCCTTTTACCACTAATTATTCCAAACATAATTGCTTTCTCCAGTGAATTCCCCTGCGTGACATGGCCAAAGTAAGTGAGACTCTTGAGCTCCAAAATGGCTGATGTATTGTTATATGGTCCTAAAACACTTTGACATGCAAATAAACTCTTAAAAATATATTTGAGTTTGCATTTCTGTTAGTTTAGTTAACTTCTAAACTGTGCAATATCTAGCCAGTAGGCACATTGTTTATGCACAGTTTTCAAAGGAATTATCATCCACACCTGTGAAAGATGAATAAATTGAGTGTGGTTTTTACATCAGGGCTTATTGAAAACAATGACATATCTCTATATGGTATTATCTTTCTTTGGCATTCCTTACTTTGTGAAAAAGCAGAGCAAAATAAAACAAAATAATTATTAAGTTATTTCTTCCTATTTATACTATATCCAGCAACATTGTTTTCTCAAGCCTTCTCCACCCTTCTAAATTGTCTTGAGGGACAGACCTATAGTATAGAGATGCACAGAGAGATTTTTCATTGTGTAGCACTAGAAATTCACATGTCAAGGTCTTTTTCTCGATTGGTCTGTATTAGTCTTGACTGTGGATTTTCAGACTTTTCCAAATTGTATACACTATGTAATATGCAGTAACCTTTTTTAAAATCACAACAACAGAACCCCTTTACAAATATAAAAATATTTATTGCTCTTTCAATCCTATCATAAACCATTTTTTTCACTTAGATATTCTGGAAATTGGTAAACATTAAGAAGCTTTTTTAAGTACCAGCCTATTTCCATTTTAAACATTTCTTTGAGGTAGAAGGAAAAAAAAGATCAGCCATAGCCATTTGATTAAATGCTATTATCTTATTAAGATCAGCCTGCAACTGAGTTATAATTTTCTAGCATTCTTTCAGGTTTTCTGCTTTATATATCTTTAATGCATATTGGAAAAGATGATGCATTTTAGGTTTTTCTCTACCACCTCAGGGCTAACCACACACCTGGTGCATCCCGAGTCCAATAGGGTCAATATCCTCCCATGGGTCCTGATGAGGGAACTATTAACTCCACTGGATGGTCACAAGGATCACAGGAGGTCATTATCAGAGTCAGTTTCACTCTCCTCCAGTGGGGTCAGAGTTCCCAGCCCCTCTCAGATAGTAGGGGCAAATTCAACAACTCCACACTTTTGGGGGCCCTTCATTCACGTTCTGGCCTTGTGCTCTGCTAGGGGGTTCTCAAACTGCCGGCAGAGGGCTACCATAATCTGGTCATAATTTTGTAGCTGAGGGACATTGTCATTATGAAGAGAAACCATCCTCTCTGCTGTAGCCTCTTCCAGGGTGGTGGTGACACATCTCACTTTATGTGTTTCTGATCCCAATTCACCCCCATACTCCTGCATATAATTCTAAACTCGAGCTAGGAAGACTCCTAACATTTTGGGATCCCCTGAACTTCACTCCCAGTCGTGGAACTTTGGGAATATGTCACCTTTGAGGAACAGCACCCCACTCCCCCAGGGGAGTCAGAGCCACCACAGCTAGTGGTGGCTGTGCGATTGCAGCAGGAGCCACCTCCTGTGCAGCAATTGAGACCGGTGACACAGCTGTGGCAGTTCCACACACACCATGGCTAGTCTCTCCACATGGTTACTCTGGCTCTCTGGTTTTCTATCACCTCCTGCAGCATATACAATGAATGACTCAGCATGATGTTCTTGTGATGCCCCTCTACTCTGCAGGATCCTCAATGTTTTCTGGTAAAAGTCACTGCCGGCAGGTATCCTCAGGGTCCTCCGGTCTTCCTACACCTAGTAACCATCTGGCTTGGACTGGTTCCTCATCAAGCCCCAGCTCCTCTAGCCATTCTGCCTTATCTTGAGTGTGGTGTGGCCTTGGGGGGGGGGTCCCAGGGCTCCAGACACTTACTGGTCACTCCATGGGTGTTGACATGTCTGCCTCTGTTCAAATCCTAAGAAAGAAAACCCTCAACTCCATTGAGGAATGAGGGAAGAAACCCTCATTTCCCATTCCAAATGCCTAAACCCCACTCCTCATTTCTATGGAGCTGAGAGCATGCAAGTTTCAGAAAATAATTCTGGAGATCCCATGACACAATGGACACTGTATTGGTGTCTCACCTCTTGTCTACCAGTTATATCTGCCATAGCAAATAAACTCTGGACTGAATGGTTTTATTCAATGTGTTCTCATTGCAAACACAAAGTTACCAACTAGAAACAGAGTCATTTTAAAGTAGGCTGTTCAAAAATGGATGCTAATCTGAAGCTCTTCTATCAGCTGTTCTAGGGTGAAAGCTAGGCACAGCAAAAATTCTAGACATAAAGATATATATTTTCCTATAGAATTTTTTTCAGTTTCATAACATATAATCACATGGAGCTGTGGACCAACAGCTGTGGAGAACATGGAGCTGTGGACCGACAGGAGCTGGGCAGCATCTGGTTCAGGAAAGTGTTTACTTGAGGAGGATGCAATAATTACTGAGCAGAGCGAGGAGCCAGTCACCAGCACTCTAGCAGAAGGATGCAAGAAGCAGTCTAAGGATGCAACTGGACTCAAAAGACTGCATCAGAAAAGTATATATAAATGCCTGTATGAAAATGCCAGAAGCCTCCGGAACAAAATAGGGGAGCTGGAATACTTAGCAATAGACAAAAATATTGATATTATTGGTATCACTGAAACCTGGTGGACGGACGATAACCAATGTGATACAGTCATCCCAGGCTACAAACTGTACAGGAAGGACAGGAAGGGGCAAACGGGAGGTGTGTAGCCTTGTATGTCAAAGAAGAGATAAAGTCATACGAATTGGCATATCAAGGTGATTTAGAGTCACCACTAGAAACTCTGTGGGTAAGACTATCAGACCAAAAGAATGGCCTAACAGTAGGCATATGTTATCGGCCTCTGACCCAAGCCCCTGAGAGAGACTGGCAGTTGGAGAATGTTGTAAAGGAGGCATCAAAAGAGGGAAGCCTGGTTATAATGGGGGATTTCAATTACCCTCACATAGACTGGGCGAACTGTTGTTCAGCACATGACAAAGAGATAAAGTTCCTAGATATGCTAAATGATTGTTCCCTGGTTGAAGACCCAACTAGAGGTACAAGAATCCTTGACTTGGTCCTGAGCAATATACAGGATCTGGGTGCAAAATGTTAATGTGACTGATCCAATAGGGAACAGTGACCACAACACAATTATTTTTAACTTAATCATAGACTGCAAATCACCGATAAAATCTAACACAAAGACCTTAAATTTTCATAAAGGAAATTTCCCGAAGATGAGGAAACTAGTAAAAAAGAAGCTAAAAGGGAGAATTGAGAAAGTCCAAATACTCCATGAGGCATGGAGGCTGCTCACAAAAACAATAACAGAGGCCCAATTGGAATGTATACCTAAAAGGAAAAAGGGCACCGCCAGGTTCAAGAGGACTCCAATGTGGCTTACAGGAGCTGTTCGGGAAGTGATCAAAAGCAAGAAAAGCTCATTTAAAAGATGGAAGGCTTCTCCAAACGAGGACAACAGGCAGAAACATAAATTCTGGCAGAACAAATGCAAGGCAACAATCAAGAAAGCAAAGCAAGACTTTGAGGAGCGTTTAGCTAAAAACACTCAAAGAAATAACAAGGACTTCTTTAAGTACATTAGAAGTAAGAACCCAACTTGGAAGGCCATTGGACCATTAGATGACAATGGAAGGCAAGCGATTATTAAGGAGGAAACAGAGATTGCAGAGAGACTCAATGAATTCTTTGCTTCAGTATTCACTGAAGAAGACAGAGGTCACGTGCCCAAAACAGAGCCTATCTTTGTAGGAAGGGAAACTGAGGAATTAACCCAGATAGAAATAACCAGGGAGGAGGTTCTTGCATGTCTTGTTAAACTAAACACTAACAAATCACCAGGACCAGATGGCATCCATCCACAAGTTCTCAAGGAACTTAAAGATGAAATTGCTGATGTCCTTGCCAAAATATATAATCTTTCCCTCAAATCAGGCCTTGTGCCGGATGACTGGAAGGTAGCGAATATAACACCTATCTTCAAAAAAGGATCCAGAGGTGACCCAGGAAATTACCGACCGGTCAGCTTGACAAGTGTCCCAGGTAAAGTGATGGAAACCATCTTAAAGGATAAAATTAATAGGCACATAGAAGAGAAGGCACTGCTGAAGGAGAGCCAACATGGCTTTTGCAAGGGCAAATCATGCCTCACCAATCTGCTGGAATTTTTTGAGAGTGTCAACAAGCACGTGGATAAGGGAGATCCAGTTGACATTGTTTATCTGGACTTTCAGAAGGCCTTTGACAAGGTCCCGCACCAAAGGCTCTTAAATAAACTTGCCAGTCATGGAATAAAGGGACAGGCCTTGTCCTGGATTAGCAACTGGTTAAGGGACAGGAAACAGAGAGTAGCATTAAATGGACACTTCTTCAAGTGGAGGGAGGTAAAGAGTGGGGTCCCCCAAGGTTCAGTACTGGGACCCCTGCTCTTCAACCTTTTCATAAATGATCTAGAAGTAGGAGTAAACAGCAAGGTAGCCAAATTCGCCGACGACACTAAATTATATAGGGTAGTAAAAACTGAGAGAGAGTGTGAGGAGCTCCAGAGGGATCTCTTGACACTGGGGAAGTGGGCAAACCAGTGGCAAATGAGCTTCACCATTAGTAAGTGCAGAGTGATGCACCTTGGGGCAAAAAAACCCAACTACTCTATAAACTGATGGGGTCTGAACTCCTTGCAACTAACCAGGAAAGGGACCTTGGTGTCCTGGTGGACAGCTCAATGAAGGTGTCAAGCCAGTGTGCCACAGCAGTGAAAAAAGCAAACTCATTGCTAGGGATCATTAGGAAGGGTATAGAAAATAAGTCAGCAAGTGTCATTCTGCCTCTTTATAAATCTATGGTGAGGCCCCATCTGGGGTATTGTGTACAGTTCTGGTCACCATACCTTCAGAAGGATATTATGGAAATGGAAAAGGTGCAGAGGAGGGCAACCAGAATGATTAGGGGGCTGGAACACCTTCCTTACCCTCTGAGGCTGCAACGGCTGGGCCTCTTCACTCTAGAACGACGGCGCCTGAGAGGTGACCTGATTGAAGTCTATAAAATCATGCACCGTGTGGACAAAGTAGAAAAGGAAAAACTGTTTTCCCTATCGCGCAACACTAAAACTAGGAGGCACTCCATGAAACTTTTGGAAGCTAGACCTCAAACAAGAGGAAGTACTTTTTCACCCAGAGGATCAGTGGTCTATGGAACTCCCTGCCAGAAGAAGTGGTGACAGTTGTCAGCCTCAACCTCTTTAAGAAAGGATGAGAGGAGTTCATGGAGAACAAGGGTATCCATGGCTATCATGATGGATGCCTAAGGACACCCTCCGGGATGGAGAGATAGGCAGGATATCTCTCAATGCCATTTGCAGGGAATCAAAAGCAGGTGAAGACATCTGCTTGGGAATACCCTGAAGCAAATGGGGAGCCACTGTGTGAGACAGAATGCTGGACTGGATGGGCTGTGGCCTGTTCCACCAAGGCTATTCTTATGTTCTTATGTTCTTATTTTAGCATTTCTTAAAAAAATATTCTAATTAAATTATTTTTAATTCTTTCCAACTCAATAAAATATTAGAAAGAAATGTGTCTATCAGTAGAATGACTCCAAAACCTGAATCAAATTGGAACAAATGTAACCTGGTGGCAAATGAAAGAACAAGTTTGAAAGTGGGATGAATCTAATTTGGGAGTTTCAGAGAATAACTAAAGGGGGGGAGGAATTCCCCAGACATTCCTGTTTGGCCTAGGCTTCCCCAAAAAGCACAATGCAGAGTTCTGGTCCTGTCAAAATCCCTTTTATTAAGCAAATGTGAATTCCTTTCATTCACATTCAGCAAGGCCCGGCAAACAGTCTTTCAAAGGAATATTTATGACTACAGACCTTATCTATCTTAGAAAGCTGACATGTAAATATTTTCCAAATGAAATGCTATGCAAGGAAAGACTGGGCACAGAGTCTCTGAGATTCATGGACAGATCTTCACACTCCTGAAACGAATCTAATGAACAAACGAATTGTTTTCTGCAAAAGCCCACTCCCCTTTCACTCCTCTTTTATTTCCTATAGAAGGGGCCAATCACCTCCCACCAGTGACTTTACTCCCAAGTCTACCCTGATTTCTGAGTTGTTCTTTTCTTCTGGCAGCTCTGCACACTGGGAACAGACTGTAGCTATCCCTCTGCCTCACTGCTGTCTAGCTCCGTAGGCACCTGATCACTGCCAGATGGCCTCAGTCCTTTCTCTACCTCTGATGCAGAACCTTTGTCCGAGCCTTCCCCAACCTCCAGGACTGGCCCATGCTCCTCCCCAACCTCCATACTGCCCGCTGGCAGGCCACAATAATTCCTATGAGAGGTGGGATTCATCAGGTTCTAGTCTATTCGGCAGAACCAGTAGTTACCTTTCTAAATTCGGAGAACAGGTTGTTGGAAGTAATCTCATTTTGTTTTTGTTTTTTCAACTGTACAGGGCTAATTCTGTAAGGAAGGCAGGAAGGAAACATTCTGGTGTTGTTTCAAGCCTAATCTTCATTGCCCTGCTTACAGAAACTGCCTCTCTGTTAACCCTTATTAAATTCTTTGCAGTACTCCTAGACTTACTGTCGCCCCCTGAGCTTCTCCGGAGTTTTGTTTTTTGTGGGTACTTTGCTGGGGCTTGACCTTCTTAAGGGGGATGGGTTGTTTTAAGCTTTTTACACTGCTGTTGAGAGGAAATACTCCCCTGTTGGAGTTCTTCCAGCCAAGATGCAATGATTTGCACTTTGAAGAAATAATTGAATAATGAAGCAGAGCTGCCAGAAAGAAGCTTTTAATGATAAGGAACTAAGATGAGTGACATTCAGCAAGGCTTCTTGGCTAATTAGAAAGATTGACATTCAAACGTGAGTTTACATACCCTTTCTGAGTTTTAGTCTAAAACTGGTTTTTGGTGAAGTTTAATCCTGTGATTATTGATGGGATAATTTTCCCTATTCATCTTTGTTTGAAAGGAAAAAAGTTAATCTCTGTTCCTGAAAAGAAGCAGGGTTCAGAAATCTGGCTAGTTCCTGTGTCTATTTGTTCTGGTAATTGGTTTAACAAGCAACAGCTACTGTGTGCTCCTTTGCTACCTTCTAGTGCTAATTGCTTTCTTTGTAATTAGGCATATCTCAAGTGTTTACACTTGAGCTTGCCTGGGATGTGAGCTCTGGAAATGAGTTTTTTTGGTTTTAAAAGGATTTAAACTGTTGTGATTTTATTATTTGTATTGTGTTTGAATTTTTTCCAGCCTCATGGTTTCTTTTTCTATCTGGGGAGGGGGTCTTTCCCCCTTCTTTAGTGGTTCTGGCACTGTCCTTTTGGGGTGTACTTCCAAGAAGCAGGATGCAAACTTGACACTGATTTTTTATTGCCTTTCTGGGGGGTGGGGCATGTGATCTTTCCTTAAATCTGGATGATTCCCATAGGACAGGGGTCTGCAAAGTTGGCTCTTTTAAGACTGGTGGACTTCAACTCCCAGAGTTCCCCAGCCAGCATAGCTGGCTGGGGAATTCTGGGAGTTGAAGTCCACCAGTCTTAAAAGAGCCGACTTTGCAGACCCCTGTCATAGGATATCTTATGAGGTGAGTGAGACCAGCTAGTATCTTTAAGTGGTACAAGTGGATCTAAGGATTGCTTCTCCTGGGTGTGCTCTTTTTGGAGAGCTTAAATGATCTATCTGCTGAAGGGTTTCACTTTAGCTGATAATTAGCATTGTATTTTAACTATTTTAATTCCTCAAGGTGCTTTGGTACCATGCCTGTTTTGTAACTCCAGCTTGCAGGTATTTCTAATCTAATGATTGTTATTTAAGGCAACTTTAGGTGACAATTATGGCTGCTTATTTTGTTTCTACTACTAGAAAAGAAATGAGTGGGAAATCATCATTTTTATAATTATGTATCTTTTCATGTTTTTTTATGTACACCAAATATGCATATGCATCAAAGACAAATTCCTTGTGTGTCCAATCACACTTGGACAATAAAGAATTATATTCTATTTCTGAGGGATATGTGTGTAAAAGACAGCATTGGTCATAATAGCACAAGAACAGGCACTAAACACCAGATCCATAGAAACAGGAATTTACCACACTAGATACAACCCAAGGAGTAGATCAGTGTCTCTCAGCTGAAAGATATATGCATCAATCCAGGTTTGATTAAGGTGTTCAGCAGCTTTCAAGAAGTTCAAAGGGCTGCTGGTGTCCTTGCCTGGAACGAATAATTTAAATTCCTCCCACTCCCAACTCACACAGAGGCACACATAGACTCTTCGTTGGTAGTTTCAGAATTGCAGATGGCTTGAGGCTGCTTGAGTTGGGAAGCCTCTTTAGTTCCTTTGTTGATAAGTTGATAAGTTAGAGTTGGAGGTCTGGGGTTGCAGCAAAAAAATACTCCAATTATACACAGCCCATAAAAGAATATTTCAAAATAGTTCAGGACAGATCCAAGTTACTGAGCTGCTGGCTGTAGATGAAAGTTAAAAGATGCAACCAGGTTCCTTCCCTCAGGGAGGGCAATAAAATGCTACCATTGCAGGTCAACCTGGCCACAGAGCATCAGAGTGCCTGGCTGCAGCCCCAATCTCACAAACGTGTGCTCCAACTGCCAGCATGATAAAGAGAAGGCCCTAGAAGCCACCGGAAAAAAGTCATCTGCTCCAACAACCTAAGAAAGCTGATCCCCAACCTAAGGAGACGAAAAGTCCAACTGATGGGGAAACACCTTCCACCTCGGAGGAGGAGAATAGTGAAGATGACCCAATGGTGAGTGCACCCCTCCATCCCTTTACCATCAAAGCCAAGCTCCAAGTACCCGAAATGGGTGGAAGGGGAAGTTGAGGCAATCATGGACACTGGCTGCACCCGATGCTTAATCAGCCTGTCAATTGTAGAGCAACTAGGAATACACACAAGACCCCTAGCTCATCCCATTCAGTTTGAGCACGTAGACGGAACACTATTTGGGGGGACCCTAGCCACGGGAATTACCGAATTGGTAAATTTGCCCTGGGTCCTTTGGAGAAGGGCGGGATACAAATTTAATAAAATCTAAATCTAAAGTTACAGATGGACTGCCACTATGAGTTCCTCATTGTGGCTGCGAAGATGCAGGAATCAATTATCTTCGGGCTTGCATGGCTGGACAAGTGGTCACCAGCAATAAATTGGGAGAATGGCATTCGGAAATTGACTATCGGCCTCAGTCCATTACCACTGGTGCAGCCAGAGGCCCACCCGAGGACAATCAAACCCAATAAAGCAGACCACCCAGACCCTGCAGCAGATGCAAAACCCCCAGGGATCCAGCAAGTACCAAAAGACTACTGGGATTTGACTGGGGTGTTCAGTGAGGAAGAGTGCAACTATCTTCCCCCTCATCGGCCCACCGATTGCACAATAGAATTCATACCTGGGGCTACCCTACCAAAACCAGATGACTCTCACAGAGATGGTAGAATTGAGGAAATACATTGGCATCAATTTGAAGCAGGCTTTATTAAACCAGCTAAGTCAGAAGTAGCAGCCCCAGTGCTCTTCAAAGAGAAGAAAGATGGCGGTGTTGATCTGCGGGGTTTGAACGCCGTATGCGTAAAGAACACCTAACCCCTCTCCCTCATGAAAGATACATTAAACCTCTTGGCCAAAGGCAAGGTGTTCACCATACTGGACTTGAGTGAGGTGTATTACCACATACAAATCAGAGAGGGAGAGGAATGGAACACTGCTTTTAACTGCCCCCTAGGCAGTTTGGGCTACAAAGGGCCCCTGCAGTCTTCATGCAGTAAATAAATGAAGTGCTACATGAGCACCTGTACCGTAGAGTTCTTGTTTATCTCAATGACATCTTGATCTTTTCCGAAACCCTTAGGGGAAGGGGAAGTGGTTTAATTGGTTTGCTTACCAGTGGTTCATCCTCTGGGTCGCTTCCGAATGAGTATGGTTCCTCCTGCTAAGAAGCTGGGGTTTACTCCTCAAAGAGGGGAGAGGGTGAAGATTCTACGATCTCCCTGCTACTCAGAGCCATCTCCTTCCTGCGCTGGCCAGGTTTTGTAGGTTTCCCCCCCAATGGGTGCTTTGGTTTCCTAGCTGGTGCTTGAGAATGTCATTCTGCAGCTTGACACCCCTCTTTTCCACATTTGAAACAGGCTGAGGGTTTCAGAGAAGATGCTGTTTGTGGATTGAAAGGCTCTTACTTCCATTGGGGTGGAGATTTCTTCCACACTCACCCCACTCGGTACTGATTCCTGACTATGTCGATCTCTGCCTCTTCAGCAGTGAGATACCACTCATGTAGGAAGTCATTCAGGCTGTCAATGTTACAGCGTTGCCATAATGATTATCAGAACTGCCCTAACGAAGTGAAAAATTTTCACATTCCTGTGGTCGGAAAAGGAATCTCAGGATGACCTGTGACTGCGCATGCATAGATTTACTTTCAATGCTAATTGGGGAACGTGATTTATGACAGGCAAAGGGGAGGGGACATAGGGGGGTAAAGCTTAGAAGCCATCAAATAACTTTCATTCTTGGCTACACAGAAGTTCAGCTAAGGTGCTAACCCTAATAAATGGATGTTTCTTGAACTTTATCTTGAGGCCATAAATTAATTGGGGTTTTCCCTTGGGAGCTTCACACAGGCATTGTAGAGGTCATCACTCAGTCCATCCTCAAACCAGCTTACCAGGATATCCTCTGGCCAGTTCACACAACTCACCATGTCTTGGAATTCTTCGGTTTACTGTGCCACTGGTCAGCATCCCTGCTTCAAAACTTTAATGTGGTTGCATGCTTTGTAGTCTGCGAGGGGGTCCTCAAAACATCGAAGCAGAGCCATCATGAAATGGTCAAAGTCCTGCAATTCTGGTGCATCGGCATCATGTAAAGTCACCATCCATCTGGTGGCAGCTCCTTCCAGGGCTAGGATAACCACTTGCACTTGGGATTTTGACAGATGACTTATATCTATGTATTTAGCCATCTATCAAAACTTGTCTGCTCCCACACATTAGGGAAATTCATCATTCTCCTTAATTTGTCCCCTATTAAAGCACCACTTGCAAACCTTGTAACTTAGAGCTTACCCTCAAAACAATGCATTTATGCTCGTATACTATTCTAGCATCCCAGGGACTGCAGGAAGGCACATTAATGCAGCCATGAACTAGAGCCCATAGAAATGACATGTGTTACCTACCCCATATTAGTTTTAGTTTTCTGATGACTTTAAAGAAAAAAGGAAGAAAGCAAAAGATTTATAGATTATTTTTTGTTTCTACACTCAAAGGAAATAGCTATAGTAAATAGATATTTTTAAGACCAACTGCACAAGCATATCTTTTGATTCAGGAATAACTTTAGTACAATTGAAACCAAAAGTCTACTCAAAAACCCATTGTTTTATGTTAGTTGGAATCATTCTTCTGTCCAAACTGACAGATTTGCTTATTTTAGTAAATGATTTTGTATGCTTTGTTAAGACCAGTTTTCTTTAAGTATCCCTTAAAAGATAATTATAAATGTTCCCTTCTATGTTTAAATTGGTCGTGATTTAATTCTGTGGGGTTATTCATTATACGTAAAACATTCATTTACTAGCAAGTAGCCTCTGTAATCAGTGTGATAGTTAGGAGTGGAAAGACATGGATTTATGAAGGATGGCATTGCTATGGCAATACTGTTTATCTGCATGACACTGCATGTAACTTTATTTGCATGACACTGCATGGCACTTTATCTGCATGACACTGCATGGCACTTTATCTGCATGACACTGCATGTCACTTTATTTGCATGACACTGCATGTCACAGCTTGACATCCTTAAATTTATATTTTCATCAATCTAAAAGATCAGGCTTCCTCAACTGATTCATTTGGGTCAACATTTTGCAAGTGATTGGATTTACCGTTTGAACCATAAACCTTTTGTGAATAATTGTATGTGCTGGTGTCTGATAGCCCTGGGGCACAAATCATGGTTTTGAAGCCAAAGAAGAGAACTCAAAGCAACATGATCTCTCCTTCTGTATATTTATTTAATTTATTTTATTTATTTTATTAAATTTGTATAACCACGCCTCTCTCCCCAAGGGGACTCAGGGCGGTGCACAGGAAATTAAAACAGGAAATATAAAATATAGCAATAATAAATACTAAATGCCAATTAAATACAAAATACCCTGTGCTAAAATTCCCTAAAACTCCATTTAAACCCATTTAAAATCCAATTAAAACAATTTAGAGTTCAGTCTACAGACTTAATTGTGCGGATTAGGCCAAGCCGGCAAGATGGAAGAAATATGTCTTCAGATGTTGGCGGAAGGAGCGGAGGTCCATGATAGTTCTAAGTTCGGGGGGTAAGTCGTTCCAGAGGGTTGGGCCCACCACAGAGAAGGCCCTTCCCCTGGGCGTCGCCAGCCGGCACTGCCTGGTGGACGGCACCTGGAGAAATCCCTCTCTATGGGAGCAAATCGGGTGAAGGGATGTGTGGGGTAGGATATGGTCCTGCAAATAACTAGGCCCCGTGCCATGGAGCGCTTTAAAGATGGTTATCAACACCTTGAAGCGCACCTGAGAGGCCACAGGCAGCCAGTGCAGCTCGTGCAGGAGAGGTGTTACATGGGAATGCCTAGGGGCTCCCAAAATTCCCCGCGCGGCCGCATTCTGAACTAGCTGTAGTCTTCGGGTGCACCTCAAGGGGAGCCCTGTGTAGAGAGCATTACAGTAGTCTAGGCGGGATATCACGAGTACTTAAGTGACTGAGCGAAGGGCGTCCTGGTCCAGTAGGGGACACAACTGGCGTACCAGGCGAACCTGGTAAAAAGCCCCCCTGGCCACGGCCGTCACATGATCCTCCATGGACAGCCGGGAATCCAGGAGGACGCCTACGTTGCATGCCCTGTCCACGGGGGCTAGATGTTCACCCCCAATGGCCAGTGATGGCGTCAACTGGTTGTACCGGGACATCGGGAACCACAGCCACTCGGTCTTGGACGGATTGAGTCGGAGTTTGTTACTTCCCATCCAGGCCCGTACAGCTTCCAGACACCGGGACATTACTTCAATGGCATCGTTGGGGTGGTTTGGGGTAGATATGTACAACTGTGTATCGTCAGCGTACAGGTGGTATTCTACCCCAAAACAACAAATGATCTCACCCAGCGGTTTCATGTAGGTGTTGAACAGGAGTGGCGAGAGGACCGACCCCTGAGGCACCCCACACCTGAGGGGCCTCGAGGTCGATCTCTGCCCTCCTGCCAACACAAATTGCGACCGACCGGTGAAGTAGGAGGAGAACCACTGTAAAACGGTGCCTCTCACCCCCCGCAGTGGCTCTGAGTCCATTTGGAGAACGGCGGGGTATAAATTTAATAAATAAATAAATAAATAAAATAAAAAATAGTAACCTGTCCATATCGTTGGAAGTAACAGAGTCAAACTCATCCCATAAAACTGTCTCAAGACCTGCCTCGGGCGATCCCTCCAGACTACTCTCCATGGAGACCAACTCGCTCTGAATCTGAGCGATTTTATCCTGCAGATACTCTCCAAATTCCCCTGCTCTGCCCTGCAAAGGGGCTTCCCGCAGCCTCTGTTGAAGGAGGGAGTGGGTCACCCCAAACAGGGCAGCAGGGCGGTTATCTGCGGATGCAATAAGGGTGGCACAATAGTGACATTTGGCCACTATTTTATCGCCACTAGGTATGTCCTCAAATGGGATCTTACCTGTGTTCGGTCAGATTCGGACCGAGTGGCCCTCCATTTGCTCTCTAGGCGTCTCTTGCGGCGTTTCATCACCCTCAGGTCCTCGGAAAACCAAGGAGCCTGGGTGGCTCGACGCCGCGTGAGAGGCCGCAAGGGCTCAACCCGGTCCAAGGCCCCCGTGGCCGCAATATTCCATGCGGCCACTAGGTCTTCAGTCGGGCTGCGGGTCAAGGTTGCAGGTAATGGCCCAAGCTCCTTCTGGAACCTCTCAGGGTCCATCAGGCACCTGGGGCGGAACCATCTAGGAATTTCTGGTTCCGCCTCCCCGCGGTGGGGTGTAGTGGTAGGAAAGTCGAGCCAGAGAAGTGAGTGATCCAACCATGACAGGGGTATGATGGCTAAATCCCCTACTCCAAGATCACTCATCCACTGGACAGAGACAAAAATTAGATCCAGTGTGTGTCCTCCCTTGTGCGTGGGGCCCTGAATTACTTGGGTCAGGTCCATGGCCGTCAGGGAGGCCATGAACTCCCGAGCTGCCTCGGATGTCTCGCCTACCGATGGCAGGTTGAAATCCCCCATGACTAGCAGTCTGGGGGTCTCAACCGCCACCTCGGCGATCACCTCGAGGAGCTCGGGCAGGGCTGCTGATACGTAGCGGGGAGCCAGGTACACAATCAGCAAGCCCAACTGCCTCCCTAGGCCCCACTTCACGCAGAGGGACTCACAACCGGTGGTCTGTGGCACAGTGGTCTCTCTCGGTTCAAGACCTTCCCTGACAATGACCGCCACCCCCCCACCCCTGCCTAGGGCCCGCGGCTGATGAAATGCTCGGTAAACTGGTGGGCACATTTCCACGAGGGGTAGTCCTCCCTCGTGGCCTAACCAGGTCTCCGTAATACCCACCAGGTCCGGCTCCCCCTCCAACCCCACGTCGTTGATGAGGGGGGCTTTGTTGGCCACGGACCTGGCATTGCATAGCATCAGCCTAGGGCCCCGGCTCTGTGATCCCTGACCTCCTAGATTGTGGGGGGAGTTGAGGGGGTTGGGGCGTGTGACCGCTTGTAATCAGCGGCCACGTTCCTCCAACAGACGGTGGAATCCCTGTCTCCCACTGCACCTACCCCTCCCCAAGACTGTTCTGATAGGAAAACCCTCTGTAGGATCGACCCATATTCCCCCCCTTGTCGGACCCACCCGCTTCCCTATTGGCTCCACCAGCCGGCTTGACACTGTTCCCACCATCAGACTGAATACACCCACCCTCCTCCCTGGAACCCCCATGGGCCGACCTAGAGATAAAACCCCGTGGCTCAGTCCCATCGTCTACTCTCCTGGTCCCAGATAACCCTCCCCCCACCCTGGGGCCCCGTAAAAAAAAAGTTTAAAAATTCCCCCCAAAACTCCTAATTTTCCATTTACTCTCGGGATTTAAAATTCCATCATAGAGGTGGGCCCTCATTAACGTGGAGGGCCATACCTGCGAGAGACGGGAATCTCGCAGGTCGAGGAGGACAGCTTTAGAGTACATTAATGTCTGTGAAGATGGAATTGCGGAGAGGGAGTGTCGTCTTGGCAGTAAATGTCATCCCAGCCCGTAAAGGGGCAGCCGCTAATAGCAGGTATGATGGTACCGATGATAATAGCAGCAGCGAGTGGGTCGAATCACACATGGGGTAACATACAGAATCGTTTACCCCAATGGTTGATTTTTAGCTTGCCTTCTCAAGAATTGAGCTGTTGAGAGAGGCGGAGACTGCGTTACAACAATACAATGTTTGATCCTGCTGCTGCAAGATCATCGTTGATATTTTGCCACTGGACGGTCCAATTGGACCTAAACTGTCCTGAAGGGAGAGCGAAGATGAAGATGAATCTTTGCTGATCACAGGGATATCGCAAGTCCCTGTTTGATCCAAAGGCAGTGCTTCAAATCCATGGTAGCCCCAGGCCCCCCAGAGGCTGGCAAAGTTGCAGATGGCTCCATTAAGAAGGAGGAAGAAGTGAAAATGGATTCTAGCTGGAATGTTTATTATCTTAAAGAGACAGCTGCAAAAGTGACAGCCTGTAAAAATCTTTTAAACTAAGCTGAAACTTTAAAAAAAAAAAAATTAAAAACAAGCAGCGGAATTAAGCACTGGAGGACTTGGTCAGTGGGTCATCACAACCTCTCTAATTGATATTTCAAATGGAACCTATGAAGAACCCTTAAAAGAAACGGAGTAAGTTTTTTTTCTTCTTCTATTTTTTTCCTGTCTACAACCTTGAACTAAATTTCTTCCTTTTCATTAGTATGAGTGACTTTTAAAAAAATTTCTCTTCTTTTTACTACACTTAAGAAGTGACCCCCCCATTAAGCATGTTGTGAGGGAGGAGAGGGGCCAGCGTTTCAATGGTACGCATGCGAACTTCAGGGCTCCGGAGGAACGGCGATATCCTACTACTTTGGGAGGCTCCTTGGAGTCTGGGACTGTCTTGGAGGGACATTGAGGAATGAGAACACAGGCAAATGTGAAGGGGGGGTGCCGCAAACCCCTTGGAACGTCTGCAATAGCCCTTGACCTAAGTGGCTACGAGCTGTCAGAGTGGAGGCAGCTTCATAAAAAGAAAGAAGAAAGCAGCTTGGAACATCTGTGAGATCTTAATACCCTGGAGCACACTATATTCAAAAGTTTGTTTTTTTCTCCCTGATTGATTGACTGAGAACAAAGAGAAAAGGCAAAAGGGGTAGGGAGAAATATAGTAAAGAAGATTCATATTTGATTGTACAAATATGTTAGAATTGTATTTGCAGAAAAATGGAAAGCAGACAAAATCCCATCAGAAGGGGAGGTAATAAAGAAGATATTGGACTATGCAGAAATGAACAGGTTGACATTGAGAATAAAGGACAAAGAGGACCACAGGACATGGGGGCGATTTTATGAGTAGCTTGAAAAAAGGTATAAATAGAAAGAAAAAGGAACAAAACATGAAATAAATATCTTAGATGACACATGATTAAATTAGGGGAGGGAAATAAGAAAATATGAAAATGTAAATATACAGGTGGAAAAATGATATGGATTGACAAATGTTAAATAGCAATTATAAGAATATATATTTATATATATTTAAAAATGAATTTGAAAGGAAAAATAAAAAAACTTTTTACAAAAAAAACCCCATGTGGTGGGTGTGTTACAGATAAAATTATGTGGGTCAGGATTTGTACTATAAAGTGTTTTCCTCTGTCCATATCCAGAACATTCGGTACCCCAAATCTGGATACTATGTCCTTAAGGAGGTATCTGGCTGTCTCAAGGGCAGTGGCATGGTGGCATAGGAAGGCCTCTACTCAGTGAGAAAGTTGGTCTCTACATACAAGAACATATTGATATCCATTTGCCTTGGGTAGCTGTATGTAGTCCATCTGTACTTTTTCAAAAGGCCTCTGTGCCCGAGGCTTCCCCCCGCCTCATGAATGGACTTTTGGGAAGTAATGTTATTAGCTTGGCACATTTTACAGGTGGTTGCTATTCTGGCTGCCTTGCTGTAAGCACCTGGTGCATACCATACACACCTGATAGCGTCTACCATGGCCTGGGTGCCACAATGACCTTTTGTGTGTAATCTGTAGCAGATTAATCTAAGGAGGTGGTGTGGTGCTATGGGTCTGCCATCTGGGACTCTCCAAAACCCATTTTGAAACATGGCCCCTAGTTTGTCTTCCCAATGTGTTGCTTCCCCTTTGTCTGTACACCTGCAATTCTGTGTAGGGTACTTCTGGGTTGACACCTAGTGCTATTGCCATAATGGTTTGTGAAAGGGGTTCTTATGCCACCCATTTGGCAGTGGCATCAGCGTATTGGTTCTCCTTGGTCACCATTGAGTCATCCTTTTGATGGGCCCTCCCCTCGCACCTTCGAGGCCAGGCCGCTCACTGCTGCCATCAAAACAAGCCATGAGGAGAGGGCTCAGAAGGAGCCACTGCCGCCGCCTCCGCTCAGTCTAGAGCGCTCATGATGATGCCAGCCCGCGCCCATACGGGGAGTCGAGACTGCTGCCTCCTCCCTCCTCCTCCTCCCCCTCCTCTACAACCATGATATCTGGTATGTTGTGTTCCAAATGATGATCCGTTTGTATTTGAAAGTCCCACAGGATCTTCACTTTCTCATTTTTGATAACTTTTCCACTTTATGTTCCCATGACTTTCTAGATCTGTATCTAGAAAGTCATGGGAACATAAAGTGGAAAAGTTATCAAAAATGAGAAAGTGAAGATCCTGTGGGACTTTCAAATACATAAATCATATTTTTTACATAACGACCAGTGGAGGAGGAGGAGGATGATTGGAAGATATATAAATACTGGATCTGATTAGGACATGGGACATTTTCTTTTTAGCATTCTGGCATTCTTACTTTAAAAACTATGTTTTCTGTAACATCTTGTGTTAATATGCAGAAGAAATTGCCTTGCAATATATATTTCACCCAAACCTACACCAATTCAATTAAATTGTGGTTGCTGTAAAAAACAACAACACAGATAAAATGTTATAATCATCTTCAAAAACTTTACCATGCTGGGAATTGATAGGTAGCTGAAAGGTGGAGGTCTTCTGTCCTTTAAAGCAGGGGTCTCCAACCGTTGCAACTTTAAATCTGAAGTAAAGCTGGCTGGAGAAGTCTGGGAACTGAAGTCCTTCAGACTTAAAGTTACAAAGGTTGGAGACCCCTGCTTTAAACTATATTAAGAATTCATAAATTATATACATTGTTTAAAACATTGTACAAAAGGAAAACATGCAAGTTACAGATTGTCAGAGCTGGGTTCCGGCTATGATCACTGTAGCATATTATCACTGGGAAGGTATAATATAGAGGGGCGGGGGAATTAGCCTGATAGATATAAATGTTTAAATAGTACAGAAGGTTTTGTTGCTGACACTCTTTTGTTGCTAACACGCAAGCGTGTGCTCAGCGAATGGTAGTAACGCTGGTAGGAACCCACCACTGTCTATAACCATATTTTCATGGATTCTTATCTGATATCTGGTATGTTATGATCTATTATACCTCAGTATGTAATGGAGTTGGTGTCTGAACGTATTTTTTTCTCTAGAAATGTTTCTCTGTGGTCCATTTTTTTGATCATATAGTCTTTCGCCATTCTTTAATCACATTTGCCTCATTTAGATTATCTTTAAATATTGTTGCCTTAGCCATACATTTCATTGTGATATCTCTGCTCTTTAAAATATCTCTTATTTTCTTGTTTCTTTCTATTTTATTAACATGTTCTATAATAGAAAACTTTCATTGGCATATATTGTCCTTTCTCACCTACAATTGTCTATATTGAAGTTTATGTTTAATTATCCTATTTTCCCCCTTTTGTGTTTCTTAATCTGTCATGATTACTTACTCTGAAAGTCATTTGAAATATTTCATATCTTCCGGCCCTGGAGTTTTCCCATTGGCCTGTTTCCTAATTGCGTTTTCTATCTTTTCTGTTGTTATTTCTGTATTTAATGTATTTTTATATATGTCAGGGACTATTGTTTTGTAAAATAGGATTACCAGGAGAACTTTATAAAGGCATCTGGGAAACATTAGTACCACAAATGAAAGATTTATTCAATGAAATCTTGGATAAAGGGGAAATGCCCCAATCATGGACTGAAGCTTTTATCTCCTTAATCCCCAAACCCGACTCAGATCCAACTCAAATTCAAAATTATAGGCCCATATCACTCCTAAACGTGGATTATAAGATATTTGCGACAATTCTGGCTGAAAGATTGAAACCGTTCCTATCCGATTAAATTCATCAAGACCAAAATGGATTTTTACCAGGCAGATATTTAAGAGACAATGTAAGGATAGTAATTAATTGTTTAGAATATTATGAGGCACACCCAAATAAAGAAATGAGTATAATTTTCCTAGACGCACCAAAAGCATTTGACAGGGTTAATTGGGAATTCATCATACAACAATTACAAATTATGGAATTCGGCCCTAAATTTACCAAAGCAGTTCAGGCTATATATACAACGCAATCAGCAAGATTATTGCTCAATAAGGCACTATCAGATTGGATCCCAATACATAGAGGTACTAGACAAGGATGCCCGCTTTCGCCACTTTTATTCATCTTGACACTGGAACCCCTTCTAAATAATATTAGGCAAGAAAAAAATATTAAAAGTCTGTATACTAGAGGGGAAGAATACAAGATACAGGCATTTGCAGATGACCTGGTCTTTGTGATGGAAGAACCCCTGATTTCAGGACCAAGGCTAATTACAATAATAGAAGAATATGGAGAGGTGGCCGGGTTAAAAATTAACAAACAAAAAACTAAAATGTTGACAAAAAATATGACAGGGCTACAAAAACAACAAATACAGAAACTATTAGAAATTGAAAGTGTCAAAAAAGTTAAATATTTGGGAATTTGGCTAACTAATAGATGCTCCGCAATCAAAGAATTAAATTATCATAAATTAATAGGTGAAATGACAAAACAACTGGAAAATTGGAATAAAATTCCGCTATCACTGTTAGGGAGGATAGCTGCCATAAAAGCATACATCCTCCCAAAATGGATATACTTATTCCAAACAGCTCCCACAAAATTAAATAAAGAATTCTTCCAAAAGCTAGACCACATCTCATTAAAATTTGTATGGCAAGGAAAAAAAGCACGCATAAAAAAGAAAATGCTTCAGGAACACAAGCTAAAAGGAGGCTTGGGACTCCCAAATTGGGAACTTTATCATCATGCTTCTATTTTGATCTGGGTTAAAGATTGGATTACCCTAACAAGAGGACGAATATTATCAATAGAAGGATATGATTTGCTTCAGGGATGGCACTCGTCACTTTGGCCCAGGAACAATAGACAACCACAAAGCTTTACTACTCACTACACGAGGGCAACTCTTTATACGACTTGGCAAAAGTTTAGGCAACAATTTTACACTCAAATTCCAAGGTGGCTAGCCCCAATTGAAGCTGCAACCTACCCAACTGTCCATAATCCCAAGAGAAATATAACATACAGAGACTTAATAGATGAAGGGGGCAATATTAGAACAAGGGCAGATCTACAGCTAAGGGGTTGGGAGATAGACTGGTGGCCATATAATCAGGCAGTATCTAAATTTACTAAGGATAAATACGAACCCGGAATATACTCAACAAACCAAGATATAGATAAGGTTCTATGGGATTCACCAACCAAATTCATTTCTAAGGCTTATAAATTATTACTACAAAGGTATATAGGCGAAGAAATAATCAAAGGCACTATGATCGCCTGGGGAAGGAATATAGGTAAGAACATCAACCTTGAAAATTGGCAAACCATTTGGAAAAAGTCCATGAAAATGACCCTCTCATCCTCCTTTAAGGAGAATCTATATAAAATGCTTTACAGATGGTATTTACCACCAGCTAGAATTGCCCACATGTTCCCAAACTCATCGGACAGGTGTTGGAAATGCAAAACAGCTAGGGGCACATTTTTTCACCAATGGTGGACTTGCCCAATCTCTGTACTACTTTGGAAAAAAATACAAAATTGGCTCATGGAAATAACAGGCACTAATTTCCCCCTTAAACCTGAATTATACTTGCTCGGTATTAAACCACAAGAGATCCCAAATCAGGACTGGTACCTCTTTACACACATCACAACAGCGACCAGAATGGCCATTGCACAGCAGTGGAAAAATAACAACCCACCAACTGAAAGCTTAATCATATCTAAAATCTTCAGCTGTGCGGAATCGGATAAATTAACGTATATTTTAAAGGACAAGTCAACCTCAATCTATGCCCAATCCTGGGAGAAATGGTACAGATGGTATGGTAAGAGAATGACGGATAACAAAGAAACTAACTAGATAGAATAACAGCGAAATAGATATAAGGAGTTATAAGACAATACTATATTTAAGACAATGTTATAGACTCAAATGTAAGCATCCAAATATGAATACAAATAACAACTGATGTTAAACTGGGACAAATATACTTCTTAAATCAGGGGAGTAGATATATCCCCGGTTTGTATCCCCCTACCCCCCCTTTTTTACCCTTGTACGTCCTCTCCAATACCCCTACCTTATACCTGTTAAATGTTTAATTTTTTATATATACACTAATAAAGATTACTTAAAAAAATATTTCATATCTTCAGTTTTTGGGAATATTGCTTTCTACTTTAGTTTTCCATTAATTTTTGTATTGCTTCCCATAGTTCTTCAGTTCTCTTTTGTATAAATGAAGCATATTCAATCTTTTCCTTAGAGTGAATCTATCTTCTGATTGCATGTTGTCCAGAATGAATCTTTCTGTGTTATCTACTTGCTTTAATTTTCTAAAAGTAATTCATAAATTTTATACCAGAAAATCCCAGTCTGTTCTCCACCCTATACCTGGAAATGCCATGCCTGATTAAATTATACTTCTCTATATTCTATTTCCTGTTTATATTCCAATAATGTGCATCTAGTGATATCTATAGACAGAAAATATAAATAATTACTTTGACAAAATTCTACTAAATTAGCTTGTCCATTAATGTGTTTAACATATGCAAATATTCCTCCATTTTTTTTTCAATTTTGAAAATGAAACTTAGGCATTATTCTAGGAAAGATATATGTATCTATGTAGATATGGATACATACAGATGTGGATTCCTGCTGGTTTGGTCCAGTTTGGCTGAACCAGTAGCGGTAATTTGGCCTGGATTTCATTACCGGCAGTGACCCAGGCTGGCCACATCCCCAAACCTCTCTTGATTGCCGCTGCTGTTGTTTTTTGGACTGCCAGCATGTTTTTTGGCTGGAAAAGGAAGCACAGAGAAACAATCTGTTGCCAAGGTATGCAAGGGATGGGGTGGGGATTCCAACTTCAGCCTCCTGATGCGGTGCAAGGCTTTGGGTGAAGTTGGGAGGAAGGTTGAGCAGCAGGTTCAGGGGAGGGCAGCGGCAGTGGTTGTTTCTCCCTGCTCCTCCTCAGCATGTGTTTGAAGGCCATCAAGTGAAAAGGAGGGCAGAAAAACAAAGCAGAGAGGAGGGGGCAAGGCACCCCATGCAAGTGGGCCTCTTGGGCTTTGCCTGCATACGCTGCCTCTAAAGTTTAAAAAATGAGGCAAGGGAGGGAAAAAAGGCAATCTGTCAGGGCAAGCCAAGCAGCTGCTGCGCTGAGTGGATGTGCGCCATTTGGTTGCTTTTGCTTCCCCTCCGTTAAAGCCCACACCTCGGGAAAGAGAAGAGAGGAAAGTCTCGAGCCCAGCAGGCACTGCGAGGGGAATGGCAAGCTCATGGGGTAGGGGGAAAGAAGATGAGAGCATGACCACAACAAGAGGAGGGGAAGAGGAAGGGGCAGTTGTGATGTTGGTGCTCAGGGCCACAACGTGGTCTCAAATCCCTTTCTGTGCCAGGGAAGTGGATGGCTCTGTCTTCTATTAGGCTTGCATGCACAGGTGCACACACACTCCACAAGAGAGAGGGGGGAGAAAGAGAGAGATGAGAAACAGAGAGAGAGATGGAGAAAGAGAGAATGAGAGAGAGGGGGGAGAAATAGAGAGATGAAAAACAGAGGAGAGATAGAGGGAGAGATACTTATTTAAGTGAACCTTGTGGTCATTAAGTGAGCCTTGCAGTTATTAAATGAACACTATAGTTGTTCAACAAGTCCATTTTCCCCAATGGGCATTTCTAAACTAGAAACCAGAAGGAATTGTTGGAAACTGGCAAAAAACATAGAAAACCTCAATCACATGACTGTGTGGGATGTTGTAACTGGTCATAAATATGTGTGTGTGCATGACTATCAAAACTCCAAAAACAGGTCAGGTAGCTCTGGGGAGGTCAGTCATAAATTAGAACACTTGCTAAGGAACCAGCCATTAAGGGAGGACAATTTGTATTTGGTTTGCCTTAACAGTTCAGAGCTGTATGGAATCCGTATGGAAGAAGGAAGGGAGGGAGGGAGGGAGGGAGGGAGGGAGGGAGGGAGGAGAAAGAGGGAGGGAGGAGAAAGAGGGAGGGAGGAAAAAGTGAGTGACATATAATTGCATGGATGGATGGATAGATAGACAGATAGATACATGAAAGGAGATAGGAAGGAAGGAAGGAAGAGAGAGAGAGAAAGGAGAGGAAGGAAGGAAGGAAGGAAGGACCACAAACCCTGGCACTAGAGATAGTTTCAGAAGATGTTTGAAACAGCACAGCTTTTCAGCGCTGGAAGGTATCTTGGAGGTCGTCTAGTCCAACCCCCTGCTCCAGCAGAAGATCCTTACAGAATCATAGAATAGCAGGGTTAGAAGGGACCTTGGAAGCCATCTAGTCCAACCCCATGCTCCAGCAGGAAACCTTATATTGTCTGGATTATTTTGGTTCCTCTAACAGAGAGGAAAATTGCCAGAAAGGAGAAGGAGTTTATTAGGACAAGGCTGCCATGCAGAGGAAGGCAGAGGTAGTCTTTGACTTATGACAACAATTGAGCCCAACATTTTGGTTGCTAAGCAAGAGCATTGTTAAGTGAGTTTCATCACATTTTATTCAATCCACGACATCTCCTGGCTCTAACAGTCATCTGCAGGCTAGGGAAGAACATATGAAGGCATGTATAATGTTCTAATATACAGAGGTTATAGTTAAATGTGTTGCAGAAGGTGGACTCTGGGTGTGTTTTTCCAAATGCAGTAAGTGAGGTTGAATATGTATAGTTTTAGAAAAGGAGTGTGTGTGTGTGTGTGTGTGTGTGTGTGTGTGTGTGTGCGCGCGCCTATACATGCTCTATACCAGTGATGGTGAACCTTTTTCACTTCGGGTGCCAAAAGAATATACGCATGCTATCGCATGTGTTCACGTTCCCACCACCATAATTTAATGCCCCCCTGTGCAGTGCCCTGCGCATGCACATGGAACAGTCCCCCGCTGCCCCATGCATGTGAAAACTGCCTCCCCCGCTCCCCAGAAGCCCTGTGGAGGCTGGAAATGGCCCATTTCCCTACTTCTGGTGGGCCCGGTAGGTCCATTTTTTGCCCTCCCAGAGGCTTTCTAGGAGTCTGGGGAGGGTGAAAAACAGACCAACATGCAAACCAGAAGTTCAGAAACGGACATCAAGGTTGCCCATTGGGCCATTTTTCACCCTGTGGAAGTTTCAGGGAACATCGAGGGCATGTAGATGTCAGCCTCCACTTTCCTGTTCGCTCTGGCTGCCATATGAAATGGGGAGGGTGGGGCTTTGATTGGGACTGTATGGTGCAGGAGGGTGAGTTGCTGAAGGAAGTACTCTGGTGCCATCTACTGTTATCATCTACTTCGCACGCCAGTGGTTGGGTCATCTTATGGTCAAGGTCAACCGTCTTACATACCAACATGATGATGCTTTTGAAGATGAAGCCACATGACACCTAGGGCCTTTACACATTGGACCATGGAAGGGGGCTATTCGGGGGAAGGGGGTTGGACATATATTGATATGTATGCTTTCGCACCTAAATGCTTCAGACCTTGCTTAGCATCTATGCTATTCATTCCTTAACCAGTAAAAGTACTTTTAATTCCACTAAAAATGGAGTCGAGAGGTTTCTTTCTTGGTTATCGGTGAAGCAGACCTGACAGTAGACTAGGCTGGGCGAGCCGGCGGCGGTGTGTTTTGTCTAGCTAGGGAGCGGCCCAACATCCTGGCTGCATGGCCGTCATCCTTGCTGCCGCCGCTTCCGCTTCCGCCTTTCATCTTCGTTTATTCCGCTTGCCTGCTTCGTTCTTCGTTCTCCACTCTGTCGCTCACGTCTTCCGTCTTGCTGTTCGGCGTTCGTCTTGTCTTGCTCTGTTTGTCGTTTTGCTGCCTTTTGCCTTCACCTTTGCCTGCGTCCATCTGCCTGCCTGCCTGCTTTGCTCCTTGCCCCATCGCCCATGCCCTCCATTTCATCGTTTGGCGTTCGCCATGCCCTGCTCTGTCCATCGTTGTTGTTCCCTGTCATCCTGCCTGACCTGTGCTTCATCGCCTGGTGTCTGCCCGCTTCCTCCTCATTCGTCGTCTGATATCTGCCTGATTTCGCCTTTCGTCCCGCTGCCTAGTGCTGCCTGTTTTGTCCTCGTTTTGCCGCCCAGCATTTGGCCTGCCTGCCCTTCGTTTTTTTTTTTATGAGAAAAAAGTTTTATTGGTTTTTACAAAAAATTTAAAAATAGGAAAAGGGTATAATGTATTACAAAGATATTTTGAGGACATCTATGTCGGAGGTGTCGGCCCCCTCCGAGGCTTATTACAAAAAAAAAGATAAGATAATACAAATCATTTTTCATTTCCCTACAAAGTGGAAAGAGATACAAATATATCAGTTTATATTCATGCAATCAATCATTAATTCTATAAACATCCAGATAGAGGTTACACTATATAGAAAAAAGTCATTTGTGAGATCTTTTAGCAATTGTATCTTCCTCTCCCTGACCTCCAGTGGGCGGAGCCGTGGCCCCCTCCGCTCCCCCATTTTCATCCTCCAGGATTGGGGAATGTTTTGTTTAGAAAGGTTTCCGCCTCTGCAATTGTTTTAATTCTTACTCTCCCCCCTTCCCAGAACACTAACATTCCCTCTGGCATCAACCACTTGAACCACACCCCCTTTTTATATAATCTTTTTGATAAGAAGGAATATTTCCTCCTTATTTCTCTAATCTTTTTCGGGATCTGTTTCAAAATGGCAATCTCAGTCTGTTGGTATATTAAGGGACCGTCTCTTTGTGCTCTCAGGATCCCGTCCCTCGTTGACCTTCTTACAAATTTAATATGTATCTCTCTGGGTACCTCATTTATTCTGGCATATGCTGAGTTAATTCTATAAATCAAATCGATGTCCCCCCAAATATCTTCTTTGCTCTTTTTAGTGTAATCTGCTAACTGTCAACATCCCGATGTTGCCATGGACCTTATCTGTTTGCCTTAACGAACTGAAAATTCTTGACATTCCTGTGGCAGGAAAGGAATCTCAGGACAGCCTGTGACTGCGCATGCATGCAATTATTTTCAATGCTAATTGGAGAACGTAATTTATGACAAGCAGAGGGGAGGGGGCATAAGGGGGTAAAGTGCAGAAGCCATCCAATTATTGCCAGTCCCGGCTGCAACCGAGGCTCGCCATGATGTTACATTCAATAAATGGACATTGCTTTGAACTTTTACGTGAGGCCATGAATCATTTGAAGTTTCTCTTGGGAGCTTGACAGACAGCCAGGACTTTTAAAAGAAATCTATCAAGATTTCCGGGCTACCTGAGTCCCGCCTCCCCCAGGCAATGCCTGATAAAGAGGGAGGAGATCAGGCCATGGCAGAAAAAAGCCTCATTTCAGCTGGAGGCCAGCCAACCCCCCTGAACAGCGGAGCTGCAGACATCCAGCCTGTAAAACCTTTCCCAGCAACAGAAGCAAGAAAAGATAAGTACTGGATGTGGGACTGGGAACAAGCTAGAAGGCCCCGGCCCCAGATGGGATCCCTGGGGGGGTGCAGTAGAGAAACTGAGGGAGGATTTTGATCAAGCCACCCTTCATGATGAGAGGCCAGCCTGCCATCCGGAAGAGAGAGGAGGCATATCTGATCCTGCTGAAGGGAGGAGATGCATGCTGGAGTGCAGCCCCAGAAGCAAGCATGCTGGAAAGAGCAGGCAACTCCCTCCCTCTCCCCCTCCTAGAGCTGAAGAAGATGACCGGCTGTATCAGGCACGGGCATACAGGGGCCAGGAGGAAAACAGAGGAGGGAGGGAACTAAACGATCCACCCCGATTCAGGGGAAAGTTTGATGGTAATTCAGACCAACTAGCTCTATTCCTTGATTCAGCTGATATCCACTTAGAATGCTATGGGTACCTCTACCCATCCCCTAGAACCATGGTGAATGCCATTGCAGAGGGTTTCGAGGGGGAAGCAAAAGAATGGCTAGCAGCCCTCCATAAGCGGAGAGCCCCCCAACTGCAAGACATAGATGACTTCCTGGAAGTGCTAGAGGCCAGGTTTGAAGAGGGGGAGGAGGACCCATATGCAGAGGAGGAACTCAGCAACCTAAAGCAAAGAGGCCGTCCCATCAAAGAGCACATCCGTGAATTCAGGAGGATAGTTGGAAGACTACCCCCCCTACCAGAACGGTTGTTGGTGCATTTTTTCAGAATAAGCCTGGATAAACGTATTGCCCAAGTAACTGCATATCGTGACATCCCAAACCAACTCTCTGAGTGGTTCCGAGTGGCAGTCGACAGTGGGCTACGTGCCAACGACACAAGGAAGGAACCAGACACAAAGGAGAGGGGTCAACCTAATCTGAAACCATCCCGCCAAAAGAAAGAAATGGCACCACAGCGAGACCTGAGACCAGCCCTCCCTCGAAGTTCCGTGAAGTGTTACAGATGCGGGGGGATGGGCCACATGGTAGCTGCATGCCCAACCCCAGTCCCGAAACCAAGGCTGGACCTACCACCCAGGGCCCGACAAGAATGAGGGCCCCGACGGGCCATCAACACATCCAGGAGGGCTCTTCAAGCTGCAGGGGTCTCTTCCCTCCCAGGCAAAAGCAGTGAAACCCCAGGCAATGATGACCAGTCAATTGAACCCTATGACAGCGAGGACGAGGGAGAAAATGACCCAATGGTGAGCGAATCAATTTACCCTTTCCTTTTTCCAATACGCCTCACAACCCCGAAAACGGGAAAACAGGAGGATTTTCAAGCCCTTGTAGACTCAGGCTGCACTAGGTGCTTGATCAACTTAACCACAGTTCAGAAACTGGGGATCAGAGCGAAAAGACTGAACCACCCGATTCGGTTCGAGCAGGTTGACGGTTCCCTAATGGGAGGAGCCTATGCCACTCACCTAACTGAACCAGTGAGACTAGAATTGGCAGATCACTGGGAAATAATTCGATTCATAATAGCCCCCAAAATGACAGAGGCAGTCATACATGGACTTTCCTGGCTAAACAAGTGGGGACCGACCATCTGGTGGCAAGGGGGCACCCGCAGGCTTAGGATATCACCTGGCCCTCAACCCCTCCCTCACGAGCAAGCAAAAATACCACTCACATTGGGAGCCCCACAAGAGAGACCACAAGAACAACTGGCAACCACATCTGACAAAACCTCAGAGACTGAACTGATTCCAGTGGAATACCAGGACCTCGCAGAAGTGTTCAGTGAGACAGAATGCGACATCCTGCCCCCCCACCGCAAAACAGATTGTGCCATTGAAATCATCCCTGGGGCAAAACTACCCAAACCCAAGCTGTATGCCATGACGCCTCGAGAAATGCAAGAAATGCGTGAATACATAGACAAAAACCTAGCACGAGGGTTCATCGAGCCAGCCAAGCCACGGATTGCGGCACCAGTCCTTTTCAAAGAGAAAAAAGATGGAACTATGCGTCTGGTGGTGGACTTTCGAGGGATAAATGGGATGTGCGTACACAACCTATACCTGCTTCCCCTCATGAAAGATATGCTGTCTCACTTGGCCAAGGGAAAAGTCTTTACCAAATTAGACCTCAGAGAAGCATACTACCGAATACGGATCAGGAAAGGAGATGAATGGAAAACAGCGTTCAACTGCCCTTTAGGAAGTTTCCAATTCAAAGTGATGCCTTTTGGATTACAGGGAGCCCCAGCAGTGTTCATGCAGTTAATAAACGAGGGAGTGTCAGCAAATTTCAAAAGAAAACATTTCCTGCTGAGAACAAAGGAACGCCATCTTCCCCACCCCTCTGGAAACCGTGGAGATCTAGTGAAAGTTCATTTCAGTTGTTGCCAGACAGAGATACAAAGTATCATTGAAATTCTTAAAGTAAAAGACTTTCACTTGTAGTTTAAAAGTCGGATGTTTTTTTTTTTAATTGAAAAGGTTTTATTAGTTTTTACATTTTTTCAAGAGGATAGGGTAAGGGATATAGGTAAGGTAAAATACAAAGAAATTTTGAGAACTTTCAGAACGGAATCGTTGGCCCCTCCAGGGCCTCTTAATAAAACATTGGTAATACATTTTTCAATATACTACAAGATGGAAGTGAGTGCATACATCATAAATTCTAAATTCTAAATTCTATGCTGGCAGACATGTACAAACATCCAGATAAAAAGTTACATTGGGCTAGTAAAAAAAAAGAAACCAAACAAATTCATTTTTTAGATCTAAGTCTCTTGGCAATTACATCTTCCTGCGCTCCTTTCTGGCCCCCAGCGAGCGGGGCCGTGGCCCCCCCTGCCCCTCCCGAATCTTCACCCAGGATAGAGGAATGTTTTCTAAGAAAGGCTTCCGCCTCAGCAACTGTTTTAATCCTAACTCTCCCTCCTTCCCAGAACACCAACATCCCTTCGGGCCTCGCCCACTTAAACCAAATCCCGTGGTCAAACAATTTTTTAGATAAGAAGGAAAACTTCCTTCTCATCTCTCTAATCTTTTTAGGGATCTGTTTCAAGATAGCGACTTCTTTCTGCTGGTAAATTAACGGACCACCTCTCTGAGCCTTCAAAATTTCCTCTCTGGTTGACCTCCTAACAAATTTAATATGTATCTCTCTGGGTACCTCATTTATCCTGGCATATGCAGAATTTATTCTGTAGGCTAGGTCAATATCCCCCCTGATCTCATCTTTGGGTTTATGGAAATATTCTGCTAAAATTGTACTCATGAGATCAGGAAGACATTCACCATCCACCTCAGAAACGTTCTGAAATCTTAAAAAGTATGACATTCTTTTAAAATCCATCCTTGACATATGCCCAGCCAATTCTCCAACTTCAGTTTTAACATTTTTAAGTTCCCCCTTTGCCCCAGCCAGCCCCCCCTCCAGTTCCTCGGTCTTCTGTATATTCTCCTTTAGTTGTTTCTGTGTTTCCATAAGTCCCTGTCTGAAATCCTTATTTTCTTGTCTTAGTCCTTTAATTTCCTGCACCAAAGTTTGTAACACTTCTTCCAGAGCTGTCATTCTTCTTTCCAATCCTGCCACTTCTGATGTGATAGAAGCCATGGTAAGCTGTTAAGATCCGTGCCACTAAGATGGCGTTTTTTGGGTGGGGCTGCTGTGGCAAGTCAGAAGAACAAGGTCCAAATCAAAGTTGTAGAAAGTTTATAAAATCCCCAAAGAGAGCAAGTTGCAAAATCAATTATTCAAACAAAGGAGGCACTCCAGAGAAGGAATCAATCAATCCAAAAATTTCTTCATTGATAGAGAGAGGCAGTCCAAATCACCAAGAAACGTTGGTATTTTTCCACAAACAAAAATAACTATTCAGGAACAAAGGGAAGCCATCTTCCGCCGCCCTGCCTGGGAACCAGCCGGAGAAAGTCAAAGATACAATTGTTTCAAGCCAGCCGGACTTAGATACATTTGTAGATACAAGCCGCAAACTGCTTTCACTTGCTTAGAAAAAAAAGCCGGATACAAAATAACTCCCTCACAATGAGGAATCATTTCTAACCGCCGCTGTTAAACCGAGGGGGGGTTTAGCAAACAAACACCCCCCTCCACAGTTCTTTCAGTCCAGGCTGCCAGCAAAGAAAAATAGTTTAAAAAAGCACTCACTCTCCCTCTCGCCGCCAAAGCCCCGGAAGGCTTCCGATCCGCCTTCAGCTCTCTCCAAATTCGTTAATTGTTACCGTCCTCCGTTGGCGAAGGGAACCAAGCCCCCCGCAGCATGCCCCCTTCCTCCTGGGCTGAAGACCCGGACCGCCTCCCAGCTGCCGCCAGGATGGACCAGCCCAGGCAAGCCAGCCCTGCAGAGGGCCCCCCCAAAAGAAAAAAAGGGGGTGCCCCGCCCCGTTAGGGGCCCAAAGAGGGACAAAACGGCAGACGAACCCCAGAGTTCGGCCGTCGCCGCCAGAAGTGGAACAGGAAGTCCTAAAAGTCGGATGTTGATTCTTCCACCTCCCCAAGCTTGGGGAACATTTCAAAACGCCGCTTTGTTTTCCTTTCCGAGGAGGGGTTTTACAAACTCCTTCCTCCTTCTTCTTTTAAAGTGAAAGTTGAAAGCATTAAGTGAAAATCACTCACAATCCACTCTGTAGCCATGAGCCTCGGCGTTGCCTCCAGCCCCGGCTTTCAGCCCGTGTTGAATATCAGCAGCTGTTCCGGCTCTCCATCGGCGAAGGGAATGAAAGAGGAACTCCCCCCCATGACTCATTCTCCTGCACCTAGGGTGAGGCGGGAGCCCCCCGACCGCCGTCGAGGTGGGGGAACTCACCGCGAGCCGCCCGTGCAGCAGGGGCTCTTTGCAAGAGCCCCCTGCCCCCAAAGGCGCCACAGGAGCAACCAAGCGGCGGACAAGTGCAAGACCTGACCGTCGCCTCCGGCTAACCGGAAGGAAGTCCCTCCCTGCCCTTCGTTTTTTGTTGCTCAGCGTTTCTCAGCATTTCTTCTGCTCGTTCCTCATTTTGTCTCCATGCTGTTTTGTTTACTGATTTCCTCGCCCCATCGCCTCTCCTCTCTGTTTTTCATCTTGCCTGCCGCCCCTCGGTCAGCTGCCCTTGCCATCCGCCCTGCTGTGACCTGCTGTGTCATGCCCTGTAGGGTGCTGGTTTGCCCGCTGCTGCCATAGCTGTCTCCGCTATCAGCGAATGCCATCCTTTTCATCAACGACGCCTTTTTTATCATCAGCGGTGGCTCTCTCCTCCGGCTTGACTTTCCCACCGCTGCACCCCACCGCGGGGAGGTGGAACCAGAAGTGCTGAGATGGTTCCGCCCCAAGTTCCAGATGGAGCTTGGGCCGATACCTGAGTCCCTGACCCACGACTCGACTGAGGACCTAGTGGCTGCCTGGAATAGTGCGGCCATGGGGTCCTGGATCGTGCCCTTGCGGCCTCTCTCCCAGCATTGATCTACCTTGGCCCCCTGGTTTTCTGAGGAGCTGAGGGAGATGAAACGCCGAAAGAGACACCTAGAGAGCATTTGGAGGTCCACTCGCGCCGAATCTGACCGGACACAGGCAAGGTCGCATTTGGTACCTTGTGACGATAAGAGCGGTGAAACGGGATTATCTCGCCACTCTTATCACATCTGCAGATAACCACCTGCCACCCTGTTAAGGTGACCCGCTCCCTCCTTCACCAGAGGCCGCGGGAAGCTCCTTTACAGGGCTGTGCAGAGGAATTTGGATGTTATCTGCATGATAAAATCATTTAGATCAGGGGCGAGCTGGCATCCAACTAGGTTAGTCCGGACGGGGTGGCGGAGGCAGGTCTTGAGACCATTGTCTGGGCTGAGTTTGATCCTGTGACTCCTGACGATATGGACAGAATGCTGGGACAGCTGAATGCCACCACATGTTTATTGGACCCGTGTCCCACCTGGCTTGTACTGGCCTCCCGGGAGGTTACACGAGGCTGGCTCCAGGGAATTGTTAACACTTCTTTGAGTGAGGGGTTCTTACCGACCATCTTGAAGGAGGCGGTGGTGAGACCCCTCCTCAAGAAGCCCTCCCTGGACCCAGCTGTATTAGCCAACTATCGTCCGGTCTCCAACCTTCGCTTTCTTGCGAAGGTTGTTGAGAGTGTGGTGGCACGACAGTTCCCCCAGCACCTGGAGGAATCCGTCTATTTAGACTCGCGCCAGTCCGGCTTCCGGTCTGGGTACAGCACGGAGACGGCATCGATCGCGTTGGTTGATGATCTCTGGAGGGCTCGGGATAGAGGTTGCTCCTCTATCCTGGTCCTATTAGATCTCTCAGCGGCTTTTGATACCATCAACCATGGTATCCTGTTGCACTGGCAGGGGAGGTTGGGGTTGGGAGGCACCGTATTACGGTGGTTCTCCTCCTATCTCTCCGACCGGTCGCAATTCGTGTTGGCAGGAGGGCAGAGGTCGGCGTCGAGGCCCCTTATGTGTGGGGTGCCTCAGGGGTCGGTCCTCTCACCCCTCCTGTTCAACATTTATATGAAGCCGCTGGGCGAGATCATCCGTGGTTTTGGGGTAGAGTTCCATCAGTATTCTGATGACACCCAGCTGTATATCTCTACCCCTAACCACTCCAATGATGCCGCTGAAGTGATGTCCCGGTGTTTGGATGCTGTGCGAGTCTGGATGGGGAGGAACAGGCTCCGACTCAACCCGTCCAAGACTGAGTGGCTGTGGTTTCCGGCGTCGCGACATAGCCAGCTGGTCCCATCTCTGGCTATCGGGGGTGAGTCATTAGCTCCCGCAGAGAGGGCCCGCAACTTGGGCTTCCTCCTGGACTCTCAGCTGTCTTTGGATGACCATTTGACAGACATATCCAGGGGGGCTTTTTATCAGGTCCACCTGATACGCCAGTTGCGCCCCTTTCTGGATCGTGACACCCTACGCACAGTCACTCAAGCCCTCGTCATTTCCCACCTGGACTACTGTAACGCTCTCTACATGGGGCTGCCCTTGAGATGCACCCGGAGGCTCCAGTTAATACAGAATGCGGCCGCGCGGGGGATTTGGGGAGTCTCAAAATACTCCCATGTAACACCTCTCTTGCGCGAGCTGCACTTGTTGCCTGTGGCTTTCCGGGTGCGCTTCAAGGTACTAGTGACCATCTTTAAAGCGCTCCATAGCTTGGGACCTGGTTACCTGCGGGACCGCCTCCTACCACATACCTCCCTTCGACCTGTCCTCTCCCACAGGAAGGGCCTCCTCAGGGTGCTGTCTCCCGGACAATGCCGGCTGGCGGCTCACAGGGGAAGAGCCTTCTCTGTGGCAGGCCCCGCCCTCTGGAATGACCTGCCCCCTGACCTTTGTACAATCACGGACCTTCGCCTCTTTCGTCGGGCATTAAAAACATACTTTTTCCATTTGGCCAGCCAGGCATAGTTTCTGTTGCCGATTTTAGTTGGGGTTTTTATCTATGTATTTTAGCACGGGGTTTGAAATTGATTTAATTCTTTTTAACCACTTCTGATTGTATTTATTGTTCTTTGTTTTTATCCTTTCCTGTGCACCGCTCTGAGTCCCGTCAAGGAGAGAGGGCGGTATAGAAATATGAAATAAAGTAAAAGTAAAGTAAAAGTTGGCCATGTCCACCCAGTCACATGACAAACCAGCTATATCCACCCAGTCACATGACCATAAAGCCATGTCTGCCCAGTTACATGACCAACAAGCCGTGCCCACCATCACATGACCAACAAGCCACACCCACTAAACAAGCCACACCCACAGAACTGAAAAAATATTGAAACCCACCCCTGGATACGTATCTATATATGGTATGTGCCAGCCTCTGCTTTGCTGCTTGCTTCAGCTAACATTGAAACAGGGAGGGAGGGGCTATGGTATTTGGGAATGGGACTTTTTTGGTGCAGGAGGGAGATTTGGAGAAAGGAATATGTTCTCACCATCTACTGCGCATACTTGAGATGGTCAAGGCCAACCGTCTTGCATACCAACCTGATGATGCTCCTGGAGATGCAGCCCACATGACACCTAAGGGAATTGCAGATTGGACAATAGGGTAGGGATTGTTGGGGGGAGGGAGTTGGACATATATTGCTATGTATGATTTCGTGCGCTTGGGTCTCAGACCTTGCTTTACTTAGCTGCTTTCTTTTCATAACCAGTGAAAGTACTCTTAATTCTTCAAAATGGAATTGAGTGGTTTCTTTCTTGGTTAATGTCGGAGGCAGACCTGACAATATGTGTCTGTGTCTAGTGTTGCAATATTAAGCTTGCTTATTTTTTTTTAATTGAAAAAGTTTTTCACCAACAAATTTTCCCCCTTCTTTTTTACCCCCCTCCTTCCCCCAACATAAAAAAACATAAATCAGGTACAAATATTATATCCCTTTACCCCCCTCCCCCAACATAAACTACATAAATCAGGACCAGATATTATACCCTTTGCCCCCCCCCTCTTTCAACCTGGAATACATAAATCAAGTATCAGTATAATTCCCTCCCATATCCTCCCTAACCCTCCCCAACCTCCCCTTCCCCCCCCCACCCTGTGACTTCCGCTATGTGCAACCCTAGTAATTCCAAACACAATATATGTTATTCATTCCCTTCATATTCTACCCCCTGCTGACTACCTTATTCATCTAATCTCCATCAGCTAAAAGCTACACAATATTTTCTAGTCCACTAGACTATGTCAGCGGGCGACACCCAGGGGAAGGGCTCTCTCTGTGGCGGGCCCGGCCCTCTGGAACGACCTTCCCCCCGATATTAGGACGACCACGGACCTCCGCTCCTTCCGTCTTAAATTGAAAACCTACTTTTTCCGTCTGGCCGGCTTGGGATAGCCTCCTTGTCCTGGGGTTTTTAGGTTTTAGTGCTTAGGGGTTTTAGGGACAGTTTTTTAGTTTTTTATAGATGTTTTTAGCGCAGGATTTGTTGTTTAATTGTGATTTTAAATTATGTATTCTGTTGTGTTTACTGTTTTTTAATTTTCCTGTGCCCCGCCTCGAGTCCCCTGGGGAGAGAGAGCGGGTAACAAATAAAATTTATTATTATTATTATTATTATTTATTTATTATTATTATTAGTCTGATATTTGTTTTGTATATAATCAATCCACTTTTCCCACTCCTGTGTATAAGTCTCTTGCATCTGGTCCTTTAAAAAAGCTGAAATTTTCGCCATTTCAGCAAATCCAGGCATCTTCTGCGTCCATTAGTCTATAGTAGGCAAAACATCTTTCTTCCAGTGCTGGGCAACCAGCAGTCTAGCTGCTGTCACCATATACAAAATCAGTTTTGTTTCCCCCAGTGTAAAATCCCTAACGATACCCAATAAAAACAGTTGTGGAGTAAATTGTATTTTTTTCTTCAAAACATTTTGCATAACCCACCAATTTTTTTTCCAGAAACCCTTAACTTTCTTGCAAGTCCACCATATATGATAATATGTAGCATCTAAACACTCACATCTCCAACATTTTGGTTGAACATTAGGTTACATACATGATAATTTCTTAGGATCTAAATGCCATCTGTAAAACATTTTATAAAAATTCTCCCGCAAATTCTGTGACTGTGTAAATTTAACATTCTGAACCCATATTTTTTCCCACGTATCCATCATAACTGGTTCAGTAAAATTCTGGGCCCATTTAATCATACAATCTTTAACCAATTCAGTTTCTGAATCCCTTTCTAGCAAAACATTATAAACTCTCTTAATATGCATTGGGCCTGTGTCCTTTATCTGTCTGACGAGTTCTACTTCATGTTCCATTAAACCAGTTTTTTGATCTTCTTTCCATCTCATCTGTAATTGGTTATACCATAGCCAAGTTAAATTAATCCCTTCTGCCAACAGTGTGTCCAAAGTCTTCAGCTGCCATCTGCCCCTTTCAGCAAAAAGCACATCTTTGTATAAAAAACCCCCGAGTGACTTAACATTTGTATTCCACATGGTATCCGCAAGATCCAGCCAAAGCGGAATCTTATAATCCCACTTAGATCGGTGCTTCTTCCAGATTCTCCTCAAGGCACTTCTTTTTTTTTTTTTTTTTTTTATTGCAAAAGTTTTATTCAGACAAGTTTTCCCCCCTTTTACCCCCCCGACATGTAATATAAAATCACATACAAAAAGTATACCCCTCACCTCCCCCCATCTTAAAATAAAGTTCTCATTCAAATATTGAGTATTATACCCCCGACCAACATGATATAAATTTAGTATAAAATACATCAGTCTCTCCCTGACACCCTTTCTAAGTTAATTCAACATCATAACATGACCATATCCCATTATACCCATCTCTATATTGCTTATCCACTTATATTTCCCCACCCTCCACCCTAACCCACCCCCACCTCCCCGTCAATCCCACCCCCCCTGAGTTCCGCTGTACACCACTTTAAACATTCCAAACATCCCAGATATTGTTTAATCTATTCACCTATCAATCCAAACATTCCTACCTAAAAGCTACATGGTATTTCCCAGTCTGATATTTATTCTGTATATAATTAATCCATTTTGCCCATTCCTGCGTGTAGCTCTCCTGCTTCTGGTCTTTTAGGAAAGCTGAAAGTTTTGCCATTTCCGCAAACCCCGCCACTTTTTGAATCCATTGAGCAATTGTCGGTACAAAATCTTTCTTCCAATGTTGAGCAATCAACAACCTAGCTGCTGTAACCATATACAAAAACAATTTTGTATCCCCTTTACAAAAATCCTTAGTTATGCCCAATAGAAACATTTGCGGGGTAAATTCTAATCTTTTCTTAAATACGTTTTGCATAACCCACCATATTTTTATCCAAAAAGCTTTGACCTTATTGCAAGTCCACCATACATGGAAGAAAGTAGCATCTAAACACCCGCATCTCCAGCATTTAGGTTGAAAATTAGGATACATACATGATAATTTCTTAGGATCCAAATACCATCTATAAAACATTTTATAAAAATTCTCCCTTAAACTTTGTGACTGTGTAAATTTAATATTTTGAACCCATATTTTTTCCCACGTATCCAACATAACGGGTTCATCAAAATTCTGAGCCCATTTAATCATACAATCCTTGACCAACTCGCTTTCTGAATCCCTTTCTAACAGTACATTATATATTCTTTTAACATGTTTTGGGCCAGTCTCTTTTATCTGCTTGATCAACTCCACTTCTTTCTCCATAAAACCAATCCTGCGATCTTCTTTCCATCTCTTCTGTAACTGTGTGTAGTGTAACCAATTTAAAGTAATTCCTGCCTCCAACAGTTGTTCCAAAGTTTTCATCTGCCATTCGCCCCTGTCAAAAGTAAGCACATCTTTATATAAACACCCCCCGAGTGACTTAGTATTTGTAATCCACATGGTGTCTGCAAGATCCAACCAAAGCGGTATTTTATAATCCCAATTAGGCCGGTGCTTCCTCCAAATTCTCATCAGGGCACTTCGGAGAACATGATTGTTAAATACTTTATCCACCTTTTCTTCATAAAACAGATATGCATGCCAACCCAACACAAGATCATGACCTTCTATATTCAATAGTTCAGATTTTGTTTTCCCAAACCAATCTGCCACGCACGTCAATGCCGCCGCTTCATAATACAATCGGAGGTTTGGGAGTCTAAGGCCACCTCTTTCACGAGTATCTTGCATAATCTTCATCTTTACTCTCGGCTTTTTCTCCTTCCAAACAAATTTATTTAATGTTGCTTGCCAATCTGACAAGATTTTATCTGATTTAAGCACCGGTATCATCTGAAATAAAAAAATGAATCTAGGTAGAATATTCATTTTAATTGCTGAAATCCTTCCAAGCAGAGATAGTTGTAGCTTATTCCAAGCTTGAAGATCCTTCTGTATCTGTTGCCACAACACTTCATAATTATTTGAAAAAAGTTTTGTATTTATTTCTACAATTTGTATTCCTAAATATTTAACTTTAGAAACTATTTCAAAACCTGCCAAGCTTTCAAGTGACTTCCTCTGATTCTCTGACATATTTTTAACCATCATTTTCGTTTTGCCTTGATTCAGTTTAAACCCAGACACCACACCAAATTCTACTATGATATTTTTCATCTGAATTACTGAGTTCATAGGATGTGAGAGGGTAACAACCAGATCATCGGCAAATGCCCTAGTTCTGTATTCTTTTTGCCTAATAGTTATACCACTTAAAGTGTTAGAGTCCCGAATTGTATTCAACAAGACTTCCAGGGTTAAGATAAATAACAATGGAGATAATGGGCACCCTTGTCTTGTACCTTTTTGTATTTCAAAAGTTGTAGTCAAACTTCCATTAATAATAAGTTGTGCATATTGCTGCTGATAAATTGCACCAATCGCTTGTCTCATTCGTGGTCCCATATCCATCTTTTCCAAAGTCTTGGTTAGAAAGTTCCAGTTCACTCGATCGAAGGCCTTCTCCGCGTCCAAAAAGACCAGCACTGCAGAGATCTGCTTATTCTTATCAAGATAGTCAATTAAATCTATAATTTGTCTTACATTCTCCTTCATATGTCTCCCTTGAATAAATCCTGCTTGGTCATAGTGAATAACCTCTTGGATAACTGGCATCAATCTGTTGGCAAGTACTTTAGCATATATTTTATAATCCGTATTTAGAAGAGATATCGGTCTGTAATCCTCTGGTTTCTTAGGGCCGTCTTTGTCCTTAGGTATCAATGATATAAAAGCCGCTTCCCATGAAGAAGGTATTTTACCCCCTTGCTGTATATTACAAAATAACTGTGTAAGATATTCAATCATTTCCAATTGTAAAGTTTTATAGTAGACTGCGGTCAATCCATCAGTCCCTGGAGCCTTGGCTAGTTTAAGTTGATTTATAGCTAAAGCAATCTCCTCTGCAGTTATCAAACATTCCAGATTTGCCTTTTGGAGCACATTTATTTTGGTCACCCTTTTTCCTTCCAGAAAGTCATCTATTGAGTTACTCTGTATATTATCCTGTAAATATAACTTGGTGTAATAATCCACAAATGATTTTTTAATCGAGTCCTGTTGATATGCCGTTTTCCCTCCATATTCAATTCTGTCAATAATTCTATTATTCGTATTTTTTCTCAAGGTGTAGGCCAACCACCTACCAGGTTTATTCGCATTAGCAAAAGTGTTATGTTTAGCAAATTGTAAGTTGGTTGCTTCCGCTTCCGGTCGCAGTTGCTGCCGGCAGGTTTTTTTCAAGCCTGCCATCCCACCCCCCCGTGGAGGCGTTTTTTATACCATCAAAGCGTCTCTGAACTCCAAGTTCTCAAGGAATTTGCGAGGGAGTTTTTGCTGCCAGGGAGGGGCCCACTTGCGAAGCCCCCAGAGGGTTAGTTTCCTCTGTGGAGCGAGTAAGGAGAGGCCCCACCCTTCATAGGCTGCGATCTTCTCCAGGAGGGTGAGGAGCTCGTGCTAATTAGCACGACAAAGCAAACTGCTTTTACCTTTATATCTACATTCCAAGATACTTCGTACTTCAAAGGAAATTTCTTGGCATCTCATCGCAAACGCAAGTAATTAAACTTGGTGATTTCACCAGAAAACAGTAGATTTCAGACACAGCTTTTAGAATGAAGGAACCAAGATGGCGTTAATTACCAGATGAGACGAAACGAAAGCTAAACTATTAACTGTTAACTGACTTGTGGATTGTAGTCTCTGTGTAACCTCTGGAGTTCGAGGCGAAGGGGGAGCAGAGCTATAAAGTTAAACGCATTACATGATTTATTGTCTAATTTTGACATTTTGAAGAGAATTCTCTTTGGGAAAGTTTAACAACATGGCAACGGAACAAGCTGGTGCAGTAACTCCTCAGGATTTTAAAGAATTAATGAGCTTTTTGGCTAATGAGAATAAAGAGATTAAGAGAATGGTTCAGGATAAATTTGAACAATCGGATAAAAATATGCAAGCTGTGGTTAAGGGTCTGTCTGAAATTATGATTAAAATTGACAACAAAATTGAAGACCTGGCCCTAGGTGTGGAAGCCAAAGCAAAGGAAACGGACCTGAAATTTGTGGAGATGGAAGGGAACATGCGCAGGATAGATAACGAAATTATTATGATACAATTTCGTTCCATGGAGTACGCTATTAGGCTGAGGGGCCTCAGAGAAAAACCTAAAGAAGATTTAAGAAAAGCTTGTGCCGATGCTTTAGCTAAATTATTAAGAGTTGCTCCTGATGAAATTTCTGATAAGATGGATAAAATCTACAGAGTAAACTCACGTATAGCTTTACAAAGACAATTGCCAAGAGATGTTGTGATATATTTTACTGAGAGAAATTACAGAAATGATATTGTACAGAAGTCTTACTACTCCTCTATTCACGTAGACGAACATCGGATTAGTGTCTTCAAGGAGTTGCCTCCGGCAATGTTAAAATTCAGAAGGGATTTTGGATTTTTGGTAGTGGAGTTGAAGAAAAGAGAGATACCGTTTAGGTGGGACGCACCAATGGGTGTTATATTCAGATATGAAGGGGTGAGGTATCGTTTGAACACTATAGACAAGGCAAGAGAATTTTACCATGGAATACTGATGGCAACTGCAGCGCCCCCACGTACATCTACACCTACACCAGCAGACCTGGAAGCTTTGGAGCAGAGGTTATTTGAGAAAGAGACAGAAGAACAGATATTGCAGACGCAAAAAGAGAGAGAAGCCCAGGGTGCTACAGGTGGATCTCAATTGGATTCTTCTCGGCTCCCTCTAAGTTCCTCTTTGGAGGAACCGTCTAAGACATTTATTGAAATGCCATTACTTGAGCCTGTGGAACAACGTGTTACTAGATCTACGACTAGACAATTGCTGGATTCTCAGAAGCAGGGGCAGCCACAAGGACAAGGTACCAAGAGGAACCAAGGCAAAGACAAGAAGGAAACTGAAGCTGTGGGAGGAGCAGAGCCGAAGACTAGTCTGGTGGAGAGAGATCTTCAGCAAATGTTCTCAATGTTTCAGACTAGGCCTAAAGATGTTTAAACTATTATCCTGGAATGTGAATGGATTGAACTCTCCACAAAAAAGGAGAAAAATATTTAATTACTTGAAGCAATTTAATAATGATGTGGTCTGCCTTCAAGAAACTCATATCAGGCTGCAAGATCAGAAGTATTTAATGAGCCCAAGATTGGGAACATTTTATGCAGCCTCCAGTTTAGTAAAGAAAAATGGTGTGGTAATATATATTAACAAAAGATTTTCAGCTAAAATTATAGAGGCGGATGACAGTGGTAGATTTATAGCAATTGAACTTGATACAGATTTTGGTCCTATCTTGCTGGTAGGAATATATGCACCTAACCAACAACAAGAAAGTTTTTACAGGATGCTTCACTTGAAAATTTTGGATTGGAATTTTAAGAGTGTTTTAATTATGGGAGATTGGAATGGTGTGATCTCTCCAAAGATAGACAAGAGAACAATGACTAAAGTCTCCACCCAATTACCACGGGGTTTTTTTGATCTTAAAAATGATTTGGAGTTAAAAGATGTTTGGAGGATACAACACCCAAAAGAGATGGACTTTTCTTTTTACTCAGAAAGGCACAAATCTTTTTCAAGGATTGATTTTTTTTTGTTAACACCGGATTTACTTCCTAAAGCTAAGAAAACTAAGATATTCCCCAGGACATTAACTGATCATAGCCCGGTGTGGTTAGAGATCGATCTAGGGAAGAGGTCAAGAAGGTCATGGAGAGTAAATGAAAATTTATTTAGATATGAAAAAAATATTGAAGAACTTAAAAAACATATGAAGGAATTTTTTAGTTTTAATATGAATAAAGGTACCCCTATTGAAATAGTATGGGATGCGAGTAAAGCTTATATGCGGGGGGTTTTGATACATATGAATTTTAAACATAAACAAAGTAGGCAGAAAAAAAGAACGGAATTGGAAAACGAAATTAAAAACAAGGAGCAGTTACTTATAGTAAATCCAGAAGATGTTTCACTCCAAATGGCGATAAAGCTGTTGAAAGATCAATTTCAAATGCTTATATCCTCAAGGCACTTCTAAGTATGTGACTATTAAACACTTTATCCACTTTATGTTCATAGAATAAGTATGCATGCCAACCCAAACCAAGATCGTGGCTTTCTATATTCAACAGTTCAGTTTTTGTTTTTCCAAACCAATCAGTTATTTGTGTCAATGCAGCTGCTTCATAATACAATCGAAGGTTTGGAAGTTTAAGCCCACCTCTTTCACGAGTATCTTGCATAATTTTCAATTTCACTCTCGGTTTTTTCTCATTCCAAACAAATTTAATCAACGTTTTTTGCCATTCTAACAGTTGCTTGTCAGATTTAAGCACCGGTATCATTTGAAACAAAAAGATAAATCTAGGTAAGACATTCATTTTAATTGCTGATATTCTTCCAAGCAGAGATAACTGTAATTTTTTCCAGGTTGGCAAATCTTTTTGTATCTTTTGCCACAGCACCTCGTAGTTATTTTGGAATAATTTTTTGTTTGAGTCTGCGACTTGTATTCCTAAATATTTAACCTTTGATACTATTTCAAAACCTGCCACCCTTTCAAGTTTCTTTTTTTGAATATCTGTTAGGTTTTTAACAATCATTTTAGTCTTTTTATAATTCAGTCTGAATCTGGATACCAAGCCATATTCCTCTATAATGTCTTTCATCTGGATTATTGATTTCATCGGTCGTGTTAGGGTAACAGCCAGATCATCTGCAAATGCCCTAGTTCTGTATTCCTCTTGCCTTATAGCTATTCCACTCAAGAAATTCGAGTCCCGTATTGTATTCAACAAGACTTCCAAAGTTAAGATAAATAACAATGGGGATAATGGATAACCCTGTCTTGTACCTTTATGTATGTTAAAGTTCTTTGACAAACTTCCATTAATAATAAGTTGTGCAGATTGTTCTTGATATATTGCTCCAATCGCCTGTATAAACCGAGCCCCCAAATCCATTTTTTCCAAAGCCTTGATTATAAAATTCCAATTCACTCGATCAAAGACCCTTTCCACATCCAAAAAAACCAGCACTGCAGGGATCTGTTTATTCTTATCTAGATAGTCCAGTAAATCTATAATTTGCCTGACATTCTCCTTCATGTATCTTCCTTTGATAAATCCTGCTTGGTCATGATGAATTACCTCTTGAATAACTGGCATCAATCTGTTGGCTAATACTTTTGCAAAAATTTTATAATCCGTATTTAGAAGAGATATTGGTCTATAACCTTCTGGTTTCTTTCAGTGATACAAAAGCCGCTTTCCATGAGGAAGGTATTTTGCCACCTTGCTGTATATTACAAAATAAATCTTTAAGATGTTCTATCATTTCTGTTTGTAAAGTTTTATAATAAACTGCAGTTAAACCATCGGTCCCTGGAGCTTTAGCTGGTTTCAATTGCTTTATAGCAAAGCTAATCTCCTCGATAGTTATTAATTGATCCAGGTTTGCCCTTTGGACCAAGGAGATTTTTGTAAGCCTTTTTCCTTCTAAATATTTATCTATAAGATTATTTTGTATGTTTTCCTTATAACTTATTTTGTATGTTTTCCATATAACTTAGTATAATAATCCAAAAAAGCCTTTTTGATTAATTCTTGTTGATGAACTTCCTTCTCAGCATGCTGAATACTATCGATAGTTCTTGTATTCAATTGTTTTCTCAATGTATAAGCCAACCATCTGCCCGGCTTGTTAGCATTAGCAAAAGTATTGTGTTTTGCAAATTGTAAATTAGTTGCTGTTTGTTCCGCTATAAGCATTTGAAATTGATCCTTCAAAAGATTTATAATTGCTTTTAACTTCCTATCTGTTGGATTTTTTATCAATAACTGTTCTTTGTTCTTTATCTCTTTTTCCAACTCTATTCTCTTTTTCTGTCTATTTTGTTTGTGTTTAAAATTCATTTGTATCAGGACTCCTCGCATATATGCTTTACCTGCATCCCAAACTATTTCAATAGGAGTACCTTTATTTAAATTCAATTAAAAAAATTCCTTTATATGATTTTTAAGTTCGCTTACATTTTTTTCGTATCTAAATAAATTTTCGTTTAGCCTTCAGGATCTTCTTTCTCTCTTTCCCATCTCAATTTCCATCCACACCGGGCTATGATCAGTTAATGTCCTAGGAAATATCTTTGTTTTCTTTATTTTAGGAAGTAAGTCAACTGTTGTCAAAAAAAAAATATATCCTAGAAAAAGATTTATGCCTATCTGAGTAAAAAGTGAAATCCAACTCATTTGGATTGTGCACTCTCCAAATATCTTTCATTTCCAAATCCTCTTGCATTTCAAAAAAAGCTTGTGGTAACTTGCCACCTAATTTGGCCAAACTCTTTTTATCCATTCTCGGTTGAATTACTCCATTCCAATCTCCCATAATTAAAATACTTGAAAAGTCCCATTCTAGGATTTTCAAATGGAGCATCTTATAAAAACTTTCTTGTTGCTGGTTTGGGGCATATATTCCTACCACCAAAATGGGGCCATTCTCTGTATAAAGCTCAATTGCTATGTATCTTCCACAATCGTCCGCTTCTATAATTTTAGCTGATAGCCTTTTATTTATATATATCACCACCCCATTCTTTTTCTCCGAATTTGAAGCCACAAATTGCATTCCCAATCTTAAGTTTATCAAATATTTCTGGTCTTGCACCTTAATATGGGTTTCTTGCAAACAAATAACATCATTATTAAATTGTTTCAGATAATAAAATACTTTTTTCCTCTTTTTTGGAGAGTTCAGGCCATTCACATTCCAAGACAAAAATTTAAGCATCATTTGAACTGGTCTGAAGTGTTAAGAGCAATTGCTGAAGATCCCGTTCTGGAGAAGTGGTCTTCGGCTTTGCTCGTCCCATGTCTTCAGCTTGCTCCTTTCCCTTGACCTTCTTAGCTCGTTGTGGGTAAGATCTTCCCTGTTGCTGTGCTTCCTGAATTTGCTTAGAGACGGATCTAGTTATACGTTGCTCCTCCGGTTTGCCTTTTCGCCATTCGACATCCAGCGCCTCTTCTGCAACAGTCTTTAATGTTTCATCCAAAAAAGAGACTGGCGATGGCTCAAAAGGATCAACCACAATACCACCTGCACCTCCCTGGGCTGCCCTTTCTTTTTGCGTCTGTCTTATTTGTTCCTCAGTTTCCTGGTCAAACAGCCTCTGTGCTTCAGCCTCCTTGTCTACTGGTGAAGATGTACGTGGAGATGTAGAACCCACTTTCAGAACATTATAATAGAACTCTTCTGTCTTTGCTATGGTATTTAGACGGTATCTCACTCCTTGAAACCTCAATATTTTACCAGTTGGCGCATCCCACCGATATTGAATTTGCCGCTTTTGCAATTCTGCCACCAGAAATCCAAAATCTTTTCTATCCTTTAACATTTTGGGTGGCAACTCCTTATAGATGCCAATCTCAGTTCCATCAATTTGAACAGCAGAAAGAAATGACTTTTGCAAGATATCATTTCTTATTCTCCTATCAGTAAAGTATATCACCACATCTCTAGGTAATTGCCTTTGTACTGCCACACGAGAATTTACTCTGTAAGCCTTGTCAATTTTATAAAGAATTTCATCAGAATCTTCACATTTCAATAACACTGCCAGAGCATCAGCACAGACTTTTCTAAAGTCTTCCCTGGTATTTTCCCTTATTCCTCTGAGCCTAATAGCAAATTCCATAGATCTAAATTGCATCATCGTAATCTCATTATCCAGCTTTTGAATATTTCCATCGGCTTCTGTAAATTTTAAATCAGATTCCTTAAATTTAGCACCAACGTCTGAAGCAAGCTTTTCGACTTTTTTATCCACCTTTAAAATTACATCAGAGAGGCCTTTCACCACTGTTTGATTATCTTTATTAACTAGTTCAAACTTTTCTTAAACAATTCCTTTAATTTCTTTTTCAGATCTTTTGATCTCTTTGCCTATAAAGTCTTTTAAATCCTGGAAGTCTTCTGCCTTTGTCTGAGCTTGCAGGGGTGTGGCTGCTTGTTTTGTTGACATCTTAGCCCATGCAGAGCCTGCTAACGTTTCTCAAAAGATTGTCCAAATCAGGTTTCCCCCCCCCCTAATCTCCAGCAGGTTTTATTACTTTATAACGTGTTAGAATACACAAACCGAGTTGGTACCGTCTTCAGCCACTTTAAGCACTAAAGCAAGCGCCATTTTTTTCCCTTTTCTCACTTCAAAGTCATTCTAACTTCAACGCTGTAATTACTTTGATACTTCGATAGTCAACAGGGAATAAAAATACTTGCAGTTTGGTGTTAGATGGTAAGAATGTTGGCCGCGAATGCCTAGTCCTGCTGATAAGCAGAAGATCCCAAACACCTGGAGCTACGGCAGCTTGTAAAGGGAGTCACGCCCTGTTAACTTCCCAGAGGCATAAATACCTTCTGGGGTCACACAAGGGACTCAACCGACAGCTACCAGCTCAACTCACAAGTTCTTCAAAGACTTGGAGATTTACGAGACGTTTCCCATGTCCGAAACGCCTCTTTACAGGCGGCTGGGTTGGCGGTCTTCAAAGAGATTGTCAGCGGCAAAACGCGGCATAACCGGAAGATGATTAAGCTTGCTTATTGATGGTCTTTGATATTTAGATGTAGTGATCTGCATGAAAACAAGTTTGAAAGTGCTGTTATATAGAATTTAGCATCCACTTGAATAAACTCCCAATCCACATTTTTTATGTTTAAAAGCACAAGAGATATACTATTAAACTTTTCAACAATTCATGCTGGCAGTCTTGAAAAGCCATGAAAAATAATTTGGCAGTTAGGTATAGGTATGGATACATTCTCCATAAATAAATTAAAAACTATTGTCACTGACTACTAGAAGTGATTGAATGTCCATCTTTAATACTAGAAAAAATAATTTGAAAAAAGAGATATTTCACTTAAAATTCTGATTAATCGTAGTAGAAATCAATTATTTAAGTTACATACATATTTAAGAACACTTGCTGAATCATTCAATCACTATATTTATTGAAGACCATGCTGTTCTCCCCCAAAGATTTACCATATTTTTCAGAGTATAATATGCACTGGAGTATAAGATGCACCAAGATTTTGAAGAGGTAAATTTTTTAAAAAGGTTTTTGCCCTTCCCCAGCACTCTGCAGGCCTCCCAAGTCCTCCTAAAACTGAGGCATGCGGAAAGTTTGGCAGGCCTGCAAAAGAGCCGTCCGAAGCCGTCCGAAGGCTGTGAGAGAGCCGTCCGAAGGCTGTGAGAGAGCCGGATGATGAGCGGCGAGCGGCGGCGGCGGGGGCAAGCGGCGAGCAGCATGGAGGCCTGGCTTACCGGCGAGGCCGGGGGCTGTGAGGGAGCCGGAGGTTGAGCAACGAGCGGCAGGGACGAGCGGCATGGAGGCCCTGGCTTGCCTGGTGAGGTTGGTGGCGAAAGGAGGCCGACTGGACATGCTCCGGGGCGCTGTGCCGGGCGCCGGGCGCCGAACGCCGAACAGCGTCCAAATGTTGAAGGGCTGGGAGTCAGATGGCGAGCGGCGAGCGGCGGGGCGAGTGGCACGGAGGCCTGGGCGCTGGGATGGCCGGACGATACCATCTGGGAGCACCACTGGCGGCATTGGCAGTCGGCGGTTGGAGGCTGGTACGGTGGGCAGCTGAGCCGGGGGGGCGCCTGAGCTTAATAGCCAGTTGCTGGGCCGAGAGATCGAGCTGAGCGGCCAGGCAGCCAGGCGGCCTGAGGAACAACTGGGCTGGTAGGCCCTAAAACATCTAGGCCACAGCTGAGGAGCCGACCAGCAGCCAAGGAACATCTACGCTGGCCTGGGACCTTTGAGTTGAGATGCTGGGCGCTGGGAGCTAGAAGAGGTTGTTTAAAATCTGGGCCTAGGAGGGAAGAACAAAGGCTGAGGCCTGCTCACCAGCCTTACCCTACATGGACCAATTATTATCATTAACTTGCTCTATTGCCCTGACCCTAAGAACTATTCAAGAACCATTTTAAGAACTATTTTAAGAACTTTTTAGAGCCAGATACCATACACTCCTGGAATTAATTTTATCATATTTAACATCTTTGTATAATATCTTAGCAGCCAGTATGCCTATATAATCAATTTGCGACCTATTTTAATATCTATTTATATATCGATTTTATAGTTATTTATATCTATTTATGTACTCCAGAGCTGACCTGATTCGACTGCGAGAATCGCCTTACTCGCACGTATGGCCTTCCGCTCTAACGAGGGCCCACCTTGATGAGGGATTATGCAATCAAGAGAGGTGGGCGAAACGCAGATGTAGGGGTTTTTTAGTTAGAAGTCTGATTCGGGTTTTAGGGGGTTTCAGGGTGGAGAGTGGGGTGAGTCAGGCTGGGGGTGGGAATGTCATTAGGTTGGCAAGCAGAGTGGAGAAGGAAGCAGGAGGGTCCATTAAGAGGGGAGATACACAAGTCATTTCCATTGAGGGTCTACCCATTAAGACGGTCGTAGGGAGGGGCAGGTGCGAGGGGAGACAGGTTTTTCTTTCCCGGTTGGGGGCATATGGCCGCTGTTTACAAGCGGTCAGATGCCACAACCCCCGCAGGCTAGGTGGTCAGGGATTACAGAGTCAGGGCCCAAGGCTGATGTTTTGCAATGCCAGGTCCGTGGTCAACAAAGCCCCCCTCATCCACGACCTTGTGTCGGAGGGGGAGCCAGACCTGGTGGGAATTGCGGAGACCTGGCTGGGCCATGAGGGAGGACTTCTCCTCATAGAAATGTGCCCGCCAGGTTACCGCACTTTTCATCAGCCACGGGCCCTAGGCAAGGGTGGAGGGGTAGTGGTTATTGTTAGGGAAGGTCTTGATCCGAGAGAGACCACTGTACCACAGACCACCGGCTGTGAGTCCCTCTGCGTGAAGTGGGGCCTAGGGAGGCAGTTGGGCGTGCTGATTGTATACCTGGCTCCCCGCTATGTAACAGCAGCCCTGCCCAAGCTCCTTGAGGTGATCGCCGCGATGGCAGTTGAGACCCCTAGACTGGTTGTCATGGGGGACTTCAATCTGCCATCGGTTGGCGAATCATCAGAGGCAGCTCGGGAGTTCATGGCCTCCATGACGGCCATGGACATGACCCAAGTAATTCAGGGCCCCACGCACGAGGGAGGACACACGCTGGATTTAATCTTTGTCTCTGGTCAGTGAAAGAGTGATCTGGGTATAGGGGATATAGCCATCACACCCCTGTCATGGTCAGACCACTCACTTCTCCGGCTCGACTTTCCAATCGCTACACCCCACCGCGGGGAGGCGGAACCGGATCCACCTATATGGTTCCACCCCAAGCGCCTGATGGACCCGGATAGGTTCCAGACGGTGCTTGGGCCATTACCTGTGTCCTTGACCTGTGCCCCGATGGAGGACCTGGTGGCCGCGTGGAATATTGCAGCCACGGGGGCCTTGGATCGGGTCGCGCCCTTGCGGCCTCTCTTGCGGCGACGAGTCACCCAGGCTCCTTGGTTTACCGAGGAGCTGAGGGGGATGAAGCTCCACAAGAGACGCCTAGAGAGGAGATGGAGATCCACACGGTCTAAATCTGACCGAGCACAGGTGAGAGCCTATTTACGGACTTACCTTGTGGCGTTGAGAGTGGCTAAGCGCCATCATTGGATCTGGATGGGAAGTAACGGACTCAGACTCAACCCGACCAAGACCGAGTGGCTGTGGTTTCCGGCTGCCCGATTCAACCAGCTAACTCCATCACTGGCCATAGGGGGCGAACATCTTGCCCCTGTGGGTGTCCTCCTGGATGCCCGGCTGTCCATGGAAGATCAAGTGACAGCCGTGGCCAGGAGGGCGTTTTACCAGGTTCGCCTGGTTCGCCAATTGCGCCCCCTATTGGATCGGGACGCCCTTCGCACAGTCACTCATGCTCTCGTGACATCCCGACTGGACTATTGTAACTCTCTCTACATGGGGCTCCCCTTGAGGTGCACCCGGAGACTTCAGTTAGTCCAGAATGCAGCCGCGCGGGCAATTATGGGTGCTTCTAGATCCACCCACGTAACACCGCTCTTGCGCGAGCTGCACTGGCTGCCTGTCGTCTTCCGGGTGCGCTTCAAGGTGTTAGTTGTCATCTTCAAAGCGCTCCATGGCTCGGGACCTAGCTTCCTGCGGGATCGGATCCTGCCCCATACATCCTCACGGCCGATTCGCTCCCACAGAGAGGGACTTCTCCGGGTGCCGTCCACTAGACTTTGTCAGCGGGCGACGCCCAGGGGAAGAGCCTTCTCTGTGGCGGGCCCAGCCCTCTGGAACGACCTTCCCCCCGATATTAGAACTACCATGGACCTCCGCTCCTTCCGTCTGAAATTAAAAACACATCTTTTTCGCTTGGCCGGCCTAGGATAGTCTCTTCTGATTGTTTAGGGATTTTTAGTAAATATTTGGGAATTTTAGCGCAGGGTTTTCTGTTTAATATGCCTTTTAGTTAGTATTTATGTATGTTTATTGTTTTAAATTTTGTATTCCTTTTTTAATTGTTTTTAATTCCCTGTGCCCCGCCTCGAGTCCCTTCGGGGAGAGAGAGCGGGTTAGAAATAAAATTCGATTCGATCATTGTGCCACTCTCATCGCATCCGCAGATAACCGCCCTGCCGCCCTGTTTAGGGTGACCCGCTCCCTCCTTCAACAGAGGGTGTGGGAAACCCCTTTGCAGGGTAGAGCAGAGGAATTTGGGGAATATCTGCAGGATAAAATCGCTCAGATTCGGAACGAGTTGGCCTCCATCGAAAGTGGCCCAGTGGGATGCCCCGAGGCAGATCTTGAGACAGTTTTGTGGGAAGAGTTTGACTCTGTTACTTCCGAAGATATGGACAGGTTACGTGGGCAACTGCGAGCTACCACATGTTTATTGGACCCGTGTCCCTCCTGGCTTATACTGGCATCCTGGGAGGTTACACGAGGCTGGCTCCAGGAGGTGGTCAACGCTTCCCTGAGTGAGGGGTTCTTGCCGGCCTCTCTTAAAGAGGCGGTTGTGAGGCCCCTCCTCAAGAAGCCCTTTCTGGACCCAGCATTATTGGTAAACTACCGTCCGGTCTCCAATCTTCACTTTCTGGCGAAGGTTGTAGAGAGTGTGGTGGCACAACAGTTCCCCCGTCATCTGGAGGAAATTGATTATCTGGACCCGCGCCAGTCTGGCTTCCGGCCCGGGCACAGCACCGAGACGGCATTGGTCGCGTTGGTTGATGATCTCTGGAGGGCCAGAGATGGGGGTTGTTTCTCCATCCTGGTCCTATTAGACATCTCAGCGGCTTTTGATACCATCGACCATGGTATCCTATTGCATTGGCTGGAGGGGTTGGGGGTGAGGGGCACCGGTGGTTCTCCTCCTACCTCTCCGGTCAATCGCAATTTGTGTTGGCAGGAGGGCAGAGGTCGACCTCGAGACCCCTCACATGTGGGGTGCCTCAGGGGTCGGTCCTCTGGCCACTCCTGTTCAACACATATATGAAGCCGCTGGGTGAGATCATCCGTGGTTTTGGGGTAGAGTACCACCTCTACGCTGATGATACGCAGCTGTATTTATCTACCCCAAACCACCCCAACGATGCCGTAGCGGTGATGTGCCAGTGCCTGGAAGCCGTGCGGGCCTGGATGGGAAGGAACAGACTCAGACTCAACCCATCCAAGACTGAGTGGCTGTGGTTCCCGGCATCCCGGTACAACCAGTTGACTCCATCACTGGCCATAGGGGGCGAACACCTAACCCCTGTGGATGGGGCACGCAACTTGGGCGTCCTTCTTGATACACGGCTGTCCATGGAAGATCAAGTGACAGCCGTGGCCAGGAGGGCGTTTTACCAGGTTCGCCTGGTATGCCAGTTGCGTCCCCTATTGTATTGGGGTGTCCTTTGCACAGTCACTCATGCCCTCATGACATCCCGACTGGACTACTGCAATGCTCTCTACATGGGGCTCCCCTTGAGGTGCACCCGAAGGTTTCAGCTTGTCCAGAATGCAGCCGCGCGGGTAGTTATGGGAACCTCTAGGTTTTCCCATGTAACACCGCTCCTGCGCGAGCTGCATTGGCTGCCTGTCGTCTTTCGGGTGCGCTTCAAGGTATTGGTTATCATCTTCAAAGCGCTCCATGGCATGGGACCTAGCTATCTGCGGGATCGCATCCTGCCCCATACATCCCTGCGGCCGATTCGCTCCCACAGAGAGGGACTTCTTCGGGTGCCGTCCACTAGGCTATGCCAGCGGGCGACGCCCAGGGGAAGGGCCTTCGGGCCCGACCCTCTGGAACGACCTTCCCCCCGATATTAGAACAACTACGGACCTCCGCTCCTTCCGACAAAAATTAAAAACATACTTCTTCTGCTTGTCCAGCCTAGGGTAATTAAACTGTTTTTTAAGGGATTTTTAGAGCTTAGTTTTAGTTTACATGGGTTTTAGCGCAGGGCTGGTTTAATTCATTTTAATATTGTAATTGTTTGTGGTTTTATTGTATATTTTTAATTTCCCTGTGCCCCGCCTCGAGTCCCTTCGGGGAGAGAGAGCGGGTTATAAATTAAAATTATTAAAATTATTAAAATTATTAAAATTATTAAAATTATTAAAATTATTAAAATTATTAAAATAATAATAATAATAATAATAATAATAATAATAATAATAATAATAATAATAATAATAATAATAATAATAATAATAATAATAATAATAATAATAATAATAATAATAATAATAATAATAATAATAATAATAATAATAATAATAATAATAATTATTATTATTATTATTATTATTATTATTATTATTATTATTATTATTCTGAAGGCCGAGGAGGGCAAAAATGTGATGCGTGGGGATTCAAACATCCTAAAGAGTAAGGCTTTATCGATCTCAAATCTGCCTTTCTCTACTCCTCCCCACGTCAGGGCAAGACTAAACATATCTCTCTGCACTTTATTTTCCCCCCTTCCCTCTGACCGGCAACCATGCAGAGCTGCTTGGCCCAAGGAGCAGCAGTTGGCTCGCTTCTACTCTTCAGTGAGGAGAGAAAGACATGTGGCAGCTGCTGAACCGCCGCTGCTGCGCTCAACCAGGAACAGTTCATTGGGTGAGGAGGGGTGGAGATCCCACTTGGATTAATGGTTTCTCATAATGGTGCCTGAGTGGCAAATGGAGGTCCTCTTGCTCCGAAGCCGACCGAACACTAGTGAGAACCCATATTAGGGCTTACTTAGTGGCGATAAGGGTGGCCAAATGTCAGTATTGCGCCACCCTTATTGCATCCGCAGATAACCGCCCTGCCACCCTGTTTGGGGTGACCCTCTCCCTCCTTCACCAGAGGCCGTGGGAAGCCCCTCTGCAGGGACGTGCAGAGGAATTTGGGATTTATCTGCAGGATAAAATCACTCGGATTCGGAATGAGCTACCCTCCATCGACAGTGGTCCAGTAGGATTGTCCGAGGCTGGTCTTGAGGCACCATTCTGGGAGGAGTTTGACTTTGTTACTACCGAGGATATGGACAGGCTGTCAAGGAGACTTAAGGCGACCATATGTTTATTGGACCCGTGTCCCTCCTGGCTTGTACTGGCATCCTGGGAGACGACACGAGGCTGGCTCCAGGGCATTGTCAATGCATCTTTGAGTGAGGGGTCCTTGCCTGCCGTCTTGAAAGAGGAGGTAGTGAGGCCCCTCCTCAAGAAGCCTTCCCTGGACCCAGCATTATTGGAGAACTATCGTCCGGTCTCCAACCTTCACTTTTTAGTGAAGTTTGTTGAGAGTGTGGTGGCCCAACAGTTTCCGCGACACCTGGAGGAAGTTGATTATCTAGACCCGCGCCAGTCCGGCTTCCGACCCGGTCACAGCACCAAGACGGCATTGGTTGCGTTGGTTGATGATCTCTGGAGGGCGCGGGATAGAGGCTGTTCCTCTATCCTAGTCCTGTTAGACCTCTCAGCGGCTTTTGATACCATCGACCATGGTATCCTATTGCACCGACTGGGGGGATTGGGGCTGGGAGGCACCGTTTTGCGGTGGTTCTCATCCTACCACTCTGGTCGGTCGCAATATGTGTTGACAGGAGGGCAGAGGTCAATCTCAAGACCCATCTTATGCGGGGTTCCTCAGGGGTCGATCCTCTCGCCCCTCCTGTTTAACACATATATGAAGCCGCTGGGCGAGATCATCCGTGGTTTTAGGGTGGGATACCATCTGTACGCTGATGACACCCAGTTGTACATATCCACCCCAGACCACCCCAACAATGCCGCCAAGGTGCTGTCCCGGTGTTTGGAGGCCGTACGGATCTGGATGGGTAGTAACAAACTCAAGCTCAACCCGTGCAAAACTGAGTGGCTGTGGTTTCCAGCACCCCGGTTCAGCCAGATTACTCCAACTCTGGCCATTGGGGGCGAAACACTGGCCCCAATGGAGAGGGTGCACAATTTGGGTGTCCTCCTGGACTCCCGGCTGTCTATGGAGGACCATGTGGCAGCCGTGGCCAGGGGGGCGTTTCATCAGGTACGCCTGATGCGCCAATTGCGCCTCTTACTGGACTGGGCTGCCCTTCGCACAGTCACTCAAGCTCTCGTGACATCCCGACTCGACTACTGTAATGCTCTCTACATGGGGCTTCCCTTGAGGTGCACTCAAAAGCTACAGTTAGTCCAGAATGCAGCTGCGCGGGTGATTACGGGAACCTCTAGATGCTCCCATATAACACCGATCCTGCGCAAGCTGCACTGGCTTCCTGTGGCCTTTCGGGTGCGCTTCAAGGTTCTGACGACCATCTTTAAAGCGCTCCATGGCTCGGGGCCTAGTTATATGCGAGACCGCCTCCTGCCCCATACATCCCTTCAGCCGATCCGCTCCCACAGAGAGGGCCTTCTCAGGGTGCCGTCAGCCGGGCAATGCCCTCTGGCGACACCCAGGGGAAGAGCCTTCTCTGTGGCGGGCCCTGCCCTTTGGAACGACCTACCCCCTGAATTGCGTACCATCTCGGACCTCCGCCTCTTCCGCCAGTGTCTAAAGACACATCTTTTTCAGCAAGCCGGCCTAGCCTAACCTCCCATTGGGACTATTTTAGATTTAAATATGGGATTTTAATTTGGATTTTAGCATAGGATTATAATTTAATATGTTTTTAAATTCTGTATTTATTGTTTTGTATGTTTTTTAAATTCCTGTGCGCCGCCCTGGGTCCTTTGTGGAGAAGGGCGGGATATAAATGTGATTAAAATAAAAATAAAATAAAATTGTAATTATCTTTTAACAAATTGGAAACAGATAAAATGCTTCCACAAAAATGAAGATTCTGCTATGAAAATAATGAAAATAGGATCATGCTATTGCATTATCAAAAGTGTGTATACAAAATGCAGAATTTGTGACACACTGGGATGATGCTACTTTTGTCATTCAACCTCTATCACTTCACATCCACATGTTTCTGCAAGAGGGTCTGAGAAAGGTTCCATTGGAGTGTACTCTAATATTGAACTTAGTTGATGTCAACATTCATCCTCCATATCTTTCTGCAAGGAAGATCCTTCACCTACCTGTCCTAAATATCCTAATTGTAAATGCATCAGGAGAACCAGAGCCTGCCAAATATATTCTACTTATAGTCTCTGATCATTATTATGAGGAAGTAAATATTTCATTTTTGAACTCTCTAGTGCTGAACAATGCAGAATTGTTGAATTTCTAATCTGTTTTAACATTAATTATATAAATTGGATTAAAATGTAGCTTTAAATAAAAATGGAAATGCATGCTGAAATAATTCAAGGTTTGCTTTTCACTGTAGTTTAATTTTGGTGATACTCTAGCTCCCTCTGCTGTGTTGATAACTATTTGTCATGACTGTTTCCATCATAAATCAAGAAAGAACACACTTAAACTCATTTGGAAAGTTTAAGGTTACTTTTACTGAAAATGATGAGACTTCAGCGAAAGTCAAGCAAGGAATGAAACATTTAGGTGTGCAACATATGTAACAAAGCATCCCAAAGCATCCCCACCCTTAATCCCAGTGACAACAGCAGATTGTCCAATGTGAAGCCGGCCACAACACCAGGTGCAGTTCCTTCCCAGGATCATCATCAGAATGGAATGCAGGTCGGTAGCTGATAAGAACTGTAGCTGTCTCTCTCCCTCCTGCCCCTTTAGTAGCTTAGCAACCCCAGCCCTCCCCCCGTTTCACAATGTCAGGCTATGCAGGCAAAAGCAGAGGCTGACATCCGCCCCTCCTCCAGAAAATGTGGCATCAGTCCTGGAATAAAACAGAAACATACAAAAACACCAAGAGGGACAGAGACAAACAGACAATACCCACACAAAAATATAACAGTGGTTAAGGCTTGTCAGGATATTTAGCATAAAATTTCTTAAGCACTTTAGGGGCTCGAACGTGGCGTTCATCCACTCATTCGGTATGGGAGGGAGGGAAATCCCTCCAAGACACCAGATATCGAACTTTATTTCTCCACACTCTAGAATCTAAAACGTCTTTCACTTCGTAATGGGGCTCACCAGCAACGAACAACGGTGGTGGGGGTGTAGATTGTGGTGGCCAAAGATAAGATGTGTGTTCAGGCTTCAACAGATGGACATGGAAAATTGGGTAAAGGCGACAATAAGTTTTTGGTAAATCCAGTTTGACTGATACGGAGCTGATGATCTTTTTCTTTTGAAAAAGTTTTATTAAAACAAGTTTTCCCCCTTTTTATTCCCCCCCCCCACATATAATATAAATCATACAAGTAATGTAAACCTCCCCTCCCCCCATCATAGAATAAAATTCTCAATCAAATATTAGATATTATACCCCCTCGCCTCCCGACAAACATAATATAAATTTCTCTTAGTATAATCTATATAAATCTCCCATTAACAGCATCTTCTAATTTAATTAAACAAGTGTAAATCATAGTATAACCATATCCCGTTATTCCCATCTCTATGCTACTTATCCAGATATATTTCCCCCCCCACCACTCTAACCCCCCCCCACCTCCCACTCAATCCCACCCCCCTGACTTCCGCTATACACCACTTTAAAGATTCCAAACATCCCAAATATTATTTACTCTGTTCACCTATCAATCCAAACATTCTTACCTAAAGGCTACATGATATTTCCCAGTCTGGTATTTATTCTGTATATAATTAATCCATTTTGCCCATTCCTGTGTATAATTCTCCTGCTTCTGATCTTTTAAAAAAGCTGAAATTTTTGCCATTTCCGCAAACCCCGCCACTTTCTGAGTCCATTGATCAATTGACGGTAAAAAATCTTTCTTCCAATGTTGAGCAATCAATAACCTAGCTGCTGTGACCATATACAAAAACAATTTTGCTTCCCCTTTAGTAAAATCCTTAGTTATACCCAATAAAAACATTTGCGGAGTAAATTGTATTTTTTTCTTAAAAACATTTTGTACAACCCACCATATTTTTATCCAAAAGGCTTTAACCTTAGTACAGGTTCACCATATGTGAAAAAAGGTAGCATCTAAACACCCACACCTCCAACATTTTGGCTGAGTATTAGGATACATACATGATAATTTCTTAGGATCCAAATACCATCTATAAAACATTTTATAAAAATTCTCCCTTAAATTTTGTGACTGCGTGAATTTAACATTCTGGACCCATATTTTTCCCCACGTATCCAACATAACCGGTTCGTCGAAGTTCTGAGCCCATTTAATCATGCAATCCTTGACCAATTCACTTTCTGAGTCCCTTTCTAGCAATACATTATATATTCTTTTAACATGTTTTGGGCCAGTCTCCTTTATCTGCTTGATCAGCTCCACTTCTTTGTCCATAAAGCCGACCTTACGATCTTCTTTCCATCTCTTCTGTAGCTGTATATAATGTAACCAGTTTAAAGTAATTCCCACATCCAACAGTTGTTCCAAAGTTTTCAACTGCCATTCCACCCCATCAAAAATAAGCACATCTTTATATAAACACCCCCCGAGTGACTTAGTATTTGTAATCCACATGGTGTCTGCAAGATCCAACCAAAGCGGTATTTTATAATCCCAATTAGGCCGGTGCTTCTTCCATATTCTCTTCAAGGCACTTCGGAGAACGTGGTTGTTAAACGCTTTGTCCACCTTATCTTCATAAAACAGATATGCATGCCAACCCAGAACAAGGTCATGACCTTCTATATTTAATAGTTCAGTTTTTGTTTTCCCAAACCAATCTGCCACACACGTCAATGCCGCTGCTTCATAATACAGTCAAAGGTTTGGGAGTCTAAGGCCACCTCTTTCACGAGTATCTTGCATAATCTTCATCTTTACTCTCGGTTTTTTCTCCCTCCAAACAAATTTGTTTAATGTTGCTTGCCAATCTAACAAAATTTTATCTGATTTAAGCACCGGTATCATCTGAAATAGGAAAATAAATCTAGGTAGAATATTCATTTTAATTGCTGAAATCCTTCCAAGCAAAGATAGTTGTAGCTTTTTCCAAACTTGAAGATCCTTCAGTATCTTTTGCCACAACACTTCATAGTTATTTGAAAAAACTTTCGTATTTACTTCTGCAATTTGTATTCCTAAGTATTTGACTTTAGAAACTATTTCGAAACCTGCCAAACTTACAAGTCTCTTTCTCTGAGTCTCTGGCATATTTTTAACCAACATTTTCGTTTTATTTTGATTCAGTTTAAACCCAGACACCATGCCAAACTCTGCAATAATATTTTTCATCTGGATTATTGAGTTCAAAGGATGTGAAAGGGTAACAACCAGATCATCAGCAAATGCCCTAGTTCTATATTCCTTTTGCCTAATAATTATACCACTTAAAAGAGTTTGAGTCCTGAATAGTGTTCAACAAGACTTCCAGAGTTAAAATAAATAACAATGGAGATAATGGGCATCCTTGTCTTGTACCTTTTTGTATCTCAAAAGTTGTAGACAAATTTCCATTGATAATAAGTTGTGCGTTTTGTTGCTGGTAAATTGCTCCAATCGCTTGTCGAAATCGTGGTCCCATATCCATCTTTTCCAACGTCTTGGTTAGAAAATTCCAATTCACTCGATCGAAGGCCTTCTCCGCATCCAAAAAAACCAGCACTGCGGAGATCTGCTTATTCTTATCAAGATAGTCAATTAAATCTATAAGTTGCCTTACATTCTCCTTCATATGTCTACCTTCAATAAATCCTGCTTGGTCATAGTGAATAACCTCTTGGATAACTGGCATCAATCTGTTGGCTAATACTTTAGCATATATTTTATAATCTGTATTTAGAAGAGATATTGGTCTGTAATCCTCTGGTTTCTTAGGGCCGTCTTTGTCTTTGGGTATCAGTGATATAAAAGCCGCTTTCCATGAAGGAGGTATTTTACCTCCTTGCTGTATATTAGAAAATAGTTCTGTAAGATATTGAATCATTTCCAATTGTAAAGTTTTATAGTAGATTGCAGTCAAACCATCAGTCCCTGGAGCCTTGGCTAATTTAAGTTGGTTTATAGCTAGAGCAATCTCGTCTGCAGTTATCAAGCATTCCAAATTTGCCTTTTGAAGCACGGATATTTTGGTAACTCTTTTTCCTTCCAGAAAGTCATCTATTAAGTTATTCTGTATATTATCCTGTAAATATAACTTGGTGTAATAATCCACAAATGATTTTTTAATCAAATCCTGTTGATGTACCATTTTCCCTCCATATTCAATTCTATCAATAATTCTATTATTCGTATTCTTTCTCAAGGTGTAGGCCAGCCACCTACCAGGTTTATTAGCATTAGCAAAGGTGTTATGTTTGGCAAATTGTAAGTTAGTTGCTGTTTGTTCTGATATAAGCATTTGAAATTGATCTTTCAACAGCTTTATCGCCATCTGCAGTGTCACATCTGTTGGAGTTGCTATAAGTAACTGCTCCTTTTTTTTAATTTCATTTTCCAATTCCATTCTCTTTTTCTGTCTACTTTGTTTATGTTTAAAATTCATATGTATCAGGATCCCACGCATATAAGCTTTACTTGCATCCCATACTATTTCAATAGGAGTACCTTTATTCGTATTAAAACTAAAAAATTCCTTCATGTGTTTTTTAAGTTCATCAACATTTTTTTCATATCTAAATAAGTTTTCATTTACTCTCCATGATCTTCTTGACCTCTTCCCTAGTTCAATCTCTAACCACACCGGGCTGTGATCAGTTAATGTCCTGGGGAATATCTTAGTTTTCTTAGCTTTAGGAAGTAAGTCCGGTGTTAACAAGTAAAAATCAATCTTTGAAAAAGATTTATGCCTATCTGAATAAAAAGAAAAGTCCATCTCGCCTGGATGTTGTATCCTCCAAACGTCTTTTAGTTCCAAATCATCTTTTAAATCAAAAAAAACCTGTGGTAATTTGGTGGTAACTTTGGTCGTTGTTCTCTTGTCTATCCTTGGAGAGATCACTCCATTCCAATCTCCCATAATTAAAATACTCTTAAAATTCCAATCCAAGATTTTTAAATGAAGCATCCTATAAAAGCTTTCTTGTTGTTGATTAGGTGCATATATTCCTACCACCAAAATAGAACCAAAATCTGTATCAAGTTCAATTGCTATATATCTACCACTATCATCCGCCTCTATAATTTTAGCTGAGAATCTTTTATTTATATATATCACCACTCCATTTTTCTTTACCAAACTAGAGGCTGCATAAAATGTTCCCAATCTTGGATTCATTAAATACTTCTGATCTTGCAGCCTAATATGAGTTTCTTGAAGGCAGACCAGATCATTATTAAATTGCTTCAAATAGTAAAATATTTTTTCCTTTTTTGTGGAGAATTCAATCCATTCACATTCCAGGATAATAATTTAAACATCTTTTGGCCTAGTCTGAAACATTGAGAGCATTTGCTGAAGGTCTCTCTCCACCAGAATAGTCTTTGGCTCTGCTCCTCCCACAGCTTCAGTTTCCTTCTTGCTTTTACCTTTGTTCCTCTTGGTACCTTGTTGTTGGGGCTGCCCCTGCTTCTGAGACTCCTGCATTTGTCTAGTCGTAGATCTAGTAACACGTTGTTCCACTGGCTCAAGTAGTGGCATTTCAGTAAATGTCTTGGACGGTTCCTCCAAGGAGGAACTTAGAAGAAATCGAGAAGGATCCACTTGAAATCCGCCTGCAGCACCTTGGGCTTCCCTCTCTTTTTGTGTCTGCTTTATCTGTTCTTCTGTCTCTTTCTCAAACAGCCTCTGCTCTAAAACGTCCAGATCTGCTGGTGTTGGTGTAGATGTACGTGGGGGCGTTGTATTTGCCTTCAGTATTCCTTGATAAAAATCTCTTGCCTTGTCTATAGTATTCAGACGATACCTCACCCCCTCATATCTGAATATAACACCCATTGGGGCATCCCACCTAAACTGTATCTCTCTTTTCTTCAGCTCCACTACCAAAAATCCAAAATCCCTTCTAAGCTTTAGCATCGCCGGTGGTAGCTCCTTAAAAACACTGATCAGATGTCCATCTACATGAATAGAGGAGTAATAAGACTTCTGCACAATATCGTTTCTAAAATTTCTCTCAGTAAAATATATCACAACATCTCTCGGTAATTGCCTTTGTAATGCTATACGTGAATTTACTCTGTAAGTTTTATCAATTTTAGGAAAAATTTCACCAGGATCCACTTTTAATAATATAGCCAAAACATCAGCACAAGCTTTTCTTAAATCTTCTCTAGGATTTTCTCTAAGGCCTCTCAGCCTGATGGCATGCTCCATTGACCTAAGTTGTAGCATAATAACCTCATTGTCTATCTTGCGCATGTTTCTCTCCATTTCCACAAATTTCAAATCCCTTTCCTTTGCTTTGACTTCCACATCTAAGGCCAATCGTTGAATTTTAGTATCAACCTTAATTATAACTTCAGACAGGCTCTTGGCCATTGCTTGCATATTTTTATCCAACTGATCATGTTTATCCTGGACCATTCTTTTGACTTCTTTACTTTCATTAGCTATAAAATTCATCAATTCTTTAAAATCCTGGGGAGTTACTGCACCAGCCTGTTCCATTGCCATGTTTTAAACTTCCCAAGGAAAATACTCTTCAGGGTGTCCAAATAAGTCAATAAATCAAATAGTGCGTTTAGCTTTATGACTTGCTCCCCCTTTCCGCCTCCAGGTGTCCACTGTCAGCCAAGGGTTAAGCAGAGACTAAAATCCACAAATCAGTAAATAGATCAAGTTATATAGTAGCTAACTTGAAAATTGTTTCAGCCGTTTCAGCCTTTCCACCTTAATTGTCAATCAGGATTGGACACAAGCCAGGATACACAAGGCAACTAACTTTCGTTTCATTTCATCTGATAAGGTAGAATACTTTATAACAAGCTGGAATACACAGATCAGTTAATTTACATTTCCTTTTCGCTGAGACTTGAGCTATCAGCCAGGTTTGAGTACAAACTAGAATACACAAAGCAGTTAACTTTCGGTCGCCATATTGGTTCCTTTGTTCTAAAAGCTATGTCTTAAATCTGCTGTTCACAGACTTTAATTACTTGTGTTTAAGATGATTAGCCAAGAAATTTCCTTTGAAGTATGAAGTTTCGTTTGGAATGTAGATAAATGTAGATAAAAAGTTGAGAACAGTTGCTTTGCTCCGCTAGTTAGCCAATTAGCGAAGTCTCCTGACTCGTCCGGAGCAGATAGCAGCCTGAAAGGGGGGGGTCCCACCTTGCTCGCTCCTCAGAGGTAAACAAACCTTCTGAGGGCTACGCAAGTGAGTTCTACCCAGGCAGCATAAACTCTCTCACAAGTTCATTAAGAACTTGGAGTTTCCAAGGCATTTTGATGATATAAAAAACGCCTCAACAGGCGAGTGGGATGGCAGGCTTGAAAAAAGCCTGCCAACAGCAACTGCAGCTCAGCCGGAAGTGGAGCTGATGATCTTAACAATGGGGAAAGGTCCAACATATTTCGGGCCCAGTTTCCTACATTTCTGGGGGCTCTCCAGCAATCTGATAGAGAGGTAAACACGGTCACCAACTTTATAATCTGGAGGGGCGATTCGTTTCTTATCAGCATACAATTTATGAGATTGGTGAGCATCATCCAGCGTTTTCTGCGCCACCGACCAAAATGATGACATCTTATTACTCCAATCCAAGAGAGAGGGAATGGTAGGAGACTCGTGAGGCAATTCAGGAATAGGCACAAAGTCTTGACCATAGATCAATTTGAATGGAGTCATACCGGTGCTGCTATGAACGAAATTGTTATAAGCCACCTCAGCATGGGTTAACAGGTTGGCCCAATTGTCTTGTTGGTAATTAATGAAACACCACAAATATTGTTCCAAAATGGAATTAGCCCTCTCACACGCTCCGTTCATCTGCGGGTGGTAGGAGGAGCTTAATCCTTGGGAGGAGCCAATCATCTTCAAGAATTCCTTCCAAAACCGAGAAGTGAACTGAACTCCTCTATCAGAAATAATATGTCGAGGAACTCCGTGTAGGCGATAAATGTGATTCAGGAAAAGTTTAGCTAGCGCTTTAGCCGATGGGATTCCAGAACACGGGACAAAATGAACCTGCTTCGAAAATAGATCAGTAACCACCCATATGACAGTGAAACCACGGTTAGTAGGGAGATCTACAATGAAGTCCATAGATATCTCCTTCCAAGGAGACTCCGGGCGCGCTACAGACTGGAGGAGACCTTGAGGTTTGCCAGGGGGGTATTTACAAGCAGCACAAACTGGGCAACTAGCAATGTAAGACTCCACATCTTTTTTCATACAAGGCCACCAGAAATGATGCTTAAGTAAATGTAGGGTCTTCACGAAACCAAAATGACCAGCGAGACGAGAATCGTGCGCCCTCTGGAGTATCAAGGTACGGAGTTCAGCCGGGATGTAAAGTTTAGAACCCATCCAGGGCAAGTCATCCCGCAAAGTACAGTCTCCACAATGTGCAGCAAACCAGTCGTCAGCCTGAAGTTCTTCTTTAATTTTAGAGATCAATTTGGGAGGGGTCTCGGTCTGCAGAGTAGAATGGCTGCGAGTGGTTACCGGAGCAGCTAAGTCACACCCCGGGATGGCAGGCTGGATTACTGTAAGCTTAGAGGAATTGTATTGAGGGAGGCGTGATAGTGCATCCGCCATAAAGTTTTTTCCTCCAGGAATATATTTCAAGGAAAAATTAAACCGACTGAAATATTGAGACCAACGGACTTGTTTAGGAGAAAGTTTGTGAGGAGTTCGGAGAGATTCCAAAGTTTTATGATCAGTCCATACCTCAAAGGGGTGGGATGCTCCTTCCAAGAAATGTCGCCAAGTCATGAGGGCCCACCACACTGCAAAAGCCTCTTTTTCCCAAATAGCTCTTCTTTTTTCCGTATCCGAGAGTGTACGAGAGATATAAGCGCAAGGTTGTAAGTTTTTTGAAGGCTGCTTGGCATTCCATAGACCAGTTGAGGAGTTTATTAGGTTGTGGTTTATCATCACCCTTTGTTTTAAGCAAGTTCGTAATTGGTAGAGCAATACTGGCAAAAGAGGGGATAAATTGGCGGTAAAAGTTTGCAAACCCCAAGAAACTTTGCAGTTGTTTACGGGTGCGAGGCGGGGCCCACTCAGTTACAGCCTTCACTTTAGCAGGATCCATCTCAATACCTCCTGATGAAATGCGGTATCCGAGATAATCGATCTTGCTTTGATGAAATTCACACTTTGAAAGTTTAGCATATAGTTCTGCCGCCCTCAGTTTGTGTAAAACAGAGCGGACAAGCTTTACATGTTCTTCACGTGTTTCCGTGTAAATAAGGATATCATCCAGATATACGATAACGCCTTTGTACAGGTGCTGATGTAAGACTTTGTTTATCAGTTGCATGAAAACCGCTGGTGCACCTTGTAGACCAAATGGTAGAACTTTAAACTGGAAACAACCTAACGGGCAATTAAAAGCTGTTTTCCATTCATCACCTTCTTTAATCCTAATCCTATAGTAAGCTTCTCTGAGATCCAGTTTTGTAAAAAAATTTCCTCTGGCTAGATTTGCAAGCATATCCTTCATAAGGGGGAGGGGGTAGACATTCTCAGTGCAGATCGTGTTGAGATTCCTGTAGTCTACCACTAGGCGGAGTTGGCCGTCTTTCTTCTCACGGAACATAACAGGGGCCGCCACCCGAGGTCTAGCAGGTTCAATAAACCCCCTTGCTAAGTTTTTGTCAATAAACTTGCGCAATTCCACCATTTCTCCTGGTGTCATGGAGTAAATGCGTGGTTTAGGTAGTTGTACTCCAGGGAGGAAATCAATGGTACAGTCTGTGGAGCGATGGGGTGGCAGTTTATCAGAAGATTTCTCGCTAAAAACTTCCTTTAAATCCCAATATTCTCTAGGTATCTCTACCTGGTCCGTTGTTATGGTTTCACCGTGGTCAATGGGTGTTGGGGTGGGGTCCATAGTTGTAGGTGGTGGTGGGGAAATTAGGGGAAGACGTATCCACCCTTCTTTCCAATCTATGATTGGGTTCCACTTTCTCAGCCATGTTAATCCCAAAATAATTGGGTTATCTGCAATAGGGGCAACAATGAAATGAAGGGTTTCTCTATGGTGATCGCCAATCGTCACCTCAATAGGTTCTGTAACAAATTGTGCTGGACCACCTCCCGCGACCGAACCATCCATTTGACAAAATGCGATAGGGACTTTCAAAGTCTTAAGGCGAATTCCCAGTGTTTGTACTAGGTCTTGGCTTATAAGGCAGCGTGAATACCCAGAATCCAAAAGGGCTAATGATTCTGAGAAATGGCTACTAGAGGGAGTTTTCAGTTTAAGGGGAATAGTCACGGGGCCCGATCGGGAACTCACCCAGTGTTTATCCACCTCCTCGTCTGATTCGGCCTTCTTCTCTCAGTCATTCGGCTCCTCCACTGGTGTGCCATAGGTGGTAGTGAGGTCCAGTGGCTCCATTCCCGACATAGCTGGTCTGGTACGAAGGTCAGGTCTTCTGGTGCTTTTGCCCATTTCATTGGCTGGCTTGGGGCGGGGTCTCGATGTCATTCTGCAAGCATTTGCCCAATGCCCCTCTTTCCCGCATTTAAAACAAGTTGTACTGCGGCGTTTGTTGTGGGGTCCACCCCACCCTTCTCTTATGCTGTCGTGACAGGGGGGGGGGGCTTTAAAACTTCTATCAGTGGAATGGATATTAGTATATCTGAGTAAATCAAGTTCCACATCAGCAACCAAGTTGTACCAATCTTCGAGCGTTCGGGGGTTGTCTCTGTTGATACATCTCTGATATAGATCAGGATACAAGCCCTCAATGAAAATGTCGATAAGAGCTTCCTGACTCCAACCCCTCATGTAAACAGATAATTGCCGAAAACGCTGGGAATACTCTTGGACTGGCTGATCATTCTGGCGTAATGTCCTTAATTCATAGCGGGCTTTTCGTTCTATGTTTGGGTCCTCGAATCGCCTTCTGAGGGCGAACATAAATCTGTTGAAATTTCTCATCAGAGGGGAGTTATCGTTATGTAGGGACACGACCCAATCTGCTGCTTTTTCCCCCAAAGCCAGACAAACAATCTAATCTTAGCTTCATCACTTGATAAATCAGTTGCAGCTTGTGGTCATTCTGGGTGGGGGGGGGCTGCTTCCCTTCTAGGACTTTCCTCCCTCCTTCGGCGTTGGGGGGGTGGGAGGGGCACTGCCCTGGCTGTCTCTAGCCGCTGTGTATTCTCATCTTTCTCAGCCAGGTTTCCTCCCGTTTCTCTTCCTCTCTCCTGGGTAACATCCAGCCCAGAGGGTCGGGGGAGCGTTTTCCCTCTCTCTCCCTGCTGCGTTTCAATTCATCAGCTTTCGAAATTAGCTTCTGGGCCTCTTGCCTTAGAAGAAATTCCTCATCTGCCACCTCCCAGAGGGGGGGGGAGAGGGCCCTTCTGCGTCTAGTAGTTACTCCCAAGGGGTTTCTTCAAACATTCCTTTCCTGCCCACTCCCTCTGACCATCGGTGACGAACTGATTTATCTTCTGGTTCACCTCCCAGGCTAAGATCCTTTAAAAGTTCATCGACTGACCTGGTCTCTTTAGCTTTGGGTTCCTGGACATCCGGACTGGAAACAGAGGCTGCCGTGGCCAGTAAATCTTCTTTCCCCGCGTCTGACATTCTGAAGATTTTATTTTCTCACTCGCTGCTGAAGCGGTTAGCTCAGAGACGAGTTAATTGGATTCCTTGCTTTTTGTCACGATTGTTTCCATCATAAATCAAGAAAGAACACACTTAAACTCATTTGGAAAGTTTAAGGTTACTTTTACTGAAAATGATGAGACTTCAGCGAAAGTCAAGCAAGGAATGAAACATTTAGGCGTGCAACATACATAACAAAGCATAACCCCACCCTTAATCCCAGTGACCCCAGCAGATTGTCCAATGCGAAGCTGGCCACAACACCAGGTGCAGTTCCTTCCCAGGGTCATCATCAGAATGGAATGCAGGCCGGTAGCTGATAAGAACTGTAGCCGTCTCTCTCCCTCCTGCCCCTTTAGTAGCTTAGCAACCCCAGCCCTCCCCCCGTTTCACAATGTCAGGCTATGCAGGCAAAAGCAGAGGCTGACACTATCCCCAAATGCAAGGGTAAGGATTACCAATCTGATTTTCCCAGTCCCGTTCCCCCCCCTTCAGTAAAATCATTAGCAAATAGCACATATTCATAGAGAAAAAAGTGGTTTCTAAAAATTATAAATAGTTCAGAAACTGTTTATTATCTCCCTGTATTTTAAGATTAAAGTACATGCTGACTGCTCATCATTTCTGCAACTATATAAACAAAATCATTCTTTTAAGTTTTTGCACCTTTCACAGATGATCATTGGTGGCAGCATATATTCTCAAAAAGGTTAAGCAGTGTCATCTTAATGTTGGAATGAGAGACCACCAACACCCCTCCCCTGATCTATAAAATAATAATAATAATAATAATAATAATAATAATAATAATAATAATAATAATAATAATAATAATCTTTGTCATTTTACTAAAATTACAATGAAATTGGTTAGATTGGGAATCTGAACGAAGTATTATGGAAGACTATGTCAGACCAATTCCATAGTATTACCCAGAAACTAGGTGGATATTTCAATATAGTGTAGATATTTTCTGACAAGTAGATTGCTGATTTGATAAACCAATACTCAGGAGCAGCTTTTGAACACATGCTAAGTCAACCTCAACTTGTCATTATGCAGACACCTTAGATGCGTTTTTTTGGGGGGGGGATAGCATCCCCAACTGTCTCCTGCACCTCCTGACACATTTTTCCATTGTATTACTCTTTATGTTCTTTCCCAGAGCTAGCCTCCTATGGTCAGATATGATTAGGAACTTACCCTGTTCCCCAGACATAACATTCATCTCTTAAAGCCAGTCAATTTTTGGAATAGAGACACTTTTTTTTTTACTTCAAGCAATGTTTTAGGGCATTTTGACAATGTTGGTTGCAAATAAAGGAAAGCTGATATATATGTAGGCATGAGACTAGAGAGGTATAGACTTATTTAAGTATTTTGGAAACTTTTGTGTATAGGAATATTTCTCTTGCAAACCACAGTAGCTAAAATGCCTCAAATTACAAGGACCAAAATACCTAGGGGAGAAAATCAGGTTTGTTTTAAGGCTGCATTTAAAATCATAAAGCTTTGCGACATGTTGCAACAAGGTTTATGTGTGTGACTTTTTGATGCCTCCTGAAAATGCTGCCACACTGGAAAGTGTTAAACAGGAAACTGGAAAATAACTCAAGTCCGTACCATGATGTGTTCTTTGGACTGGCACCAAAAATAGTTTGGTCCCAGTCCTTCTGGAAGGGCTTAAAGAGATGGCTGAGCCTGTCAACTCTGAAGCAAACCTGGATGAAGACATCTTGTGCTGCCTCATAGTTGCCACAAAGCCAGAAAGGGGGAAGCAGGAGAAGTAGATGGCCAGGCTCCAGTCAAAACAAAATGCTTTCTTGTAGGAACTAAGATCATCAAAACAGGTGGTAGTTGAAAGTGGAGAAGAGTCTTCCTTCCATCTTCATTGGACAAGGTGACCAGTGATACCTGGGAGGGGGAGTTTGATCCTTTTAATTAGTTGAAAACTGCGGAAATTGTCAGAGTTGGTTTTCACAGGCTGTGCTGATATGATGTATCCAATAAATATATCCTTTGAGGAATCTACCTGCCTTGGAGTTATGTGTTCAATGGGTGCGTTACTCAGAACATTGACAGAACCACTGCATTTAGCAGTTTAGTTGGAGGGAGCCTCTTCAATAGCTATCGTATTTTTCGGAGTGCACCTTTGTTTTGGGGGAGGAAAATAGGGGGGGAAAATCTACCCACCAGGAATTCATTTTTATTCCCATAGCACCAGAAAAGCAATCAAACACTATAGTATAATAAAATGACACTTTTTGCCACTTTTTTCTTTCCCTAGCAAAGGGGGGGGGGGAATCTTAACTAGATATGGGCATTCAGCCAAAAGCATTTAAAAGCTTGTAAGTGTAACAAAGCTGAATCAACAAACCAACCCAACGCTTGCCTGAAGGAAACCATTGATTAAACTCAGATAGCCATAGGAAAAATCCCAGTCTTGCCCTCAAAGGGATGATCCCCAAAACAATAGAATAGAAATCATGTAGCCACAGGAGCTCTCTGCCTTGCCCTTGAGAGGATTATCTCCCAAAAATAGAAACCGGACAAAAGAAGTACCTCTTAAGGCAGTCTTCAAATCTTTCCTCCTTGGCTTCTCCCAGCTGGAAGGAAAAATATTCAAGCTTTTTTTCAGTCCTAATGAGGTGCTCTTAGCACCTAAATTTCCACCCTTTTTTAGGGGGGAAGAAGGTGCGTTTTATACTCCCAAAAATACGGTATACTAAACTGGTTGTATTGATTGTATTTATATCCTGATCATGATTATGTTTTTGTGCTTGAGGTTTTTAACAGTGTTTTGGTATAGTTGTATGTTAGCTATTTTTACTTTTTAAATTCTTCTTCCTGTTTTTTTTAATTTTTGGGAGCCACTGTACTATTCCATTTCAAAGAAAGGTGTCGTTGGCTTACCTGAACGATCTTCTCTGTGAGCTGCGAGGAGAGGCCAACAATGGGTTAATCCTGCCTTTCTGCCCTTCTGGACTGGATTGATTTTCTTTGAAGCCACGCCTCCTCCCGTGTGCTTGCCAGAATTTCAATTTAGGCGTGGACTAGTAGTCGTCTGGTTGGTTCCTTTATCGTCGTAGGCTTTAATGCAAATACTTCTGTCAACTATAAATACAGTAACACAAACGTTTAACAACACACAACTTGAGGAATCTACGAGCTAGGGCGGGGTTGGCCTCTCCTCGCAGCTCACAGAGAAGATCGTTCAGGTAAGCCAACGACACTTCTCCTGTGAGCTGCTTGGAGAGTCCAACAATGGGAAAATGCCCAAGCTAAATATTCCCAGGGCGGGAAAAACTGTCTCTAGTAGATTCCGTAGACAAATGCACCTGTTGCAACACTCTGCGCCCAAAGGCCGCCTCTGAAGATGCAAACTTGTCCAATCTGTAGTTACGTACAAACTGGGACGGGGAGGCCCAAGTGGCCGCCCTGCAGATCTCGTCAAGTGATGCCTGGGTTGCCCAGGCCGCCGAGGTTGCCGCGCTTCTGGTCGAGTGAGCTGTGATGCGGCGAGGTACCCTCTGGCGTTGAAGTTCATAAGCTGAGGCGATGCAGCTACGTAACCATCTGCCGATGGTGGCTGGTGAGGCCTTCTGGCCCATGTTGCGGGGCTGGAAGGTGACGAATAGGGCCTCAGACCGCCGATAGGATGCGGTGCGTGTTACGTAGTACTTAAGTGCACGCCTGGCGTCGAGCTTGTGCCATCGCCGCTCTCTGGGATGTACCGGTCTTGGGCAAAAATTCGGTAGGACGATCTCCTGGGTCCGGTGGAAGGTTGAGTTGACCTTGGGGATGAATGTGGGATCGAGCCGTAAGGTCACCCTGTCCTCATGGATGATGCAGAGGTCGTCTCTGACGGACAAGGCTGCCAGTTCTGAAATTCGGCGTGCCGAGGTGATGGCCACTAGGAAGGCCGTCTTCACGGTAAGACGCTGTAGGTCGCAAGTGCGTAGGGGCTCGAACGGCAGGTCAATCAGTGCCCTTAGCACCACGTGTAGGTCCCACGTGGGGTACCTGTGAACTACCGGTGGTCGGATGTTGGTAGCTCCTCTTAGGAAACCCCTGACCCCTGGGTGTCTAGCCAGGGATGAGTAGGAGTCGAAGGCTAGCACGGTTGAGAGTGCGGCCGTCTGGCGCCTGAGCGTGTTGGCAGCCAGCCCCTGCTCCAGACCTCGCTGAAGAAAATCCAGCACATCAGGGATGGAGGCTGAGATGGGTTCGACTCCCCTGGAGCTGCACCAAGCTACGAAGGTCTTCCAGGTGGCGTCGTATATCCTGGTAGTCGAGCCTCGTCGCGAGGCCTGGATGGTCCGGATGACCCCTTCGGAAAACTGTGCTCTTTCTAGCAGTTGCCTTTCACATGCCAGGCGGTCAGTTGCAACCAGTGTGGCTCCGGATGCTCGATGGAGCCCTGCACGAGTGACACCTCCCCCTGCGGAATCCTCCACGGCTTGACTACGGAGAGGCTCACTAGGTCCGCGAACCAGGCTCTCCTGGGCCAGTAAGGGGCTATCACTATGACTTCTGCCTGTTCCTTGAGTATCTTCCGGACCAGGCCCGGCAGGAGCGGAAGTGGAGGGAAGGCATACAGGAGGCCCGCGGGCCAGTGGCACCTGAGGGCGTTGACTCCCTCCGCCCCCTGGCACTGGTACCTGGTGAAATACCTTGGAACTTGAGCGTTTGTTGCTGACGCGAACAGGTCGACTGCTGGTCGACCGAACCTCTGCGTGATGCTGGAGAAGAGGTTCGGGTGTAGTTGCCACTCTGAGTTGTCGATGGTGGCCCTGCTCAGCCAGTCCGCCTGGATGTTGCTCTCGCCCGAGATGTGTTCGGCTCTGATCGAGGCCAGGTGTCTCTCCGCCCACAGGCCCAGCCGTTCTGCTTCCTCCATCAGTGACTTGGACCGGGTGCCCCCCTGTCGGTTGATGTGGGCCTTGGTGGACACATTGTCCGTGAGTAGTAGCACGTGACAGTTCTTGATCCTCGGGCGGAAGTGGAGAAGTGCTAGGCGCGCAGCTCTGAGCTCCAGCCAGTTGATGCTGTGTTTGAGTTCCTCGGGTGACCATTTCCCTTGCGCCACCTGCTGGTCCAGGTGGGCACCCCAGCCGTAGAGACTGGCGTCTGTGGTGATGACGGTCCGTTCTGGCTCTCGAAAGAGGCATCCCTTGGCCAGGGACCTCGTTGTCCACCACCCTAGAGACGCTCTGACCTTGTCTGGGACTGGTACGTGTCTGGGTGAGTCACTCTCCTTGGCTCGCTGGTGTGGTAGGAGGCACCACTGCAGATGTCTCGAGTGGAGGCGCGCCCAAGGCACAATGGAGAGGCATGATATCATCTTCCTGAGGAGCTGTGACAGGAGCACGATGGGGGCGGTTCCTGATGATCCTACCTTCAGCGCCAGTGGGATCAGGCTGTTCGCCCGCTCTGGAGACAGATAGACCCAGCCGGAGATGGTGTCTATGACCGCTCCCAGATGTGCCAGACTGGTGGTAGGGCTCAGGTGGCTCTTCTTCAGGTTGATGGAGAACCCGTGATGTTCGAGGGTCCTCATGGTCAGCCGGAGATCCCTGAGCGCCTGCCGGTGGCTGGACGACTGGATCACGATGTCGTCTAGGTACGCCTGTAATCTGACTGGCCGCGCCCTGAGGGACGCCAGGACCGCGGCAAGGACCTTCGTGAAGGTCCTCGGAGCGGACGACAGGCCGAAGGGGAGAGCCTTGTACTGGTAATGCTGGCCCGCATAATAGAACCTGAGGAATCTGTGGTGCGCCTCCCGGACTGGAATGTGTAGATAGGCCTCCTGAAGGTCTATCGAGGTCAGCAGGTCTCCTGTCCGGATGCAGCTCAGGATGGACTGGAGAGACTGCATTTTGAAGCGCCTGTACGCCAGGTGCTTGTTTAACTGTTTTAGGTCTAGGATCCCCCTCCATCCTCCCGAGTTCTTGGGGACCAGGAACAGGATGGAGTAGAAGCCTGACCCTGCCTGCTCTGCCGGAACCGGCTCTATGGCATTTATCTCCTTCAGGTGCGCCACCTGTTCCATCAGAGACCTCTTGAGGGGAGAGGATGGGGTGGGGCAGCGGATGAATCGCCTGGGAGGCATGGAGAGGAATTCCAGCGTGAGCCCTAACCTGATGGTCTGTAGGACCCACTGATCCGACGTGGTTTGCTCCCAGGCCGCCTGAAACAGCTGCAGGCGGCCCCCTATGGGAGCGTCCGTCGGGGAGTCACTTGAACTTTCGGAAGGGACGGGAACCGGATCCTCCTCTGAAGGGGCGTCTGGAGAAGGATTGCTGTCTGCCTCTGTCCCTGAAGGAGTGGCGGTCCTGCCCCCTATCTGGTCCCTGGTTAAAGGGCCGATGGAACTGCCCTGAACTGGTGGAAGGTTCTGTGTTCCGAAAGGGCTGCTTTCGAAAGGAACCCGACCTCTTGTGGTCCGACTTCTTGTAGACCGAAGGCATGACCTTCTTTTTGTCCCTGTTTTCCACCAACACCGGGTCAAGGACCTCACCAAACAGTTTCCCCCCTTTATAGGGGGCGGAAGCGATCTTCCACTTTGAGCGCATGTCCGCGTTCCAGTGGCGGAGCCAAAGCAGCCTCCTGGAGGTTACATTGGAGGCCAGGGCTCTAGAGGCGAACTTTGCAGAGCTCAGGGTGGCGTCGGCGGTGTAAGAGACACCTGCCATTATCTTTCTCAGCTCCTGCCTAGCTCTAGCATCCCCTGCTGGAACCTTCGCTAACAGCTTTCGGAGCCACTTAAGAGTGGCTCTGGACATGAATGAGGCTGAGGTGGCCGTCTTGATGGCCCAGGCAGCCGCCATGTGGGTCTTGTGACAGGCCCTCTCCGACCTCTTGTCCTCCGCCTTGAGACCTTCCAAGAGGTCAGGGGGTAGCACTGACGTGGATGTGAGTGCCTGCACTGGGGCATCTACCGGGGGTAGCTTGAGTAGGTCCTCCAGGGGAGCGTCAACTGTGTACAGCTGCCTGTCAATGTTACTGTGCGAGGCAGCTGTGCCTGGCTGTGCCCACTGTTTCTGAACTAGGTTAAGAAACATCTTTGGTACGGGGACTACCTCCTGGGTCTCCTCTGGCTCCTCAAATAGTCCCTCATCATCCTCAGACGCCACCTCAGTGGTGGGTGTGGGGGTGGTAACCGTCATGCGGGTGGAAACCTTGGCCTTCGTTAAGATGGTCTTAAAGGAGGAGCAATGGAATAAACCCTTGAAAGCGGGCTTCTCTGGGACAGCCTGCTCATCCCCTGAGAATTCTTGCTCTGGGAGCAGATCATCCTCCACAGTGGAATCCCCGCTGTCCAGCGAGGAATGAGGGGAGGGGGATCTTGGAGCTTCTTGGCTTCCCGATGCTCTGGATCTACTGCGCCCCCTGGGGCGCTTGGTCTTTTGCTTAATGCCATCGGCAATGCCCTGGGCGATAGCCCTGTTAATGATGGCCTGCAATTCTGAGGATATCACAGTCCCTTGGCACTCCTCAGCTCTGGGCCTCTTGGGGGGCCTCTCTGGAACAGGTGGGGGGGTAATCCTTCTGGAGGAGGCTAAGCTGTCTTCCTGAAACAGGTCCTCATCTCCTAGCAAGGAGGGTTCTGGGGACTCATCAGAGGAGAATTCTTCTTCTTCCTCTTCTCTGACTATCTGGGGAATGGATACTGTTGGGATACTGGGATCCACCTGAGCCATCCCCTCTGGATCCTCTATGGGGTCTTCGTTGGCCCTTCGTTGGGCCTTCTCGAATTCCTTTTCAAGGGCTTTTTGCCGCCTGGAGGCAGCCCTGTCTTGGGCCTTGTCCTGCCTCTTCCCCCCTGCCTTGCTCAGGGCTTCAGCTCCGGCCCTGCTGGCCTGTCTCACAAGCCCCCTGCTGGTGGATGGCCCTGGCTGTTCAGAATCTTGGGGAGCTCTCTCCGACATTTTGGGCCCCAGTAACTCACCACTCGAAGATCGCTGGTCAAAAGGGGCTTCAGCCAGGTAATCCTGATCCGCAGGCTTGAGGATGGCAAGGTGGAGCAGCAGATCATCTTGCAAGCAAGACTCAAGGGCTGCCTCCGCAGGAGCAGGTCTGCACTCGAGCTGAGGAAAGTCTGCCGGATCTGGGCCGGACAGAAACCTTTCCCCCGCTTCTCGCCTGGAGCCGGCCAAAAGGATTCTTGTAGAAATTTGGATGAAAAAGCAAAAAGGAGGCTTCCGGTTCCGGCTCCAGCCTGGGGCTCGCTCGCCGCTTTGTTGCCTTTTCTGCCCCCCCACGGGGGCGAGACACTCCGGTTACCGGAGGTCTCCCGTAGGGTCGGCTCGGAGGAGACGTTTCTCCTCACGGCGGTGGGGAGGGCGATCCCCTCCGCGACCTAGGTGAGGAGGAACATGCTGCGGGGGGTTCTCCCTTCGCCAACGGCTGTCGGCGTCATTCACTTCAATGTAGAGGGCTGAGCGGAAGAGATCGGAAGGCTTGCCGATGCTTCAGCTGCGAGGGAGAGTGAGTTTAAAAAGACTTTTTTTCCTTGCTGCCAGCCAGGCTGAACGGACTGGGAGGGGGGTGTTTGTTTTCAAAAAAAAACCCTCGGACTTAAGCGGCACTTAAAAATGGCTTCTCTGGAAGAGAAAGCGGAAATCTTAAATCCGGACTGCCTCTAACAAGGGAAAGTGGTATGCGGCTACTTGCAACATTGTTTCTAGGTCTGGCTGGTTAAAAAAAAATTATTTTTCTACTCTCTCCTCTGGGCTCTGAGATGGGCGGTGGAAAGTGGCTTTTCTTTGTCCCTGCCTGACTATTTTAACTATGGAAAATTCCCAGCGTCTCTTTACAAGTGGGACTCTCTCTGGATATTAATGAAGAATTTTTTTCTTGTTGGATTTGTGATTCCTTTCTGGATTACCTTCGTTATTATAACTATTGAGCTGGAAAATTGTCTCTCTCTTGGTTCCTGAATTTTACAACGTTTCAACCTTGATCTGAACTTTTGGCTCCCGGTTAGTCTCACCAACCCCACCCTGAAAACGCCATTTTGGTGGCACTGACTTTAACAGTTAATCATGGCTCAAGAAACAGCACTGGCAAGTTTAGAACAACGGATGGCTTCTCTTGAAACTGTTATACAAACTTTGGTAAACGAAATTCAGGCCCAGAGGGCTGAAAACATCAATTTCAAGAAGGAGCTATTGGACACAAGGAAGCAAGTGCTGGAAAACACACAGAAGACTGAAGAATTGGAAGGGGGGTTGGTGGGGGTTAAGGGAGAGATTAAAAATGTTACTAAAGAGGTTGGGGAAATAGATGGGCATGTGTCTAGGATTGATATGGAAAGAATGACATATTTTTTGAGATTTCAGAACGTTCTTGAGGAATCTGGTGAATGCTTCCCTGATCTTATGAGCACAATTTTAGCAGACTATTTACAAAAACCTAAAGATGAGATCAGGGGGGACATTGACCTAGCCTATAGAATTAACTCAGCATATGCCAGGATAAATGAAGTGCCTAGAGAGATACATGTGAAATTTGTTAGAAGGTCAACCAGAGAGGAAATCCTGAGGGCGCAGAGAGAGAACCCTTTAATTTACCAACAAAAAACGGTCACTATCTTGAAGCAGATTCCTAGAAAGATTCGAGAAGGAAGGAGGAAATTTTCCTTCTTGTCTAAAATTTTATTTGATCATGGGATTTGGTTCAAGTGGGTGACACTCGAAGGGATGCTGGTGTTCTGGGAAGGAGGAAGAGTGAGGATTAAAACAGTTGCTGAGGCGGAAGCCTTTCTTAAAAAATATTCCTCTGCCCTGGGGGAAGATCCAGGGGGGACGGAGGGGGCCACGGCCCCGCCCGCTCGGGGCCAGGGAGGAGAAAAAGAAGATACAATAGCCAAGAGACTTAGATCGAAAAAATAACTTTGCCTTGATTTTTCTGAACAATTTTGCATAATATCTGTATCTGGATTTTTTGTAAATGTCTGACAGCATGGAATTGAGAATTTAGGTATATGTACTTGCTTTTACCTTGTAGTGTTATGAAAAATGCTTTTTTTTTGTTATCTTTTTATTGTGTATTTTGAGGTCTCGGAAGGGCCGACGACTCTGACGTGAACGCTCTCAAAATTTCTTTGTATCCCTTACCCTACCCTATAGAAAAATGTAAAACCAATAAAACTTTTTCAATATAAAAAAGCAAAAAGGAAAAAAAGATTTTCTTCTTCTTTAAAATGCGGCTCCGCACGCGTTTTAAATGGCGCGCATTGCCGCTTGCCGGTCGGAAAAAAACAGTCCTCCGGAAGAGGACGAGCGGCCCGTCACGCCGCTTCCGCCTCCTCTCTGGTATCAGGCGCCCGCCAATGGCCGATCAGCCTCCAAAATGGCGGGCGCGATTCAAACGGACGGCGCGAAGCCGTCCTGTTTGTCTCAAAGGAAAAAAGAGCCTGCAGCTGCCGCTGCGAAAAGGCTCAGGCCTGGCCGGTCCGGCGATCTGGGACGTCAGCGGCAGGGCTCCTCGCCACTGACCGAGACGTCTCTTGGCTCCCAGGTCAATCCTCACCTGGGGCCAGGTGAATGGACCCACGCGCGCCCGGGCGAACCCAGGTCGCGTCGGGTCTGCAGCAGCTGGTGAGTCGCAGAGCTTCACCAGCTGCTTGCTGTAAAGAAAAAAATTCCTAAATAAAATAAATTAAAATAAAATAAATACTCTACTTGGAGAGTCCAACTAAATGTCCTGAATCTCTTAGGGAGAACCAACAGAACACGTCCTGGGCATTCAGACTGGATTGAAATTCTGGCAAGCACACGGGAGGAGGCGTGGCTTCAAAGAAAATCAATCCAGTCCAGAAGGGCAGAAAGGCAGGATTAACCCATTGTTGGACTCTCCAAGCAGCTCACAGGAGAAGTGCTGCATTTTCAAAAGGCAAACAAGTTTTTGGATTTTTAATGCAAAAATTAATATTTGTCAGGCATATGTATTTGAACACATCTTTAGTACATAATTATTCACTGGAATAAAGAATTATTTTAATATGAGCACACACACATATAGAGCACAGGAATGGATAAAACTTGGTGTGAATCCCAAATCCAGAATGGACCAGAACAATTTATTGAAAGGGAAATGGAGCAATTCCAATTTGTCCACAAACAAAACAAAGAAAAAACTACTCCTCCCCCAAACAATTCAAAGAAAAAAGGATGGAGAAATCACTGAATTTAGTGAGTATATATTCTGACTCTTTTTTTAAATTAAAGGACTATTATTTAAAACCCATTCACCAGTCTTTGGATTTCTCTATTTCTCTGTGGTGTCCTAAATTTCCTGAAATTTTTATCCAATTCAAGTGAAAAATAAAAATATTATTGGAGGGTTCAGATTGGCTACAATTCAGTTTGGGATGTTGCTTCAATTTGGAAAAAGATATCAGAATTTAAAAACAAAAATAATCAGATAAATCTTACATTGATGTTTGAGTGAAACATCAATCAAACTAGGGCAGCAATGAATAAAAATGACTAGTCATGGCACACTCTATTTGGGATGCATTCTGAATGTGCTAGAAAACAAGAACGTTATGATTTGGTTTAAGTGTTTGTTTATATATTGACTTACTACACAGCTCTGAGCTTGATGATGTTCACATTATGTTAAATGACAAAATCACACTGTCCAACCACTTGGAATACAAAGTACATACAATTAAATATGACCTTTATTCAAACAAGGATGAAAAAAATTGCAAAACTAATTAAAAGATACAGACATTTGAAAGCCAAAGTGAACAAAGTTCAGTTCTTTGACAAGCTTTTTTCCCTTTTGTTCCCCTCAATGCAAATAAAAGTTACTGATCTTGCAGTGATATGCTACTTTCATACTTTGTCCTCCCTTGATGCCTATGTTCACAAACATCAATTTTGCTTGTTGAAAAAAAAAAGTAATAAATCAATTGGGCAAATGAAACAGAATAGAAATTAAACAAATTGGATATAGTCTCTCCAGGAACTTCAATTATCCGCTAATGTGGTAGATAGTCTGGATACAAACAGTTTTCATTTATAAATTTTGATAGTAACGGTGACGGTTTTGAAAACCTTTGTATGCATATTTTGCATCCAATTTGCTGTGAGGTACTCTGTCAAATGGCTCATGATCATTGAAACAGGATTCAAAGACTTCATCTACTGCTTTCTCTGCCGTCTCTTTAGTGATATTTCGAACAGCCAACATGGAGCGAACAGCTTTCATCTTTACACAAGTCTGAAACAGGTGATAAAAAAGGCCAAGGTAAACTAAAGCTTTCAATAAACAAACCATTAGATTTATATAATATTAGATGATATAACTATTATCTAAATAAATAAGATAATAATTATAAGTTCTATGGATATCTTTCAATGTATTGCTATCTAACTCAAAAATCTTTCCCCCCACATTAAATGTATCACTTGGAAGATACTATAGTGTACAATTCAACAGTTAATAACAAATAATTAATGAGGATACTTTATCAGCTGTGTCATTTAAAAAAAAAACCATAAGTATTTGTAATTCTTTTGCAGTAATTTTAGACCAATGAATAAATTCAGACTTTCATTATATTTAGGACTTCCATTACTTGAAATACACATATCTAGATTACCTGATTATATGATTTCAAGAATAACAGCAAGTTTCAAAGGAATAGCCAGAAATAATTTAAAATATTTGTTAACTCATAAATGTTTTGGGGCAGTGGTTGGCAAACCGCAGCTCGCGAGCCGCATGCAGCTCTTTGGCCCGTTGAATATGGCACTTCAGTCTCTCTCTGATTCCCTCCCTCCCTCCGTCTCTCTCTCTCTGTGCTTCTCTGTCTGTCTGTCACTGTCTCTGGCCACAAAATACTGCGTGGAAGAGCAGCAAGGCTCTGTGCTGCCGGTGAGGCCATCTGCGGGGGTGGAGTTCCCCTCACGTTCCTCGTCTTTCTGGATGGCATCCGGAGTCATCAGCAGCTGCGCAGAGGCTCGCCGCCCCTCCATGCTGTGGAAAAGATAGGCGCGCACATGCCCCGCGCAATTACAGCCACAGAGACTTTGTAACGGCAGGAACTTGGACTGCAATTGCATGGGGCGTGCGTGTGCCTATCTTTTCCATGGCGTGGAGGAGCGGCAAGTCTCTGCGCGGTTGCTGATGTCTCTGGACACCATCTGGGAAGACGAGGAATGCGAGGGGGACCCCGCCCCCCATGGATGGCCTCGCCGGCAGTGCAGAGCCTCACCACTCCTCCATGCGGTATTTTGTGGACAGAGACAGTGACAGACAGAGAGAGGCACACACACACACACACACAGACGGAGGGAATCAGAGAGAGACTGACAGACAGACAGAAAGAGACAGGGAGGGGGAGGGAGGAGGAGGGAGGGGGAGACAGACACACAGAGTGAGTGAGTGAGAGACAGAGAGACACACACATACACACACACAGAATGACAGAGAGAGGGAGAGGGGAGAGAGACACAGACAGACAGACAAAGACAGAGAGGGAGGGAGGGAATCAGAGAGACTGACAGACACACAGAGAGACAGAGAGAGGGAGGGAGAGACAGAGAGAGGCACAGAGAGAGAGGGAGCGACAGAGGGAGGGAGGGAATCAGAGAGAGACAGAGGGGAGAGAGGGAGAGACAGACAAAGAGAGACAGAGAGGGAATCAGAGAGACTGACACACAGAGAGACAGGGAAAGACAGAGAAAGGGAGGGAGAAACAGACAGACAGAGACAAACACAGAGAGAGACACACACAGGGTGAGTGATTAAGTGAGTGAATGAGAGACAGACAGACAGACACACACACAGAGTGACAGAGATGGGTGGAGGGAGGAGAGAGATACAGAGAGACAGACACACACAGAGAGAAAGAAACAGAAAGAAAAAGAAAGAGAAAGAAATAAAAGAAATAAAAAGAAAGTAGGAGAGAGAAAGAAAACTTATGACCACAATTGAGCCCAAAATTTTGGTTGCTAAGCAAGACCGTTGTTAAGTGAGTTTCACCACATTTCCCACGTTGGCCACGCCCACCTGGTCACATGACCATTGAGCCACTCCCACAAAACAGGCCACACCTTCTTTTGGCTCTCAAAAGAAATTTCAATCGTTGTACTGTTGATATTTGGCTCTGTTGACTAATGAGTTTGGGTCATCCAAGGCCTATATAAAGTAGTCCTGAACTATAGATTATTACCAAACAGCAATAAACAATTATTTTATCCAAGTCCAAATAAACAAGTAATCTTAGGATCTATGGAGATTCTCAGTCAGATCATGGTTGTCCCAAAAGTGCTTTTTCGAGAGGCAAATGGACTTTCTGGTTTTTCTTTGAAGACGTTTCGCTTCTCATCCAAAAAGCTGCTTCAGAGCTGAAGAAACTTCTAGGATGAGAAGCGAAACGTCTTCAAAGAAAAACCAGAAAGTCCAGTTGCCTCTCGAAAAAGCACCTTCGGGACAAGTAATCTTAGTCTTTCTAACCATAAAAATAATGTTCCATAATTTGGAATGTACATATCAACATTGAAAAATATAATCCCAAAATTATAAATTATGAAAGAAATGATCTGGCCAATAAACAGTAGATTTCCCATCCTTAATCCCTCTTCTTTAAAATAAAGGATGCATGAAAAGTATTGCTCTCACTTCCATAATGTTGATTTAAACAGGAATATTTTAATAAATAAAACCTAAAATCATTGAAAGCTATCTTTTAACTGTATTATTGTATTTACATCTCCATATAATCACCATCATTCACTGCTTTATTAAATGCTTCCTAAATGCTGTCACAAAAGTGCTTCACATTTTGTCTTTTCAACCAGCCCTTGATAATCCTTTCCACTTCCTCTACCTTTGCCACTTCAAAAAATAGATAAGCAAAATATGAAAGCATAAGAAGGAACTTCGGATTCAATGAGACAATGCTAGACTTCACATCACATAAGCCACCCCAGACACAATTGTGAAGGTGAATTCACTATTTTATCCCAACTGAGAGGACCTGATGGAAGACCAAAATGTGAAGTTCTTTCATTCTTTAAGAAGCATGTTCATCACTGAGAAATGTATTCAGAGAATGTGATTTTAATGGAAAATACATTCAGGTAACAAAACAACTTATTTTTAGGATTATTCTTCTGTTCCATCTATTTTAACATCCCAATTTCAGTTAAAATTATGGAAATGGAGGCATTATTTTTAATTCCCCCTGTACATGCATACACACACACACAGCATAATGAGTGAGAAAATAATCTGGTCTTATCTTTTTCTTGTCTATTGACACTACATTCCTTCATAATAAATTCTTGAAGTTTGCTAAGTCTCAAATTAGAGAAAAAACTACCTCAAATGAAAAAATCAACCGAAATCTCTTCTTTTACAGATTATTATTAATTTACCTGCTGGTGCTGCTTCAGTCCAAACCTAAATCTCATCATCTCATTCATGAGAGAACAATCTCCACTGAGATTAGATGCCCGAATCTATAAAAGATGCACAAATTGAGTAGAATATTTACAGAAAAGTTAGCATAGTATCCCATTTTAAAGCTTTTGTCCAAATGGCTGCAAAACTGTCCTTCATTTCCAATTTGTTGTGTAATTGCTAAAAAGAGCTTCAACAATCAAATGGTTAAGAATAAGTGAATTCTCTTGGTTGTTCATATAGCCATCCTCCAGGGATGCTATTAAAACATAGTTGATGAAAGACTATCACCTTGATCTCATTTTAGACATATAGAACATGACCTTACTCATTCAACTAGAGCAGTAGTTTTCAGCCTCAGCAACTTGAAGATGTGTGGACTTCAATGCCCAGAATTCCCCAGTTGAGAAATACTGAGCTAGGTAGTAGCTAAGTCTCAAATTACAGAAGAAACTACCTCAGATAAGACATGAACCCTAGCTGAACTTTTCTGATTACAGAAAACTAAAGAACACATGATTTTATTAATTTTTTATTTTATTAATTATTCATGATTTTATTAATACTTGGTTGGGATAAACCAGGAAAACTCCAAGTCTGTATGCTAGGCAAAAAGTGTTTTTAAGAAGCACCCCATAACTGCACCAAACTATTCCTATACTACTGCCAATAAACTGGATGAACATAGCCTTGGAGACGATAGGAGTTGATATTCTGATTCAGCAATGACTTTACTTTCTCCAACCTCTAAGTAATACTACGCAAACTAGCTTAAATAGTACCTCTTAAGATTTGGTGGACATCTATCAGTCAGTAAACTCTGATTATCTCAGTAGGTGGCAGTATCTAATCTATTGTTTCTGAGTTTTGAAGCGACGCAAGTAGGCTCTGCTTAGTTCTTGAATGAGACAACACGAGTACCAAAATTATATTAGAAAGAAAAGTTTTTAAAAATATGAGGAGACAATTGCAAATTATGACAGTACTGGATACATCCATGAAGTCATAAGGTAGCAGGTTCAACCCAAAGGAGATATCAGTGGGAAAAGTTAATATAACTGCCATAGATCAGGATTATTTTCCTTGTTTTTACAAACTGTAAAGCTCTTTCTAAATTGCGTGAGGCAGGATGCTTATTCTCTGGATCCAAGAAAAAAAAGGGGAAAGAACTATTGTTCTTCACCTTAAAGATAAATCAGCTGGTTAAGATGTTTTCAATTGTTTGCAAATATTTATTGTTATACTAATTTAAATAACTGAGTGGAGATATTATTGATTTTTTGTGTGTGTTTGCTTTTAAAAGCTTGTTTGCAGTGAGAGTTAAGAGGAATACACTGCTGTGGTCAAACAAATGCTTAAATCATTGTTTGAAAGATGCAAAACATGCTGCAGTTTCACAAGCTATTTCCCCTGTGACATTTCTAGGCTGCTCTAGATCAGGGGTCTCCAACCTTTGCAACTTTAAGTCTGAAGGACTTCAGCTCCCAGACTTCTCCAGCCAGCAAAGCTGAAGTCCTTCAGACTTAAAGTTGCAAAGGTTGGAGACCCCTGCTCTAGATGACAGATGAAGGAGGGAATAGACAAGTGCTATATCAACTGAAGATAAGAACACACTACTCATTTAAAAACTATTCACATTACTGTATTCCTCTCTTAACCCTCTCTATCTCACCCTCTTTACAAAGCCCTGGTTCTACTCACATGTATATAGACTAAAAATTTGCTGCAAACAGTCCCAAAAAATGGTGCATAACATAATAATTTTGTCTTAGTACTTCTAAAATTTCTATATATGTTAAAATAAATCAAATGTTGGGGTTTATTTTTGATTGATTGATTCATTCTATTTGTACCAACAGGATGAATGAAGAAAATCTGTTTCAGAAATTGTCCAGTATATTTTACTTTTAATATGTAAAAAGCAAACAAACCAAACAAATAAACAAGTCCTTCACAATGTAATTGATAAATTGCTACATTAGAACTGTGAAATCACAGAACCCATATCGGAACCTTATATTCCAAACACTGTGGAAAACTTCAGTATTGTGATTTTAAGAATTTATCACTTATTGCTTATACTGAAAACAATGTTTTAGGAATGGAACTGGCTTAAACCTGTAGGGTAGAAGGTCAGCAGCTTGCAACCTTCTTTTCCAGAGGTTTCCTGGGTATTTAGACCTGGCCCTCTTATCTCCTGCTTTAGAGTAGCAGCTTGGTAGTTCTACTGCTATTATCTAATTTCCAGGGTGTGCTTCCCTTAGTATCCTCTTCCTGAATCCCAGCATACAAGAGACATAAGGTCCTCACAAGATCCACGTACTATTTTTCTGGCAATAATCAAAAGGAACCAAAAATAAAAAATAAAATAATGTTTGAATAACATTACAATCTACACGTTACATTACAAAGTAATGTTCTTGTTAAATTCACTTTCTCCAGACTAGAGGGAGGGACTGGAAAATCTCCATGGGTTTAGTGGGTATACACTGAGATACCTACAGTTAGTGAATGTTTACATCTCTCTAAAAACAGACTGATATTCACAACAGGAATTAAGCAAAGAAATATAAAGAAATATAAAATATGATAGTAGGATCACTTAATTCTTCATTTAGAAATATGTTTCACTTAAACCATCAGGATTTACTTTCTGAGTAAATATGCATAAGACTTTACTATAAGTGAAACTGTGTTCATACGATGTTTATGCTATGTGTGTTTCTGATATCCTTATTAAAATATATTTATAAAATTAAGTTTTTCAACTTACCTCTGAACAGGCTAAGTGCTTTATATTGTTAAACCAATCCACATGAGCACGGCAGTGATCAAATGCATGGATAAGTTCATGTGCAACCACTCTGTTCATTTGAGATTGACTATGTATGTTGTTTTGGCAAAGTACAATCTGCAAACAAAGTTAAACCAAAATTTTAAGAATGCATTTTATTTTTAGAGCTTTCAGAGCATAATGTGCTTTCCTGTTCTATACACATCATTCTTCACCATTCATTAGATGCCAGAGAACTTGAGGGAACTATTGATCTAGTTCCCCCTCTCTTTCCTTTTCTGGGCATGAGGAACCTCCCAGAGACTAAATATACATATTAAAATAAAAACTAAAATTAAAAATCACCTGATATCATTACACTATCAGTGCTCTGTGAGGGCAGGCGGGCGGATGTCCTGGGGCTGCTCATGCACACCGCCGCAGAGCAGCAGTCTCGGACCCAGTGGCAGCGGAAGAAGGAAGAAAGCAAGTGGCAGTGGCAATGGTGCTCCAGGGCAGGCGAATGTCCCTGGGCTGCTGCACACACACCGCAGCGGAGCAGCAGTCTCAGTTCCAGAGGCGGTGGCAGAAGGAAGAAAGCAAGCTGTGGCAACCATGCTCCAGGAGGGTGGGCGGATGTCCCCTAGAGTGCCCCCCCCCTTGGCCCCAGCATAGCGGCTGCGTCTCCTCCAAAAGCCGCACACCCACCCTCTGGCCAGCCTGGCCCAGAATTGGAGTATCTCCTTTCATGGGCTGGATGTGTGCCTTGACCTTGACCACCGGGAAGGCCATGTGGAAGGCAGAGAAGCATGGCAGGGCCATGGGGAAGGGAGTAGGGAAGGAAGACTGGGATGGTGGGGTGGAAGGGACAGCTAGCTAGGCTGTGACTCATAGTCTTACCTGGCAGGCAGCTCAGGACCATTCAGTTGTGGTGCAGCACTTCAGGCATGCAAGCTGCAGAGCAGAGCCAAGCGAGGATCCACACAGTAGGAGTAAATGGGCAGGACGAGCAGGTGACTGAACGTTGAGTGGGATGAGTGAGCATCGGGTGGGGGGGGGGGGGACAAGCGGTGAGTGGGCAGGGTGAGCAAATGGTGACTGGGGAGGGGGGCAGCCAGAGGTTGCTACAGGTTCGACAACCCAGGCCAAATTTCCCCTAACCGGTACGAACCAGCTGAATACCACCTCTGGTTTAATAGTAGTATATTTAAAATATTAAGTTGAGATTGACAAAAATTCTAAACTCTACTATTTAACACTGACTATGTAACTATTTTCTTAAGTTATTTTGTTAGCAGAGCATAAAAAGGTGCAAACATTAGACAGAAAAAAAAGTAGTAGTTTACCTGTGATACTGAAGAATCAAATCCTCCACCAACATGTTTATCGCAATTTTCACATGAAATGTGTCGAGTATTGGTAACAGCACTAAAACAATTGAAGAGTCACACATATAACAAATATAATATAGAACATTTATATAATAATCTTTGGACATAAATTATCTCACCAGCCAGAATTCTTCATAGCTTCAAGAAGCAGTTTAGCTTGTGGACCTAGAATAAATATTGGTACAGTAACTCATTTCTAAACAAATCTGCTGTTCAGAGGAAAAAATGCAGAGCTCATTTTTAAACTACCACAGAAAGTGTTTACAATTTCATTAAACTTATGAAACATCCAGAAACCATTTATAGATATCATAAATAAAACACAAAGATGACCTTGATTGACTGCAAGAGATACTACAGGCAAAATCTTTAGTGTTTACTTAGATATCAAATCTCATTAATTAAAGGGAGTTTAATAATGTTCAAGTGTACATATGACTTCCACAGCCAAAGAGGAACTAATCTGAGTGAAATTGCAAATGAATATTCTGCTTTGATAAAAACTTTGAAAAAAATAATCTTTTAATATAGGAAACCAGGGTAAATGGCCCAATACCTAGATACTACTATAAAATCATGATACCAGAGCACCCACTTTGCTGATTGTAACATCCCCCGTGCATGAAAAGAAGAAAAACAGCATGTTCCAAAGGGGCTCTTTCAAAAGTCAACTGGATTTTCTTGGGTCCCCCCACCCCCACCCTGGGACATGTTTTACTTCTCATCCAAGAAGCTTCTTCAGAATATATTGTATTTTATTTTTCTTTATGGATACTGAGAGCATCTGCACCAAAGACAAATTCCCTGTGTGTCCAATCATACATGGCCAATAAAAATTCAATTCAATTCAATTCTAACTGAAGTCCAGTTGCCTTTTGAAAAAGTTCCTTTGGCACAATCGTGACCTGGATGATTGCCAATCTCCATAGTCAAGGAAATCAATAGGTCTTTTTTTGTTTTCTGTTGGCACGTTTCATTTAATGAGCATGGCAATTCAGTTAATGACTGAAAGAGGAGTGAAGATGTAAGCTCATCAGAGTCATGTGATTTTCCACTTAGTGACCATGATGTTTATTGAGTTGCAGATCCCAATTGTGGTTACTAATCAAGAATTATTGTATAAGCGTTTATTTTTCTTCAAGACAAAGTTTTTAACATAAACTCTTGCTTTATAAATTATTTGTGGAAAAAAATTGTTGTTGTCAGGAGTTACTAGGCCCAGGATGTGTATCGCTTATGTAGTGGATCAGAAAATAAAGCATTATTTGATTTTTCGTCCTAATTTTTCTTCCTTTTGTGTATTCAGAAGGAATGGTCAAGTTGTGGGAAAGTGGCAAGGTTGGAACACTATTGATCATGTGTACTCAGTAATGGAGAGCCAATGATGTTTGCTTATACTATGATGAAAAATACGCATAGATTAACATTTGTTTGTTACAGTAAACTAGAGGTTAACAGCTACAGTAAGTGCTGGCATCAAAAAAGTGAATAGGACAGGCAGAATGGTAGGCAGGAAAAAATATTTTAAATTACATTATTTTTATATAAGTTAAGAATTTCATTGGGGGAGGTTCCGGTTCCGGCTCCAGCGGCGACGGGCGAGCCTGGGGCTTGCTCGCCGCTTTGTTGCCTTTTCTGCCCCCCCACGGGGGCGAGACACTCCGGTTACCGGAGGTCTCCCGTAGGGTCGGCTCGGAGGAGACGTTTCTCCTCACGGCGGTGGGGAGAGCGATCCCCTCCGTGACCTAGGTGAGGAGGAACATGCTGCGGGGGGTTCTCCCTTCGCCAACGGCTGTCGGCGCCATTCACTTCAATGTAGAGGGCTGAGCGGAAGAGATCGGAAGGCTTGCCGAGGCTTCAGCTGCGAGGGAGAGTGAGTTTAAAAAGACTTTTTTTCCTTGCTGCCAGCCAGGCTGAATGGACTGGGAGGGGGGTGTTTGTTTTAAAAAAAAAACCCTCGGACTTAAGCGGCACTTAAAAATGGCTTCTCTGGAAGAGAAAGCGGAAATCTTAAATCCGGACTGTCTCTAACAAGGGAAAGTGGTATGCGGCTACTTGCAACATTGTTTCTAGGTCTGGCTGGTTAAATTTTTTTTTATTTTTCTACTCTCTCCTCTGGGCTCTGAGATGGGCGGTGGAAAGTGGCTTTTCTTTGTCCCTGCCTGACTATTTTAACTATGGAAAATTCCCAGCGTCTCTTTACAAGTGGGACTCTCTCTGGATATTAATGAAGAATTTTTTTCTTGTTGGATTTGTGATTCCTTTCTGGATTACCTTCGTTATTATAACTATTGAGCTGGAAAATTGTCTCTCTCTTGGTTCCTGAATTTTACAACGTTTCAACCTTGATCTGAACTTTTGGCTCCCGGTTAGTCTCACCAACCCCACCCTGAAAACGCCATTTTGGTGGCACTGACTCTAACAGTTAAGATGTCTCACGAAACAGCACTGACAAGTTTAGAACAACGGATGGCTTCTCTTGAAACTGTTATACAAACTTTGGTAAACGAAATTCAGGCCCAGAGGGCTGAAAACATCAATTTCAAGAAGGAGCTATTGGACACAAGGAAGCAAGTGCTGGAAAACACACAGAAGACTAAAGAATTGGAACAGGGGTTGGTGGGGGTTAAGGGAGAGATTAAAAATGTTACTAAAGAGGTTGGGGAAACAGATGGGCATGTGTCTAGGATTGATATGGAAAGAATGACATATTTTTTGAGATTTCAGAACGTTCTTGAGGAATCTGGTGAATGCCTCCCTGATCTTATGAGCACAATTTTAGCAGACTATTTACAAAAACCTAAAGATGAGATCAGGGGGGACATTGACCTAGCCTATAGAATTAACTCAGCATATGCCAGGATAAATGATGTGCCTAGAGAGATACATGTGAAATTTGTTAGAAGGTCAACCAGAGAGGAAATCCTGAGGGCGCAGAGAGAGAGCCCTTTAATTTACCAACAAAAAACGGTCACTATCTTGAAGCAGATTCCTAGAAAGATTCGAGAAGCAAGGAGGAAATTTTCCTTCTTGTCTAAAATTTTATTTGATCATGGGATTTGGTTCAAGTGGGTGACACCCGAAGGGATGCTGGTGTTCTGGGAAGGAGGAAGAGTGAGGATTAAAACAGTTGCTGAGGCGGAAGCCTTTCTTAAAAAATATTCCTCTGCCCTGGGGGAAGATCCAGGGGGGACGGAGGGGGCCATGGCCCCGCCCGCTCGGGGCCAGGGAGGAGAAAAAGAAGATAGCCAAGAGACTTAGATCGAAAAAATAACTTTGCCTTGATTTTTCTGAACAATTTTGCATAATATCTGTATCTGGATTTTTTGTAAATGTCTGACAGCATGGAATTGAGAATTTAGGTATATGTACTTGCTTTTACCTTGTAGTGTTATGAAAAATGCTTTTTTTTTGTTATCTTTTTATTGTGTATTTTGAGGTCTCGGAAGGGCCGACGACTCTGACGTGAATGCTCTCAAAATTTCTTTGTATCCCTTACCCTACCCTATAGAAAAATGTAAAACCAATAAAACTTTTTCAATATAAAAAGAATTTCATTGGTAAATCACATTCAATCCATATAAATTACGCCTGGACAAAAAATAATATTTTTTGCATAGCAGTGTCATGAGTCAGCTTTATAAATAAGTTTATTACACATATGTTCCAATACAGTGACTGAAAAAGAATGACTGATAAACCTTTGCTGGAAAAAGAGAAAATGTAAAAAAGTTTTCAATATGCATCAGCATGATTTCTACTTGAAGAGAAAAATTTTTTTATCCATTTTGAGGAGAAATTGTATATTTGAGGTTTCTATTCCTTCCAAGTGTCCAGCTAGATGACAGCATCAACAACCTTGACTAATGTTGTGAATAGGTATTTATTTTAAATGATTAAAATAAATAAAAGTTAATAATAATATATCTAGAAAAAACAAGACCAGCAGAACATTTCAGAGATATAATTAAACTGAAAAGGAAGAAGAAAAAAGATAAATGAAGAATGATCAGCAGAACCAGGGAAACAAGTATATGTACTGTGTTACAACACCCTGGTAATATGGGAGGAAGCAAAGCTGCTTTCCTTTTCTGTCTTTCGGCTCATCACTAGAGACCATGCAGACAGAAAGCTATCTGCTGATCAGGATGAGAGCCTGTGGCCTAGTGGCAATTACAACTGCCTTACATGCAAAACGACCCAGGTTCAAAGCCCAGTAAGGGTATGGCTAGCCGATGAGAGCTAAATAGCTTGAAATAGATCTATACTAGTCTCCCTTGTTTATTTATTTATCAGCACAAACACAACACAAATGTAAACAAAGACAACGAAACAAATAGCTTTCAGTCTGCATGGTCTCTAGTGATGAGCCAAAAGACAGAAAAGGAAAGCAGCTTTGGGGCTTACCAGGGTGTTGTAACATTGTGTGTGTGTGTGTGTGTGTGTGTGTAAAAAGTACACAACGGAACTCATAGCTTTCTGTCTAGATGGTCTCTGGTGATGAGCCGAAAGGCAGAAAAGCAGTATGCTTCCTCCCTTAATTGGGGCTTAACAGGGTGTTGTGACACAAGTATATACTTATCCTCCTGTCTCAGCTGATCAGGAAGAGAACCTGGTGGCATAATGGCTAAGACTTCTGCCTAACATGTAATACAGCCCCGGTTCAAATCCCAGTAAGCGTATGGCTAGCTGATGAGAGCTAAAAAGCTCGAACTAGATCTACACTAGCCTCCCTGATTTATTTATTGATCAGCTCAAAAACCTAACACATATACATATACACATACACACATACATACATATATATATTTGTTTTCGTAGATTTTCACGGGTGTAGGTGTGCTGATCTTGTTGTATTCGGCTGTTTTTCCGTGTAAGAAAACACGGGGAAACACCCGAATACAACAAGACCAGCATATATATATTATATACTAGCTATACACGGCCACACGTTGCTGTGGCCCAGTCTGGTTAAATGGCCAACCAATCTGTGTGTAGATCTACACCTGCACACATACACACAACCACCATATAGCCTCCAACCAACCTACCTACCTACTGTATTTCTCCCTCTCTATCTATCCCTCTACCTACCTACCTACCCTATTTCTCCCTCTCTATCTATCCCTCTACCTACCTACCTACTGCATTTCTTCCTTTCTCCCTCTATCTACCTACCTACTGTATTTCTCTCTCTATCCCTCTACCTACTTACCTACTGTATTCTTTCCTCTCTCTCTATTCCTCTACCTACCTCCCTACCTCTCTACGGTATTTCTCCGTCTATCTCTCTACTTACCTACCTACTGTATTTCTTCCTCTCTCTCTATTCCTCTACCTACCGACCTACCTACTGTATTTCTCCCGATCTATCTATACACCTACCTACCTACCTACGGTATTTCTCCCTGTCTATCCCTCTACTTACCTACCTATTGTATTTCTTCCTTTCTCCCTCTACCTACCTACCTACCTACCTACCTACCTACCTACCTACCTACCTACCTACCTACCTAATTTCTCCCTCTCTATCCCTCTATCTACCTACCTACCTACTGTATTTCTCCCTATCTATTCCCCAACCTACCTACCTACCTACTGTAATACAATAATACAATAGCAGAGTTGGAAGGGACCTTGGAGGTCATCTAGTCCAACCCCCTGCCTAGGCAGGAAGCCCTATACCATTTCAGACAAATGGCTATCCAACATCTTCTTAAAGACTTGCAGTGTTGGGGCATTCACAACTTCTGGAGGCAAGCTGTTCCACTGGTTAATTGTTCTAACTGTCAGGAAATTCCTCCTCAGTTCTAAGTTGCTTCTCTCCTTGATTAGTTTCCACCCATTGCTTCTTGTTCTGCCCTCAGGTGCTTTGGAGAATAGCTTGACTTCCTCTTCTTTGTGGCAACCCGTGACATATTGGAAGGCTGCTATCATGTCTCCCCTAGTCCCTCTTTTATTAAACTGTATTTCTCCCTCTCTCTCTCTCTATGGGCCACCTGGGAGTTTGCTATCCTCTGTGCCTTGTCTTGGCCCTTTTAGGCCTCCGTACAGTGTTCTTGAGGAAATGACTGTTGGAAATGCCAGGTGAGAGGAGAAAACATGATCAGTGGGTACATTTTACATTTGTGTACCTTGCACATGACACACTTGTGGTAGCCACAGAATAAGTACGCATTCTATTATCGGAAGTCCTTGGGAACATTGTGTCAAAATTTGAAGTAAATCGGTGCAGTAGTTTGTGAGATTAGCGGCTTCGTACAAACTATTTTACATTTTTATTTATATAGATTATATATATTATTATCAATATTATTGATCAGCTCAAAAATGTAACACACATATAAAAAAATTACACAACGGAATGCATGGCTTTCTGTCTAGATGGTCTCTGGTGATGAGCCGAAAGGCGGAAAAGGAAACAGTATTCTCCTCCATTAATTGGGGCCTAACAGGGTGTTGTGGAACAAAGTTGTTCCACAACACTGTTAGGCCCCAATTAAGGGTGTTCCACAATACCGTTGTTCCACAATACTGTTAGGCCCCAATTAAGGGAGGAGAATACTGTTTCCATTTCCGCCTTTCGGCTCATCACCAGAGACCATCTAGACAAAAAGCCATGAGTTCCGGTGTGTACTTTTTTTATATGTGTGTTACATTTTTGTGCTCTATACTAGTCTCCCTGACTTATTTATTGATCAGCTCAAAAACATAACACACACACACACACACACACACACACACAAATGACCGTGACCTTGTGTCAGAGGGGGACCCGGACCTGGTGGGTATAACGGAAACCTGGTTGGGCCTCGAGGGGGGTTTACCCCTCGTAGAAATGTGCCCGCCAGGCTACCGAGCCTTCCATCAGCCTAGGGCCCTGGGGAGGGGTGGGGGGGTGGCGATTATGATTAGGGAAGGTCTTGAGCCGAAGGAGACCACAGTCCCTCAGACGACCGGGTGCGAGTCCCTCCTTGTGAAGTGGGGCCTAGGGAGGCAGATGGGCGTGTTAGTTGCATACCTGGCTCCTCGCTATGCAACAACAGCCCTACCCGAGCTCCTAGAGGTGATAGCCAAGGCGGCGGTTGAGCCCCTAGACTTTTGGTCATGGGGGACTTCAATCTGCCGTCGGCAGGCGAGACCTCTGGAGTAGCTCGGGAGTTCATGGCTTCCATGACAGCCATGGACCTGACCCAGGTAGTTTTAGGCCCTACTCACGAGGGTGGACACACCCTGGATTTAATCTTCGTCTCGGGACAGTGGAGTAGTGATCTGGGAATAGGGGACTTAGCCATCACACCCCTGTCATGGACAGATCACGCTCTTCTTCAGGTGGACTTTCCAATCGCCGCACCTCATCGCGGGGAGGCGGAGCCAAATATCCCTATATGGTTCCGCCCCAGGCTCCTGATGGACCCGTTAAGGTTCCAAAGGAAGCTTGGGCCAATGCCTGTGGACTTGCCCCGTGACTCGACTGAGGACCTGGTGGCCGCATGGTTAAGTGCGGCCACGGGGGCCTTGGACTGAGTCGCACCCTTGCGGCCTCTCTTGCGGCGACGAGTCACCCTGGCTCCTTGGTTCACTGAGGAGCTGAGGGAGATGAAACGCCACAAGAGACACCTAGAGAGCAGATGGAGATCCTCTCGCTCCGAAGCCGACCGAACACTAGTGAGAATCCATATTAGGACTTACTTAGTGGCAATGAGAGTGGCCAAACGTGAGTATTGTGCCACTCTTATTGCATCCGCAGATAACCGCCCTGCCGCCCTGTTTGGGGTGACCCGCTCCCTCCTTCACCAGAGGCCGCGGGAAGCCCCTCTGCAGGGACGAGCAGAGGAATTTGGGATTTATCTGCAGGATAAAATCACTCGGATTCGGAATGAGTTACCCTCCATCGAGAGTGGTCCAGTCGAATTGTCCGAGGTTGGTCTTGAGACACCATTCTGGGAGGAGTTTGACTTTGTTACTACCGAGGATATGGACAGGTTGTCAAAGAGACTTAGAGCTACCACATGTTTATTGGACCCGTGTCCCTCCTGGCTTGTACTGGCATCCTGGGAGACGACACGAGGCTGGCTCCAGGGCATTGTCAACGCATCTTTGAGTGAGGGGTCCCTGCCTGCCGTCTTGAAAGAGGCGGTGGTAAGGCCCCACCTCAAGAAGCCGTCCCTGGACCCAGCATTATTAGAGAACTTTCATCCCGTCTCCAACCTTCACTTTCTAGCGAAGGTTGTTGAGAGTGTGGTGGCCCAACAGTTTCCGCAACACCTGGAGGAAGTTGATTATCTAGACCCACGCCAGTCCGGCTTCCGACCCGGTCACAGCACCGAGACGGCATTGGTCGCGTTGGTGGATGATCTCTGGAGGGCGCGGGATAGAGGATATTCCTCTATCCTAGTCCTGTTAGACCTCTCAGCGGCTTTTGATACCATCGACCATGGTATCCTATTGCACCGACTGGGGGGGTTGGGGCTGGGAGGCACCGTTTTACAGTGGTTCTCGTCCTACCTCTCTGGTCGGTCGCAATATGTGTTGGCAGGGGGGCAGAGGTCGGCCTCGAGGCCCCTCGTATGCGAGGTTCCTCAGGGGTCGGTCCTCTCGCCCCTCCTATTCAACACATATATGAAGCCGCTGGGTGAGATCATCCGTGGTTTTGGGGTGGGATATCATCTGTACGCTGATGATACTCAGCTATACATCTCCACCCCAGACCACCCCAACGATGCCGTCGAGGTGATGTCCCGGTGTTTGGAAGCCGTACGGATCTGGATGGGTAGTAACAAATTCAGGCTCAACCCGTCCAAGACTGAGTGGCTGTGGTTTCCGGCACCCCGGTTCAGCCAGATGACTCCAACTCTGGCCATTGGGGGCGAAACACCGGCCCCCGTGGAGAGGGCGCGCAATTTGGGTGTCCTCCTGGATTCCCGGCTGTCCATGGAGGACCATGTGGCGGCCGTGGCCAGGGGGGCATTTCATCAGGTGCGCCTGATGCGCCAATTGCGCCCCTTACTGGACCGGGCTGCCCTTCGCACAGTCACTCAGGCCCTCGTGACATCCCGACTGGACTACTGCAATGCTCTCTACATGGGGCTTCCCTTGAGGTGTACTCGAAATCTACAGCTAGTCCAGAATGCAGCCGCGCGGGTGATTACGGGAGCTCCTAGATGCTCCCACATAACACCAATCCTGCGCAAGCTGCACTGGCTTCCTGTGGTCTTTCGGGTGCGCTTCAAGATCTTGACGACCATCTTCAAAGCGCTCCATGGCTCGGGGCCTAGTTATATGCGAGACCGTCTCCTGCCCCATACATCCCTTAGACCGATACGCTCCCACAGAGAGGGCTTGCTCCGGGTGCCATCGGCCGGACAATGCCGGCTGGCGACACCCAGGGGAAGAGCCTTCTCTGTGGTGGGCCCTGACCTGTGGAACGATCTACCCCCTGAACTCCGCACTATCACCGACCTCCGCCTCTTCCGCCGTTGCTTAAAAACACACCTATTTCATCAAGCCGGCCTAACATAGCCTCCGCTGGGACTAATACTAGACAGTTTTAAATGAGGGATTTTAATTTGGTTTTAGCGCAGGTTTTGTGTTATTTAATAGCTTTTTAAATTTATGTATTTTGTATTATTTTTGTATACTGTTTTAATATTCCTGTGCGCCGCCCTGGGTCCTTTTGGAGAAGGGCGGGATATAAATTGAATAAAATAAAAAATAAAATAAAGTATGTATGTAATTGTTTCACAACAACCTGTTATTATTAGGCCCCAATTAAGGGAGGAGACATACTGTTTCCCTTACTGCCTATCGGCTCATCACTAGAGACCATCCAGACAGCAAGCCAAGCTGATTTATTGATCAGCTCATAAAACTAACACACACACACACACACATATATATATATAGGTTTTGGTTTATTCGGGTCTTTTCCCGTGTAAAATTAAGAGTGTTTTTGCAACGTTTCGATGGGATCACACCCATCATCATCAGGCTGGAGCCTTTGTTTTCTTGTGAGTACACTGTGATCGAAGTGGCAGTTTTTCTATAAGTAGAGGTGGGTGGGGTTGGAATGTTGGCTCTGCTGCTTTAAACGGATTGGTTGGCTGATTTGTCACATCCTGATTGGTAGATGGAGTTGATGTTAGTTGAGAATGATTGATGATGGTGTCAGTGTTTGTGGCTGGGACTCGTTTAATGGCCAGAGCTAGTTTCCAGATGTCTGGCAGGCGGGAGGCATCATCACGTCTATTCATGTTGTGGGGATGTTTCTCTATTTCAACAGCTTCCATAATTATTCTCTTGTTGGAGTGTTCAGTTTTGGAGAGTAATTTGGTTTTTTCAAAATCAATTTCATGTCCTGTTGCTTTGAGGTGCTGGAAGAGGAAGTATTATGTTGTTTTTTAACAGCATTCCTATGTTCTGCAATACGTGCACTAATTCTCCTATTAGTTTGTCCAATGTATGTGGCCGGGCAGATTTTGCATGGTATTTCATAGACTCCTTGGTTTTCTAGCTGTATTTTGTCTTTGGGGTTTCTTAAGATATACATACATACATACATACATACATACATACATACATACATACATACATACATACATACATACATACTTGAGATTGTGGGTTTATCTTACTGTTATAATACTAGAGAATTGAAAGAGGTAGAACAGAGGGTGGGGGGGATAATCTTCAGCTGTGTAAAAATAATTACTGTGTCTGTTGTTTTGGAGAACCACCTTTTCATTATTAGAGATGAGAAGTACAACAAACATATCAAAGATAGGAAAGAAAGCCTCATCTACACCCTCATCAGCAACATCATCAGCTGCATCCTTAGATAAAGCACATGAATTTTTTGAACACCATTTTACTTCAAGCGAAAACAGGAAAGCAGAGAGGAGATAGAAAGTAAAAGTCAAGATGAGTTGCAAGTAGAAGAAAAAGTTTTAGAACAAAAAGAAAGAGTGAGGGTAGTAAATTAGCAGGCAGAATGAGAAGGTGTAAGGACAGAGAGAGATTAAGAACAACTAGAAATGTAAGACCTATACCTGTAAGTGAAAAAATGGATGAGGAAGTAAAGATGCTATCTGTCAACATAAATGGATTGAACACCCGCCCAAAAAAGAAAAAAAAACTTTCACAAAACTAGAAAGACTAATATTGGATATAATTTGTCTTCAAGAAGTGCATATTTAAAAGCAACACGACACCCTATTGGAATACCCCAAAATTGGGAAATTGTACTCATCACTAGCATATCAAAAGAGGGGCAGCACTATATGTCAGAAACTAAACAAGTATATGCAGATGAAGAAAGGGGAATACTAATGATGGAGGTAGTAATAAACAAGAAACAAACGCTCTTGATTGCAAAATACACTCAAAATAATAAGCAGGAAGATTTTTATAAAAGACTTAAAAAACAACAACACTGAAATGGATTATGAAAATATATGTATAATAGGGGACTTCAATGCTATTGTGGACGTTAAAAAAGATTACAGAAGCAGCAAAAGAAATAAAAAAATAAGAACAACAGCAAAACATATTACAAGACGAGCTTAAAAGACTAGAGATAGAACTCACAAAAAAATGAAAGAGAGTAAAGTGATGTAATAAAACATAAATTGAACTTAACAGTGCAAGATGAAATGGTACAAAATATTAAAATGGCGAAACAAACTTTTTTTTTGAATACGCAAATAAGCCAGGTTAGCATACAAGTTGAAAAAAGAAAAAGAGAAGAAAATGATACATCAACTGCTAGATGAAAAGGGGATTCTTCATCAGTAGAATGAAGATAAAAAGAAAATAACCCAGGAATTCTTTAGGAAACTGTACAAGCCAAGAAAAATGTCAGAAGATGCAACTAAACAATATCTGGAAAAGGCTGGTCTAACCAAAATACCGGATACAGTGAGAATAATGTTAAATAAAAGAATAATGACAATAGAAATAAAGGAAGCAATTAAAAGACCAAAAAATAACAAAACACCTGGATGCGCTTCCTGCAGAACTTTATAAAAGTTTACAAGAGGCAACTAGACCGTTATTGCTGGAGGTCTACAATGAAGCGTTATCAAACTTCCAAAACCTGGACAGAATCATACATTATATTAATACCAAAGGAAGACACAAACCCTCAACAGATAAAAGCTACAGACCAATATCATTACTAAACATAGATTATAAAATATTCGCCTCTGTAATTTCAGAAAGACTAAAAAGATTTTTAAATGAATTCACACAGCCCGACCAGAATGTCTTTCTACCTAAAAGACAATTCAAAATTACATGAGGATTATTATGAACGTATTGGAATACTACAAAGTCCACTCCAAAAAACAGCTAGCATTGATCTTTCTGGATGCACAAAAAGCCTTTGATAACATGAACTGGCAGTTTATGACCCTACAATTGAAAAGCATGAACTTTGGTGACAACTTTGTAAAGATGATCCAAGCAATATGCTGCAAACAGCGAAAGTGATAGTAAATAGAGAAATAACAGAAAAAATTAACATAAACAAGGGTATAAAACAAGGATGTCCATCATCCTCTCTTTTATTTATACTAACTCTAGAAGTCTTACTTAGACAGATCAAACAAGACCCAGAAATAAAAAGTTTGAAGATTTAAAAAAAAGAACAATACAAAGTACAAGCACTTGCTGACAACCTAGTATTTATTTTGGATGAACACCTAGAAACAGGACCCAAATTAATAAAGATAGAACAGTTTGGTGCGGTGGCAGGACGTAAAATAAACAAGGAAAAGATCAAGATATTGACGGAGAACCTTACAAGTAGAAAAAGTTAAATGCCTGAGAATTTGGCTAACAGCAAGATGTACATCCATTAAGGAAGACAATTATACTAAATTAATACAGCAAATAAAGACAGATGGAAAAATCTACAGCTGTCGTTGGTCGGGAGGAAAGCCACAACAAAAATGAATATTCTACTGAAATTGCTATTCTTATTTCAAGTAATTCTGATAAAATTAGGAAAAATGTTTTTTGAGGATTTAAATAGACTGATACTAAAGTTCATCTGGCAAGTCAAAAAACCAAAAATCAAATTGAAAATGCTACCAAAAACAAGGGAGGATTTGGGCTACCAGACTGGGAGCTCTATTACCAGGCTTCAGTGCTCACATGGGTGAAGGAGTGGATAAATTTGAAGAACAAAAGAATATTGATAGAAGGACATGATTTACAATTGGGATGGCATGCATTTGTATGGTACAGGAAAAGTAAAGCACTGATACTTCCAAAGGCATTATATTACAAATGCTCCGTTGTCATTATTATTATTATTAATTATTATTATTATTATTTATTGTTTATTGTTTATTATTGTTTATTATTATTATTATTATTATTATTATTATTATTATTATTATTATTATTATTATTATTATTATTATTATTATTATTATTATTAAAATCAAGCAGAATCACTATATGAAAATACCAATCTGGCTATCCATGATGGAAGTGCTAATATACCCTAATGTTTTAGATCTGGATAAAATTGTAAAGTACAAAGATATACTAAACGAACAAGGGGACTAAAATCAAAACAGGAACTAAAAAAATCAGAGAATTGACTTGGACTGGTGGCCACATATCTAAATACAAGTTAACGATGTCAACAGCATACAAAGAAAACCTGTACAAAATCTTTTAGCAAAAATGTTCTCAAATATGTCACCAGAATGTTGGAAATGTAAACAGGTACTGGGATCCTACTATCATATGTGGTGGACCTGTCCAATGGTAAAGAACAATAAAAATTGGTCAAAGATAAAAGGTGGTCCACCCCTGCTGGATGCAGGTATGAAGGACCTGCCCCCACAGTACCTCCTTGCTCAGTTTAAGGCTTTGTTCAGCCTTCAAACAGTAAGCCCGGCAGTGGAATCGGCCGGGCACAGGAACCAACACCATCCATGGCCCAGGTGCACTGCTCGCTGTATGTGCCTGCCTTACTGTTTACAAAGCCTTAAACTGAGTGAGAAGGCACTGCAGGGGCAGGTCCTTCACACCTTCATCCAGCCCTCCAGAGTTTGCCATGCTGGGGCAGCAATGACCCTATCCTGTGGAGTCCAATGCTGCTTGAGCAGGAACAACAATGAGAAGAGTGCTAAGGCTTTGTGCCAGCCGGCTGGCCAGGCAATGAGCAGGTCATGTGGAGACGGCTTTTTGGAGAGGGAGAAATCATGGCTGCTTAGGTAGTGGTAACTGCCGCCAGCAGCTTCAATGCCCCGACTGAAGCAGGAATTGCTCTCTCTCTGTCATACACACACAGTTTGGAGAGCCCCCCTAATCCCTCTTTCTCTCCTCGCTTCAGTGGCACTTCAGTGCCTGGCTGGCAGGGCGGTCAGGTAAGCTGGTGCAGGCGTGGAGGGAAGCTCCATGAACCCCACCTTGCTTTGTTCCCCACCCTCCACCCCCTTGCTTTGTGGCTGCTGCACCTGTGCGTTGCTCAGTGTCCTGCTAAGTTATGGCAGCAAGCAACAAGCGGCGAAGAACGAAGTGAGGTGGTGGGAGGGGGTGAAGGATGAAGCAAGGCATGGGGTGCGGAAGGGCCCCACCTGCCCCGCCTTACCTGAGGGCCCTTCAGCAGGCTGAACCCTATCCCCTCCCATTCCAGGGCAGTCACAACCCTTCTACTAACCTGCTTTCCAGCTTTGTTCTCCATCGCCATGTGCAGGGCAACTAAAGTTAGCCTTTGGGACTATGGTAAAAAAAATAGTTCAGACTTTCCAACCTTGCCAGATTTTTTTTTCATGAGAAGTTGGAAGGTCTGAACTATTTTTTTACCATAGTTCCACAGACTACTTTAGTTGCCCTGCACACAATGATGGAGAACTGGGTCTGTGTTTGTGTGCAAGCACACCGGGATGGCGTGGGCCCAGCTGAAGTGGCACAGGCCAGACGCTTACAGTTTCCAAGATGGCACACAGGCCTTGAGTTTGACACTCCTGCTATAGGCTAATCAATCTATCAATAATAATAATAATAATAACAATAAAAATGTAGCAATAGTAATAATAATACACAGTTTGATTCAGATGACACTTGATATATCAGCAAAATTATTCTCCAAATTTATTAAAATAAATGCTCAAATGATATTTTATTTTTGCTCTCTCCTGGGCCAGATCTCCTCTGCATTAACAATGACCACAGTTGGAGAGGAAGAAACATTCTCTTTGTTGTTAATTGGTAGGTTTAACCTTGTAAGTCACTTCAGGATGATTTACAGTCTGGAAATATCAAATACAAATAATATATAATTATAATAAATAATATCAACACCACATACTACAATTCTGCATTGTTATCAACTTCCATTTTTGAACTCTGCAGATCTCATGGTTGAATTACATGCAAAACTTTGGATCTTTCCACCTTTTTCCATTGTTTTCCTCCCCCCTTTTGCCTTTTGAAGAATTCTATCAAATGAGAAAGTGTGTGTAGGTGTATACATATTTCTATAACTGCACTTATATGGTTTCATAGCATTTTGGTGGGGCACTATATTGGAGTTACTTTAGATGGGGCAACATATTTCCAAGGTCAGAATTACAATTTACCACGCAGTAAACTTTAAGGAAATACGTTAAGGCTCATTTGTTGGAGGAGAGCGCACACTAAATACCTAGAGCTATTTCTCTAAGGCAGAGGCCGGTACATCACCCTTCCTCGTTAGAAAAATGCATTCTCACGAAGAGGGAGCCGAGGGAGGACTTACTGTCTAAGGCAACCTTCAGCATCGACTGGCACCTATACTGGGAACCAAACAAGGTGGAAATTATTTTGCCCTTCAACGCGGGCTTCTTCCCCTGGCCGAGAGTACGTTCGGGAAAGCGACTGTAGCCGAAGTCCTCCTCCTGCTCTTCGGCAGAGCTGCGACTCTCCGGTTGCGAACTCTGTTCCGATGTCATCGTTCATACAAACACGGGCAACGGAGACATCTGTTCACATGGCCTCCCGGGCCACCGTAACCGTCTCTCGAATCCAGGCAAAGGCCATCTTCCGCTGAAACCATAGAGGTTCGCCACGCGTTTCCTGCTGCCTCTCTGGGACGATTCATCGTAGGCAAACTAGAGTGAGATGGGGTCCATAAGTTCTTCCTTCATGCCCCGTTTCCAAACCACGTCTAGGCAAATACATTGTAATTCTCTCGCCTCCTCGGCAACTTTCTAGCTTCTGTATCTACGAAGCGGGGTAGTGGGAAGCGCGACAGTCACGCGCATTCTGTGTAGGGAGAAGTAAACCACACTGCAGTCCTGCACCAAAACGCGCATGCGGGGAGGTGGGAAAGGGGAGCTGTCCCCGCCCTTTCTCATTTTCTTTTTCCACCTAACTTGGCCTATAGAAGTTGGACGTCTTTTCTGCTAGAGCGGCTTTCACGGCGACGTACTTCGCTTGGCGCGCTGGGTGTTGCGTAAAAGGAGAGCGAGACGGGCTTCAGAGCAGCGGAAGAGGGAGAGGCGTCTGCTGTCGCAGAGGTTGGGGCTGCCCTGCTACTGTTGCCAGGCAGGGCTGGGAGGGAGGGAGGGAGAGGGGAGCACAGAAAGCTCATTGAGGTTGGGCTAATGGCTTCTTTCTTGGGTGCTTATGAAAAACCTTGTTTGCCTTTCCGGGCCCAGTCGGAGAAATTGATGTGCTTCCTTCTTTTTGGAGGGCGACGTTTACAGGCATTCACAGGCCGCACCGAAGAGGATTCTTTTGCACTGTGGGAATACCGTAATGCGTCAGGGTTGCTTCCCCCGCTTCATTCGTCCCACCCCCGCGTCCCTTCATGCCCACCATACATAGATCTCTCTCTCTCTCTCTTTCTAACGTGTCCTTTAAAGCAGGGGTCTCCAACCTTTGCAACTTTAAGTCTGAAGGACTCCAGCTTTGCTGGCTGGAGAATTCTGGGAGCTGAAGACCTTCAGACTTAAAGTTGCAAAGGTTGGAGACCCCTGCTTTAAACAAAGGAAAGTCCCGCCAAAATGATGGGCTTCCTGAGGCTACAAAATATGAATGAATATGTACAGAAATAAGGCATGCTTCTATCAATCTGACTTGTATATAGAAATAGGTTGCACCCATGATTTGTTCTAATTATTTCTCATTTGAGTGAAAAATTAAAAAGTAGATTAGTTGTTCCATATCAGTTTTAAAAAAATGTTCACGAGTGCTTTGCGTGGGCGGAATTCGTGCTTCTGGTTTGATTCCCTTAGTGGCTGATTTATTTTCAGGTGAACTGGAAACCTGATTAGCTGTGGTAGGACAGTTGTCAGAGGAACTTTGCAGAACTTTGACTAGGCCCATGGTTGGGAGGACATCACTTTCTAGTACCAGGGTTCTTCATAAGATGCTAAGATCTTCGCTTACAGCAGATTTAATTTATCCAAAAGGGAAATGCAATGTGCCAGCTGTCCTTCAAAGAGGCTTTGAACCTGGATGATTTCAGTTTTGCTTGTGTTATTTTACACCTAGTATTGTAATAATCACTGGTAAGGTGATTTTTCCACAGTTATTACATGTGATTTGCATAATGCTGTGCCAAAAAAGATGTTTATTTTTCTTTTTCTTTAAGGTAAAATTTGTTTGTGATTCTTACAGACCTTTCTGTTTTCCAATGTATTCTTTCATCAGATGAGTTCACCAAATAAAGCAATTGAGTTACAGTTGCAAATACGACAAAATGCTGAGGAACTTCAAGATTTTGTGAAAGATTTGGAATCATGGGAGAAGGATATTAAAGAAAAAGATCATGATCTAAGGCATCAGAGTGGCACTGCCGAAAAAGTAAGATTGGTGATTTGATAATGGAATGAATAAAGATACCTTGAAATACAGTTAGGTAGATCATCTAATTACAAATAGAATTACAAATAAATCACCTATATAGTTACCGTATTTTTCCTCTAAAAAGAGGCTGAAAATCTGGGTGCGTCTTATACACCGAATACAACATTTTTTTGCATCACAAAGCTCCACCCCTTCACCAAAATAGCCGTGGATAGCCTTATGGAGCAGGGGTCCCCAACCCCCGGGCCGCGGACCGGTGCCGGTCCGTGGCTTGATAGGAACCGGGCCGCAGTGAGTGGCACAACTCTTAGAAAGGACCGGAGAGGAGGAGGAGGGAGGACGGGGCAGTCCCCTGGACAGAGACGGGAGAGCGCAGGCGGCCACTCGCACCGTTTGGGGCCTGAGAGGGGTGAGTGAGCCAACTCACACACACCCTGCACGCGCATGCACCGCCTGTTCCCCTTCCCTCCCCGCTCCCCCTCTATGCTGGCCAAGCCATGGCCACCGGTCCGCGGAATTTTTTTAACATGAAACCGGTCCCTGGTGCCAAAAAGGTTGGGGACCCCTGTTATGGAGGATTTCAGAGAGCTCCTGGGGGCTGGAGAGGGCAGAAATAAGCAAAAAAGGGACCATTTTTTGCACAATTTTGCCCCCCCTGCCCCGAAGCACTCTATAAGCTCCCAGAACGCTATGCATGAAAAAAAAAATTGACAAAAAATGGGCCATTTTTTGCTCATTTTTACCCCTACCCCCCAGGAGCACTCTGCAAGCCCCCCAAGGCTATTCATGCCTTTTTTGGGGGGGGAAATGCGCCCGTTTTTGCAAAAAACGGACCATTTTGGGGAGGTTTGCAGAGTGCAAAAACTTTTTTCCCCCTTTCGGAAAGCTGTTTAGTTAGAGTGTTTGATGAGAATTACATTGGTCAAGTGCTGTGCCAGCAGTTTTAGGTGCTACAGGTTGCCAGCGATTTCCTTCTCCAGCACATGGGTAAATACACCTGGAACATCTACCTACCTACTGTCCCTCCCTCCCTACTGTATTTCTCTCTTTCTCTCTCCCCCCATCTACCTACCTACCTACCTACCTACTCTCTCTCCCCTACCTATCTACTGTATTTCTCTCTCTATTTTTCTTTCTCTATCCCTCTACCTACAAACCTACCTACCGTAATTTTTGGATTATAAGGCACACCTTTTTTCTTCTAAAAAGAGACTGAAAATCTGGGTGCATCTTATACATAGAATACAGCACTTTTTGCCTCCTGAAACCCCATCCCTTCACCAAAATGGCCCTGCAGAGCCTTATAGAGGCTTCCAGAGAGCTCCTGGGGGCTGGGGAGGGCGGAAATTAGCCTAAAATGGGCCATATTTTGCCCCCAGCCCCCAGCAGCACTCTATAAGCCTCCATAGGGCTATGCATGCAATTTATGTGACACAAAAATGGCCAGTTTTTGCGATAAATGGGCCGTTTTTTTGCTCATTTTTGACCCCCCCCCCAACACCCAAGAACACTCTACAAGCCCCCCCCCCCCCCCCCCCCGGGCTATTCATGCTTTTTATTTGAAAAAAACTGGTCCTGTTTTCGTGGATTTCTACCTACTGTATTTCTCTCTCTCTCTCTCTTTCTCTCTTTCTCTCTCTCTCTCTCTCTCTCTCTCCTTCTATCTATCTACCTACCCACCCACACGCTCTCTCTCCCTACCTACCTACTGTATTTCTCTCTCTCTTTCTACTTCTCTCTCTATCCTTCTACCTACCTACCTAAACACACATTCTCTCTCCCTACGTACCTACTGTATTTCTCTCTCTCTCTCTATTTCTCTCTCTCCCTTTATCTACCTACCTACCTACCCTCTCTCTCCCTACCTATCTACTGTATTTCTCTCTCTCTCTCTATTCTCTCTCTCTATTCCTTTATCTACCTACCTATCTACCTACACACACACACTCTCTCTCTCCCTACCTACCTACTGTATTTCTCTGTCTCTTTCTATTTCTCTCTATCCCTCTACGTACTTATCTACATACACTCTCTCTCCCTACATACCTACTGTATTTTTCTCTCTATCCCCCTTTACCTACCTACCTACCTACACACACTCTTTCTCCTTACCTACCTACTGTATTTCTCTCTCTCTTTCCAGATGGGATTCCTGCGAAGATATATAAAAAATTTCAAGAAACTTTTGAGCAAAAAGCTTTTGCTAATTTAAATTGGCAGTTTCTTATTACACAATTAGCTATTATGAAATTTGGAGAAACATTTATTAGAGTGATTAAGGCAATATATTCAAACCAGACAGCTAAAATAATGGTGAATGGAGATCTAACAGAGGAAGTCACTATAAATAAAGGGATCAGACAAGGATGCCCACTATCTCATCTCCTATTTGTCCTCTCATTGGAGGTTTTTCCTAACATGGATTAGGGAAAAGGAGGAAATAAAAGGGTTAAAAATTTAAAAGGAAGAATACAAAACAGGCATTCGCCGATGATAAGGTTTTATATAATAGAAGAACCCCCTTGAAACAGGGAAAATATTAATTCAAGAAGTAGAAGAATTCAGTAAAGTTGCAGGCTTATAAATAAATAAAAATAAAATGAAGATAATTACTAAAAATCTTAGACAAAGGCAAAATGAGGAATTAAAGAGAGTACTGGAAATGCAAATAGTTAAAAAGGTAAAATATCTTGGAATCTGGCTAACGGCTAAATGTTCTTCTATAAAAGAAGACAATTATTCAAAATTACTACAACAAATACGAAAGGACTTGGAAAATCGGGCTAAATTACAATTATCGCTGATTGGAAGAATTGCGAACATAAAAATGAGTATCCTACCAAAATTTTTATCTCTATTCCAAACTGTACCAGTAAAATTAGGGGAAAACATTTTTGTGGAACTAAATAAAATAATTTTAAATTTATTTGGCTGGGGAAAAACGCTAGGATAAAATTAAAATTACTACAGGACTCTAGAATCAAAGGAGGATTTGGCCTCCCAGATTGGGAGTTTTACTACCAGGCAGCAGTGGTAAAATGGATCAAAGAATGGATTGTACTCCAAAATAAAAGAATATTGACAATAAAGGGCATGATTTACAGGTGGGCTGTCATGCTTTTATCTGGGAGGGAAAGAGTAAAGCCCATAAATATTTCCAGAGGCATCAGGTAAGAGGTAACTTCTACACAAAAATCCCAAGATGGATATCAATCATGGAAGCAATTATCTACCCCAGTGTAATAGATTTGAACACAATAGTGACATATAAGAAGTTATTGGATGGGCAAGGAAAACTTAAAACAAAGCAGGAGTTAAAATTACAGAGAATTGAATTAGTCATGCCAGCCACAAGACCATGGAGACGTCTTCGGACAGCGCTTACTCTTCAGCTTTGAAACGGAGATGAGCATCGCCCCTTAGAGACGGGAACAGTTAACACATATGTGTGAGTGGCTAATGTTTTGGATCCTTGTCTTTTAGAAAAAAGCTAGCATTGATTTTACACTGCTGCATTCCTGTTTTATAAATGGATGTCATATATTAATTGTCAAAAGTTTTCTGAAAGTATACTGCTATATTTTCTGTTATTAGGATTTACCACCAATTCGGAATGAAGCTTACAAAAAAAAGAAGACCAAAGTTAAAACAGTCTCAAAACAAACAAGTGAGGAAAACAAAAAGAACAAGATAAAATCTTATGATTATGAGGCTTGGGCAAAGCTGGATGTGGTAGGAGAATATTTTTTATTAGATATGTTTATCAAAATGCTAGGCAAAATTTTGTGACATTTATACGCACAACTATAAATTACTAGTTTTTATGTTGTAAATAATGTTGGTAATAGTACTAAAGATACCAGTCTTAAGTGTTGTAGTACTTCATTAAAACTGGTATCCAAAATTTAAAAGAATGCTTATTTTATTTTTTAAAAAAAGTATGGTTGACAATATTGTGTAGCATACATTAATTTTGTTGTAATGCTTAAACAGTACTTTAAAGTTTGGGGGTTGATTTTATCTATTTACCGTATTTTTCGGAGTATAAGACACATCTTTTTTCCTCTAAAAAGAAGCTGAAAAACTGGGTGCGTCTTATACATCGAATACAGCACTTTTTTTGCCTCCTGGAACCCCGCCCTCTTCACCAAACTGGCTGTGCCAAGCCTTATGGAGGTTTCCAGAGAGCTCCTGGGGGCTGGGGAGGGCAGAAATTAGCCTAAAACGGGCCCTTTTTTGCCCCCAGCAGCACTCTATAAGCCTCCTTAGGGCTATGCATGCAATTTATGTGACACAAAAATGGCCCGTTTTCATGATAAATGGGCTGGTTTTTTGCTCATTTTTGACCCCCCCCCCCAGGAGCAGTCTGCAAGCCCCCCCCCAAGGCTAGTCATGCTTTTTATTTGGAAAAAAAAGGCCCGTTTTCACAGAGAAATGGGGCATTTTGGGGAGGTTTGCAAAGTGCAAAGGCTCCCCCCCCCCTTTTCGGAAGGCTCTTTAACTGTTTCTGTGCCAGCAGAAATGAAGTCTTAAGGTTTGTCAGCGATTTCCTTCTCCAGGACATGGATAAATACACCTGGAAGCATCAACCTACCTGCCTACTCTCTCTCCCTCCCTACCTACCTACTGTATTTCTCTCTCTCTATTTCTCTCTCTCTATCCTACCTACCTACCTACACACACACACTGTCTCTCCCTACCTACCTACTGTATTTCTCTCTTCCCCCCCCTTTACCTACCTACCTATACACACACTCTACCTACCTACTGTATTTCTCTCTATTTCTCTCTCTCTCTATTCCTTTATCTACCTACCTACTCTCTCCCTACCTACCTACTGTATTTCTCTTTATTTCTCTCTCTCTCTCTATCCCTTTACCTACCTACCTACTTACTCTCGCTACTGGTGCGTCTTATACTCTGAAAAATACGGTATCTGCTGCACATAATCTTGATGCTTTCATGAAAAGACACTATATAAATATGATAATAATATTACACACACACATACACACACACTCTCTTAATGTAAAAAATGCCAGACATAGGAAGAAGATGATTATACTTCTAGAAATTGTGAAGAAATTTATTTCTTTTATTAGATAGGAGTTTGATGGAATAGTTGGTAATAGTTGGAAAGGCTATGATTCTGCCATTGATAAAAATATTTCTATATAGTACCAGTATTATTATTAAATTTATATGCTGCCCTTCCCACTGTCAAGCAACTATATAGACTTTATATATCTGCAGGGTTCTCTTTATGTAATATATTTATTCAGATTGCTTCCTTGTTACATTATGATACTCATTCTTTAAATTTGTTTTGCCTTCATAAGATTTACATTTGTCTTTTCAGGATAAGATACTTGAAGAATTTGATAAGGAAGATACCACTCATGACTCAGTGTCAGATTCTGAGGAAGATGGAATTCACATTGATACAGAAAAAGCTCTTACTGAGAAAGAAAAGGTTATTTGTCATGTTTTAATAGACCTACATTTTTTTTCTAATGCTCACTAAGGAACAGGATAAATTAACCTATATAAAAATTTGTATTCTCAAACTCTAGTTGAGAAGCATTTTTTTCCTTTATATTATGCCTTTATTATTTGTACAAATAATTCAAGCCATACTCAACATATCTTCCTCCTATTTTTCCACAACCATGTGAGGTGCATTGGGTTGAGAGAGAATGACTGGCCCAAAGTCACTTACCTAGCTTTCATGGCTAAGGTGGGACCAAAATATGTCTTGCTGTTCTTCAGTTTTTCATAAGATTTTTGTTCTCATAGTAATTTGCCTATGCATCTTAAGATTTTTTCATAAGATTTAAAAATTGTCAGTATGTTGTGTTCTAAATCAAATTACAAAACACTTTGAAGAAAATTTGTCTTTAGAACATATTACAATGCAATTGTGACCATGATTTAATCTATATATATAAATGCGAAAATACTCATACGGGAATCACGAAATCTCCAGAACCGTAAACCTACAAACTTGAAATTTGGTACCTATGTTCCTCTTGGCTTCTAGGTGCTCGGTAACAATGGATTTTTCGAAATGACCATCAGAGCATTAGCATTTCGTATATTATTATTAACACACTCTGATGCTAAGGAGTTAAGACTTTCTACTCCCCTTCACAACCTGAAAACTTGGATGTAGGCGTGGCCAGCATGTGACGCATCTAGCCTGCTGGCTGGGAGTTTGGAGAGAAGGGGATAGGATAGTGGAGGCTTCTGTGGGGCAAGCCTGAGGGAGAGAGTTTAGTTTAGTTTTATTTGATTTATATCCCGCCCTTCTCCAAAAGGACCCAGGGCGGCGCACAGGAATTTAAAATAACATATAAATAATACAAAATACAAAATTTAAAAAGCTATTAAATATTCAAACCTGCGCTAAAACCAATTAAAATCCCCATTTTAAAACTATCTAATACTAGTCACAGCTATGTGAGGCTATGTTAGGCCGGCTTGATGAAACAGGTGTGTTTTTAAACACTGGCGGAAGAGGCGGAGGTCGGTGATGGTACGGAGTTCCGGGGGCAGGTCGTTCCACAGGGCAGGGCCCGCCACAGAGAAGGCTCTTCCCCTGGGTGTCGCCAGTCGGCATTGTCCGGCCGACGGCACCCTGAGAAGGCCCTCTCTGTGGGAGCGGATCAGTCTAAGGGATGTATGGGGCAGGAAACGGTCTCGCATGTAACTAGGTCCCGAGCCATGGAGCGCTTTGAAGATGGTCGTCAAGACCTTGAAGCGCACCCGAAAGACCACAGGAAGCCAGTGCAGCTCGCGCAGGATCGGTGTTATATGGGAGCATCTAGAGGCTCCCGTAATCACCCGCGCGGCTGCATTCTGCACTAACTGTAGCTTTCGAGAGCACCCCAAGGGAAGCACCATGTAGAGAGCATTGCAGTAGTCGAGTCGGGATGTCACGAGGGCCTGAGTGACTGTGCGAAGGGCAGCCCGGTCCAGTAAGGGGCGCAATTGGTGCATCAGGCGTACCTGATGAAACACCCCCCTAGCCACGGCCGCCACATGGTCTTCCATGGGCAGCCGGGAATGCAGGAGGACACCCAAATTGCGCGCCCTCTACACGGGGGCCGGTGTTTTGCCCCCAATGGCCAGAGTTGGAGTAATCTGGCTGAACCGGGGTGCCGGAAACCACAGCCACTCAGTCTTGGACAGGTTGAGCTTGAGTTTGTTACTACCCATCCAGATCCGTACGGCTTCCAAACACCGGGACATCACCTCAACGGCATCTTTGGGGTGGTCTGGGATGGATATGTACAGCTGAGTATCATCAGCGTACAGATGATATCCCACCCCAAAACCACGGATGATCTCACCCAGCGGCTTCATATATGTGTTGAATAGGAGGGGCGAGAGGACCGACCCCTGAGGAACCCCGCATAAGAGGGGCCTCGAGGCCGACCTCTGCCCCCCTGCCAACACATATTGCGACCAACCAGAGAGGTAGGACGAGAACCACCGCAAAATGGTGCCTCCCAGCCCCAACCCCCCCAGTCGGTGCAATACGATACCATGGTCAGGAGAGGTTGATGGTAACTACTCAGTAATTTTCAAGTTGTAAGTGTCGATTTATCAAGCCTGATCATATACTTTCGTAGCGAAGCATGGGTATTCAGCTCGTATCCCTATATATGTCTTCTTTCTGTTTTTCTTCTGTTTTGTAGATCCTGAAATTTATATTCTTGAAACTCAAAACAAATTCCTTCTTGAATATATCTAGATAATTATTAAATGATTGATATGTCTTTATTGCCATCTGATCCACCTGCTAGAACAGAGGTGTCAAACTCTATTTCATTGAGGGCTGCATCAAGATTCTGGTTGACCTCGGGGCCAGGTGGGGTTATCTGGGGTGGGCGTGGTAAGCTCAACATTATTCGTGTTGCGGGCACCTGTGGTGGCCTGGGTGAGGCTGGGAGGATCCACTGTCTCAAGTGGAGGAAGATGAAACCAGGGCGAGTGCCAAAACCTTGCTTGGGCAACAGGAAGAACCCCTGGATAGTTGTGCAGGCTGCCAGGAGCCCTAGGCAGTGGAGGGCAAGTACCCAGTTCAGCTCTTGAGCTCCCAGGGCACCAGAATCCCACAGCCCAAGGGGCGCCCGGCTGCACTTACCTCCTTCTTGAGGCTGCTGCTGCTATGATCACTCTCCTTGGCATGGTTGCTCATCATGTATACAGAAGGGCAAAGTGTGTGGATCAGAGGGAGGCCCACTCCCTCTCTTTGTAAGAAGACCCTGCTTTGTAACAAAAGCATCCCCAGCTCTAGGATGGGAGACCACCAGGAGAGGAAGGGGAAAGGGGATGGCGAAAGGGCAGCAGGGCTGCTGGTGGCCAAGTGCTAAGGCAGGACTTACCTCAGACCTTCCCTCCCTCTCATAATCATCCTTCTTCTTCCCTTATTCCCCCTCCTCCTTCTCCCTCCTCCTCCTGTCTTTCTATCCCTTCGTTCCCCCCCTCCCTTTTACATTTCTCATTAGGTTAAAGCAGGGGTCTGCAACCTTACACACTCAAAGAGCCATTTAAACCCGTTTCCCACAGAAAAGAAAACACTGGGAGTCACAAACCTGAATGGGCATGGTCAACTCGATGTCACTCCCTCCCGCCCAGTCACATGACCCTCCCTAGCCACGCCCATCTAGCCAGTCATTAGGGCAGAGACCCAGTTATTAAAAAACACCCGGAACCACAAAACCCTTTTAACTTCTCTCTCTTTCTTTCTCTCTCTCTCTCTCTGAGTGCTGGCATCTGGGTGAAAGGGAAGTGCTCCGAATGCAGTCAGCTTGCAGGACATGATGGTCCCCAGGGACACCAGGCCCTGTGCGTTCACTGCTTCCTATGCATGCACCCAGGGGGAAGGGTGGGAGTGGCCACTCACTAGCTCCAGGGAAGGCCCACAGTTATAAGGCTGACCGCATTGTGGCCCGGATGGCTACCACCGGATTGGAGATCAATGCCCAGTCAGCCTGGGTTGGGCCAAGGCGCCGCATGCTGGTCCTTTGCTGTTTCCAGGGTGGTCCCAATGACCAGATCTAATCACTTCATGAACCGGATCTGGCCTTTGGGTCTTGTGTTTGATATGTCTGTACTAAAATAAAGCCTGAAAACTAATATGAATTCTTATGTATCTTAATGTTTAAAAAAGTAAGAATTGGGAGTTGATAGATTTTGAAATAGATTTGCCTTCTGTCTTTTTTCAATTTTGTTATCTAGTCCTCTTTATTTTATCTCTAAAACAGTCTCATGAGTTAGGCTGCAGTGAGAAAGTAATAGACCAAATTTTTTGAGTGTTTTTCTCTTTTATAAAATATTGCTTTGTTTTTTATTCATTTATTTCAGTCATTCAATTTACACTATTTGGATACTACTGATTGAAGATAAAAATTCTTAAAGAGGTTCAGATGAAATGTCATAAAATTAAATTTATGAGTACAAATTGCCATTTCAATTGCTAAGATGATTTGGGAAATACAGCATTTATTTAACAGAAAGATTTTGAAAAGCCCAGAAAATTGTGTTTGAATTGGACTCTCCCGTTAAATCAAATTTAAGGATTTCATTTATCTAGCACTTGAAAATAATTTTGTTTGTTTCTAAAACTGGGCAAGTATTGTTTCAAAGACATGAGAAAATGAGAATAAATGTTTGTAATATATTCATCTTAGTATTTATCACATTTGTTTTAACAGGGCAATACTTATTTTAAACAAAGAAACTATGATGCTGCAATAGAATGCTACACAAAAGGAATGAATGCAGATCCTTACAATCCAGCATTGCCTACAAATAGGGCGTCTGCCTTTTTTCGTTTAAAGAAGTAAGAGTTTGTTGACTTCCATCATATTTCAGTTCAAATATAATTAATTGCAGAGGATACTAATTTTTTACATATATTTTATTGGAATACGTTTACCACATCATTACCTGGCCAAAAAAAAAAATCTTGCTAGTTTTAACCCTGTAATTATATACGTATATCTATATAAATAAAAATGTAAAATAGTTTGTGCAAAGCCACTAATCTCAAAAAGTACTGCACCAATCAACACCAAATTTTCACACAATGTTCCCAAGGACTTCCGATGCAATCATACGTACATTTTGTGTGGCTGGCAAACGTGTGTCATATGCAAGCAGCACAAATGTAAAAGGTACACGCTTCTCAGGTTTTCACCTCTCTTAAGCTCCTCCCACCCAGCTACTTCTTATGATGCGTAACGCACACACCCCTCACATTTCCAACAATCATTTCCTCAGCAACCGAATAAGCTTCCAACGTTCCCACACTGCATGGAGGCCTACTAGGCTGAAAACTAGGCATGGGGGGGGGGCACACTCCCAGGTGGCCCATCTTTGGTCCCAGGAGGCTGTATGGACGCCTCCTAGGCCCAAAACTAGGCATGGGGGGGTGACACACTCCCATGTGGCCCATTTGTGCTCCCAGGAGGCTGTATGGATGCCTACTAGGCTGAAAACTAGGCATGGGGGGGTGACACACTCCCAGGTAGCCCATTTTTTGTCCCAGGAGGCTGTATGGATGCCTACTAGGCCCAAAACTAGGCATGGGGGGTGGACACTCCCGGATGGCCCACTTTTGGTCCCAGGAGGCTGCATGGTAGGTAGGTAAGTAGAGGGATAGAGAGAGAGGGAAAATATAGTAGGTAGGTAGATAGGTAGAGGGATAGAGAGATTAGGGAAAATACAGTAGATAGGTAGGTGGATAAAGAGAGGGAAAATACAGTAGGTAGGTAGGGGGATAGAGAGGGAAAATACAGTCGGTAAGGTAGGTAGGTAGAGGGATAGAGGAGGAAATACAGTAGGTAGGTAGAGTGATAAAAGAGGGGGGAAATACAGTAGGTAGGTAGGTAGGTAGGTAGGTAGAGGGATAGAGAGAGATAGGGAAAATACAGTAGGTAGGTAGAGGGATAGAGAGAGGGATAAATACAGTAGGTAGGTAGAGGGATAGAGAGAGAGAGGGAGAAATACCGTAGGTAGATAGGTAGGTAGGTAGGTAGAGGGATAGAGAGAGAGAGGGAGAAATACAGTAGGTAGGTAGGTAGATAGGTAGGATAGAGAGGGAGAAATACAGTAGGTAGGTAGGTAGGTAGGTAGGTAGAGGGATAGAAAGGGAAAAATACGGTAGGTAGGTAGAGGGAGAGAGGGGGAAATACAGTAGGTAGGTAGGTTGGGGGTTATACGGTGGTTGTGTTGTACGTGTTTGTATGTGCAGGTGTACATCTACACACAGATTGGTTGGCCATTTAACCAGACTGGGCCATAGCAACGTGTGGCCAGATACAGCTAGTATATAATAAGCCCAATCAGGCTTTTAAGTGCATGTGCTAAAATAAGCCCTCCCCTGAAAATAAGCCCTCCCTGAAAATATTGAAACACAGCAGCAGCCATGGGTGATCACACTCACCGTCTCCTGCACCTCAAATATAATAAGACCTCCCCAAAAATAATAAGACCTCCTCCTTATTTTGAGGGTCAAAAGAAAATAATACACACATATACACACATACATACATAAATATTATAACAAAAAACAAGACTATTTTCCTGTTGGAGTGCAATGCAAAATAAAGCTATCTGAAGAATGCAGAATGTACTACAAGCAAAGAAAACAAAAAAATAATACATTTTAAAAATATGTACATCAAGGAGAATTACCTCATTTTTAATTCATTATTATTGCACATCAAATTCAACTTAATGATGCTCAGGAAAATGCATTTTAAAGCTCCCATTTTAGTATAACAATTCTGTGAAGTGAGGAAGACCAAGTGATAATGATGGGCCCCATGCATTTAATTCTTGAATAGACTGAACAATTTGTGCTTGCTTTTTGTTGTCATTTAATGTGGGCGCTGGGCAAGAAGACCTTTCTATCAAACAGACAAAATCTGGAGAGTTAGCTGTAGGAAAGCATTCCTCACTCGTGGTTACTTTTGTGACATTGTTACTTGGAACAGTGCTAGATAAAAGAAGGGAACAAATTTCAGACTCTTTGTTTTCTGCTATTTTCTAGGTTTTTCCCCATGTTATTTAGGTTTTGAAAAACAAGGATCTTTTGCTAATCCTGTGTTAATTTTGTCTGTTAATGGATCTTTTTAAATACTTCACAATCTTTAGTATATTACAGATAGTCCTCAACTTACGATAAGTCATTAAATGGCAAAAAAATATGCTCATTTGGGAAAATGGATTCAGATTTAGGACTACAAGGTTTGCTTAACAACTGCCGTAAAAATGTTCAAAAAAGTTGGGCCTTGACTTACAACGGCAAGGCTTAGAACCAGAATTCTGGTCCCAGTTATGGTCGTAATTTGATGACTACTTATGTACTGAAATATTGTCCGTAAGAATAGTGTCATTTCTGTAACTGGAATTGCTTTTTGGTAAAGTATTTTTCAAACTAACTTTGAGATGGAGTATTCCATAGATTATGTAATGATCAGCATGAGATTGAAATGAAAAGTAGCAATAAATTGGAACTACAAGGGCTACAGTTTATCTATGGGCCACAGACAGTGCTTCAAGCCATTTGAGTCCAGTCATCTTGCTGCTGGACATCTTTCTTTACTTTCACTTGTCACAGCATTACAGCCTGCCTAGAATATCACTAATTCCAATTTGTAATTCCAATTTTTAAACTTTAGGGAAGTTTAAATTGCTTAATCATAACTGCAGACCATGTGAAATTCACCAAATTTGCTTAGATATACATAGTAAAGAATATGGACTGAGCTAGACTATAGGGAAAATTAGCCTTTATAGAGTCATAGTGTCACTGATTCTAAATTAATATTTTTGGAACCTTAAAAAGGGTTAATATTTAGGGTTTTTTCCCCCTAGCATGGTATTTTTCTTGGATACACTTAGTTATTATGTTACAAATTTAGTCTAAGAGTTCATGTAAGCATCCTGTTTTCTCTAGGTTTAGGTTTTATTGGTTTTTTTATACCGCCCTACTCCCAAAGGACTCAGGGCGGTGTACAGCCAGAGTAAAACAAATATATAAAAGTTTAAAAAGTTTTTAAAAGAGATATTAAACAATTTGGCCTAAAAATGAAAAAACCCAACCAACCTTGATTAAAATTAATAAAAATGTGAAATTTAAAAATCATTTTTATGCCAGCCCGGCTTGTTGGGAAAAAAAGGTTTTGAGAGCACGGTGGAAGGTGCGTAAGTCAGGGATAGTTCTTAATTCCGGGAGCAATTCGTTCCAGAGGACAGGTGTTCCCACGGAGAAGGCTCTCCCCCTGGGTGTCGCCAGTCAACATTGTCTAGCCGACGGCACCATGAGGAGACCCTCTCTGTGGGAGCGTACTGGCCGGTGGAAGGCTCTTGGTGGCAGAAGGCGATCTCGTAAGTACCCAGGTCCTTTAATTACTTAGGAACCTTGTTTTATTTCAAATTGGGTCTATAACCTAGTTCACTATTAAAGGAATTGATTACAAAGTAAATTGAAACACCAGTACCCTAACGGTGGTTGGCTGGTGTTCTCCTTCTCAAAATTGGACTGCCAATGTGAGAATTTTTTTCCCCACAGTCCTTCCAATGCACAGTAGTAGACTATGTCTTCAACAGCCTTGATAGCTTATGAAGTTAAGAATGGAAGCTTTTTTACGCTTTGCTCCAATTGTTCATTGATGGCTTTGAGAAATAATATGATGAAATAGTTAGATGATGGATCTAAAAGGCCCAGATCCAAATCCTTCCCTATGGTAACTTGCTAGATAACTTTGTATGAGATTTCTCACCTCTCGGTATTCAGAAAAATTAGAGGAGATATCTTATTGAACTACGGAAAGAAAAGTAAGAGATAAATAGTATGTCAGAATCTATGTCTGGACTTTTCCTTTTGTTAGTATGCATTTAATGAATAAGTATTTTAATAGCCGTACAATATCATTTCAGGTTTTCTGTGGCTGAATCTGATTGCAATTTAGCCCTTGCCTTAAACAAAAATTACACAAAGGCTTATAACAGAAGAGGGGCAGCTCGTTTTGTCTTGGGAAATTTTAAGGGTGCCAAAGAAGGTACATGTCATGTATTGTATAATGCATTCCTTTTTTTGTTGTGTTATGCAAAATCTTTGATTTATAGAATATAATTTGAGATTATCACTATTACTTTCCATTCTGCAGTTTCAGCATAGAAAAATTTGGCCAATTATTCTTACAGGTTGCTTAAGAGTTTTTCTTGTGTTATTATGGGAAATATCTGTGATTTTAAAAATTTAAACACTGACATGATATGCTTTATCTGACCTTTATAGGAGATATTATGGGAAATATCTGATTTAAAAAATTTAAATACTAACATAATATGATTTATTTGACATCTGTAGAAGATATTAAGATTTCTATATACAAGTTATTTTTTACAGTTTTATCCCATCTTTAGGTAGATGATAGGTTATGTTAATAAATGGGTAATATAAAATGAACTGTGGCCATGTTCAATCAAAATGCTCACTGTTTTTGCAAAGCTTCAATGAACCATGTCATTTTATAACAGAACCTTATATTTTTCTTTCTTTAAAGAAGTTCTTATACAATCATGGTTTTTGAAAACTATCTTTATTTCTTCATGCAGATTATGAAAAAGTTTTGGAATTGGATCCAAACAACTTTGAAGCGAAGAATGAACTTTGGAAAATTGAACAGGTAAAGAACATTAATTTAATCAATTTGCCAATGACCATGATTTTGTGTAGCTAAATATTTGAAATATTTATGTTTTTATATTAGGCTCTCTTGTCAAAAGAAAACTGTCAGGCTGAAGAAAGAGATATTTTTAAGAAAGTGGAAATTGCAGAAGATGAACTGAAACAATTGGAGGAGGAACAGTTAAAGCAAAAAGCTATGGCAGATAAAGATTTGGTAAGCAGCAATGCAAGAATATTTTTCATATATTTAAATTGGAAGTTTTTGGTCTAATGAATCATTTCTTGGCCAGTGACAGAATGACCATACTATTCATGGATTACATTCTCATAATTGATGGCTACATTAGTCCAGTATTGTTAAACTGATTTTTTTCTGTGCTTGCTTTGCATATCAGTAATTTCAGATGACACATTGCCTACAATTGGCTTATGACATTTCAGTTAAAGTTACAATTTCAACAATAATGCTGATTGTGGTATAAGGCAGTGTAGTCCAAAACAGCTGGAGACATAATGTTGCTTACTGCCTGATACCAAGCATACAGAATTCTATATAGCTGTTTGAAAATTTTCCCCGTGGTCAACTCTTCCTGCTCTACTCTTGCAAATAAAATTATTGAGAAAAGTGTTATTTTCAGTACATGAATGCATATAGTTAGATTACCACATGATTTCTTTTTCCAAATATGATAGGGTAACAGATATTTCAAAGAAGGTAAATATGAACAAGCAATAGAATGTTACACACGTGGAATAGCAGCAGATGGCACCAATGCACTTCTTCCTGCAAATAGAGCTATGGCCTATCTAAAGGTTCAAAAGTGAGTTGTGTGAATTTACCATTTTTATAAAATTCACTTTAAAATGCAAAATAATTTTTATTAAACCAACTGTTCATTTTATTGGTCTTTGGGAATGGCTTAAAAGGAGTCCTTGGTGCTCTCTGAGCTTGCTTTTTTCTTGCAGACGTTTCATTATCCTAACTAGGTAACATCATCAGTGTAGTAAGGAGATTCGTCAGACTGCCAGGTTTCTAAAAATTCCCTGGCATTTTTGGACTTGGCCGGGTCACATTTTTCCAGTTAATTTTCTCTTGACAATCAGCCATCATTAGACACATAAACATTAACAACATCTATAGTCTATGCAAAAGCCCAAAAGAAAAAAAAAAAGACTCCAGCACTTCTCCACCAGTAATCAGCACTCAGATCAGCATAGAATAACTTCAAGGTTAACTTCAGACCAACAATCAAGTAAGCAGTACCCCAATCAAGAAACAGCCAAATAATCCAACCAAAGAATCTCTAAGGCCACCTGCACCACTCAGACAGACAAGTCACCAGAATATAAACTGACAGCAAATAGCACTCTTTACTAGCATTGATGATGTTACCTAGTTAGGGTGATGAAACGTCTGCAAGAAAACAACCAAGTTCAGAGCAACAAGGACACCCCCCCCCCCCCTTTCAGTACAAATATTCTTTATTGGTAGAATAGCTTACATTAGTAGTTCTAGACTAATATTTCTCACATGTATTTTAGCTGTATGTAACTCATCAAATTTATGTTTTCTTAATGGAGTTAATTCAGTCACACTTATATATTCATTTGCCTTTCACCTTTATTTTTTATTAATATGATCCTGCAAGGAATTATTGCTGTTAGCTTTAAATAGAGTATCTTACCGTTCTTATTTCTACAAGATTTTTGTTTCTAAATAATAAAAAACATATTAGTCCTGCCCTAATTAATTTGTTGAGGTGATTTTACATGCATTCCAGTATATAGTTCTCTTTCATACCTCACATAAAATATGAAAATCTTCATTGGAATAGGTGAGAATTACTATATGCTTTAAAAGCCCAAAACTGTGTTCAATTATGCTATAATAAGTATTTTTTTAAACAAACAACTCTTTATCAATAAGATATAAAGAAGCAGAGGAAGATTGCACTCGAGCTGTGTTATTTGATTCTTCATATTCTAAAGCATTTGCCAGAAGAGGCACAGCTAGAGCTGCCCTTGGAAAACTAAAAGAAGCTATGCAAGGTACGATTGTGTCCCTTTCTCTATCCAACTCTTTGAAGGAAGCAGCTCCAATCCAACAATAGCTTTCAGAAATTCAAATTGCTGTGATGCACAGTAGCGTAATATTTTAGCTTTTATGAAACAAAATTTTTCAAGTTGTTTTTTAGTAACTTAAGAATTAAAGAACAGATAATGTTACTATTACAAAAATTCTATAGATTTTAATCAGAGAAATGTTTTGAAAGTCCTGTTGAAGTTAGTGAAACTGTCAAGTGCTTACCCTTTATAGATGTAACTGTACCATTGTAAATAAATGTTTATATTGGAAGAAATGCACTTACTTTTGTCTTTCATAAAAATGTATTGAAACCCTAAATTATTATTTTTTCTGACTTTCCTAGATTTTAAAAGTGTCCTGAAGCTGGAGCCTGGAAATAAGCAAGCAATGAATGAAATAACAAAGCTTAAAAATGTATGTGTGCTTATGCTTGTGTATTTTAATATCATCTTACAACAGCAATTAATTGCTTTTAATCTGGATATTTTGTGGGTATTAACCTCTTTAGATTTCCATGGATATTTATTTGACTAATCTTTCCTTTAAGGAGTTAATCGCAAAAGGTTTTTTGTCAGACACTGAATATTTTGGACTACCACAGAATGAATCAGAAATACAAAATCTGGTAAAACCCATTGATAAACCCTTGCATCTGCGATCAGCTGTAAGTAGTATTGGTTTGTTTGTTTAAATATAAATATTTTAAATAGGACAAAAATAGTTTAAAATGTGACATTAAAAGGCAGGAGGAGGGCTTAAGTATTAATGAGGAAAGGATGCAAGAAAGGATAAATTTTAGTGAGGATGTTTTTGTGTGTGTAGTATTTCTGTAAGGATAAGCAATTTGGCATAATAGTTGAAATTACTCATTTCTGACTCCAATCCTGTCTCTCTTATGCATTTACCAGTAATCAAATACTTCTATATAATAATGAGGGAATAGTGGGTTTAGTAGATAACAACAGAATTGATAATAAAACTGAATAAATTATCCAGGACTCAATTTCACTTATCCAGTTCAAATTGAATCTAACCCAGAATTTATTTAAGTTAGTCGCAAATCCTGGCCAGTTATAATTGTCTTGAGTTTGAGATGAGGGTGGGCAAATCCATAGGTGGGCAAAGCATTTATTAGAACTAAACAAAGTTAGTCAAAAGAGCATGAACATTTTTGAATTACCTAGAAGCTCTTCATCAGGTAAGATTACACAAATGGGTAGAAAGTGAAAAGAAAAATTAAAAATGAACCACAGTATTAAGTCATAAAGTCCACAGTAAAAATACCAATATCAAGTTCTTGGAATCAGTACATTGGGTATTGTTGGTAACAGATTACACTCGGCTGTCAGGAACAAAGCAAATGGGTTGTAGCTGATTTTAAAACCATAGTTGCTAAGTCTTCACATGTTGATAAGTCAGGAATTAATAAAGAGCATTTGTCAGGGTTGAAATGAGCGGTCCTTGGTGCTCTCTGGGCTTGGTTGTTTTCTTGCAGACATTTATTACCCAAAATGAAACAGCTGCAAGAACATAACCAAGCTCAGAGTGCATCAAGGACCCCTCAATTCAGGAATTGGCCAACTCAAAAATGTGGAATTCTAGTTTATTCTCTCCTGCTGTTCTTTATCTCAGTCTCCCTTTTCACATTCAAATAATGATAAACTTCCATTTTAATATTATATTCAAGTCACTGAAAAAATCAGGCACAAAAAGTATAATTTTTTAAAGGTGTGACATTTCAGTCATTTTCTTCTTTCTACCTTTGTGATAAGATTGATAGGATGCAACATTTCCCTTAGATTATTTCTGTGGAAGAGATAGACAAAATATTCTTTGTTTTCATTAAGATACAGTTATTCTTTAGAAATGTTGCTCATTATATGTAAATGTGTATTTCTATGTTAATTCATTGCTCGGTTGTTTTTGTTCATTTAGAAACCTTTAAGAAGAATAAACATTGAGGAAAGCAACAATGATGTGCTAAGTGCAAATTTGATGCCCACCAGAGAATCTGAGCCTATTCAATCTATTTTTGATAACCCAAATGAAACACAGGAATTAATATCTATTAAGAATCAAAATGAAGATTTATCTTCTCCATCTGGGACTCCCAAAGCAAAGCTGCTGAAAATAGAAGAAATTGGTGATGCTTTGTTGACCGAGTAGGCTTATATTTTTTTAGAACAGAATATTATCATTTTTTTGTGTTGAAAGGCTTTCTAAAAGAAGTACCCTATGCCTGAATTTGTGCCAAAAGCATATTGTGATTATCTCACTACTTTTTGTAACCCTTTAAAATTAAACATCAGTTTAAGAATCTTGTTCAGCAGTTCAACTGCTTATTTACCTATCTATAGTTTTAGCAATAACACTTAGGTTTATATACCGCTTCACAGTGCTTTTGCAGCCCTCTAAGCGGTTTACAGAGTCAGCCTATTGCCCTCAACAATCTGGGTCCTCAAAAGGATGGAAGACTGAGTCAACCGCATTTAGCATTTGTTAAGCTTAATTACATAAGAAAATTTGCATAATTTGCTACACAAATGACAATTTAATGTTTTCATTCTTTCAGAGATTCTAATGCTACTTTTGACATGGTACCATGTAATTGTATATATATTTCCTAAGGCAAAATATTTAACCAAACAGAAATTCTCTTCCTTAATATTTTTAGATCCGTTGCCACAAATACTGTGAAAGAAAAATCATCACTTCAGCCTTGTGCTATAAAAAAGCAAGCTAAGACAGAAAACTACATTATTTCTTCTGTGTCTGAATTTTCCATGCCTCCAGTCCCTATGAATTCTTTCCAACTTGAATCAGATTTCCGAAAATTAAAAAGTTACCCCAATCAATTGTATACATATTTGAAGGTAAGATGACTCATTCTTTCTGTGGTCACTAGTTTCTTCCAAATGTTTGGCATTTAACAAATTTGATTTCGGAAACCAGTTTGGTTTGGTGCTTAAGACCTCAACTAAAAACTGGGAGACTTAATCCTGCCTTAGCCACAAAGCCAGCTGGATGACCTTAGGCCAGTCACACACACTCTGCTATAGGAAATAAGAAATGGCAAATCAATTTTGAAATCTTGCCAAGAAAGCTGCATGGATTTGTCAAAGCAGTTTGCACAAGTCAAAACTGACTTGAAGGGGTTCAGAAAATGATATTATTAAATATAGCTTAATAGTGCAAGTATACTGGCATCTTTCTTTGAAAAAAAATTACATATTCTATTTTATTTATCTTATATTTTTGTATTCTTGAATTACAGGATTACTGGGATTCTACTTTTAGACAGTAGAATGTTTCATATTAAATGCTTTATAACAGAGCAAGTTTATTATACCAGTAAGTAAATGCCAAATTTTAGCTCAGAGGCGGCAGAGATAGTTACAGTGTCAGAATTCCAAAAAACACCCCCAACAAAAGAAAGGCTTGTGTTTCCTCAAAGTTCCACTTTATTAGAGATGCCATGTTGGCACATCTGGGAAAGCCAGAATCAGAAAGCTTCCAGGTTTTCCCACCCAGGTGAAAGTTCAAGACCCTGCCCCCAACACCCACAAGTCCATCCCAGGGTCCAATCCTTCATTGCCACGAAGACAGATTGCTCCTATTCCCATCCGTCCAGGTGCAAGGACAAAAGCGATCCTGACTTTCTGAAAAAGAATGTTACCCAGTGTTCACCCAACTCCATATATTCCCCCTCCCATTTCCCACAGTAGAAAGTGTGGCAGGTCTGAAATCCAAAAAGGAAAAGATGGCTTCCAGGTCTGACAGGCAGCCTCCCTTCAGAAGACACACGTATCCTGTAAAGAGAATAATACAGGGGGGTAACATTACCTAATTAACCACCTCTGCCACCCTCCAGGGAGACCCTTTGCCTTATCTGGAAATGTTTCATGAAACTGCTTAACTAATCTGTCAGCTTTCACATTCCAACTTTTTACCCATGTAGCTTCTGACAAAGGCCCTTCCAATAGAGTCTAATATTTTTTTTCACTTCATAATGCGTTTCTCCTTGCACTACTGCAAGAGGAGGGGGTGGTTGGGTCTGAGGACTTAAACTAGACCCAATCACAGGTTTCAGCAAGTTACAATGGAAAACAGTGTGTATCTTCCCTAGAATTCTAGGCAGGCTGAGCTGAACTGTAACTGGGTTAATTATTTTGACTATTGGGAAGGAACGTATATTGTGGATCCTTTCCAGGCTAGTCCATCTCTCATCGTTAAGACATCTTTGTTGTTGGTGAGTGGCTGTCAGTTTGTCCTGGTTGGGATCACTCGGCTGTTTGGTCTGGCCTCTGGTGCTGACTTGTGCTGCTATTTATTTAGGAGGAATAATGGTGTGAATCACATCTTCCCTCTGTCAAATTGTGGCTTTCTTGACAAGGCATCTGTTAGCAGGTTCTTTCCTGCAGGGATGTACCTCTGTTTGAATTTAAATCTCCTGAAGTACTGCACCCTGCAGATTTGTTTTGGAGATAGTTTTCTGGGGGTTTTCAGGGGTGACAGTAATACCTCAGTTGAATTGATTTCATCAACCTACAAAGCTGCTGTGTTCACCCTTGAAACTGAAACTTGAAAATTTTAGAATCAGAATAGAGCTGGGATGGACCTCAAAAGTCTTCTAGTCCAGCACCCTGCTTAAGCATGAAATCCTGTACCATTTCAGACAAGTGGCTGTCCAGTCTCTTTTAAAAACATGCAGTGGTGAAGCACTTACAACCTCTGACGGCAAGCTGTTCCACTTATTGTTTGTCCTCGCTATTAGGATTTTTTTCTTTAATCCCAGGTTGTTTTTCTCCTTGAATAGTTTTCACCCTTTGTTTCTTGTCCTGCCCTTTGGTGCTTTCAATAATAAATTGACCCTCTTCCTCTTTGTGGCAGCCTCTCAAATTCTGGAGTACTACTATCACGTCCCCCCAGTCCTTCTTTTCTCTAGACTAGCCAAACCCAAATTCTGCAACCATTCTTCATATGTGTTAGTCTCCAGCCTTTAATCATCTTGGTTGCTCTTTTTTGCACTTTTTTTTAAGTCTCAACAACTTTTTTGTAATGTGGTGACCAAAACTGGGTGCAGTATTCCAGGTGTGTTCTTGTTAAGGCTTTATAAAGTGGTACTAATACTTCATGTGATTTTGATTCTATGCCTCTTCATACAACCAAGGATTGTATTAGCTTTTTTGGCTGCTGCCACACATTGCTGCAGACTCATGTTTAAGTGATCATCCACAAGGACTCCAAGTTCCCTCTCAGAGGTACTGTTTTTGAGCCAGGTTTCACCTACTCTGTACTTGTGCCTTTGGTTTTTCCTTCCCAGGTGTAAAACCTTACTTTTCTCAACATTACATTTCATTTTGTTGGATAGAGCCCGTTGTTCAAATCTGTCAAGATCATCCTGAGCTTGTCTCCTGGGCTGTTGGCTATTCCTGCCAGCTTAGTGTCATCTGCAAATTTGATGAGTTCCCCTTCTATTCCCTCATCTAAGTCATTTATAAAACTATTGAGGAATACTGGGCCACGTCTGAACCTTGTGGTACCCCACTGCTTACTTCCCTTCATGTAGATGTAGTACCATTAAGGACTACTCATTGAGTACAGTTTGTCAGCCAGTTACAAATCCATCTGGTGGTAATGTTGTCTAGTCCACATTTTTCTAGTCTACCAAGAAGTAGTTTGTGGTCTACTTTGTCAAATGCCTTGCTGAAGTCTAAATATACTATGTCCACAGCATTTTGCTAGTCTATTAATTTAATCACTTTATCAAAGAATGAAATAAGATTGCTTTGGCATGATCTGTTTTTTAAAAACCCATGCTGGCTAGTTGTTATAACTTTATTTGTTTCTAGATGTTCATATATCTGTTTATTGGTTATTTTTCCCCAATATCTTTCTTGGTATTGATGTTAGGTTGGTTTGTAGTTTCCTGTGCCTGCCCCCCCCCCTTTTTTTTTTGAAGATGGGAAACATATCAATTCTTTTCCAATCCTCTGGTAGTTTCCTGGTGCTCACAATATTTTTTTTTAATACAATGCTTCTGAGATAACATCTGCCAGCTCCTTCATAATTCTGGTGATTTATATTCGTTAAGTTCTAAGTTTATTATATTTATATACCGCCCTATCTCCCTGACGGGACTCAGGGCGGTGCACAGGGAATAATAAAAACATAGGAAAATACAATAAATATTGAAAATAGATTAAAAGTAAATTAAATTTAGAACCCGTGCTAAAAGTTATCATTAAAAACCCTATTAAAATCACATTCAAGACTATACCAGGCCGGCCGCATGAAATAAGTGCGTTTTTAGTGCCCGACAGAAGAGGCGTAGATCCATGATGGTATGAAGGTTGGGGGGGCAGGTCGTTCCAGAGGGCGGGGGCTGCCACAGAGAAGGCTCTCCCCCTGGGAGTCACCAGCCGGCATTGTCCGGCAGACAGCACCCTGAGGAGGCCTTCCCTGTGAGAGCGGACAGGTCGAAGGGAGGTATGTTGTAGGAGGCGGTCCCGCAAGTAACCAGGTCCCATGCCATGGAGCGCTTTAAAGGTGGTTACTAAAGGCGGTTAAGGTCAAATGGGTGTTCTCTAACCATTTTCTTGTTTGTGTTAATTTTTATTTCTACTCTGTCTTTTACAGTTATGTTTTTGGTAGGTTGTACTATAGTTCCTTTTTGTGTGAATACTGATGCAAAAAATGAATTAAGCAGCTCCATTTCTTTTTACTGTTACTTCCTTGCCATCTTTTCTCTTTAATGGACCAACTATTTCTTTGACTTTTTTCCTTGTTATTTATATGTTGAAAGAAACTTTTTAAATTATTTTCGACTTGTTTCAAGTCTTTGTTCATTCCGAGCCTTTGCTTTCCTAACTTCATCTTTTTTTGTCTTTCCGTTTATCAGAGAGATCTTTGTGCAACAATGCTAGTTTTTTTCTTGGATTTCTTGTTTTTCTTTTTCAGTGGTATTGTTTTGGACTGGGCTTTAATGATCATATATTTCAGTGTTTCCCACGCTGCTTGAGTTTTTTCCCCCTTAGGATTTTTATCCATGACATTTTGCTTAGGCTCTCTCTGAGTTTGTGAAAATCGTTTTTTTTTTAAGTTTAAGACACTGGTTGGATTATTTTCTATTGCTTGTATTTTCATTTAATTGAATTCCACTATGATGTGATCACTCGCCCAAATTTCTGGCAACTTCAACTCCCTCTATCATTTGTTCTGTAGTAGTAAGAATTAGGTCCAGTATAGTTTTTCCCTCTAGTTCCTTCCTCTACCTTTAGATTACAAAGTTTTCAGATAAATTGGTTAGGAATATGTTCGATCTCCCAGTTGATATCAGGGTAGTTAAAGTCTCCCATTACTACTGTGGTATGTTTCCTTCATACATTTGTTAATTAATTAGCAAAGAGTCCATCTATTTCTTCTGCTTGGCTGGGTGGTCTGTATTAAATTACTGCAATGGATCTAAGAGATAATTAAGTTTCACACACTCAAAGCAAGCTTCATTTGTTAATGAACTCAGGCTGAGGGAAAGCAAAAAATAACTTAACTTTTTCTTCAAATAAACTTGGCTGTAATAGAATCTTGAAAGCCTATCCAAATTGCTTTCTGTTCTATCTTACACTAAAGAAAATAAAAGGTTATTTTGAATTTATTTCTAACAGGGTTTTTTTTCAATTTATGGACTCTGTAATCTTTTCTTCAAGTCCATCTTCAATGACATTTGGTATCTTCTTCAAGATTGAAATTTATTCCATTACATTGAATATGAATTTGAATCCAGGTATCACATATCCAGTTCATTGACAGATCTTTATTTCACCACCATGTGAACTATGAAATATGCTTCAGAAAATGGTCAGCATTTTTGTCTGCTAATTGTAGTAGTGGAGTGGGGATAACATTATTCAAAGGCATTCATTGTGTTTTACTGTGAAAGGTGATTGCCATTATTAACCTTATTGAGAAACTGAGAAGCTCCCAAGGTAAAATTAATAGTAACCTGCTATAATTTGAATACTAATTGTTACAATAAATTATGTTTGAATTAGCTTTATGTAACAATATGAAATCTATTAATAGTAAATATCGGGTCTGATTTATATATATATATTCCTATTATAAGTCTGTTTTTCTTTTGTTCTTCCAAAGCAAATTGATCCTTCCCTTTATCCTAACCTCTTCCAAAAATCATTGGATCCAGAGGTTTTTTGCCAAATCTTGAAAATTCTACAAGACTTTCATACTAAGTAAGATTAAAGCTATTTTCTCAGATTAATTTACTATTGTATTTTGATTGGATTATGCCTTTAGCTTGATTACCAGTGTTAATATTTTCTGCTGCATATTTCTTTAGACAAATTTGTTCAATCTGATAATTATATGCTAATATTACAATTCATATTATTTGGATAAGAAGCAGGTACAATAAATTATTATATAATTTAAGATGTTTTAAAAGCCAAGGATAAGAACAGCAAAAGTAGTTCTCATGGTTGAAACATTTCAGTTACTTACCATTTTTGAATAGAAATTCAGAGGTGATCCATAAGTATTATTGTCATGGCAATTTTCATTTATATCTGACAAAATTGTATCCCAGAAATACTCTGAGCTTCTGAATAAAATGTTAAATTAAAAAATGAAAGCATTTTTTCCCCAGACTTATAGCTAAGGAAGAAGAAACAACTCATTTCAATATTTTTGTGCTACATTTCAGAACATTCTGAATTTATAGAAAGAACAAATTTCTACCCAAATATTGTTCTGGAAGGGATCAGTGACTGCCTCTTGAAAGATGTTATAAAGGTCTTTCATCAAATTCTCTGTGCATATTGGAAAATTCGGCAGATACACCCTATGATCTTGATTAATAATAGTTTACCAAGGCCAGCCAAACCTAAATACTCTATTTAATTTGAGATGCCAAAAATTTAAACCAAGAAAATAATTCTTCTTGAACTTTTACCAGTATCTTTGGGAGAGGAGTGGTTACTTTTTAAGAGGAAGTTTTAATTTATTTAGTGTTGTTTAGTGACCACTTGAAAATCAATTGCATACAGAAGAAGAAAAGTTTACAATGACCAAGGAAATAAAGATTAGATGACTATTTAATATAAATGAAATGTTTTCATTATTGTGTATTTATAATCTGGAACAGATTTTATTTATTTGATTATTAAATTTCTAACCTTAAGTAACTCTGGGCAATTTAGAACCAGATAGTAGTTGCAAATACAACAGAATGCCATATTTGCAGTTTGAAGACAGAATCAGGACATTCTCTCATTTAAACATTTGCAATTTGGGAAATCCATCAACTAACAGAAAAGTGCAGAAGGTTCATTTGGTTTTCAGGACGTGACTTTATTTTCAGTTTAACAATGATTATATATTTGATATATAGCTACTTTTAGAGTATGCAGCTGTATGTATTATTTTCATATATGCATTTTTCATATTAGTCAATGTTGTGCTTCTTTAATGCCATGAATAAAAATAATGAAAGGTATGAATTAATGTCTTATCTTACAAGGAAAGAAGAGCCTTTACTTATCCTTGAAATTCTGCGCAAATTATCAGAATCCAAAAGATTTGATATGGCAGTTATGTTTATGTCAGAGTCAGAGAAAAAAAGTAAGTTAAACATATTACTGTGTCATTATTAAAATCAACTGGCTTGATAGTTTAGTGATTAGTATAAATATGGCCAGTATGTCACTATTCCAGATATATTAAAAACATGTATTATAATATTTTTCCACTGAAACGTTTCTGTCCCTGAAAATATTTGAAAGTATTTTTTTCAGAACAAACTATAAAAAGATTTGTTGGGTCAGTGGAATTCTTCTCTAGATCCTATATCTCTTTGAGTATCTTTTCTTTCTGTTTAAATTGGAAGATAATAAAGAAACAAAGAACCAAAAATGAAGAATGGCCAAGCCATCTTCTGCCTCTTTTTTCTACAATTATATCTGTATAGCAGTGGATTTGTATTGTTCATAAAATCAAGTTTATGGAAATGTTACAGTTCATTCCAAGTTTAATATAACTCTTAATTCAGATTCTTTGCAACTTATTTATTGTCTTTTAAAATATATAAATTGAAGAACGATATCATTTACTAAATGCTAAATCTGTTTTTAATTTCAACATAATGTAATACCAAATTTCTCTTTTGTTATAGCTGTACGTTATTTATTTGATCATTTGGAACAATCTCATTTGGAAGATTCTCCTATTAAACAACTCAAGATAAAATACAGCATTTAATTTAAATACTTTTTATATCTCTATATAAATACCGCAGATTATATACTGTTTTGGAAGGACAGAGAATTTCAAGTTGATTCAGCTGTTTTGTTGAGTTGATTCACTATGTTTTGCTTGAATCTTACTTATTTTTTCATTTTGAACATTCTGTAGAAACAAGATTGATAGTTGCTACAATATTTATCAAATTCCATTCTTTATTGTGTGTTAAAAATTATATATTTTTATTTGTATAAATAAATTCACAAATGTTAAATTATTTCAATCTTTTTTATTATTTGCAATACTTCCAGTATTTCTTGGCAGAATTTCAAGCTTAGACAAGTGAAAAATCACTTTAATAATAATAATAATAATAATCATCATCATCATCATCTTTATTGTCATTGATCTAAAATTACAATGAAACCTCTGACATCTAATATTTCTCCAGTGCGCTGCTTGGAGAGTCCAAGGATGGGTTAAATGCAGCCTCTCTGCCCTAGGACTGAGTGACATTTCTTTGACCACGTCTCCTTTGCCTCATTGAGGTCAGTTTTAAAAACTCAGTCCGCCCGTAAGGACTTGTTTTGGAGAGCTTCTCAGTAATTGGACAGATAGGCTGAAACTCTCCAATTAATTAGCTAATTAGTGGTTAATAGTACCTAACAGTAGTGTAGAATTCCTTTTTATTTTTGTATTTGGCCAAGTTAGAATAGGTTAGACTCTAAGAAGATTAGGATTACCTCGTATTTGAGCGCTGAGGTGTCTGTCCGGAGTCTAGCTGACTGCTGGTCACAAGCGGTGGCTATTGAGGTGAAACCATCTGTCCGGTGGGTGCGGGTGCAGCAGGAGCCTTCCTGTGCGCCTTTCTGGCTGTTTTAAAGCACCCGAAAGCCTAGGAAGACCCGAGCCCTTTGCAAGCAGCGTTTCTCTCCCCGGCAAGCGCGGCGGACCTCCTGAGGGCGCCAAAAGTTTGTGCACTTTTCTCAGAGGCTCCGTGAGGCGTTAGAGCTTGCCTGGCTTCAGAGCGAAGTTGCGGTGGCCATTTGTTCACTCCGAAAGTGCAGTTTTGCATGTCAGGAAGCCTCGGAGACAGAAAGATCGTGCCTTTTCCACCTCAGCCGCAGATCTCCGCAGGGGAGTGCCTGGCCTTGTCCGGGACGCCGGCAAGGCCTCCCTCTCCCCCCCCCCACCCACCACCCAAGGACTTCTGATAAGGAGAGCGGCGTTGGGGTGTCCTGGCCTTCATACCAGCTCCCAGTCTCTGAAAAGATCTGCAGGCACCTTGAAGCCAGCTGACCAGCGCTGTGTCCTTCTGCAGCTGCTTCTTCCATCCATTGACTGTGTTGACTGTTCCATCGACATCAGAGATGGCAGAGGAAGGTTTGGTGCCACAGGAGGAATTGGCAGGCCCATCTTCAAAGCGCAGCAGGCCAGATCCTCCACCAAAAGGGGGGAAAGGGCAGAAGGGCACCAAGGGAAAGTCTCCCCTTAAGTCTTCAAGGGACAGGGATCCCAGTAAACAAACTTCCAAGAGATAGGAAACCCCTGGGGGGCAGGTGCTTAGAGGCCAGGGCCCCTCCATTGCCCAGGGGTATGTGGCTATAGAGAATCCCTATGTGTCTAGATCTGGGGAAGGGGAGGATGTCTCCTTACCTGAGGAACGATCCTTTTCCCTAAGTGATGAGGAATCACAGGCTGGGTCTCCAGATGCCTCACTAGGCTACCCAGATTCTCCCAGTTCTTCCATTAGGGAGGAATTGGAATCCTTGCAGGGTAATTTGCAGGAGGAGGCTTCCTCAGCTCCTGGGAGACGCAAAAACCATCTGGCTCATTCTAGAGCTGTTTCTACAACAGGCAGAACCTCAGTTCTGTCTGCAGAAATGAAGGAGGTCATTTCCATAGCCATTGCCCAGGGCATTGCCGAAGACAGGCATCAAAGGGCATCTCAAACCTGGTCACCACCCAGGTGACACCAGGGATGACAGTCATGGTTCTCCTGTTTCCTCAGTCACGACAGAAGTATCGACTTGGGAGGAGGAGAACACAGATGGAATTGAACTATCGGAGGACGAGGATTTGCCTTCTGAAAAACCGGCCTTTACAGGCCTGTTCAAACCATCACTTTTCAAGTCCATCCTACATAAGGCCAGGGCTGCCATTGAACTAGGCCCTGCCAAGTCCAAGGATGCAGCCATTCCATCCACCTCTGAGGACCACAAGGCAGGTCTTTTTCAGGAGACTGCTCCTGAACCAGAACTAATACCTGTTCCTGACCTGGTCATGAACGTAGTTCAGCGCCAATGGGCGCAACCAGGAACTCTGGCTAACCCCAGTGGGGGAGACAAAACTTTATACTCCCTAGAGTCTAGACTGGAGGACATCCTTAAGTTACCAGAGATGGATGCCCAGGTGGTCTCCTTGACTTCCAATTCGGCACTTCGTCTGACTTTTAGAAGGTTTAAAAGCAGAGGACAAGAGGGCGGAGAAGGCAGGCTATAAGACACACCAGGCGGCCGCCTGGGCTATCAGGGCCTCCACGTCCGCCTCCTTCACTAGGGCTTCCTTATTATGGCTCTGCCAGTTGAGAGCTAAACCTCCTTCAGGAGGTTCTCGTTGGCATTATGACCTCAGAAAAATCATCACCGTGGTTGAGTACGCGGCAGGTGTGTTTGAATGCAGCGAAGTTCGCTTCCCATGCCCTGGCCTCCAACGTGACTTCACATCGCCTGCTATGGCTTCGCCATTGGCAGGCGGACATGAAGGCAAAATGGAAGCTGGCCTCAGCCCCTTTTAAGGGCGGAAATCTTTTTGGGGATCCCCTAGATAAGTTTCTAATTGAGACAAAAGATAAGAGGAAGATCCTGCCGGCTACTCTTAAAAAACGTGACAAGAAGGGTTCTGGGTCCTTCCGGAAACAGACCTTTCGGGCCCAGGATAATACTCAACCCTCTACATCCTATTCCTATCAAAGATCCTATCGCCAATCTAATGATAGGAACCAAGATAGATCAAATTTCAGGTCCCGAGGTAGATAACAGCAGGGCTCCTTTTGGAAGCCCTTTCATGGCGCAAATTCCCGCCATTTCAAACGGGGAAAATGACCATCATGGGATCCCTCCCATTGGGGGCTGGCTGCAGCTGTATGCAGACCGATGGGAGGAGATAACCACGGATATGTGGATCCTCAACACCATCAGGAATGGTCTCCTCTTAGAGTTCCTATCCTTTCTCCCGCGGACCTTCATTCCTTGTCCTCTACCCAAGAACCCCCTAAAAAGAACCCTCATGCAATCAGAGATAAATCACCTCTTAGACATAAATGCCCTAGAGCCAGTGCCACAGGGCCAGGAGGGGAGGGGGTTCTACTCCATTCTCTTTCTGGTCCCGAAGAGCTCGGGTGGGTGGAGAGCCATCTTGGACCTAAAATGATTGAATTTACATCTGGCCTACAAGCAGTTCAAGATGCAGTCTCTCCAGTCCATCCTGGACTGCATAAGGCAGGGGGACCTGCTCTCCAGCATAGACCTGAAGGAGGCTCACCTCTACGTACCTATTCATCTGGCACACCGCAAGTTTCTGCGCTTTTATTACAACGGGAGGCATTACCAATACAGAGCCCTCCCCTTCGGACTCTCGTCTGCGCCCACGACATTCACCAAGATCCTAGCAGCCTTAGCAGCTCATCTTCGCGCACATCTGATACGCCTGGAATGTTACCTAGACGACATCATCATCCAGTCATCCAGCCATCGCCAGGCTGTAAGAGACGTCTGACTCACCATATGTGTACTCCAACAACACGGTTTTTCGGTCAACCTGAAGAAAAGCCATCTATCACCCACCACTCAGATCCAACATCTGGGGGTGATCATAGACTCTGTATCCTGCCAGGTGTTCCTGTCTCCAGATCGGCTAAAGAACCTCAAAACCAAATTCCTGCAGTGTCGGTGAGCCAGGTCAATCCCGATTGTCCAGCTTTCACAGCTCCTGGGCATCATGATCTCTTGCATAAAGATAGTTCCCTGGGAGAGACTTCATGCCAGGGAACTACAATGGGTCCTGCTTCCTATGCAGAGGTCCAAGACCAGCAACTCGCAGAGGCGGGTTCAGCTTCCGCAGACAGTGCTTTGCTCCCTCAGGTGGTGGCAGTCGGCGTCAGTCGAGAGGGGCTCCCAATTCAAGGAACCAGATCGCATCATGGTCACCTCGGATGCCAGCCTCTATGAGTGGGGGGCACATTGCCAGGGACAACTAACGCAAGGGAGATGGTCACTGATAGAGGCAGCTCACAACATCAACTGGCTGGAGTTGAGAGCTGCCAGACTAGCCCTTCAACGGTTTTCGACTTACCTGGTGGGCCACCACGTACTGTTCATTTCATTCATTTATTTATTTTATATACCGTCCTTCTCCCTCTCGGGACTCAGGGCGGTGAACAGCCACAATAAAAAGAGGAAATACAAAAGTTTAAATAACAAATTAGTAAGTATTAAATAATTTGGCCTATTATTATAAAACCGAATACTAAAACTCAATTAAAAGACTATGACAGGCCGGCTGCACGAAATAGATGTGTCTTCAGGGCCCGACACAAGAAACGTAGGTCTGCGGTCGAGCGTAATTCAGGGGGGAGGTCATTCCAGAGGGCAGGAGCTGCCACAGAGAAGGCTCTCCCCCTGGGGGTCGCCAGCTGACATTGTCTGCCCGACGGCACCCTGAGGAGGCCCACTCTGTGGGATCGGACTGGTGGGTGGGAGGTATTTGGCAGCAGGAGGTGGTCTTGCAGATAACCAGGTCCATTGCCATGGAGCGCTTTAAAGGTGGTCACCAGTATCTTGAAGCGCACCCGGAAAGCCACAGGCAGCCAGTGCAGCTCACGCAGGAGAGGTGTCACATGGGAGCATCTAGGTTGCTCACAGACAACATAGCAACAAAGGCCCACATAAACTGGCAAGGGGGCACCCACTTCAGGAGACTCATGGCAGAGGCGGAGTCCCTCGGACGGTGGGCGGAATGCCATCTTGCGTCAATCAGAGCCGATCACATCTCCGGAAACAGAAACGTGGAAGCGGACTGGCTGAGTCGTCAGACAATCGACAACTCCGAGTGGCAGTTGCACCCGGACTTGTTTCAACAGATAATTTGGAGGTTCAGCCAGCCACAGGTCGACTTATTTGCCACACAGGCCAATGCTCAGCTTCCATGGTTCTATTCCCGTTACCGCTCACCTTAGGCGGAAGGGACGGATGTGCTGCGGTGCAGATGGCCCCCAGGCCTCCTTTATGCCTTTCCCCCCTGGCACTCATTCTGCAGGTCGTCACCAAGATTCTGGGGAAGGAAGTGGAGATCCTCCTTGTGGCCCCTCATTGGCCCAGGAGGTCCTGGTATGCGGACCTTGTCAGTCTCTCCATCCAAAAAACGTGGAGAATTCCTCAGGAGCAGATCTCCCTCTGCCAGGGGGCCATCAACCACCCGGATCCCCAGTGGCTCCAATTAGCCATCTGGCACTTTAGGGGGAGCTCCTGAGGAGACAACATCTATCTGACAAGGTCATCAAAACCATACAGGCATCCAGACAACCTTCCATGACGCGCATGTACGATGTGACGTGGCTCACCTTTTCTACCTGGTGTAACACATGTGGCATAGTTGATGTGTCGGCATCCATACCGCAGCTTCTCAACTTTCTCCAGGAGGGTTGGACAAGGGGTTGGCACCCAGCACACTCCGTCGCCAGGTCGCTGCCTTATCTACCATCCTGGCGGCAGTTGCTCAACAGTCCCTGAGGTCAAGAGTTTTCTGAAGGGCGCCGCCAACATATGCCCTCAGACCATACACAGGTATCCTTCCTGGGACTTATCTTATGTACTGAGAGCCCTGATGAATGCGCCTTTTGAGCCTATTCGAACAGCCAGTCTTCACCACTTGACTCTTAAAACCGCCTTCCTAGTGGCGATTACTTCCGCTCGGAGGGTATCCAAGCTTGCAGCTCTCTCAGTCAGGGAGGAACTGTGTATAATCCATGCAGACTGGGTCATTCTGCGGCTTGACCCCTCCTTCATACCAAAAGTGAACACTCAATTCCATAGGACACAGGAGGTGATACTTCCTATCTTTTGTCCAGATCCCAAACATCCTAAGGAACGTTCTTGGCATAAGTTGGACGTTAGGCGTGCCATACGCATTTATGTCAAGAGGACCAAGGAATTCAGACATACAGAATCTTTCTTTGTCTCTTTTCAACCTGGATCGCTGGTCTCATCATTGGTCTCATCATTGACCATTAGCCGTTGGTTGAGGGCCTGTATCAAAATGACTTGCGAACACCAGGACAGACTTGTACCTGGCAGACTGATGGCACCCTCTACTAGATGGCACACTCTACTAGAAGTGCCGCTACTACGGCAGCTTGGGCGACCCAAGCTTCTATTTTGGACATTTGCAGAGCAGCGACGTGGGCGTCCCCCACAGCTTTCATTAGAAATTACAAAATTGACACCTTTGCCTCAGCCGAGGCCTCATTTGGAAGGTGTGTTTTGCAGCAAGTTGCCTCGGCTCCAGTCGACCTGGACACTAACTCTTCCCTCCCTGGGAAAAGATAGCTTGGGTATGTCCCATCCTTGCACTCTCCAAGCAGCGCACTGGAGAATGACCATTGGCTTACCTGAAAGGTCCTTCTCTGGGCGCTGCGGTAGAGTCCTAGACCCGCCCAAGGGTTATATCGGTGTCCAAGTGTTCCATCTTTCTGGGGATCATCAAAAGGACGTCCTGTAAGTTGGAAGACATTCGTTTTTAAAACTGACCTCAATGAGGCAAAGGAGACGTGGTCAAAGAAATGTCACTCAGTCTCCCGCAATGCCCAGAGAAGGACCATTCAGGTAAGCCAACGGTCATTCTCTTATTTTTATTATTGAGTCTTGGTATGTTTTAAGAACATTTGCTTGCTGTTAAAATTTCACTAATTATGATTTTGACTATGTCAGCTATAGAACCACTATCTATACTTGATTGTAATGCTTAGGTGTATATCCCTTAAACAAGGAATAAGATTTTACTTCTGAGTGCCATGATAGGATGAGCTACAATAGAGGGAATTACTTTTTAAACTCTATAGCTAATTGTGATGTTTATATAGTAAAAGTGACCCATTGGGTAATCCTTTCAGGCATATTTCCTCATTATTTATTTATCCCACCTTTGTATACAAGATATTGAACACATCGAACATACCTAATATTCCTTCCTCCTCCTTCACAACAACAGCCCTTTCTCCACAACAACAACCCTGGGGAGTAAGTTGGCATGAAAGAGAGTGACTGACCCAAAGTCACCCAGCTGTTTTTCATGCTAAGGCATGATTCACAGTCTCCCTGTCAGACCTGTTCCAATCTGATCCCTAGGAAAGAAAGACTCCATTTGGTTGAAGCGAAAGGTTCTTTTACTAAAAAATGTTGGCTGCAATAAAGTCAGGCTACATCTGGGTTTCTCACACTCAAAAGATAAGAAAGGTTTCCCCTCATCCCAGTTCTCCCCTTGTGGCCAATCCATCTTCAGCCAATCTGAACTGGCTGAAGAGTTTTGAGAATGCTGAGATGTTTTAAGATTATCCACACTTTTTCTCAGGGTGCCTGGCTTTGTCTACAAACTGGTTCCGAGCTTGTCTTGATTTTTATCACCTGTCATTTCCCCATCCCTATTTCCCTTCAGGTACACACACAGCATCAATTCCCATTTATCTTCCCTCCCTCCTCCTAGTCTTTGATGGCAGGATGCCTGTGAGGTGCCAAGCTGAATCTGGCAGACCTGACATTCTGCCCCCTTTGGCAGAGACATTGGTCCTGTTAAAAAAAAAAGGGGGGGGGGGAGAGAAACAGAAATTTTCTAATTAGCAGATATTCAGTAAGTTTTATCTGGGTACTGTTCATGGAATTTTTTAAGCACTCTGGAGGCTTTAATATGTTTAATAATATCAACCCATTCTGTCTCTGAAAGTGGAAGGATTTCCATGTTACCAAGTACTAGATCCCTCCCTCCCCCCCCCCCCCGATGCATATGGGAGTCCAAATGCATTTGACTTCAAAGTGTTGCTCTCCCTCAATCATAATGGGGTCGACAGGTGGTTGTGTGTGACTCAGGACATAGGGAAGATGTAACCTCTGGTTTCAGTAGGCTGCAATAAAATACCGGGTGTATGTGTCTGAGCATTTTTTTGCAAAATTCTATAGTCACTGGGTTAAAGGTCCAATGTATTTCAGCCCCAATTTTTTGGGACAGTTGTCTAGATTGTAAGAATTTGACTGGATGGATGGACGATAGAGTCAACCTTTCTTATATTCAGTTAAGATGAGATCTAGCCAGCTGGATAAATGTGTGGGATAGAATGAGTCTAGCTTGAAAAGTCCTGGAAGGACCTAGGCCAAGTCACGCAAGATTAAAAATAAAAAGCAGCGACTTCCGGTTCCGGCTCCAGCGGCGACGGGCGAGCCTAGGGCTCGCTCGCCGCTTTGTTTCTTTTCCTGCCCCCCCACGGGGGCGAGACGCCCCATTTCTGGGGGTCTCCCGTAAAGCCGGCTTGCCTGGGTCGTCCTCCCCCAGCGGCAGCTGGGAAGCGACCCTTGTCTTCGGCTTAGGTGGAGGAGGACATGCTGCGGGGGTTTTTTCCTTCGCCAATGGCGGGCGGCATCGTTCTGAAAATAAGAAGAGAGCTGGCCGTCTGAGTCGGAAGGCTTCCCGGGGCTTCGGCTGCGAGGGTGAAAGTGAGTGGTTTTAAACATTTTTTTCCCCTGCTGTCAGCCTGGGCTGAAAGAACTTGGAGGGGGGTGTCTGCTTGTTAAACCCCCCCTCGGACTAAAGCGGCACTTAAGAATGGCTCCTCGCTGCGAGGAAGCGGATATCTTTAATCTGGACTGTTTGAAACAAGGGAAAGTGGTCTGCGGTTTGTCTTTGAAACAATGTATCTAGGTCTGGCTGATTTGAAACATTTTTTTTTTACCACTCTCTCCTTCTGGCTCTGAGTCTGGGCGGTGAAAATGGCTTCTCTTTGTCCCTGAATGACTATTTTACTTATGGAAAATTCCCAGCGTCTCTTTGTGATTTGGACTCCCTCTGGTTACTAAAGAAGAATTTTTTTTTGGATTTGTGATCTCTCTTCTGGAGTGCCTTCTTTATTATACTTATTGACTTGGAAAATTGTTTCTCTCTTGGTTCCTGAACTTTACAACTCTGATCTGAACTTTTGGCTCCTGACTTGCCTCAACAGCCCCACCCAAAAAACGCCATTTTAGTGGCACTGACTTTAACAGCTAACCATGGCACAAGAATCAGCACTGGCAAGTTTAGAACTAAGGATGGCCTCTCTTGAATCTGTTATACAAACTTTGGTACAAGAAATCAAGGCCCAGAGGGCAGAAAATATCAACTTTAAAAAGGAATTATTGGACACACGGAAACAGGTGCTGGAGAACACACAGAAGAATGAAGAACTGGAAGGGGGGCTGGCGGGGGCTAAGGGAGAGATTAAAAATGTTACTAATGAGGTTGTGGAAATAAATGGGCATGTGTCTAGGATTGATATGGAAAGGATGACATATTTTTTGAGATTTCAGAATGTTTCTGAGGAAACTGGTGAATGTCTCCCTGAACTCATGAGCACAATTATAGCAGACTATTTACATAAACCTAAGGATGAGATCAGGGGGGACATTGACCTAGCCTACAGAATAAACTCTGCATATGCCAGGATAAATGAAGTACCCAGAGAGATACATGTTAAATTTGTTAGAAGGTCAACCAGAGAGGAAATCTTGAAAGTGCAAAGAGGAGGTCCGTTAATTTACCAACAAAAGGAGGTTGCTATCCTAAAGCAGATCCCAAGAAAGATTAGAGAAGCAAGAAGGAAATTTTCCTTCTTGTCCAAAAAATTGTTTGACCACGGGATCTGGTTTAGGTGGGTGATGCCCGAAGGGATGCTGGTGTTCTGGGAAGGAGGAAGAGTGAGGATTAAAACAGTTGCTGAGGCGGAAGCCTTTTTTAAAAAACATTCCTCTGTCCTGGGGGAAGATCCAGGGGGGGCAGGGGGGGCCACGGCCCCGCCCGCTGGCGGCCTGGAAGGAGAGATAGAAGATACAATTGCCAAGAGACTTAGATCTAAAAATTAACTTTGCCTTGACTTTTTGAATAATATTGTATAATATAACATGTGCATCTGGATTTTTGTAAATGACTGACAGCATACAGAGAACTTAGAAATATGTACTTGCTTTTACTTTGTAGTGTATGGAAAATGTTTTTTATTAATGATCTATTTTGATGTCCCGGTAGGGCCGACGACTTTGACGTGAATGCTCTCAAAATTTCTTTGTATCCCTTACCCTATCCTATTGAAAAACTGTAAAACCAATAAAACTTTTTCAATATAAAAAAAAAAAAAGCAGCCAATGCTCTCCACTGAAACCACACTATTTCTCAACAGTATTCCTTAAAAGGGCTGCATCCATTGAAGTTTTCTTTAAGTAAATGCATACCAGCACATCCTTAAAGACACCAGGAACAATCCCTTCCCTCTCCCCATACATGCACAAGAAATCATTCATTACTTCCCAGAACCAGCTGCTGTTTGGGGAGTTAGTACATGATTATTTAATAACATCTATGTGTATATCCATTCCTGAAATATTCATGTTCCTTATAGGAATGACTCAAGTGCACAAAATCCTTTTTTTTTTTAAATTACAGGAGTTTTGTTCTCAGGTTGTGGGGGAGGCAGAATGATGTTTAATTAAATAGTTTAGGAAACTCAGAATTTTCTAAATCAATTATTTTAGATACGGTAAAATGATGGCTTAGATATGAATATCTCCCGCCTACCAGACATCTGGAAACTAGCCCTAGCCATTAACTGAGTCCCAGCCACAAAAACTGACAGCAGACCCAGAACAACACAGGATACTATCACCAATCAACCTCAACAAACATCAACTCCATCTACCAATCAAGAAGTGACAAAACAGCCAACCAATCTGTTTAAAGCAGCAAAGCCAACATTCCACACCCACACACACACATTTATAGAAAAACGACCGCTCCCATCACAGTTTGCTCACACAAGCAAGAAGGCAAAGGCACCAGCCTAAAGATGACGAGTGTGACCTCGTCGAAACGTTGCCAAGATACTTTTAATCGTACACGGGAAAAGACCTGAATAAACCTACATACCTATATCCGCGAAAATCTACGAAAACATACATACGTACATACATACATACATACATACATACATGTGTATGTGTATTTATGTGTGTGTGTGTGTGTGTTAGTTTTTATGAGCTGATCAATAAATAAATCAGAGAGACTAGTATAGATCTATTTCGAGCTTTTTAGCTCTCATCAGCTAGCCATACCCTTACTGGGATTCGAACCGGGACTGTATTCCATGCTAGGCGAGAGCCTTAGCCATTGAGCTAGCCAGGTTCTACTGTTTCCTTTTGGCTGACTCAATGGCAGTTATGCACCTTTTTTCCTCTAAAAAGAGGCTGAAAATATGGGTGTATGAATAAAATCTGTATTCTACATTGAAGACACCATTTTTTTTTGCCTCCTGAAAACCCACCCCTTCACCAAAATGGCCACATGCATACCCTTATGGAGGCTTCCAGAGAGCTCCTGGGGGCTGGGGATGGCAGAAAGGAGCAAAAAACAGGGTATTTTTGCCCCCCCAGCCCCCAGCACACTCTATAAGCCTTTTGACCAAAAAATGGCCCGTTTTCATGAAAAAAACGGATTGTTTTTCCTTGGTTTGGGCCCCCCCACTCCCCCAGGAGCACTCTGCAAGCCCCCCCCAGGCTATTCATGCCCTTTATTTTAAAAAAAGGGCCCATTTTTGTGAAAAACGGGCCGTTTGGTGGAGGTTTACACAGTGCAAAAAGGTTTTTTTTCCCTTTCGGAAAGCTGTTTATTTAGAGTGATTGATGAGAATTACGTTGGTCAAGTGCTGTGCCTGCAGAAACAAAGATTTGTTCCAAAGTGGGGCAGTGATTTCCTTCTCCAGCACATGGGTAAATACACCTGGAAATATCTACCTACCTACCTACTCTCTCTCTCTCTCCCCCTACCTATCTACTGTATTTCTATTTCTCTATTTCTCTCTCTCTATCCCTCTACCTAGCTACCTAGTTACACTCTCTCCCTACCTACCTACTGTATTTCTCTCTCCCCTCTATCTACCTATCTACCTACTTTTCTCCCCCCCTACCTATTTACTGTATTTCTCTCTATATATATATTTCTCTCTCTCTATCCCTCTACCTACTTATCTGTCTGCACACTCTCTCTTTTCTCTCCCCCTCTCTCTATCCCTCTATCTACCTACCTACTTTTTTTAAAAAAAATTGCCTCTTCAAAACCTGGGTGCATCTTATACGCACCAAAAATACAGTATTTTCTATTTTCTCATTAGTCAACTATCCAATTAATTTCCATTTCCCAGCAAAATTCAAACTAGATATGCTAAAAAAAAATGACAGTCTACCATATTTTTTCTGAGGATTGATTATAAAATGTAAGAAATAAAAGTACTTTATTATGAGGAGGCGGGGCTGACATTGCTACAACATGACATGCAATCTGGGAGCTCCAGGATTGCTGTCAAATCTCTGCTGCTGGATTGTCCTTTTTGGACCTAAACCGTCCCATAAAGACGGTGATAGAGAAGGGCACGTCCTGCTGATATCAGGGACATTGCAACGTCCCTGATTGATCCAGGAGAAGCTCTTTTTTCCGGCTACAAGAGAAGCAGCCATTGAAGCTGCAGTAGGTTGCGACAGCCCCCTGCAACAGAGGCATTTTCGGGGAAACATGGAAGCAAGGGGAGAAAATTTGGCAGAAATAATGAGAGTATTTTTCGCAGATGCACTAGTGATAACCAAAGACAAGCTGATGAAAGGAACAGATGGAGGGTTTAAAAGATATGCAATGAACAAGTTGCTAAAAGAAGTCCATATAAGATTTACCAAGAAAACAACTAGAATACAGATTTTACAAATGGCAAGGAGATATTGGATTGCACTACTTCTGGAAGGATACAGGATGATGAAATTAAATGTTACAATAAAAATTAAATTAAACTTAGTTAAATTTTGAGTATTATGTATAAGACAAAGTAATAATAGTTATAGTTGAATAAATGATTAACAATGACAATAACGTATCTATATACACTAGAGCAGGGGTGGGCAAACTTTGCAACTTTAAGTCTGAAGGACTTCAGCTCCCAGAATTCTCCAGCCAGCAAAGCTGGCTGGAGAAGTCTGAGAGCTGAAGTCCTTCAGACTTAAAGTTGCAAAGTTTGCCCACCCCTGCACTAGAGGGATAATATGGAATTTTATTTAAACTGTAAGTGAGAATATAAAGATGTGATATCTTTGAATGATTCCAGGATGATGTAATGAAATGCTATAATATAAATTTATTTTAAATTTAGCATGCTTCACATAAAAAAGGAGGTAATAATAGTTATAATAATGAATGTTTTATAATCAATAATTGTATATACATATATTAGATTGATGATATGAACCATGGAATGTGCTGAAATGAGTAAGTTGACATATGAAATTAGAGAACAAAAAGATAAACAATTTTATACGATATGGGATTTATCTGATCTGTGGTTAGATTTAAAAAAACACATGGAATTGAAAATTATTAGAGGATGTTACCAATAATAAATCAGAATAGGATATAAAAATACTTTATTATTGAATATATTGAAGATGATGTAATGAATTACGATAATATAAATGAACACATTTAAAATACTTCTTTTAAAATGAAGAAATAATAGTGAAAGTCAAACAAATGAAGTACTATAATAACAATGTATATAAATATATTTGATTGACAATATGTGACTTTATATAAAGTTTAAGTAATGACTATGGAAAGGATGCACAAAAACCTTGTAACACCCTGTGCGTAAGTAATGGAAGATGTTTTTATGTTATATGTTTTGTTTGTCTATGTTTAAAAATAAAACTTTAAAAAAAAAGTATTTTATTAGAATAATATATACTGTGTGTGTATGTATTATATATAACAAAAAATATAAAAATCTTCAAAGAACAACCTCAGTAACAAGATCCTAAGAAGGTAATCATGCCATCCAATTCAGAAGAAAATATTTGTGGTTCCTCTGAAGAGGAGGCAGGTTCCAGAAACAGGAAGTATGTAAGATACTGTCTTTTTTTTCTGTATAATATTTTAAGACATTCTTTTAACTAAACTATTGGGATTTTTTGTCTAAGATTATGTGATTGTTTTTGGTTTTACCTTGCCTGCCTGTTTATGCTTCCAAATTCCACAACTGTTGCCTAGAATTTACTGAGGCAAAGCACCAAGTTGAGGTAGACCGCTATAAACATTTGAGTTCCATTACAGAAGTAAAGGATTGACGGGTCGTTTCTGGTTTTGGACGCGACGGACGTGTTCTCTACACATCCGCCGCTGTGTTTCCTTGGTGGGCGCCTTCGGGTGCAAGGGGGACACGAAGAGTCCCCCCCGTAAGGGCGACCTGCGGTGAGGCCCCCATCTCGATGGCGGTTGGGGGGGCGTTCCCGCTACGCCCCAGGAGTCAAGGAACGGAGTGCGGGGGGAGTATTTCCCTTTCGCTGAAGGAGACGGAACCAATGGAAGATTTCTACAAAGAGCAGAAATACCGGGGCTGAATGGCTGCGCCGAGGCTCCGGACCAGAAGAAATGGGAAATGTGAGTGACTTATATTGAATTTCTGCATTCAACTCTTTGAAAAGAGAAAATAGGGGGGAGTTGGGAGAAACAACCCCCCTGGAAACAAAAGCGGCATTTGTGAATCAGCCCCTTGATCGGGAGAGAGTGAAAGTGACATCCGATGTACTTATGCTAAAAGGAAATGTTTGCCAAATAAGGAATTGCTGTAAACAAATTTTCCTGAGTCTTGCTACATTTAAAATGGACTGTTTGTAAACTTTTACTTTCTTCATCGCTGCCAGAAAGGCGGAAAGATGGCGTTTCTTTGTTCCCTGAATGGAATCTTTTTTCTTCTGAAAATAAACATTCCTTCAACCTAACAATCTAAATGAGACTAATTTAAAATATATATAAAAAAACCTACTCTAGTGACTTTCAGTGTTCTCTTCTTTTGTGAAGCCTTCTACTCTTGCGTGGAAAATTATATCTTACTTTTCTCTCTGGAAGTTGCAAGTTTAATTTGAACTTTAAGAAGATCTTGCTTTTGTCTCGGACTTCACGGACTGCCCGCCCACCAGTGCCATTTCTTTTTTTCTTTTTTCACATCAACACCTAAAACTTTAACTATGGCAGCGAGAAAGGCTCCAGCTGGGAAATCAAGCTCTGCCCCAGCATCTACAAAGCCTAGCCCAACCTCACAGCCAAAAATCACAGAATTATTGCAGAGGGAAACAGAAGCGGAGGATCCCAAACCACCATCGACAGAGGAGATGTTTCAAAAAATAATGAACGAAATACAACAAATCCGAAAAGACAATTTAAGTACAAGACTGGAACTATTGGAGGCACAAAGAGAAATAACAAATAATAAGCAAAAAATTGAGGGGCTGGAGGGAGGGGCAGTTGGGATGAAGGAAGAGATAAAAGATTTTAAGAAAGAAATTACTGATATTGCTGGTCAGATGTCTAGAATTGATTTTGAACGCATGTCCTTTTTTTAAAGATTTCAGAATGTCCCAGAGTCAGATAATGAGAATTTAAAAGATCTAATGGCTACAATATTAGCGGATTATACTAAGAAAAATAAGGAGCTTATCTGGGGGGGACATTGATTTGATTTATAGAATTAATTCAGCATATGCCAGAATAAATGATGTACCCAGAGAGATACATATTAAGTTTATAAGAAGGTCAACAAGGGATGAGATCCTGAGAGTGCAAAGAGGAGGGCCCTTGATATACCAACAGAACGAGGTGGCCATATTGAAGCAGATCCCCAAAAAATACGAGATATAAGAAGGAAATACTCCTTGTCGAAAAAATTGCACAAAAAAGGGGTGTGGTTCAAGTGGTTGATGCCCGAAGGAATGTTGGTATTCTGGGAGGGAGGAAGAGCTAGAATGAAAACAGTAGAAGAGGCGGATAATTTTCTTTAAAAACATTCCTCAATCCTGGATGATGATGACATGGGAACGGGAGGGGCCACAGCTCCGCCTACTGGTGGGGTGGAGGAGGAGGAAACAATAGCAAAGAGGCTCAGATCACAAAAATGTCTTCTTTTTCTTTTTTTATGTATGGTAATTCCTGTATGGATGTTAATAGAAACAAAGTAATTGAATGTATGAAATTTTATTTTTGACTATGAAACCTATGATTTAAAATGTATGTACCCCTTCCTACTTTTACTATTTCCTAATGGAATTGATTTTCTAAGAAGACTCGGAGGCGGTCATCAACCCCGATGTGGAAGCTCTAAAATATTGTTAAAATACCTTACTTACCCCTTTCCTTCTATAAAATGTTAAAACTAATAAAAAATTATTTACAAAAAAAAAAAGAAGTAAAGGATTGACAGATGAGACTCAGCTCTTCCAGCAGATAGTTTTGTATGCTTTCTAGCTCAGTGTTTCTCATTTTCAGTATGTATTTTTCTAAAATTATATTTTATATTTTATTTCCCTACCTGATTCTGAACCTATAAAATAAATTGAAATGTATGAGGCTTACTGATGTGAATTAATTAAACTCGAGAATATTAATATGTTTGCAAATAAGCATAGGAACCATCTATTTTTCTTAACCAGGCTCAATTCTCTTGAAGTTTATTTTTTTTTAATTTATTTATTTATTTAATTGGATTTATACACCGCCCTATCTCCCCGAAGAGACTCAGGGCGGTGCACAGGAGACAATAAAACAATATTCAATAAATACAGTACAAAATAATTAAATGAATTAAATATACAAGCCTGTGCTAAAATAAATTTAAAACCCTACTAAAAACCATCTTAAAATTATGCCAGGCCGGCCATCTGAAACAAGTGAGTTTTTAGTGTCCGGTGGAAGAGGCGCAGGTCCGTGATTGTACGAAGGTCAGGGGGCAGGTCGTTCCAGAGGGCGGGGCCTGCCACAGAGAAGGCTCTTCCCCTGGGCACCGCCAGCCGGCATTGCCCAGCTGATGGCACCCTGAGGAGGCCCACCCTGTGGGAGCGGACAGGTCGAAGGGAGGTGTGTGGTAGGAGGCGGTCCTGCAAGTAACCAGGTCCCGTGCCATGGAGCACTTTAAAGATGGTTACTAGCACCTTGAAGCGCACCCGGAAGGCCACAGGGAGCGAGTGCAGCTCACGCAGGAGAGGTGTTACATGGGAGTATCTAGAAACTCCAAAAATCCCCCGCACAGCCACATTCTGGACTAGCTGGAGCCTCCGGGTGCACCTCAAGCGGAGCCCCATGTAGAGAGCATTACAGTAGTCCAGGTGGGAGATGATGAGGGCTTGAGTGACAGTGCGTAGGGCGTCACGATCTAGAAAGGGGCGCAACTGGTGTATGAGGTAAACCTGATAAAAAGCCCCCCTGGCCACGGCTGTCAGATGGTCATCCAAGGACAGCCGGGGATCCAGGAGGACGCCTAAGTTGCGGGTCCTCTCCGCGGGGGCTAATGACTCGCCCCCGATAGCCAGAGATGGAACCAGCTGGTTATATCGTGGCACCGGAAACGACAGCCACTCTGTCTTGGACGGGTTGAGTTGAAGCTTGTTCCTCCCCATCCAGACTCGCACGGCTTCCAGGCACCGGGACATCACTTCGACAGCATCGTTGGGGTGGTCAGGGGTAGAAATGTACAGCTGAGTATCATCAGCGTACTGATGGAACTGTACCCCAAAACCACGGATGATCTCACCCAGCGGCTTCATATAGGTGTTGACACCAAGATTCTCTGGTGTTATATCTCAAAGAAATGATACTGCCCTGATGGGAGCAGTTTCATGATTTGAGAGTTTCTTTGATTTCTAGCTTCAACTGGATGGGCACATGGTGGCTATGGTGATGTGGACCTTTGCCAAACATTGGTTGGTGCACCATCAGTAGCTGTTCCAGGAGAGAGAAGATTTTGTGATAAATACTCACTTGTGTTCTACCTTCTACCCATCAAGTCTACCAAGAGGCATCTGTAGGTCCCATTTGCTAAGGAGTTCCATTTGATGGGACCCATGAATTGAGTCCTTTCTACTATGGCATTTACCCTCTGGAACATCATCTCCCACCATTATCTTATGGCCTTTTGAAAAGCTCATAAAACTTAGTTTTTTCATCAGGCCTGGAAAATCCCTTGCAGTAGAGTTAGTTGAACCATGTATAATACCTTAATTAACCCTCTTGAAATCTTGTTTTTACCTATGTTAATTGTTTAATTATTTTAACTGGTTTTTATGTTTGACTTTAATAGTTTTATTGTACATTACCCAAAATCATTTTTTGTGAGATGGATGGCCATACTAATTTGATAAATAAATTACACCTTGCTGCAGGCCCTGAATTAGTAGCCAATAGTTTTCCAGGAGTAGTTTAAAGCAATGGTTTAAGTTCCTAAAGAGTTGAAGAGCTAGGGAAGTGACTGAAATATTCTGGTTTGATTGTAGTTGTAAAACCTTGGTAGGAGTTAACGTAATATATTATTTAATAGTGTGATCCTATTTTTTAATTATGCCTACGGCATTGGAATAGATTCATCTCCCAATTATGCCTGCCAAAGAACATAATGTTAAGCCAGAGAAACATTGCTATGGCCACAGAATAATATGTATTTCCCCACATTCTGTCAGCTTTGACCTTTAAAAAGCTCACTTCCTTTCTAAAGATTTTAGAAAGAGAAAATGACATTGTGATTTATTAACTGAAAGCAAGAGAGGCATCATAGAATTTTTATGAACAAATAGGAAATTTAGCTGAACAAAATCAGTAAACCTAACTAGAAATTCTACATTTGATTTCTGGAAAATGTTTAACTATGGGACTGTACATATATTTGAAGGATCATTTTGTTTCAATAAAAGACTTGAACACAGTAGCTTTTCGTAGTATCACTTCAAAGAATTGCAGAGCACAGTGGCTGCACTACTCTTCTTTATCGAAGCAAAATAGACAATGTAAATAGACTTGGCAGGCTTAGAATTGTCTCTTCTTCCCCACCTTCCTTCCCACTTTCTTTCACGCAGAAAGTCACAGGTCTAATCAGGAAAGGAAACACTGCTGAACCATTGAAAAGTGCAGGTGGTGGTTATTCACCCTCTTTCTGCCTCTCCGGATCATTGATTGGTTGTTTCTTCTAGAGCAGGGGTCCCCAACCCCCGGGCCGCGGACCGGTGCCAGTCAGTGGCTGGGTAGGAGCCGGGCCGCAGGGCCAGAGAGGAGGAGGAGGGAGGAGGGGGCAGCCCCCTGGGCAGAGCGCGCGGGAGAGCGCAGGCGTGGCTTTTCGCGCGGTTGGGGTGCGCCTCTTCCTCCACCTTTGTCGACGGTGGGACTCCTGCGCGCCGCAGCAACAGCCCTCCCTACCGCCCGCGGATTCCCTTCCTCCCTGCCCCCCCAGAGCTTCCCCAACCGGCATGCCACCCACTCGTCTTCTTCCAGGGGCTGCGGAGGTTCCTCCCCCCCACCCCCACCCCACGGAGCCTTCTCAGCTCCTGGAAGGAGCCTGACCAAGTGCACGAGGGACCAAGTGCGGCAGCGGCCGCCCAGGCGGGGCAGGCTAAGGCTAGTGAGCGAGTCGAGCCGGGCTGAGGAGACTCCGCGGTGGGGGGGGGATGGGACGGGACGGGACGACGACAGACCGACAGAGAGAGGCATAGACACAGAGAGAGACAGGGTGGGAGGGAATCAGAGAGTGTGACATACACACACACACACACACACAGAGGGAGGGAGGGAGAGAAAGATAGACAGAGGCACAGAATGAGTGATTAAGTGCTTGAATGCGAGACAGACAGACAGACACACACACACAGAGTGACAGAGATGGGCGGACAAAGGAGAGAGAGACAGAAAGAAAAAGAGAGAAAGAGAAAGAAAGAAAAAGAAAGTGGGAGAGAGAGAGAAAGTAAGAGAGAGAAAGAAAGACAGAGAAAAAGAGAAAGAAAGACAAAGGAAAGAAAGAGAAAAAGAAAGAGAGAAAGAGAGGGAAAGAAAGAAAAAGACAAAGAGAAAGAAAGAGAAAGAAAGAGAGGGAGAGAGAAAGAGGGAAAGAGAAAGAGAGAGAAAGAAATAGAGAAAGAGGGAAAGAAAGAAAAAATGAGAGAGAGAGAAAGAGAGAGAGAGAAAGAAAGAAAGAAAGAGAGAAAGAGAAAGAAATAAAGAGAGAGAGAAAGAAAGAGGGAAGGAAAGAAAGAGACAGAGAAAGAAAGAGAGAAAGAGAGAAAGAAAGAAAGACAGAAGGAAAGAAAGAAAAAGAAAGAGAGAGAGAGAGAGAGAGAACTTATGACCACAATTGAGCCCAAAAGTTTGGTTGCTAACCAAGACCATTGTTAAGTGAGTTTCACATTTTCCAAATTGGCCACGCCCACCCAGTCACATGACTGCTGAGCCACTCAGCCGGTCCACAGAGTTTTCTTTAAAATGAAACCGGTCCCTGGTGCAAAAAAGGTTGGGGACCCCTGTTCTAGAGCAGAAGCAAAGAGCCTCTTCCACTCAAGATTTCTCTGTGTCTTGTAATTTTCTTCTAGAAGAAGAAGAAGAAGAAGCTTTTGCCTGTGAAGGCTTATCCATATCTTTATTCTGATTTTCCCCTGGAGCAAAAGAAAGCCCTTTCCAGAGGACTTCTCTAGAAGGGGCTTTCTTTTGCTCCAGGTTTATTTTGATTTTCCTCTGGACTGGAGCAAAATCATCTGTTAGCAGGCTTATGTAACAATCCCACAATTTACCACTTCTGTCTGTGCCTCTTTCCCAAACTTCCCACTTGTCTCAGTCTCTCTCTCTCTCTCCCTCCCTCCCTCTGTCTCTCTCTCTCTCTCACACACACACACACACACACACACACACCAATCCATGGAAACATTGTCTTCCATGAAACCAGTCCATGGTGCCAAAAAGGTTGGGGACCTCTGAATTAGACCATACAGAGTCCCTACCGGAGAGCCCTTTTAAGGATTATGTATTTATAGAAAAGCAACTAACTTATCTATGTTCATAAATGCTAAAGCAGTTGCACATAAAAAGCAGAGAGGAGCTCTGATCAAACTATCACAACCACCATGTTGATAGTTTTGCTGTACTGTTGTATGTGGATGCCCTCACTAAATGAAAGCATGGGATAAACGGAGCCTGTAATCCAAACCCTCCTCTAATTCTTGCATCTTGTAACATTTTTATATTAATTCTTGCTTTTTTTCCCTTGCCATATGAACTTCATCATTATTTTTGCTAAAGAAAAAGTTTTTCTTTAGTTTTATTGGTATCATTTGAAATAAAAACAACAATCTTGTAATATGTTCATCTTAATTATTGCTGTTAAGCCCATTAATGACAGTTGTAGATTTTTCCATCTCTCCAAGTCTATCTCAATTTGTCTTTTCAATTTATAATAATTATCTTCTGTAATTGTTATACATCTTGCCATCAGTTGAATTCTCAAACATTTTACCTTTTTAGGTATCTGCACAGGGGTGGGTTCCTGAGGGTTCGCACGGGATCCCGCGAGCCCTTTCGTCAAATTTCCCGATCCCGAGCGATCCCTTTGGACCGTGGACCTGGAAGTAAGTCCTCCGCGTTCGTCCCCGCCCCCCTGCCACCCAGCCAATGCTAAAATCGCTGGACGCCGGGGGGGGGGGGGGCTTGGAACTCGGAGGGGTGCCCGGGACGCGTGCGAAGATCGCCTCTCCGTGCCGCTTCTCACCGCCAGCCAGGGAGCTTAGCGCCAAGCGGCAATGAGAAGCAGAGCAGAGGGGCGAACTCTTTCACACAGAGACACAGACATGCTGGCGTGCTCCGAGAGGCTGGCTCTTTTCTCTAGCCGAGGCTGACGTCTGGCTGAATCTCTAGCCCACTCCCTTATCACGACGGGGTCAGCAGCGGCGCTCTCTTGTGCGGCCACCTCAGCTTGGCAGCCTTTGCCCCGCTAAGAGACGATGCTGTGACAGCCGCCGCCGCGCTCCCTTCTCTTTCCTCGCCTCTCCTCCCTTCGCCGGCAGGAGCGCGCGCGCCTGCTGCTGCCGCCGCTGCTAACTGCTGCTCCCTCAGCTGGGGCGGGCAGGCAGGAAAGCAAGCAAGGCGGCTGCGCTGTCTTCTTTTTCCCTCAGCGAAGCGCGGCCGTAGCCGCCGCCTCCTCGGACCTCGCCCATTGTAGGTGGCGGCGGCCGCGGCGGCGCTTCGCTGAGGGAAAAGAAGACAGCGCAGCCGCCTTGCTTGCTTTCCTGCCTGCCCGTCCCAGCCCCTGCTGCTGCCGCCGCCGCCGCTGCTAACTGCTGCTCCGGAAAAGATCGGCGCGCGCATGCCCCGCTCGATTACAGCCTCGGAGAGCTCGTAGCGGTGCGAGTCTGCGCTGTAATTTTGCAGGACCTGCACGCGCCTATCTTTTCAGCGCACCGTGGAAAAGCGCCGAGACAGGAAGGGAGGGGAGAGACACAGAGATAAGAGGGAGGGAGAGAAAGATAGACAGAGACACAGAATGAGTGATTAAGTGCCTGAATGCGAGACAGGCAGACACACACACACACAGAGTGACAGAGATGGGCGGACGAAGGAGAGAGAGACAGAAAGAAAAAGAGAGAAAGAGAAAGAAAGAAAAAGAAAGTGGGAGAGAGAGAAAGAAAGACAGACAGAGAAAAAGAGAAAGAAAGAGACAAAGGAAAGAAAGAGAGAAAAAGAAAGAGAGAGAGGGAAAGAAAGAAAGAGACAGAAAGAGAGAGAGAGAAAGAGAGGGAGAGAGAAAGAGGGAAAGAAAGAAAGAGAAAGAAATAGAGAGAGAAAGAGGGAAAGAAAGAAAAAATGAGAGAGAAAGAGGGAAAGAGAAAGAAAGAGAGAAAGAGAAAGAAAGAGAAAGAGAAAGAAATAAAGAGAGAGAGAGAAAGAAAGAGACAAGGAAAGAAAGAGACAGAGAAAGAAAGAGAGACAGAGAGAGAAAGAAAGACAGAAGGAAAGAAAGAAAAAGAGAGAGAGAGAGAGAGAGTGAGAACTTATGACCACAATTAAGCCCAAAGGTTTGGTTGCTAACCAAGACCATTGTTAAGTGAGTTTCACATTTTCCAAATTGGCCACTCCCACCCGGTCACATTGCTGGCAAGCCACTCCCACCCGGTCACATGGCCGGCAAGCCACTCCCACCCGGTCACATGGCCGGCAAGCCACTCCCACCCGGTCACATGGCCGGCAAGCCACTCCCACAAAGCAGGCGACACCCACAGAACCTGTTCCAAAAATTTTGAAACCCACCCCTGTATCTGCATATCTAATTTTTGCACCAACTCCCTTTTCTGTTTCTCTGTAATATTTTTCACCAATAATTTCATTTTATCTTTATTTATTTTGAGTCCTGCCACTTCTCCATATTCTTCTATTTGTTCTATTAATTTTGGCCAGGTTTCTTGTGTTTCTTCCAAGATAAACACTAAATCATCTGCAAATGCCTGTAATTTATATTATTCTTTCTTAATTTTCATCCCTTTTATCTCTTCATTTTGTCTTGTATTTCTATTTAACACCTCTAATGTTAACACAAATAATAATTGGGATAAAGGACATCCCTGTCGTGTACCTTTCATTAAGTTAACCTTCTCTGTCATCTCTCCATTTATCATCACCATTGCTGTTTGTTTATGGTAAATTGTTTTAATCATATTTATAAATCTCTCCCCAAAATCCATAATCTGTAGTTGTGAAATTCACATTTCACAGTTCACATTATCAAAACCTTCTATGCATCAAGAAATATCAATGCCATTTGTTTTCCAGGATGAGTTTCGTAATATTCCAAAGTGTCCAAAACTATCCTCATATTATCTCTAATCTGTCTCTTAGGTAGAAAAACATCTTGGTCAGTATATATAAATTCATTTAACAGTCTCTTTAATCTTTCAGCCATTATTGATGCGAATATTTTATAGTCCACATTTAACAAGGAAATCGATCTATATTTTTTTATTTGTTGTAAGTATGTATTTTCTTTTGGTATAAATGTTATATAAGCTTCCATCCAAGAATCTGGTATCTTCACCTCTATTAAAAGTTCATTGAATACTTCTAACATTGTATTGCTTAGACCAGGGGTCCCCAACCTTTTTTGCATCAGGGACTGGTTTCATTTTAAAGAAAACTCTGTGGACCGGCTGAGTGGCTCAGCAGTCATGTGACTGGGTGGGCGTGGCTAATTTGGAAAATGTGAAACTCACTTAACAATGGTCTTGGTTAGCAACCAAACTTTTGGGCTCAATTGTGGTCATACGTTCTCTCTCTCTCTCTCTCTCTCTTTCTTTTTCTTTCTTTCCTTCTGTCTTTCTTTCTTTCTCTCTCTCTCTTTCTTTCTCTGTCTCTTTCTTTCCTTCCCTCTTTCTTTCTTTCTCTCTCTTTATTTCTTTCTCTTTCTCTCTTTCTTTCTTTCTTTCTTTCTTTCTTTCTTTCTTTCTTTCCCTCTTTCTCTCCCTCTTTCTCTCTCTTTCTTTCTCTCTCATTTTTTCTTTCTTTCCCTCTTTCTCTATTTCTTTCTCTCTCTTTCTCTTTCCCTCTTTCTCTCTCCCTCTATTTCTTTCTCTTTCTTTCTCTTTCTGTCTTTTTCTTTCTTTCTCTTTCTTTCCTTTGTCTTTCTTTCTCTTTTTCTCTTTCTGTCTTTCTTTCTCTCTCTTACTTTCTCTCTCTCTCCCACTTTCTTTTTCTTTCTTTCTCTTTCTCTCTTTTTCTTATTGTCTCTTTCTCCTTCGTCCGCCCATCTCTGTCACTCTGTGTGTGTGTGTGTGTCTGTCTGTCTGTCTCGCATTCAAGCACTTAATCACTCATTCTGTGCCTCTGTCTATCTTTCTCTCCCTCCCTCCCTCTGTGTGTGTGTGTGTGTGTGTGTGTCACACTCTCTGATTCCCTCCCACCCTGTCTCTCTCTGTGTCTATGCCTCTCTCTGTCGGTCTGTCGTCGTCCCGTCCCGTCCCCCCCCACCGTGGAGTCTTCTCAGCCCGGCTCGACTCGCTCACTAGTCTTAGCCTGCCCCGCCTGGGCGGCCGCTGCCGCACTTGGTCCCTCGTGCGCTCGGTCAGGCTCCTTCCAAGAGCTGAGAAGGCTCCGTGGGGTGGGGGTGGGGGGGAGGAACCTCCGCAGCCCCTGGAAGAAGACGAGTGGGTGGCATGCCGGTTGGGGAAGCTCTGGGGGGGGCAGGGAGGAAGGGAATCCGCGGGCGGTAGGGAGGGCTGTTGCTGCGGCGTGCAGGAGTCCCACCGTCGACAAAGGTGGAGGAAGAGGCGCACCCCAACCGTGTGAAAAGCCCCGCCTGCACTCTCCCGCGCGCTCTGCCCAGGGGGCTGCCCCCTCCTCCCTCCTCCTCCTCTCCGGCCCTGCGGCCCGGCTCCTACCCAGCCACGGACCGGCACCGGTCCACGGCCCGGGGGTTGGGGACCCCTGGCTTAGACTATCTTGTAATGTTTGTACAACTCTGCTGGTAATCCATCTGGCACCAGCGTCTTTCCATTATTTTGTCTTTTAATTTCCACTGTTAATTCCATCATCGTTATCCTTTCTTCAATTGCCTTTTTAAATATTTCTGGTATTTTGGATAATTCCACCTTTTCTAAATATTGTTTTATCTTTTCTTCAGAGATTTCCTCTTGTTTATATAATTTCTCATAATATGTCTGAACAATTACTTTCTTTTCCTCATTCCAATAACATGTCATTCCTTCCTCATCCATCAATTGATTAATTAACTTTCTCTCTCTCTCTTTTTTTTTCATTTTATATGCCAACCATTTTCCTACTTTATTTGCATTCTCAAAGTTTTGTCTGGAGTTTTTTTTTTAAATGCCAAGTCCTCGTCTTCAATTAAGTTCAATTTGTGTTTTTTCAAGTTCATTTGATTTTTAATCCTTTTATTTTGTATATCCTTTTGTAATTCCATCTCTAACTTCTTATACTCTTCTTCCAGTTCTTTTTTGATTTTGTCTTTCCTTTTTATTCTTTTTTCCCACATATGTCATTGCCATCCCTCAAATATATGCTTTAGCTCTGTCCCACACATTTTGTAATGAGGCATCTTCTTTTTTATTTTCTCTAAAGAAGAAGGTCAATTCCTTTTCCATATGTTGTTGAAACTCTTTTTCATTTAATATTGTTTGAATATTGTCCATCTTGGTCTTTTTTTCCATTCCTTTCAAACCATTGTAATTGGGTTATGGTCAGCCCATGTATTTGCTTCGATGTTTATATCTTGGATATTTGCTAATATATCTATTGACATCCATATCATATCTATTCTGGACCATGACATATGTCTATCTGAGTAAAATGTGTATCTGTTTTCCTTCGGATATCCTTCTCTCCAAGCATCTTAAAAACTTAATTCCTCAACCATTGTAAAAAAAAAAACTTTTGTTATAAAGTTTTTTATTTTTTCATTTTCATAACATATAATCACATGTATACTATTACATAGCCAACATCATATTGTATTATTAAATGTTTACATCAATTCATCTTACCATCAACTCCCAAAAACATTTATTGGCTCTTCTGCTCTCCATACACCATATTTGTACCTTATCCATCACTTTCTTCTCCATCTCTCCTCCCCCTCCCTACCTCCTTTCCCCCCCTCTGTCATCCTTCCCTTCCTTTCTCTACTTTCCTTTCCTCTCTCTTTCTCCTCCCTCCCCTTTCCACTCCTCATTTCTCTCCTCTTCCCCCCCCCTTGCCCTCTCTCCTATCCCTCTTTTCTTCCATTACCCCTCTCCTCTATTTTCCACTATTCATCTCATTTACTTCGTGTATTTCAGCTTCTGAGCAAGCTCCATTTAAGTTAATGGTATTTATAATTCCTTTGCAATATACATATTTAATTTTAACATGTATTCTCCTTTTTAAGAAAAAAAAATAAAACAAAAAAATATACATATATAGCCATTGTGCTTTTAAACGCCAACGCCCCCCAGCCTAATTTTGGCCGAGATGTAGAACTGGTTACAATTCCCAGCTATTCTCATCATTATCTTTATATAATTATACATCCTTACATGCCCCAATTTGTGATTCTGTCTTTAAATCTCAATAGTTTCCCATTGTAGGTATATTTCATGTTCCCTCTCCATTTTTCCATATCTTGGATTAGATTATGCTTAATTGTCTATACATGGCAATCCTCGCAGTTCAATGTTCATTACAATTCCCTTAATCTATTATATAGTATAACAAGTGGTAAACATCTCAAATTATTCATCATCTTAAAAGTTCTAATATGTCCATGTTTCATTTATTTTAACCCATGCTTAGTTGTTCTTCTATTGTCATATTCAGTCAATTCTCAACTCAGTTTAATTATCATGCATAAAAGTGAATCACAAACCTCTGCTTTACAACCTCCCCGTATCAGTTTCATATTTATCCATATTCCATATGTTTTAACCTTTGTTTAATTATCTTTCCATTATTATATTCAACCAATTAGCAACTCTATTTTATTGTCATATTTAGGAATAAAAAACTTATCTTAGCTTTATATTTTCCCATATAATAGTTTTTAATTGTCTGATTTTTCCTAGTAAGTCTTTTGTCCCACTTCTCTGTTCCTGTCTTCTCCCTTTTCTTTGTTTTGACACATTCACTCTCTTAAATTTTCCCCAGGCCACCATCAAAAGGATATTTTATATTTCTCTTTGTTGGGGCATACTCTCCTACTTCAATTTTCCTTATGCCACTAACAACCTCAACCTCTTTTGTCTGCTTTTTATTCCCTTTTGTTGGGACACCTCCCCTTTTTATAGTTTTCCCTATATCACTGCCAAGACCAATGGAGTTTTTTGTCTGCTTTTATTTTCCCTACCCTTCGTTGTCTTACCCCTTCTTCTTTGAATTCTTTATATACCTGCTTCTCTGGATTCAGAATTCTATTTAGGCTTGATTTTAATGATTTTAATGATTTATGCATATTTTTTATAATTTCACACAGTTCTTCAAATTCTCAGTTTTCCATGATGTCCAGTTCCAAAGTTACAGTTAGTTATACAATTCTTCTTTCAGAGTTCTTTTTTTTTTTTTAGAAAAACATAAAACAAACATAAACACACACAAAATAATAACCCATCTCCAATTACTTACATTGATCAGCTCATAAAACTAACATACATATATAAAAATTTACACAACGGAATTCATGGCTTTCTGTCTAGATGGTCTCTGGTGATGAGCCGAAAGGCAGAAAAGGAAACAGTATGCTTCCTTCCTTAATTGGGGCCCTAACAGGGTGTTGTGGAAACAATTATATATAACTGTTATATAATTATATAATTCCTGTCTCAGCTGACAAGAAGAGAACCGAGCTGGCTTAATGGCAAGGCTCTCACCTGGCATGTAATACAGCCCCAGTTTGAATCCCAGTAAGGGTATGGCTAGCTGATGAGAGCTAATAAGCTCGAAATAGATCTATCCTAGTCTCCCTGACTTATTTCTTGATCAGCTCAAAAACATAACACACACACACACACACACACACACAGGTTTAGGTTTAGGTTTATTGGTTTTTTATACCGCCCTACTCCCGAAGGACTCAGGGTGGTATAAAGCCAAAATAAAAAACAAATATATAAAAGTTAGAAAAAGCTTTTAAAAGGCATAATTAAAAAACATCATTAAAATATTGGCCAAAACGTGGGAAAAAACCCAAACTAACCCTAATTAAAATAATAAAAATTTAAATTTAAAAATTTAAATTTAAAAATTTTAAAACATGCTTTATGCCAGCCCGGCTTGTTGAAAGAGAAAGGTTTTGAGACCGCGGCGGAAGGTGCATAAGTCAGGGCTAGTTCTTAATTCCGGGGACAATTCGTTCCAACTCTCCCCCTGGGTGTCGCCAGTCGACATTGTCTAGCTGACGGCACCATGAGGAGACCCTCTCTATGGGAGCGTACGTCACAATATACCATCGACCATGGTATCCTATTGCATCGGCTGGAGGGGTTGGGGGTGAGGGGCACCGTATTGCGGTGGTTCTCCTCCTACCTCTCTGGTCGATCGCAATTTGTGTTGGCAGGAGGGCAGAGGTCGACCTCGAGACCCCTCACTTGTGGGGTGCCTCAAGGGTCAGTCCTCTCGCCACTCCTGTTCGACACATATATGAAGCCGCTGGGTGAGATCATCCGTGGTTTTGGGGTAGAGTACTATCTCTACGCTGACGACACACAGCTGTATGTATCTACCCCAAACCACCCCAACGATGCCGTCGAGGTGATGTGCCGGTGTCTGGAAGCCGTGCAGGCCTGGATGGAAAGGAACAGACTCAGACTCAACCCGTCCAAGACCGAGTGGCTGTGGTTCCCGGCATCCCGGTACAACCAGCTGACTCCATCACTGGCCATAGGGGGCGAACATCTAACCCCTGTGGATGGGGCACGCAACTTGGGCGTCCTCCTTGATGCACGGCTGTCCATGGAAGATCAAGTGACGGCCGTTGCCAGGAGGGCGTTTTACCAGGTTCACCTGGTTCGCCAGATGCGTCCCCATTTGGACCAGGATGCCCTTTGCACAGTCACTCATGCACTCGTGACATCCCGACTGGACTACTGCAATGCTCTCTACATGGGGCTCCCCTTGAGGTGCACCCGAAGACTGCAGCTTGTCCAGAATGCGGCCACGCGGCAGTTATGGGAACCTCTAGGTTTGACCATGTAACACCGCTCCTGCATGAGCTGCACTGGCTGCCTGTTGTCTTTCGGGTGCGCTTCAAGATGTTGATTATCATCTTTAAAGTGCTCCATGGCTCGGGATCTAGCTATCTGCGGGATCGCATCCTGCCCCATACATCCCTTCGGCCGATTCGCTCCCACAGAGAGGGACTTCTCCAGGTGCCGTCCACTAGGCTATGCCAGCGGGTGATGCCCAGGGGAAGGGCCTTCTCTGTGGCGGGCCCGACCCTCTGGAACGACCTTCCCCCTGAAATTAGAACAACTACGGACCTCCGCTCCTTCCGTCAAAAACTAAAAGCTCACTTCTTCTGCCTGGCCGGCTTGGGTTAATTGACCCATCTACCTCAAGCTGAATATTCAAACTGTTTTATTAGGGATTTTTAGGGGTATTAGTTTTAGACAGTCTGGGATTTTATGCAGGGTCTAGGTTTAATTCATTTTAAATTATATTATAATGTCTGTTGATTTTATATATGTATTTTTAATTCCCTGTGCACCGCCTCGAGTCCCTTCGGGGAGAGAGAGCAGTTTACAAATTAAATTATTATTATTATTATTATTATTATTATTATTATTATTATTATTATTATTATTATTATTATTATTATTATTATTATTATTAACACCCTGTTAAGCCCCAATTAAGGGAGGAAGCATACTGCTTTCCTTTTCTGCCTTCTGCCTTTCGGCTCATCACCAGAGACCATCTAGACCAGGCATGTCCAAAGTCAGGCCCGGGTGCCATTTGCGGCCCGGGGGTCGGTTTAATACGGCCCTCCAACAGCCCTCCCTGCTCTGTGTAAATGTGGCTCTCCCTTCCTCCCTCTGTCTCTGGGGCTGTGTGGCTGGGAGGGAGGTGGACGGAGGTTACGAACGCCTCCTCCCGCAGTGGGCAAGGGAGCAGGCGGGGTGAGCACCCAAGGCTACCGTCATCTTAAGCACCACCGAGGCTGTCGCCCGGCAGGGGCGTCAGTCAGGGAAGCCAGTCGCGCCTCCATCGCTGCACGTTCTGGGGCTGCGAAGCTGGGAGGGAGGTGAACGCGCGGCCCCAGAACGTCCGCTTGGCGCGCTCACCTCCCTCCCAGCCACGCAGCCCCAGAACGTGCAGCTCCCGCCGCACAAGGTCGCCCGGCAGGGGCGTCAGGCAGGGAAGACGGACATGCGGCCTCAGAACGTAAGCCGTGGTGCCTGCCGGAGGGAGCCGCGATGGAGACGTGACCGGCTTCCCTGCCTGACGCGCCTGACGGGCGACAGCCTTGGTGGTGCTTAAGATGACGGTAGCCTTGGGTGCTCACCCCGCCTGCTCCCTCGCCCGCCGCGAGTGGCGAGGGAGTGACTGACAGACACAGAGAGAGACAGAAGGGGAGGGAGGGAAAGACAGAGAGACAGAGAGAAAGAGAGGGAGGGAGAGAGACGGAGAGAGACACAGATAGAGAATGAATCGGAATCGGATTGAATCCGAGACAGATGGGGAAAGAGAGAGAGACAGACATACAGAGAGAGGGAGGGAGGGAGAGAATCAGAGAGAGTGACACACACAGAGACAGGGAGAGACAGAGAGAGGGAGGGAGAGACAGATAGATAGAGACTGATTAAGTGAGTGAGAGACAGACAGACAGACAGACACACACACAGAGTGACAGAGAGAAAGAGAGAAAGAGAAAGAGAGAAAGAAAGAGAAAGAGAAGGAACGAGAAAGAAAGAGAGAAAGAAAGACAGAAAGAGAGACAGAAAGAAAGAGAAAGAGAGAGAGAGAGAAAGAGAGAGAAAGAGAGAGAGAGAGTGAGAGAGAAAGGGAGACAGAAAGAAAGAGAAAAAGAGAGAGAGAAAGAAAGAGAGAAAGAGCGAGAGAAATGGAGAGAGAGCGAGAGAGGAAGAAAGAGAGAGAGAGAAAGAAAGAGAGACAGAAAAAGAGAAAGAGAGAGAGAGAGAAAGAAAGAGAGAAAGAGCGAGAGAAATGGAGAGAGAGAGAGGAAGAAAGAGAGGAAGAGGTAGGTACGTTTTTTTAAATTTTATTTTCAATACATTGTGAAAACTCAACTGTCAGTTGATCTTAATGTTATGAAATGTATGTCATTTGCAATTAACTTGGCATAAAATAATTTATTTGCATTTAATTGTAATGGTTCAAAGAATTTTCAGAAAAATGTTCGGCCCTCCACCATGTTCACTTCATCCAATCTGGCCCTCTTTGAAAAAAGTTTGGACACCACTGATCTAGACAGAAAGCTATGAGTTCTGTTGTGTACACAAAGGGTTGCTCGGGGTTAGGATGCTTCAGCACCAGTTCCTTTGCAAACACTTATTTTAGTGTCTCGAATGCCTTTTGGCAGGTTAGTTTCCACTATAGAGGTTGTCCCGGGTGAGGTTTTGTTCCTGGGGCTCCCTGTCTTCAGAAGGTCTGTCAGGGGTTTGGAAATCTTCACAAAGGAGGGGATGAGTTTCATGAACCCTTGGAAGCTTTTTAGCTGTCTGCAGGTGCGAGGGGATTGCCAGCCTAGGACGACTTGCACTTTGGCTGGGTCCATCTCTATTCCCTCATTTGACACTCAGTAGCCCAGGTAGTCAAGTCACTCATGGTGGAATTCACATTTTGATAGCTTGATGTACAGGTTGGCTGCCAGAAGTTTTTTCAGTACCTTTCGGACTGGGATATGTGGTTATTCATAGGCACTGTATAGATGAGGATGTCACCCAGGTAGATGAGGACACCCTTGTAGAGATGATCATGCAGTACATTGTTTATTAACTGCAGGAACACTGCTGGGGCTCCCTGTAGTCCAAAATGTTTCACTTTGAATTGGAAGCTCCCTAGGGGGCAGTTGAACACTGTTTTCCACTCATCTCCTTACCAGATCTGTATTCAGTAGTATGCCTCTCTGAGGTCTAATTTGGTGAAGATTTTTCCCTTAGCCAAGTGAGATAGCATATCGTTCATGAGGGGGAGGGGGTATAGGTTGTGTATGCACACCACATTGATTCCTCTAAAGTCCACACACAGCCTCATAGTTCTGTCTTTTTTCTCTTTGAAGAGGATTCGCACCACAAGCCGTGGCTTGGTTGGCTCAATGAACCCTTGCGCTAGGTTTTTGTCTATGTATTTGCGCATTTCTTGCATTTCACAGGGCATCATGGTGTACAGCTTGGGTTTGGGTAGTTTTGCCCCAGAGATGATTTTGATGGCACAATCTGCCTCTTGGTGCAGGAACAAAATGTTGCATTCGGTCTCACTGAATACTTCTGCTAGGTCCTGATATTCCCCTGGGATCTGTTTGGTTTCCATCAAACTTTCCTCTGAGCTGGGGCGGTTCAATCAGCAGTGCCCTTCCCTCTTCCTGTCGGCCACTGTATGCTTGCATTTGATATGTCTGAAGATAATCCTCAGTTCTAGTTTGGAGGGAGTGTGAAGATTGTCTGCCCTTGGCAGCCTTCCTGCTATTTGGGAGAAGCACTGGCTTCATCTTCCTTCTAATGGATGGAGAAGGGGGGCTGCATTCCCGTGTGCTTCTTGTCACCTTAAGAGGATCCATTGCTCCTCCCCTCTCTTTTGGCCTGCATAATGGCCTTTCTTCACAGAGGGTGACCCAATCAAATTCCTCCCTCCATTGCTCTATGGAACTTCCCAGGAGCTCCATTTGGGGGTTTGGGGGCCTGGCTTGATTCCAGTCCAGCATCCCCTCTACTCTTCCCAGCTCGCTTAGGGCGTTTCCCTTTTTCTGGGCATAGCGGTGGGGTGGGGACTCAGCTTTAGCTGTTTTTAGGGGTTGAGTACTTATTTCCTGTTGCTTCGCTCATCTCGGCTTTGATGTCTGATGTCAGGCTTCCCTCCAGCTCTCTTCAGATAGCTGACCTTTTGCCATGGTCTTCTGATTTCCCCCTCGGCACCCCTGATATTTAAAAGTGAAAGATGGCTGTCTGTAAAGTTTCCTAACGATATCTGATTCATAATGCGTCCCTTTCTGGATCGTGACGCTTTACGCACGGTCACTCAAGCCCTCATCATCTCCCGCCTGGACTACTGCAATGCTCTCTACATGGGGCTTCCCTTGAGGTGCACCCGGAAGCTCCAGTTAGTTCAGAATGCAGCTGTGCAGGGGATTCTGGGAGCTTCTAGATGCTTCCATATGACACCTCTCCTGCGCGAGCTGCACTGGCTGCCTGTGGCCTTCCGGGTGCACTTCAAGGTGCTAGTAACCACCTTTAGAGCGCTCCATGGCATGGGATCTGGCTATTTGCAAGACCGCCTCCTGCTACCTAATACCTCCCACCGACCAGTCCGCTCCCACAGAGAGAGCCTCCTTAGGGTGCCGTCGGCTAGGCAATGTCAGCTGGCGGCGCCCAGGGGGAGAGCCTTCTCTGTGGCTGCTCCTGCCCTCTGGAATGACCTACCCCCTGACCTTCGCACGATCACTGACCTGCGCCTCTTCCGCCGGGCTTTGAAGACCCATTTATTTCGTGCGGCCGGCCTGGCGTAGTTTTTAACTTGCTTTTAGATAGGGTTTTTATCGAAATTTGAAAATTAGGCTTACTGTTTAATACATTTTTAATAGCATTTTACTTGTTTTTATCATTAATTTTATACTAACTGACTTTTACTGTTTGCCTGTACACCACCCTGAGTCCCGCTTGGGAGAAGGTGCGGTATAAAAATTCAATAAAATTCAAATTCAAATAATAAGCGACCAAATATTATAATGCAAAAACCAGTGATTTATTAACAGCTTCATTAGGCATTCTTCATTAGGCAATTCTTATTTGCAGCCATCTTTTTGCTTGCTTTATCTGCTTCTGAACTTTGCTTGTGTTCCTTTCCTCCCTTCAATCTGTGTCATAAATCATTTTACCCAATAGTTACATTCATCTCAACCCAGCTACTGTAATCTGAGATCCGGCTCCGCCAACAGTATGCATGGAATGTCAACACAGAGAGTTGACACATTAAGCTGTAGAATTTGAAGCAAGAAGTATTTAATCCAGACCTCTTTAATATTCAATGAAACCATTTAAATTGTCCACAAGAAATGGCTGTTCAGCTTCTTTAAAACTTCCAGAGATAGAGAACGCATAACTAATGTTTGGCTGTTTGACTATTTTACAATTATTGTAAGTGTGAAGTTACCAGAAGTTGAGCTAATTAATTTACAAGCCTCGACACAAAGTTCAAAAGAAATCCAATCATTTATTAGGATCAACATTCTGGTGTGGACTCCTGTGGAGCCAAAACTAAAAATCATTTAATGGTTTCTGAACTTTACTCCTGTGTCCTTTCCCCTCTGCCTAAGTCATTAATCACATTAGCCAACAAGAGGCAGGAGTAGGGTCTCAGCATGCGCATTCACAGGACAGCTTTGAAATTCCACCCTGACCACAGGTATGCATGGAATTCTCCTCTTTTCTCTATGGCAGCTTGATAGTAGTCATGGAGATGCTTTACAAATTGACATCAAGATGTTTTTCTGTATAGTTAAATAAAATCTAAGTACTATCAACCCATTTGTAGTTCTAATTTCTGTGGCCATGGAAAGTTTGTCCCCATCTTCCCTTTAGTTTACCTTTAGGTGCTCTGACATGGCTATAAAGGTAATGATAAAAGTTTCCCCAGTTGTGGTTGACTCTAGGGAGCAGTCCCCATCTCTGGTTTAAGGGAGCCAGTGTTGTCTGAAGACACTTCCATGGTCATGTGGCCAGCATGACTATATGCCAAGGCACATAGAATGCTGTTACATTCCCACCAAAGTGGTACCTATTTATCTACTCACATTTGCATGCTTTTGAATTGCTTGGTTGGCAGAAGAACAATTTATTTATTTATTTATTTATTCACATTTATACCCCGCACCCATCTCACCACAAAGGGACTTGGGGCGGCGCACAGGGAATATAAAATATAAATAAACATATATACAAAAATAATATACATTAAAACTAAATTAAATTAACCCTCCCTGCGCTAAAACCAGTTAAAAACCCCTAATTAAAACTTTGATAACTAAAAGCAGTGCAGTGTCGAGTAAAATCATGCCAGGCCGGCTTGATGAAAGAAATGCGTTTTTAAACGCTGGCGGAACAGGCGGAGGTCTGAGATGACACGGAGTTTGGGAGGTAGGTCGTTCCAGAGAGTTGGGCCCATCACAGAGAAGGCTCTTCCCCTGGGCATTGCCAACTGGCATTGCCCGGTTGATGGCACCCGGAGCAGACCCTCTCTGTGGGAGTGGATTGGTCGCAGGGACGTATGGGGCAGCAGACGGTCTCGAAGGTAACTAGGCCCCGTGCCATGGAGCACCTTGAAGATGGTCATCAAAACCTTGTAAGGCAGGGGTCCCCAACCTTTTTTGCACCAGGGACCGGTTTCATTTTAAAGAAAGTTTTACGGACCGGCTGAGTGGCTCAGCAGTCATGTGACTGGGTGGGCGGGGCCAACTTGGAAAATGTGAAACTCCACCCTTGTCGACGGTGGGACTCCTTGGCGCCGCAGCAGCAGCCCTCCCTACTGTCTGTGGAGGGCAACCCGCTCCGGATCTGAGCGATTTTATCCAGCAGATATTCTCCAAATTCCTAGGCTTGGCCCTGCAACGGGGCTTTCCGTGGCCTCTGTTGAAGGAGGGAGCGGGTTACCCCAAACAGGGCCACCGGACGGTTATCTGTGGATGCGATGAGGGTGGCACAATACTCGTGTTTGGCCACCCTCATCGCCACTAAGTAAATCCTCAAGTCGGCTCTTACTAGTGTTCGGTCAGATTCGGACCGAGAAGATCTCCACCTATTCTTTAGGCGTCTCTTGCGGCGTTTCATCTCCCTCAGCTCCTCGGAAAACCAAGGAGCCTGGGTGAGACGCCGCCGCATGAAAGGCCACAAAGGTGCGACCCGGTCCAAGGCTCCCGCGGCCGCATTATACCATGCAGCCACCAGGTCCTCAGTCGTGTCACGGGTCAAGGCTACAGGTGCTGGCCCAAACTCCATCTGGAACCTTTCAGGCTCCATCAGGCGCCTGGGGCGGAACCATCTAGGTGTCTCCGGTTCCGCCTCCCCGCAGTGGGGTGTGATGATTGGAAAGTCCAGCCGAAGGAGAGTGATCTGTCCATGACAAGGGAGAGATGACTAAATCCCCAGTTCCAAGATCACTTCTCCACTGGCCAGAGACAAAAATGAGATCCAGCGTGTGCCCTCCATCGTGAGTGGGGCCCCGAACTACTTGGGTCAGGTCCATGGCCGTCATGGAAGCCATGAACTCCCAGGCTGCCTCGGATGTCTCACCCACCGATGGCAGGTTAAAGTCCCCCACGACTAATAGACTGGGGGTCTCAACCGCCATCTCGGCGATCACCTCAAGGAGCTCGGGCAGGGCTGCTGTTACATAGCGGGGAGCCAGGTATACAATCAGCAAGCCCAACTGCCTCCCTAGGCCCCACCTCACGTAGAGGGACTCACAGCCGGTAGTCTGTGGTACAGTGGTCTCCCTCGGCTTGAGATTTTCCCTAACAATAATCGCCACTCCCCCACCCCTGCCTGAGGCCCGGGGCTGATGAAATGCACGGTAGCCCGGTGGGCACATATCCACGAGGGGTAAACCCCCCTCTGGGCCCAACCAAGTCTCTGTGATTCCCACCAGGTCCGGGTCCCCCTCTGACACTAGGTCATTAATGAGGGGGGCTTTATTCACCACAGACCTGGCGTTAGAAAACATCAGCCTGGGGCCCCGGCTCTGTAATCCTTGACCACCTAGCCCTCGAAGGGAGCACAGGGGGTCAGGGCAAGGGACCGCTTGTAACCAGCGGCCCCGATCCCCCAACTCTTGATGGGCACCCTGTCTCCCGTACCGATGGGAGAATCCTGCATAGGAACGACCCCCCCTCCCCCCTCCTTAAAAGACCTCACCTTTTTCCTGTTTCCACTGGCTGGCCCTATACTCTGACCTACTTCTAACTGCCCAAACCCAACCCCCCCCCCCCGGGACCCCCTAAAAACCAAATTAAAAATTTGGATAAAAACCCCCTGAGTTTGCGCTTGGCTATATGTGCCCCCTAAATCAAAGTTCCCCAACTTTTCTGGCTTTATGGACCAGTGCAGGGGGGATAGGGAATGGTTCTATGTAAGCGACCGTTAAGTGTGCACATGCTGCTCCATTTGCATGTGCGGTGAGCATGGGCACCCATTGCTCATGCAAATGGAGTGTGTGTGCACCTGCTCACCCACTACCTGAGTAAGTGGAGATGCATGTGCATTCATGTCTCTTGCCCAACATTTCCATGGCTCAGTTGCAAACAGCTCATGGCCCACTAGTAGGCTGTGGCCCAGAGGTTGGGGACCCCTGCCCTAAGTCATCTTACTGTATCTCCAGATAAAGTTTCAATTAATTCAATTTTGGCTCCCCAGATTAAGCATTCTATGCACTTTATTTTTAATTTCTATGGTATATGAATAAATGATTTTTTGTATATAACATTTCATTAAGCCATATACTTAGGGGGGAAATCTGAATCTCACCTAAACGCTTTTTAAATCAACATAAATATTTCCTTTGTTTTCTGTAGCAAAAATAGTATTTTAAAAAATAATTCATTTATTTGTTCATTCCTTATAAAATGAAATGAGATATAATCGAGAAATAAATCACTGTCTGGAGAATTAGTTGATTAAATATCTCTCCCTGAAAGGCAGACGTGAAAAAGAGAGAAGACTAATTATGAGCACAATAGACTCTAACCAAATGTTTGACTTACTGTTTATAAAGAAGTACCACTATTAGTGGTAATTACTTCTGTCTGCTGCATTGTTTTTCAACTCATGTTGAATATTATTTGTGTGCAAAAATAACCACTTAATTTCCTCTCAAGAAAATAGCATAGACACAAGGAAGATTTATTGAAAATATTAGTTGTAATAACTGTTCCATTGCTGAGGAAAACCAAACGGATTTAGCAGACTATTTGCGAAAGTATCTATTTTCAACAGTGCATAACAATTCTACAACCCTTGCTATGTTTTAAAACCTGGCAGAAGCTGCATGAGTCACAGGACTGGTCCTGCTATTTGGCAGAATGTGATAACTATCTGAAGCAGATGGTATGATAAGCCATGGAAAAGAAGCAAGTTGTTAATGATGCTGAGTCTCCTCTTGTTTTTTACTTCCACAGATAGGAAACGTTACCTATGAAAAATTTGATTCACTACCAAAATAATTTGTCCAGCTTTTGATGTTATTCACTTTGATCAGACTGTAAGGAATGAGGAAGAGAAGGAATTGTTACAAAGTTCACAATATCCTATATTGGTACAGTTGAGTCAATAACATCATGCATGAGTTTATATAAAGTACGTTTTGAGGTTTTGATTACTGTACTATAGGAAGCATTTAATGGATTAATTTAATCACTATGTGTTCTTCTTTTCCTCTGCTGGTTCCTTTTTGAAAAATGCAAATTTGGAAACTTGCTATCTACTTAAAGACCAAAATAATAATCCCTTTCCTAATCCTTTTGGAATTATAGTTTAGGTAAGTGCAGCTGTTGCTATGGCTCAAAAATATCAGTACTTAGGAGAATGTAAGTTTCCCCCTCTATTTAATTAATAAAAGCACTGTTCAGTTTTACTGTGTGTCCATTGACAGTTGTCAAAGTGGCTTTATAGGCATAGAAAAACTCATAATGCTTATAAAAAACTTTTGTGAAAAAGGCATGGAAACATCTCAATATTACATGGGTGTTAAGCATTTTAGTGTTTTGATGGGTTTGCTAGGCAGTTGTTTCTTCCACCATTTAAAAAATGGGATTGAACTCTAATAAAGAAGCATAAGCCATGGTTACCCTGCAATATATTGTCTATAAAAACAGCTTTTAGAACTGTATAGAAAAAAGAATAAAGAGAACCAATGTTTTGTTCAACTTTACACAAATGTATTAACATAGAAAATGAATAGTGTTTAAAGGTCACATTGGAGGAACATAGGAAATCCTGAAGATCTGTGGCTTATGCCAAATAGATGTTGCCTACTCACTCATTGAGTAAATTTACTGCTTTTCTAGAAAATGATAGGTATTAAATTGGCATCTTAATTGTTCTGGCACCTTGGATTCAAATCCCAGTAGAATTCTGTTTTTAAAAAAATTAGAATTCTGTAAATCCATGGTGTTGAAGTAAGTAAAATGCCTAGGAATTATTTTTCTTCTATTCTTTTATAAATACAATCTCAATGGCATATTGTGTACTTAGTATGTTCTGTATTTAATAATTACTATTCTGCAAAATTCCTGGGTATTAATTGTCAATCAAAGGGTCATTGATCAACTGGGAGTCTAATCCCTAACCAAATATCCCTCGATGAGGGATATATTAATCTAGAGAGGTGGGCGAGGTGTAGTTTTAGGGTTTTTTTATCTAAATTCTTGATTCGTATTTTAGGGGGTTCTAGGGTGGGGGGAGGGGCTAGTCCGGCTGAGGGAGGGACCAGTGCCAAGCCGGTGGGTGGAGTTAGCAAGGAAGTGAACGGAGCCATTAAGGGGGGAGGAGTAGCGATACTCCAGAAGAGGGTCTTTCCATCCCTATGGTCGTGGGGAGGGGTAGGTGCGAGGGTAGACTGAGATCTCATCACCGGTTGGGAGACCGTGGCCGTTGGGTACGGCCGGTCATATGTCCCAACCCCCGCAATCTAGGTGGTCAGGACCTACAGAGCCAGGGCCTGAGACTGATGTTATGCAATGCCAGGTCCATTGTCAACAAAGCCCCCCTCATTAACGACTTGGTGTCGGAGGGGGAGCCGGACCTGGCAGGAATCACAGAGACCTGGCTGGGCCACGAGGGAGGTCTTGCTCTCGTGGAAATGTGCCTGCCAGGTTACCACGCATTTCATCAGTCAAGGGCCCTAGGCAGGGGTGGTGGGGTAGCGGTCATCGTGAGGGAAGGTCTTGAGCCGAGAGAGACCACTGTGCCACAGATAACTGGTTTCCCTGTGCGTGAAGTGGGGCCCAGGGAGGCAGTTGGGCTTGCTGATTGTATACCTGGCTCCTCGCTATGCATCAGCAGCCCTGCCCGAGCTCCTCGAGGTGATCGCCGAGATGGCAGTTGAGACCCCCAGACTGTTGGTCATGGGGGACTTTAATTTGCCATCGGTAGGGGAGACATCCGAGGTAGCTCGGGAGTTCATGGCCTCCATGACGGCCATGGACCTGACCCAAGTAATTCAGGGCCCCACACACGAGGGAGGACACACACTGGATCTCATCTTTGTCTCTGGCCAGTGGAGGAGTGATCTGGGAGTAGGAGATTTAGTCATCACACCCCTGTCATGGTCAGATCACTCACTTCTCCGGCTCGACTTTCCAGCCGCTACTCCCCACCGCGGGGAGGCGGAACCGGAATGTCCAAGATGGTTCCGCCCCAGGCACCTGATGGAACCTGATAGGTTCCAGACGGAGCTTGGGCCATTTCCTGTAGCCCTGACCCACACCCGGATGGAGGACCTAGTGGCTGCATGGAATAGTGTGGCCACTGGGGCCTTGGACCGGGTTGCGCCTTTGCGGCCTCTCTTGCGGCAGCGAACCACCCAGGCTCCTTGGTTTACCGAGGAGCTGAGGCTGATGAAGCGCCACAAGAGACGCCTAGAGAGCAGGTGGAGATCGTCACGCTCTGAATCTGACCGAACACAGGTGAGAGCCCATTTACGGACTTACATTGTGGCGTTAAGAGTGGCCAAGCGTCAGTATTGTGCCACTCTTATTGCGTCCGCAGATAACTGCCCTGCCGCCCTGTTTGGGGTAACCCGCTCCCTCCTTCAACAGAGGCCGCGGGAAGCCCCTTTGCAGGGTAGAGCAGAGGAATTTGGGGAGTATCTGCAGGACAAAATCGCTCAGATTCGAAGCGAGTTGGTCCCCACTAGTGGTCTGGAGGGGACGTCGGAGGCTGGTCTTGAGGTCCCACTCTGGGAGGAGTTTGACTCTGTTACTTCCGACGATATGGACAGGTTGCGTAGGTGACTGCGAGCCACCACATGTTTACTGGACCCGTGTCCCTCCTGGCTTGTACTGGCATCCTGGGAGGTGACACGAGGCTGGCTCCAGGAGGTTGTCAATGCTTCTCTGAGTGAGGGTTTCCCTTAAAGAGGCTATGGTGAGGCCCCTCCTGAAGAAGCCCTCTCTGGACCCAGCATTATTGGTTAACTACCGTCCAGTCTCCAACCTTCACTTTCTGGCGAAGGTTGTAGAGAGTGTGGTGGCACAACAGTTTCCACGCCACTTGGAGGAAATTGACTATCTAGACCCGCGCCAGTCCGGCTTCCGGCCCGGCCACAGCACGGAGACGGCATTGGTCGCGTTGGTGGATGATCTCTGGAGGGCCAGAGATGGGGGTTGTTCCTCCATCCTGGTCCTATTAGACCTCTCGGCGGCTTTTGATACCATCGACCATGGTATCCTATTGCATCGACTGGAGGGGTTGGGGGTGAGGGGCACCGTTTTGCGGTGGTTCTCCTCCTACCTCTCTGGTCGAGCACAATTTGTATTGGCAGGGGGGCAGAGGTCGACCTCGAGGCCGCTCACTTGTGGGGTGCCACAAAGGTCGGTCCTCTCGCCTCTCCTGTTCAATGCATATATGAAGCCGCTGGGCGAGATCATACGTGGGTTTGGGGTAGATTACCATCTGTACGCGGATGACACCTAGTTGTACATCTCTACCCCAAACCACCCCAATGATGCCGTCGAAGTGATGTCCCGGTGTCTGGAAGCCGTACGGATCTGGATGGGAAGTAACAGACTCAAGCTCAACCCGTCCAAGACTGAGTGGCTGTGGCTACCGGCGCCCCGGTTCAACCAGCTGATTCCATCGCTGGCCATTGGGGGCGAACATCTGGCCCCCGTGGATCGGGTACGCAATTTGGGCGTCCTTCTAGATGCCCGGCTGTCAATGGATGACCATGTGACAGCCGTGGCAAGGGGGGCGTTCCACCAGGTTCGCCTGGTGCGCCAATTGCGTCCCCTATTGGACCGGGACACCCTTTGCACAGTCACTCATGCGCTTGTGACGTCCCGGCTAGACTACTGCAACGCTCTCTACATGGGGCTCCCCTTGAGATGCACCCGAAGGCTGCAGTTGGTTCAGAATGCGGCCGCACTCTCCTGCGCGAGCTGCACTGGCTGCCTGTGGCTTTTCGGGTGCGTTTCAAGGTGTTGATTATCACCTTCAAAGCGCTCCATGGCACAGGACCTAGTTATTTGCGGGATCGTATCCTGCCCCACACATCCCTTCGGTCGATTCGCTCACACAGAGAGGGACTTCTCCGGGTGCCGTCCACTAGGCTGTTCCAGCGGGCGACGCCCAGGAGAAGGGCCTTCTCTGTGACGGGCACGACCCTCTGGAATGACCTTCCCCCTGACATTAGAACGACCACGGATCTCCGCTCCTTCCGCCAGAAACTCAAAACCCACTTGTTTCATCTAGCCGGCCTGGCCTAACTCGAGCTTTCCCACCTCAGTTTGTATTTTTAAATTTTGTGATTTGGTTTTAAGGTTAGGTTTTTAATTTTTATAAATTTGTACAGGGGTTTATTTAATTCGATTTTAGTTATATGTATGTTGATTGTATGGTTTTAATTTGTACCTGTACACCGCCCCGAGTCCCTTCGGGGAGAGGGGGCGGTCTAGAAGTCCAATAAATAAATAAATAAAATAAATAAATATTGAGGATTAGTCCAGTTGTGGGTTTCAAAAATTTTTAGAACCTCTTCTGTAGGTATGGCCTGCTTTGTGGGAGTGGCTTGCTAGCCATGTGACCGGGTGGGAGTGGCTTGCCAGCCATGTGACTGGGTGGGCATGGCCAACTTGTAAAATGTGGTGAAACTCACTTAACAACGCTCTTGCTTAGCAACCAAAATGTTGGCTCAGAAACTCTGGCATTTGAAGCATGCAAGTCTAAAAGCTGTCAAGTTACAAGACTCTTGCACCCCTAATCCTTTAGAAAAAAAACCCCAGGGGTGTTCAAACTTGACAACTTTAAGATTTGTGGACTTCAACTCCCATAATTCCTCCTCCATTCATGTTGGCCCAGATACTCTGGCATTGAATTCCTCCTGAGAGAGACAATAGTGAACATCTAGGAAGTAGGGTAGTATTGGCAAATATCTTAGAATAATATTTTGATGAAACTATTATAAATTGTTCAGCAATAATTTAACTAAAAGAATTATGCATACTATATATAAATTGTTACTTCTTAGCAGGAAGTCCAATATTTTTTTCTTTGGATTTTCCCATTTGGCTGAGTTTTTCAGTACTCCGACATGCTATTCTTTTTTATTGGGGATATATTTATTGGGTTTCAGTCTCCCATCAGTTAAGAAGACAAGAACTGCAAAGCAGGTGGTTGTGTGCAAATATCATAAGTATTATTTGGAATGTATCTGTGATGCTACCATTGTGAATTTCTTGTTAAGAACACTTATCAAGTTTTAATATTATGACTGTCTCACTTATTTAAAGGGTGAGTGCTTGCTTGTTGCAGTAAAGTACAAATGCCATAAGCAAAAAAACTGTTTACTCAGAGGTATATTTCTGCTTAAATTGCTTGATAGCAGTGTGCAGAAACTTTAAATTGTATAGCTCACAGCACTAAAGAAACCTTATATAGCAGTGACTACTCTTGAGGGTCCACATTGGCTGTTTCTACTTCCAAGTGATGTTTTTGAAATCTACTGGAACATATTAGGGATTTCTGCACTGAGAAGCAGAAGGATGGGCTTTTGAGACACTGGAAGGCAGTGGGAACTTTTGCTACTTCTAAGTACTTCCAAATCCAATAAGAAATTGATTATCTTTCCTTGAGCCTCTTTATGTGGGGACAGGTGCTGAAAAATCCTTCAAAGAAATGGAAACAGTAAGTGAGTGTGTATGTGTGTTGGGGGGGTGTTTCTGTTGTGTAGGATTGGAATATAATTTATTGGCCCTGGATTTTGAGGGTGGAGGGAAGTTGCAGAAGCTGAAATGTGGTTGGGACACATTGGAGAGTCCTATGTTTTATCTCTTTTTACATTTTCAGAGATTATATACAGTATAAAGAGCACAAGGAGTTTTGTTCTTACCATCTTCTGCTCATGGTGATGGCTCATGTTTGGGTTTGGTCAAGGCCAACTGTCTCTACATACTAACTGAATGAGGCCACTTGAAGATGTGCACCACACAACACCTTTGGGAGCTGAAGATTGGACATTGGGTTGGGGTAACTGGGGGGAGGGATTTGGGTAAATGTTTGATATGTACAAGTTCACATTTTTTTGCTTCAGATCTTGCCTCACTTTCGCTGTTTTAATTTCATGTCCAGTAAATGTATCTTTTCTCTAATTAAATGGAGTTGGGGTTTTTGTTTCTTAGATATTGAGTGAGGCACGGCTGACATTCTTCTTAAAAGCTTCCAGTGCTGGAGCATTCACAACTTCTGGAGGCATGTTGTTCTATTTATTAATTGTTCTGTCAGAAAATTTCTTCTTAGTTCTAAGTTGCATCTCTCCATGATTAGTTTCTATCCATTGCTTCTTGTCTTGCCCTCAGGTGCTTTGGAGAATAGCTTGACTCCCTCTTCTTTGTGGCAACCCCTGAGATATTAGAGCACTGCTATCATGTCAACCCTAGTCCTTCTTTTCATTAAACTAGACATACTCAATTCCAGCAACCGTTCTTTATGTTTTAGCCTCCAGTCCCCTAATCATCTTTGTTGCTCTTCTCTGTATTCTTTCTAGAGTCTCAACATCTTTTTTACATCATGGTGACCAAAACTGGAATGCAGTATTCCAAGTGTGGCTTTACCGGGTCATTATAAAGTGATATTAATACTTCATGTGATCTTGATTCTATCCCTCTGTTAATGCAGCCTAGAACTGTGTTGGTGTTTTGGGGAGGGTTTGGAATGAGGTACCACCTACCAGTATACTGTACCTGTGCATTTTGTATTTCGTGCCTAAATGTAGAACCTTACTTTTTTCACCATCAAATTTCATTTTGTAGAACCTTACTTTTTTCACCATCAAATTTCATTTTGTTAGATAGCACCCAATGTTCGTCCAACAAGATCCTTCTGTATCTTAAGCCTATCTTCTGGAGTGTTGGCTATTCCTGCCAGCTTGGTGTCATCTGCAAATTTGATGAGATCCCCATCTAGCCCCTCATCCAAATCATTGAGGAAGATGTTGAAGAGTACTGATCCTAAAACAAAGCCTTGGGGTACCCACTGCATACTTCCCTCCATCTAGATGCAGTTCCATTGAGGACTACATATTGAATGCTGTTGTTGAAGATTACTTGTTGAGTGAGGTTGAAGGATGTACAATTCTTTCTTTTTAAATCAGTCCTATAAATTCCATAAGCCCACATGACAACAATAATGAGGAAATGTTTTTATAAAGCAGATGTACTCAGTCCACTTCAAGCCATGGAAACAAATCATTATTTTGACAGCTGGAGTGGCAATGCAGAGATACTAAAATCTATTTCCATATCGTTAGACACAGCTTTCCTGACCTTATTTACAGTTCTCAATGAAAAGATGTGATTTTTCCCCTTTATGGTACTTTGTCTCTCATTTATTTTTTATTATTCATCTATGTTTTGGCACTTTGTGAAAAAAAAATCAATTTTGCCAAGATTATAACAGCCAAACTGGCTGGCAGCAGGTTTTCAAAATAATTTATAGCCAATAAATTTAGGAATCAGTGAAATTCCCTTTTTGAAAACACTTCCTTAAAAATGTATTCTGCCTAGTATCATCTGCTATTGAAATATTTCCTCTTTTTTTCTAAGAAGTAAAGCTAAGTTCTTTTTACCATTATCTCAGTGTCTCAGTTCTATGCTGCAGTGCCACTGCAGCATAGAAATAACAATAGCCTTTAGACTTACATATCACTTCATAATGCTTTACAGCACTCTCTGGGCAGTTTACGCTGTGCTGTCACATATTGTCCCCAATAATCTGGATCCCCATTTTATTGACCTTGGAAGGATGGAAGGCTGAGACAACCTTGAACCCCATCAAAATTGGAGAAGGCGGAGCTACGCCATGCCGACACAACCGGAGGCCTCTATGCTGGAGAGACCCCAGTTGAACTTTTGATGCCCCCTTGGTTCCATAGGAACCTAAACCGTCCTGGAGGGATGGCGATTAGGAAGCAAGCCTCGCTGGTCACAGGGGTATCGCAAAACCCCTGTTTGACAGAAGGGAAAAGCTTCTGAAGGATGACAAATAGGCAGCACCCCCCATGGGCGGATAAGGCATCGGGAAAGCTTCGGAACGGAAGGAACTGTTTGAAGTGAAAGTGCAACACCAGGAAGGTATTCTATCTTTTTTCTTGAAACATTTTGCTAAAGAAACTTTTTTTCTTTTTATTAAAGCCTTGAATTTTGAAATAAGTGGCGGATTTAATTGAATTGAGAGATTTCTGCTTTTTACAGAATTTTTTGAAATGGCGGATTGAAGCGCAAGAACAAAGCCATTTCCGTTTGCGCTGAAAGTGATTGGATTATTTTTGGGTTTTTAAATTTTCTCTTCCTTTTAATTTACTCTACCTAAAATTTTGAATCTGGGATTACTTTTACAATTTTAATAATTATTTTTGAAGTTTTATTGTGCATTCCTGAATTTAAACAGAGACTATACTTTTATTTTTTATTTTTTTCGTTTCTGTTCCTCTTCCTGATAACAAAGAAAATTGAAACATTGTTAGGCTACTCTGTTTCATTGTATTGCCTGTGGAAGTCGTTGGTGGATACTTATGAGCAGTTATGTTTTCTGATGCACTGAAGAAAGAATAAGCCAATGAACAGGGAGGCACTTAGACTTAACTTTCACTAACTTTCACTATCCTTTGGATTTGCCAATATGACCACATACATAGAAGAGGATACTATAGAAAATCAAAAGCTTTTGGCTAAATATCTTGAATGTATTAAAACAAAGCAATAAAAGAATAAATGACACATTGGATAAAATTTTATTTACTCTATCAAGCGAAGACCAATTGAAGACTTCAGAAATTAAAAAAACTAAATAAAAAGAGGAAAAAGATCAAACAATGAACTTATTTCAAATGAATAAAATGATGATGATGTTAATCGATTAAATGCTGGAGAATCTATAGAGAAGGGGAAAACCCAAAAAGATGAGGGATTTGGACCCCAGCTTGACCGCCAAGGAGAAGAAAATGGAAAAGAAGAAAAAGGAGAAATCTCTCCAGGTATACTCCTCCCATTTAAAAACAAACAATGTGTAAGGATAGGAGCTGGTCAGCTTTATGATTTGACAGTTTTATAGAATAATAAAGTGCAAAAAGAAGCTGATGAAAGACCCGGAAAAGGAAATAAAAAGAGATGGAGACCACAAATAGCAGAAGAGACAAGTTTAATCTATTACTGGAAAGACACTGGTTGATAAGGAAAATTACTATCCTTTGATGATTAATAACTAGTTAGATTATGTTTAAAATATCATCGAAGGATTATCAGTTAATTAACAGTTAATAACAATTATAGACACACAACAAGATTAACCTATAATAAATGTTTTAGTTAATGATATATATTTGCTTATCTACAGATGAAAAGTTATGAATATAAGATTGGATATAAATAAATTTAAGGTGGTATTAGATATTACTGAAGGATCACAAGAATAGAATTATGAGTCACATTAAGAGTAATGGAAAAACGATAGTTAATACTGGTTGATAATGGAAATAGTTATATTTAGATGATTAATAATTAACCAATTAGTTAGATGGCTATATAATGTTGTTGAAGAATTATTAATTAGTTAATAACTACTTATAAAACTCAAGATTGTTTCATATTATTATTGAATTTATATTGGTATGTTGGGATTAAATAAGGGATGTTAATAGGTGGTCAGGTTCTAAAGACACTCTTAAAGAAGAAATAGATTGATGTTGAAATATTTGATGAGAACTGTGGGATATTGATATTAAGGTACATGATAAATTTTCAGATTTAAAATTTATAAAATGAGATTATTCATGAACAATAACCACCAGAGATGCACAGAATTTATGAATAACCGGTTAGCATGTCTTTTAAAGGACACAATTTAGAATGGACTTTTCCTGTTTAAATCTATCTTTCTTTCCCTTGTTTGCTTTATAAATAGAATGCCATTACATAGTCATACTTTATATATAAAAGGATGTTAAAATAACTAGTAAGATTAGGGTTGAGATACAAGAATTGTAACAATTGATATGAAAAATAAGTGATAACTAGTGAAGAAACTTATGGAAACTTGTGATTAATTGATACATTCTTAAAAATTTGTAACCTGTAATGGAAGATGGCTTTTTGATGTTTTTTCTTGTGAAGTTTGTATTATCTGTGTTTATGCAAAAATAATTAAAAAATTATTAATTAAAGAAAAATTGGACTCCAAACTGTGGGCAAAGTTAGCATGCAGTACTGCATTCTAACCACTGCACCACCAAGTTCTTCTCCAACAGCATGCATGTGATGTCAATGATCCAATTAGTGAACCCAAATGAAGTAGGCACACTCAAGAACTTTGTAATCCTAAAAGCATAACTTTATTGAATACACCATTTTGGCACTTCAGAATCAAAACTAACTTTGTTTTTTCCTGCGCAATGCTTGCATGATTTAACAATGGCTTCACTCTTTCCCCTTTCCATCCAACTATCCAAGTATGAATTGGCCTTTAATTTTGAAAACAGTTCACTTCTTTGTTGGACACCTGCCTCAGTAACCAAGGGTGGAATTCTACCTGTTTGCACCTATTTGCTAGAACCTTTTGTTAATTTTCTAAGCAGTTCGGAGAACCAGTTGTTGGAAGAAATCTCCTTTTGTTTTTTCCACTTTACAGGGCTAATCCTGTAAGGAAGGCAGGAAGGAAACATTCTGGTGTTTCTAGCCTAATTTTATTGCCCTGCTTACAGAAACCACTTCTCCCTTAACCCTTATCACTGTGATGGTGAACCTATGGCACCCATGTCACAGGTGGCACATAGAGCCATATTTGCCAACATGCGAGCGGTCAGCTCCAGCGCACGTGTGCGTGCTTGCCAGCTCATTTTCGGCCTTCCAGAGGGCTGGGAAAGGCTGTTTTTGCCCTCCCCAAGATTTAGGAAAGCCCCTGGAGCCTGGGGAGGGCAAAAAACAGGCCCAAAGTTCATTTCCGAACTTCCAGTTGACCCATTGAGCCCATTTTTTCCCTTCCTCAGGCTGTGGAGGCTTTCCTGGAGCCTGGGGAAGGTGAAAATGGACCCCCCCTGCCCCCTGGAGGAAATATCAAGCTCAGCTTGGAAGTGAGTAGTATGGCAGGCATGGGAGGGAACCTGTGGGAGGTTGTGCATGCATGTGCATGTGGGGGGGGGGGGTTTGCATTATGGATGCTGGCACATACGTGTGATAGTGCACACGCATCCTCACATTTTCGGCACCCAACACCAAAAGGGTTAGCCATCATTGCCTTATTACATTCTTGGCAGTAGCCTAGACCTACTGTTGCCTCTGGAGCTTCTCCTGAGGTTTTTTTTTCTTTCTGGTACTTTCCTGGGGCTTGACTTTCTTAAAGGGGAAGTGTTGTTTTAAGCTTTTTACACTGCTGTTGGGAGGAATTGCTCCCCTGTTGGAGTTATTCCAGGCGGGATGCAACGATCAGCACTTTGGAGATATAATTGAATAACGAAGCAGAGCTGCTGGGAAGAAGCTTTTAATGATAAGGAACCAAAATGAGTGACATTCAGCAAGGCTTCTTGGCTAACTAAAAAGATTGATATTCAAATGTGAGTTTACATACCCTTTCAGAGATTTGGTCTGTAGGAAGTTAGTACCCACCCCTATGAAATATCCTGGGAAATATTAAAAAGGCAGAATATTACATTTCTCTGGATAAGAAATACAATACAATACAATACAATACAATACAATACAATAGCAGAGTTGGAAGGGACCTTGTAGGTCTTCTAGTCCAACCCCCTGCGTGGGCAGGAACCTTTAAGACAAATGGCTATCTAACATCTTCTTAAAGACTTCCAGAGTTGGGGCATTCCACAACTTCTGGAGGCAAGCTGTTCCAGAGGTTAATTGTTCTAACTATCAGGAAATTTCTCCTTAGTTCTAAGTTGCTTCTCTCCTTGATTAGTTTCCACCCATTGCTTCTTGTCCTGCCCCCAGGTGCCTTGGAGAATAGTTTGACTCCCTCTTCTTTGTGGCACCCTCTGAGATGTCGGAACACTGCTATCATGTCTCCCCTGGTCCTTCTCTTCATCAAACTAGATATACCTAGCTCCTGCAACCGTTCTTCATATGTTTTAGTCTTCAGTCCCCTAATCATCTTGGTTGCTCTTCTCTGCACTCTTTCCAGAGTCTCCACGTCTTTTCTACATCGTGGCGACCAAAACTGTATGCAGTATTCCAAGTGTGGCCTTACCAAGGCACTATACAGTGGCATTAACACTTCACGTGATCTAGATTCTATCCCTCTGTTTATGCAGCCTAGAACTGTGTTGGCTTTTTTGGCAGCTGCTGCACACTGCTGGCTCATATTTAAATGATTGTCCACTAGGATTCCAAGATCCCTCTCACAGTTGCTACTAATGAGCAAGGTACCACCTATACTGTACCTGTGCATTTTGTTTTTCTTGCCTAAATGTAGAACCTTACTTTTTTCACAATTGAATTTCATTTTATTAGATAGTGCCCAATGTTCAAGTTTGTCAAGATCCTTCTGTATCTTAAGCCTATCTTCTGGAGTGTTGGCTATTCCTGCCAGCTTGGTGTCGTCTGCAAATTTGATGAGTTCCCCATTTATCCCCTCATCCAAATCATTGATGAAGATGTTGAAGAGTACTGGGCCTAAAACAGAGCCTTGGGTGACTCCACTGCATACTTCCTTCCATGTAGATGCAGTTCCATTGAGGACTACACGTTGAGTGCTGTTGGTCAGCCAGTTATGAATCCATCTGGTGGTGATGCTGTCTCACCCACATTTTTCTACTTTATCTAATAGTAGGTTATGATCTACTTTATCAAATGCCTTACTGAAGTCCAAGTAAATTATATCGACAGCATTCCTCTGGTCCACTAATTTTGTCACTTTGTCAAAGAATGCAATTAGATTAGTCTGGCATGATCTGTTTTTGACAAACCCATGTTGGCTTTTGGCTATTACTTTGTTTGCTTCTAGGTATTCGCTTATTTGTTGCTTAATTATCTTTTCCAGAATCTTTCCTGGTATTGAGGTCAGGCTGATGGGTCTATAGTTTCCTGGATCTATTTTTTTTCCTTTTTTGAAGATGGGAACCACATCAGCTCTTTTCCAGTCTTCTGGCAGTTCCCCGGTGCTCCAGGATCTCTGAAAGATATAGTTCAGTGGTTCTGAGATCTCGTCTGCCAGTTCCTTCAGAACCCTGGGGTGTAATCCATCCGGTCCTGGTGATTTGAACTCGTCCAGGGCAGACAGATGCTCACTTACCATTTTCTTCCCTATTTCAACTTGTGTTCCTAATCTGATTTTTGTGGTGCTGTTTTTGATTGGTTGGACTGTTTTATCCCTTTGTGTAAAGACAGATGCAAAAAATGAGTTAAATAGTTCTGCTTTCTCCCTGTTGCTTATCATCTTCTTGCCATTTTCTCCCAGCAGTGGACCAATTGTTTCCTTAACTTTTTTCTTGTTTTTAACATGTTGAAAGAAGCTTTTTTTGTTCTTTTTTACTTTTTTGGCAAGCCTTTCTTCATTGCGAACCTAAGCTTTCCTCACTTCATCTTTACAGGCTCGGGCTATTTGCTGATATTTTGCCTTAGATATGTCCCCCTCTTTCCACTTTTTATATTTATCCTTTTTGTCTTTCAATTTGTCAGAGAGTTCTTTATGCAGCCATGCTGGTTTCTTTTGGGAACTGTTATTTTTCTTCTTCATTGGTATTGCACTGGACTGGGCTTTTATAATCTCATTTTTCAAAATTTCCCAAGCTTCTTGAGTTGTTTTCCCCTTGAGGATTCTCATCCATGGAATCCTTCCCAAGCTCTCTCTAAGTTTATTGAAATTAGCTCTCTTAAAGTCTAAGACTCTAGTTTGACTTTGTTCTACTACTTTTGTTTGCATAATGTTGAATTCCAGTATTTCATGATCGCTTGCCCCCAAGGTTCCTGTAGCTTCTACACCTTCTATCATTTCCTCTCTGTTAGTGAGAATTAAGTCCAATATGGCTGATCCTCTTGTTCCCTTCTCTACCTTTTGGGAAACAAAGTTGTCTGCTAGGTTTGTTAGGAACCTGTTGGATCTTCCACTTGGTGCAGAGTTTGTTTCCCAATTGATGTCAGGGTAGTTAAAATCCCCCATTACTATTGTAGTGTGCTTCCTACATACCTTAGTTAGCTGGTTAGCAAAAAGTTCATCCACTTCCTCTGCTTGGTTGGGTGGCCTGTAGTATAGACCTATGGCAATGTCATCCCCCCCCAACCTTTAATATTGACCCAAATACATTCAAGATAGTTCTCATCATTGTTGTGCTCTATTTCTGTAGAGATGTAATTATTTCTTATATATAGTGCAACTCCACCTCCTCTTTTATTTGGTCTATTTCTTTTAAATAATTTAAATCCTTCTAGCTGTATGTTCCATTTGTGGGTTTCATCCCACAAGTTTCTGTAATAGAGAAACATGTTTTTAGATAGGAAGCAGACTCACTCTTAATAGCCCCCACCTTTGTCAATGGGCCATTAAAATGCCTGAGCCAGTCTATTCTACATAACAAAAATCTACTCCTTCAGGCAGACTCATCTGCAACAGAAACTCACCACGTGGCATCTGGGAACTCTACCAAGCTTGGCACTCAAAAGACACACAACCTACAAAGTTAGCTAAGACCCAGGCCCCTGGGAGTATGACAACCAATCAGAATACATTTCTTACATAGGAACAGGAAACAGAGAGGTGGGGCCAAACAGAGAGTATCTCTGTCTTTTTCCCTACTTGGAGCTGAACCCAGATGGACATTTCTTCCAACAGGTCTAAAACTGGTTTTTGGTGAAGTCTAATTCTCTGCTTGGTGATGTTTAATCCTGTGTTTATTGATGGGATAATTTTCCCTATCCAGCTTTGTTTGGAAGGAAAAAGGTTATTCTCCATAGTGGTGGAGGTATCATCCAGACTGGGTTGACATCATCCACTCACTTATAGGACTTAGTCTGATGACAAGTGTTAAGCCATGCCCCTGTTGCTAGGCAGATCCAGCTTTTGACTCAGACCCTCAGTGAGGGCGGATGTGTTACCCAGTTGCTCCATAGCAAATTGCCTATTCTTGAGATAAGTGATCAATTTTATATGAATTTGTCTGATATTGGTGATTGATCTGAGGCCTGAGCCTTCTTGGAGGTGGCCATTTCTGCCTGCAGCCCGTAGGGGGTGGCATAGGCCTGCAAAGCTGCAGGAGGACAAGTTAAAAACTTTCTGACTGCCTGATAGAGCTCCTCACTTTACCGAAGGCATTAACAGCACTTTTAAAAATCCTGCTGAGGCTTGAAAAAGCTTGAGACTTGCTGGGCTTGTCAGGGCTTCGGATCCCCTTTTAAATGATCGGACAATTGATCTGTGGCTAGCCCCTTTGCCTCAGCTCATTGCAAAGCCCCAGGAGCTGTTAAAAAGGCAAGCAAGTCCCACTAGAAGTGTGGCAAGGTGACAGCTAAGTCTTCTAGGTCTCAAAAGACATCCAAATCTGCCTCCAGGCACGAAAAACATAGAGATAAGGCATTGGAAAATTATACAATAAAGCCTCTAGCCAGAAAATCCCTGCTTCATTGTCACCTGCTAGGAGGCTCTGTTCCTCATCAAGGTTACAACTGCAATTGTCACCTGCAGGCAGAGAGGATAGGGAAGTCTCCCTTGATTTTAGGCTACCCATTGACACCACTGGAATCTGGGGGTCAGTACAGGACCTACGTGATTCACCACACCAATGGATCTTTGACTTACCTTTGGATCCAGATAGCCAGAGTATGCCCTACCTTCTACAGCACAGCCTTGCACCCTGGTTCTATGGCACCAATGTACATGCCCATGTGCATGCCAGATATGCAAGATATAATAGCAAATGCCTTTGAGAAAGTCATAGCAGCAGAATTGCAGCAGAGAGAGGGTGCCCTGGCACATGGGCTTTCCATGTGCACAACAAGAACATTGAGCACCATGCCTAATCCTGCACGTGGGTCCTCCACACAAACACACAGCAGAGGTGATGAACACCGCATCTGAACCTGGCTTCATGTCACCTGCTTCTGTCCAAGATGACATCGCATCAATACTGGATGAAGGTGAAATTAGGGAGGCTGATCTCTCCAAGGACGAGGGCATGACCCCCAACCAGCCCCCCTTCTCAGGGCTCTTTGAGCCTTCACTCTTCAAATTCCTTTTGTTTAAAGCCAAAACTTTGGCCAAATTTGGGGCAAAGGCAACTGCAGCACCGCTATGTAGTCAGACTATGTCAGCTGAGATTCTTTTTGCAGAGACCGCTATTGAGGCTGAGACCATGCCTACACCCAAAATATTTGTGGACTTAGTCCAGTGACAGTGGGTCTCTCCTACATCTGGCCCCATGCTGAATTCCAGGGACAAGAAATTCTTTGACATAGATAAAGATCTGACTCAGATCCTACAGCCCCCAACTGTAGACATCTCAGTTACAGCATTGTATACCTTGGCTAACTTTTCAGGGGCCCCAGAGGACCCCTGGACCGGGTTGTGCCTTTGCGGCCTCTGACTTGGCGCCGATCTACCTTGGCTCCTTGGTTTTCCGAGGAGCTGAGGGAAATGAAACACCAGAAGAGATGCCTAGAGAGCATTTGGAGGTCCACCCGCGCCGAATCTGACCGAACACGGGTACGGACGCATTTGCGGACCTACCTCGTGGCATTGAAAGCAGCGAAGCGAGATCATCTCGCCGCTCTCATCGCGTCCGCAGATAACCGCCCTGCCGCCCTGTTTAGGGTGACCCGCGCCCTCCTTCACCAGAGGCCGTGGGAGGCTCCCTTGCAGGGTCGTGCAGAGGAATTTGGATTCTATCTGCAGGATAAAATTGTTCAGATCAAGGGCGAGTTGGCCTCCAATTGGGCTAGTCTGGGCGGGGTGACAGAGATAGGCCTTGAGACCCCTGTTTGGGCTGAGTTTGACCCCGTGACTCCTGATGGCATGGACAGGATACTGGGGCAGTTGAATGCCACCACATGTTTATTGGACCCGTGTCCCTCCTGGCTTGTACTGGCCTCCCAGGAGGTTACACGAGGCTGGCTCCAGGGGGTTGTTAATGCTTCTCTGGGTGAGGGGTTCTTGCCGGCCATCTTGAAAGAGGCAGTGGTGAGGCCTCTCCTCAAGAAGTCCTCCCTGGACCCAGCTTTATTATCCAACTATCGTCCAGTCTCCAACCTTCCCTTTCTGGCAAAGGTTTATGGTTTATTGGATTTATATACCGCTCCTGTCTCCAGATGGACTCAGGGTGGTGCACAGGGAATTAAAATACCAACAAGCAACAATACATACAATGCAATAGTAAAATAAAATTAAATTAGAATCTCCTGTGCTAAAAATTAAGCTAAAAATATTAAAATCTCAACCAATCCCCTAAAAATCCCAATGGGTTGTTGAGAGTGTGGTGGCACGACAATTCCCTCAGCACCTGGAGGAAACTGCCTATCTAGACTCGCGCCAGTCCGGTTTCCGACCCGGGCACAGCATGGAGACGGCATTGGTCGCGTTGGTAGATGATCTCTGGAGGGCTCGGGATAGGAGTTGTTCCTCTGTCCTGGTCCTGTTAGATCTCTCAGCGGCTTTCGATACCATTGACCATGGTATCCTATTGCACCGGCTAGGGGGTTGGGGCTGGGGGGAACCGTACTTCAGTGCTTCTCCTCCTACCTCTCCGACCGGTCGCAATTTGTGTTGGCAGGGGGGCAGAGGTCGACATCGAGGCCCCTTACTTGTGGGGTGCCTCAGGGGTCGGTCCTCTTGCCTCTCCTGTTCAACATCTATATGAAGCCGCTGGGTGAGATCATCCGTGGTTTTGGGGTAGAGTTCCACCTGTATGCGGATGACACCCAGTTGTACATATCTACCCCTAACCACCCCAACGATGCAGTTGAAATGATGCCCTGGTGTCTGGAGGCCGTGCGAGTCTGGATGGGGAGGAACGGGCTACGAGTCAACCCGTCCAAGACCGAGTGGCTGTGGTTTCCAGCGCCACGACATAGCCAGTTGGTTCCATCTCTGGCTATCGGGGGGGAGTCATTAGCCCCCGCAGAAAGGGCTCGCAACTTGGGTGTCCTCCTGGACTCTCAGCTGTCCTTGGATGACCATGTGACAGCCGTAGCCAGGGGGGCCTTTTATCAGGTTTACCTGATATGCCAGTTGCGCCCCTTTCTGGATCGTGACACCCTACGCACAGTCACGCAAGCTCTTGTCATTTCCTGCCTAGACTACTGCAATGCACTCTACATGGGGCTCCCCTTGAGGTGCACCCGGAGGCTCCAGTTAGTGCAGAACGCGGCGGTGTGGGGGATCTTGGGAGCACCAAGACACTCCCATATAACACCTCTCCTGCGCGAGCTGTACTGGCTGCCTGTGGCCTTCCGGGTGCGCTTCAAGGTTTTGGTGACCATCTTCAAAGTGCTCCATGGCATGGGTCCTGGTTATTTGCAGAACCGCCTCCTGCCACATACCTCCATCCGACCTGTCCGCTCCCACAGGGAGGGCCTCCTCAGGGTGCCGTCCACTGGACAATGCCGGCTGGCAACTCCCAGGGGAAGAGCCTTCTCTGTAAGCTCAAGCTCTCGTGACGTCCCGACTCGACTACTGTAATGCTCTCTACAGAGTCCCCGCTCTCGCAGGTCTGGCCCTCTACACTATCGAGGGCCCGTCTCGATGATGGATATATTAATCCGGAGAGACGGGCGAAGCGCGGCCTTAGGGGATTTTTAATTGGTAAATTATTGGTTATTTTAGGGGGTCCCAGGGAGGGGGGTGGGCATAGACAGATAGAGACAGAACAACATGAAAGAAGGGGCCGGACCAGTAGCCGACGGGAGGAGACGGAAGGATCCGATATGAGGGGGGAATTACGAATCGGTCCGCCGGAGGGCATATCAATCCAGACGGTCATGGGGAGGGGCAGGGCCGAGGGGAGACAAGTTCCATCCTCCCGGTTGGTGGCACGTGGCCGTTGGTTACAAACGGTCGGGTGCCACAACCCCCGCAGGCTAGGTGGTCAGGGGATACAGAGCCAGGGCCTGCGGCTGATGTTTTGTAACGCCAGGTCCGTGGTCAACAAAGCCCCCCTCGTCCATGACCTTGTGTCAGAGGGGGAGCCGGACCTGGTAGGAATTGCAGAGACCTGGTTGGGCCACGAGGGAGGACTTCCCCTTGTCGAAATGTGCCCACCAGGTTACTGCGCTTTTCATCAGCCGCGGGCCCTAGGCAGGGGCGGTGGGGTAGCGGTCATTATCAAGGAAGGCCTTGAGCCGAGAGAGACCATTGTGCCTCAGACTACCGGTTGTGAGTCCCTCTGCGTGAAGTGGGGCCTAGGGAGGCAGTTGGGCTTGCTGGTTGTATACCTGGCTCCCCGCTATGTAGCAGCAGCCCTGCCCGAGCTCCTGGAGGTGATCGCTACGGTGGCAGTTGAGACCCCCAGACTTGTAGTCATGGGGGACTTTAATCTGCCATCGTTGGGCGAATCATCCGAGGCAGCTCGGGAGTTCATGGCCTCCATGACGGCCATGGACCTGACCCAACTAATTCAAGGCCCCACCCACGAGGGTGGACATACGCCGGATCTCATCTTTGTCTCGGGCCAATGGAAGAGTGATCTGGGTATAGGGGATATAGTCATCACACCCTTGTCATGGTCAGACCACTCACTTCTCCGACTCGACCTTCCGACCGCTACTCCCCGTCGCGGGGAGGCGGAACCAGAACTTCCTATCTGGTTTCGCCCCAGGCGCCTGATGGACCCTGTTGGGTTCCAGACGGCGCTTGGGCCACTTCCTGTACCCATGACCCGCGCCCCGATGGAGGACCTCGTGGCCGCATGGAATACTGCGACCACGGGAGCCTTGGATCGGGTCGCGCCCTTGCGGCCTCTCTTGCGGCGCCGAGCTGCCCCGGCTCCTTGGTTCACCGAGGAGCTGAGGGCGATGAAACGCCGCAAGAGATGCCTAGAGGGAAGATGGAGGGCTACTCGCTCCGAATCTCACCGGACACAGGTAAGAGCCCATTTACGGACTTACATTGTGGCGCTGAGAGTGGCCAAACGTCATCATTGCGCCACTCTCATAGCAACCGCAGAAAACCGCCCTGCCGGCCTGTTTAGGGTGACCCGTTCCCTCCTGCAACAGAGGGTGCGGGAAGCCCCGCTACAGGGTAGAGCAGAGGAATTTGTGACTTTTCTGCAGGACAAAACCGCTCAGATACGGAACGAGCTAGCCCCCATTCGTGGCCCAGTGGGATGCCACGAGGCCGATCTTGTTTGGGAGGAATTTGACTCCGTTACTTCCGAAGATATGGACAGGTTACGTGGACGACTGCGAGCCACCACATGTTTATTGGACCCGTGTCCCTCCTGGCTTGTACTGGCATCCTGGGAGGTGACACGAGGCTGGCTCCAAGAGGTTTTCAACGCATCCTTGAGTGAGGGTTCCTTGCCTGCTTCCCTAAAAGAGGCTATGGTGAGGCCCCTCCTTAAGAAGCCCTCTTTGGACCCAGCTCTTTTAACCAACTATTGTCCCGTCTCCAACCTTCCCTTTCTGGCGAAGGTTGTTGAGAGTGTGGTGGCACAACAGTTTCCCCGTCACCTGGAGGAAGTTGATTATCTAGATCCGCGCCAGTCCGGCTTTCGGCCTGGGCATAGCACCGAGACGGCATTGGTCGCGTTGGTGGATGATCTCTGGAGGGCCAGGGATGGGGGTTGTTCCTCCATCCTGGTCCTATTAGACCTCTCGGCGGCTTTCGATACCATCGACCATGGTATCCTATTGCATCGGCTGGGGGGGTTGGGGGTGGGAGGCACCGTTTTACGGTGGTTCTCCTCCTACCTCTCTGGCCGATCGCAATTTGTGTTGGCAGGAGAGCAGAGGTCGACCCCGAGACACCTCACATGTGGGGTGCCTCAGGGGTCGGTCCTCTCGCCTCTCTTGTTTAATGCATACATGAAGCCGCTGGGTGAGATCATCCGTGGTTTTGGGGTAGAGTACCATCTCTACGCTGATGACACTCAGCTGTATATATCTACCCCAAACCACCCCAACGATGCCGTAGTGGTGATGTGCCAGTGCCTGGAAGCCGTGCGGATCTGGATGGGAAGTAACGGACTCAGGCTCAACCCGACCAAGACCGAGTGGCTGTGGTTTCCGGCTGCCCGATTCAACCAGCTTTCTCCAACACTGGCCATAGGGGGCGAACATCTTGCCCCTGTGGATGGGGCGCGCAATTTGGGAGTCCTCCTGGATACCCGGCTGTCTATGGAAGAGCAAGTGACAGCCGTGGCCAGGAGGGCGTTTTACCAGGTTCGCCTGGTTCGCCAATTGCGCCCCCTATTGGATCGGGACGCCCTTCGCACAGTCACTCATGCCCTCGTGACATCCCGACTGGACTACTGTAACTCCCTCTACATGGGGCTCCCCTTGAGGTGCACCCGGAGGCTTCAGTTAGTTCAGAATGCAGCCGCGCGAGCAATTATGGGAACCACTAGGTTTACCCATGTAACACCGCTCTTGCGCGAGCTGCACTGGCTGCCTGTCGTCTTCCGGGTGCGCTTCAAGGTGTTGGTTATCATCTTTAAAGCGCTCCATGGCTCGGGACCTAGCTACCTGCGGGATCGGATCCTGCCTCACACATCCTCACGGCCGATTCGCTCCCACAGAGAGGGACTTCTCCGGGTGCCGTCCACTAGACTTTGTCAGCGGGCGACGCCCAGGGGAAGGGCTCTCTCTGTGGCGGGCCCAGCCCTCTGGAACGACCTTCCCCCCGATATTAGAACGACCACGGACCTCCGCTCCTTCCGCCTGAAATTAAAGACACATCTTTTCCGCCTGGCCGGCCTAGGGTAGTCTCTCTCTCTATGGGTTTTTTAATTGTTTATTTATATTGAGTGGGGATTTTTAGTTAATGGGATTTTAGCACAGGAGTTTGTTTAATCTGTTTTAAATTGTATGTATTTTTGTATATTTATGGTTTTTATTCCCCCTGTGCACCGCCCTGAGTCCCTGTGGGGAGAGGGAACGGTTAATAAATTCAGCTTTATTATTTATTATTATTATTATTATTATTATTAGATCTGGGTCTAGGGAATATAGCCATCACACCCCTGTCATGGTCAGATCACTCACTTCTCCGGCTCGACTTTCCAATCGCTACACCCCACCGCGGGGAGGCGGAACCGGATTCACCTATATGGTTCCGCCCCAAGTGCCTGATGGACTCGGATAGATTCCAGACGGTGCTTGGGCCATTACCTGAGTCCCTGACCCGCGCCCCGACTGAGGACCTGGTGGTCGCGTGGAATACCCCGGCTACCGGGGCCCTGGATCTCTTGCGGCGACGAGTCACCCTGGCTCCTTGGTTTACCGAGGAGCTGAGGGAGATGAAGTGCCGCAAGAGACGCCTAGAGAGGCGGTGGAGATCCACACGGTCTGAATCTGACCGAACACAGGTGAGAGCCCATTTACAGACTTACCTTGTGGCGTTGAGAGTGGCCAAACGTCATCACTGTGCCACTCTCATTGCATCCGCAGATAACCGCCCTGCCGCCCTGTTTAGGGTGACCCGCTCCCTCCTTCAACAGAGGGTGCGGGAAGCCCCGTTGCACGGTAGAGCAGAGGAGTTTGGGAAATATCTGCAGGATAAAATCGCTCAGATTCAGAGCGAGATGGTCCCCACCGAAAGTGGACCAGTGGGATGCCCCGAGGCAGCTCTTGAGACAGTTTTGTGGGAAGAGTTTGACTCTGTTACTTCCGATGATATGGACAGGTTACGTGGGCGACTGCGAGCTACCACATGTTTATTGGACCCGTGTCCCTCCTGGCTTGTACTGGCATCCTGGGAGGTTACACGAGGCTGGCTCCAGGAGGTGGTCAACGCTTCTCTGAGTGAGGGGTTCTTGCCGGCCTCCCTTAAAGAAGCGATGGTGAGACCCCTCCTCAAGAAGCCCTCTCTGGACCCGGCATTATTGGTGAATTACCGTCCGGTCTCCAATCTTCGCTTTTTGGTGAAGGTTGTAGAGAGTGTGGTGGCACAACAGTTTCCCCATCATCTGGAGGAAGTTGATTATCTAGACCCGCGCCAGTCCGGCTTCCGGCCCGGGCACAGCACTGAGACGGCATTGGTCGCGTTGGTAGATGATCTCTGGAGGGCCAGAGATGGGGGTTGCTCCTCCATCCTGGTCCTATTAAACCTCTCAGCGGCTTTTGATACCATCGACCATGGTATCCTATTGCATCGGCTGGAGGGGCTGGGGGTGAGAGGCACCGTGTTGCGGTGGTTCTCCTCCTACCTCTCCGGTCGATCGCAATTTGTGTTGACAGGAGGGCAGAGGTCGACCTCTAGGCCCCTCACTTGTGGGGTGCCTCAGGGGTCGGTCCTCTCGCCTCTCCTGTTCAACATCTATATGAAGCCGCTGGGTGAGATCATCCATGGTTTGGGGTAGAGTACCATCTGTACGCTGATGATACACAGCTGTATATATCTACCCCAAACCACCCCAACGATGCCGTAGCGGTGATGTGCCAGTGCCTGGAAGCCGTGCGGGCCTGGATGGGAAGCAACAGACTCAGACTCAACCCGTCCAAGACCGAGTGGCTGTGGTTTCCGGCATCCCGATACAACCAGTTGACTCCATCACTGGCCATAGGGGACAATCACCTTACCCCTGTGGATGGGGTACGCAACTTGGACGTCCTCCTTGATGCCCGGCTGTCCATGGAAGATCAAGTGACAGCCGTGGCCAGGAGGGCGTTTTACCAGGTTCGCCTGGTCCGACAGTTGCGTCCCCTATTGGATCAGGGTGCCCTTTGCACAGTCACTCATGCCCTCATGACATCCCGACTGGACTACTGCAATGCTCTCTACATGGGGTTCCCCTTGAGGTGCACCCGAAGGCTTCAGCTAGTCCAGAATTCAGCCGCGCGGGTAGTTATGGGAGCCTCTAGGTTATCCCATGTAACACCGCTCCTGCGCGAGCTGCACTGGCTGTCTGTCGTCTTTCGGGTGCGCTTCAAGGTGTTAGTTACCATCTTTAAAGCGCTCCATGGCACGGGACCTAGCTATCTGCGGGATCGCATTCTGCCTCATACATCCCTTTGGCTGATTCGCTCCCACAGAGAGGGACTTCTCCGGGTGCCGTCCACTAGGCTGTACCAGCGGGCGACGCTCAGGGGAAGGGCCTTCTCTGTGCCGGGCCCGACCCTCTGGAACGACCTTCCCCCCGAAATCAGAACAACCACGGACCTTCGCTCCTTCCGACAGCTATTAAAAACTCACTTTTTCCATTTGGCTGGCCTAGGGTAATTTTAATTCAAATTTTAAATTATTAAGGGTTTTTTAAGAGATAGTCCTATTTTTATAGAAGTTTTTAGCGCAGGGTATGTTTAATTTGATTTTAACCTGTATTCTGTTTGTTTTTTAATTTGTTTTTTAATTCGCCTGTGCCCCGCCTCGAGTCCCCATGGGGAGAGAGAGCGGGATATAAATAAAGTTGTTTATTATTATTATTATTATTATTATTATTATTATTATTATTATTATTATTATTATTATTATTATTATTATTATTATTATTATTATTATTATTATTATTATTACATGGGGCTTCCCTTGAGGTGCACCCGAAAGCTACAGTTAGTCCAAAACGCAGCCGCGCGGGTGATTATGGGAGCCACTAGATGCTCCCACATAACACCGATCCTGCGCGAGCTGCATTGGCTTCCTATGGCCTTTCGGGTGCGCTTCAAGGTTTTGACGACCATCTTTAAAGCGCTCCATGGCTCGGGGCCTAGTTATATGCGAGACCGCCTCCTGCCCCATACATCCCTTAGACCGATACGCTCCCACAGAGAGGGTCTTCTCAGGGTGCCGTCGGCCGGACAATGCCGACTGGCGACACCCAGGGGAAGAGTCTTCTCTGTGGCAGGCCCAGCCCTCTGGAATGACCTACCCCCTGAATTGCGCACCATCACCGACCTCCGCCTCTTCCGCCAATGTCTAAAGACATATTTGTTCCAACAAGCCGGCCTAGCCTAACCTCCCATGGAGACTTTTAGGAAGTTTTTTAAATTGGGTATTTTAAATTTGGTTTTAGTACAGGATAGGATTGTTTAATATTTATTTTAAATTATATATTTATCTTTGTATTTGTATGTTTTTAAATTTCCTGTACGCCGCCCTGGGTCCTCTGTGGAGAAGGGCGGGATATAAATTTAAATAAAAATAAATAAATAAATAAAAATGTCTGAAGCGTTTAGGTGTGAAAAGCATATATATCAATATATGTCCAACCCCCTTTTCCCAAAAACCCCCACCCCATTGTCCAATACGCAAGCCCCTCAGGTGTCATGTGGGTCGCATCTTCAAGGAGCATCATCAGGATGGTATGCAAGACCATTGACCTTGACAACCACATGGCCCCAGCCACTGGTATGCAAAGTAGATGGCGATAATGTACTCCTTTCTGCAAATCACTCTCCTGCACCATATATTCCCATAGCCTAATAACAAATCCCCTCCCTCCCCGTTTCATATGGCAGCCGAAGCAAACAGCAAAGCGGAGGCTGACACTCATCTTCTGATGGGTCTGCTCCATTATTGTCCTTTGGGTGCTCCATTCTGCCACTCCTCCAGGAGGTAATAGGGATGATGTTGCTTGGCTGATGAACTTGCCTGTCCTGGCTGAAGAACTGGGACATTAGATCTCCCACCATGGCCGGTGTGAGAGAGCGGCCTATGAGGAACTCGCCCTAAGGACTTCCCTTGCTGCAGTGAGAGGGTAGGAGGGAGGGCTTCTGTTTTCATTGCCCTGGCACATTGTCCTCCTGGACTTATTATATCAGCCGGTTGAGCTCCCTCTCAGGTGTTTTAGACTATGCTATCATATACGGCAACTGAACTATATGCCTTGAGGGAGTCCCCCCTCTCTCAAGATTGGCCATCTGGACTATCTACAAAGTTCCTTGATGACGGATTTTGGAATCGCGAGAGGTGGCACTGAACGTGGAGGAACATTTGGGGTTTTTAAAAGGGATTTTTTAGTCAATTTTTAAGGGGTAGCAGGGAGGGTGTATTTATACGAACCGGGTGGGTTTGGGGGGAAATCCACCAGGGTCGGTGCTGGGCCCGGCTGGGGTCTGTGGCATTGGAGGTGCAGGGCTAGAGGTCAGGGAGGGGGCTAAGTTCCAGATTAGTAAAGGTTGCTCCATCAGTACGGTGGGTGGGAGGGGCAGGTATGGCGGTAGCAGGGGGCCATATCATGTTCAGGGAGCACGCGTCCGCTGTCTTTGAGCAGTTGCACGCTCTGGCACCCAATGCTTCTCTTGTCCCCCAGGTTGTCCAGATCCTCAGGGCCTGGGCCTGTGTCTGATGTTGTGCAATGCCAGGTCCGTGGTAAAGAAAGCCCCCCTCATTTGTGATCTTTTGCAGGAGGGGGGAGTGGACCTGGCAGGTATTACAGAGAGACCTGCAGAAAATCGCCCAGCCGCCCTGTTTAGGGTGACCCGCTCCCTCTTACATATGGAAGTGCGGGAGGACCCCTTGCAGGGTAAAGCTGAGGATTTTGTACAATACCTGCAAGACAAAATCACTCAGATTTGGGAAGGGCTGACTCTGACTGAGTAGGGCTAGATGGGGTGATGGAGGCAGGTCTTGAGACTTTGGGAGGAGTTTGACCCTGTGACTCCCGAGGACGTAGACAGGATTTTGGGTAAGCTTAGTGGTGCCACATGTTTATTGGACCCGTGTCCCTCCTGGTTGGTGCTGGCCACCCGGGAAGTTACACGAGGCTGGCTCCAGGGTATTTTCAATGCTTCTTTGAGAGAGGGTTTCTTCCCCACCACTTTGAAAGAGGTGGTGGTGAGGCCCCTCCTCAAGAAGCCTTCCCTGGACCTGGCGGTGTTGGCAAACTATCGTCCAGTCTCCAACCTTCGCTTTGTGGCAAAGATTGTTGAGAGTGTGGGGGCGCAACAGCTTCCCAGGTACCTGGATGAAGCTGTCTATCTTGATCCGTACCAGTCGGGTTTCAGGCCTGGGTACAGCACAGAAACGGCATTGGTCAATGATCTCTGGAGGGCTCGGGACAGGGGCTGTTCCTCCGTCCTGGTCTTATTAGACCTCTCAGCGGCTTTTGATACCATTGACCATGGTATCATGCTGCGGTGGTTGGAAGGGTTAGGGGTGCGGGGCACTGTACTTCGGTGGTTCTCCTCCTTCCTCTCTGACCGTTCGCAGTTTGTGTTGATGGGGGGGCAGAGGTCGTCCTCAAGGTGCCTCACCAGGGGTCGGTCCTCTCGCCCCTTCTGTTCAACATTTATGTGAAGCCGCTGGGCAAGATCATCCGGGGTTTTGGGATAAAGTTCCATCAGTACGCTGATGATACACAGCTGTACATTTTGTCCCCAGACCACCCCAATGTTGCCCTTGATTTGATGTTCCAATGCCTGGAGGCCGTGCAGATCTGGGTGGGGAGGAACAGGCTCAGACTCAACCCCTCCAAGACCGAATGGCTGTAGTTTCTGGCGTCCCGTTACAGTCAGCTGGTTCCATTGCTGGCTATGGGGGGTGAGACCTTAGCCCACACAGGAAGGGTTCGCAACTTGGGTGTCCTCCTGGATGCATGGCTGTCCTTAGAAGATCATATGACGGCTGTCACCAGGGTGGCTTTTTATCAGGTTCGCCTGATTTACCAGTTGCGTCCCTTCCTAGATTGGGTTGGTCTATGCATAGTCACTCACGCCCTTGTCTCTTCCCGTCTGGACTACTGCAATGCTCTCTACATGGGGCTCCCCTTGAAGAGCACCTGGAGGCTTCAACTGGTCCAGAATGTGGCCGCACAGGTAATTATGTGGGCGACACGATGCTCCCATGTAACACTCCTCCTGCGCGAGCTGCACTGGCTTCCGGTGGTTTTCCGGGTGTGATTCACGTGTTGGTTACCATATTTAAAGTGCTCCATGGCTTAGGATCTGGGTACTTACAAGATCGCCTTCTGCCACCGAGTGCCTCCCACCAGCCAGTACTCTCCCATAGAGAGGGTCTCCTCATGGATGTCGACTGGCGACACCAAGGGGGAGAGCCTTCTCCTGGGAGCACCTGTCCTCTGGAACGAATTGCCCCAGGAATTAAGAGCTATCCCTGGCTTATGCACCTTCTTCCATGCTCTCAAAACCTTTTTCTTCCAACAAGCCGGGCTGGCATAAAACATGATTTTTAAATTCAAATTTTTATTAATTTTAATCAGGGTTGGTTGGTGGTTTTTTTTCACTTTTAGGCCAAAGTTTAATATGTCTTCTAAAAACTTTTTTAACTTTTATATATTTATTTTTATTCTGGCTGTACACTGCCCTGAGTCCTTCGGGAGTAGGGCGGTATGAAAAAACCAATTAACTCAAACTCAAACTCAAACCACCAGGAAAGTGTTTTCCCGGATGGCCCTGTATCCGAGACACCCTGCCTTTTGTAACCAGGACTTTTACTCATCCTTTCAGAACCTGGACTATGGGTCATTCTTTCAGGGTTCTGACTACAAATCCTCTGGGTTTACACTGCAGGGTGGGTATACCCCCAGACAGAGACAACATTTTGACCATAACCAATGAGGAAGACAGGCCAAGCAGCCGTTCTGTGGTGGTGGAGGTTGCTCCTACACTGTAACTATATTTCAGGAGGTGGATCCACCCATTGGAGACCTTTTTTGCAGACCAATGAGATGTCATTACATCTGATAAATGGGTCAGGCAAATGATCAGGAATGGACTTTCCTGCAAATTTCTCTCCAGCCCCTCCCCCCCCCCAAGTTTTTCAGGACTTGCCCAGTCTCTGGAAACCCAGATAAACAGGCCCTTATGCAGGAGGCAATCCAGCACCTACTGGACATCAGGGCTATTCAGCCAGTACCTAAACAACAACAGGGTCTGATTTTTTATCGGTTAGGGTTAGGGTTAGGGTTAGGATTTGGGATTTTCATGAGCTGTAAGCCATAAGCATCACAATTATGGCAAATCATGGCTTGAACTATCTTGCTTTGCGTGTAATGAGTCTATCTCATATATTAGGTTTACATTTTAAGTTGCATTATTGAAATAAATGATGGTTTTAAAGATGGTTACCAGCACCTTGAAGCGCACTCAGAAGGCTACAGGTAGCCAGTGCAACTCGCACAGGAGAGGTGTTACATGGGAATGCCGTGAGGCTCCCAAGATCCCCTGCGTGGCCGCATTCTGAACCAACTGCAGTCTCTGGGTGCACCTCAAGGGGAGCCCCATGTAGAGAGCATTACAGTATGAATGATACCTCTACCCTATGAGAACAGGCTTATCACGTAAGTACCAACACCCTATCTCTTTTCCTGAAAAGAAACTGGGTTGAGAAATCTGGCTACTTCCTGTATCTATCTGTATTTATTTGTTCTGGTAATTGGTTTAACAAGTTGTTAAACCAATTACCAGAATTGGTAATGCTGTGTTTGCTCTTTTGCTACATTCCAGCGCTAGTTGCTTTCTTTGTAGTTAGCCTTATCTCAAGTGTTTACACTTGAGTTTGCCTGGGGTGTGCGCTTTGGCAATGACCCAGACAAGGCTTGTGTTTTAGTTTTAAAAGGATTTAAACAGGTGCAATTTAATTATTTGTATTGTGTTTGAATTTTTTCCTGCCTCATGGTTCTTTTTCTATCTGGGGAGGGGATTTTCCTTCACTGCTTTAGTGGTTCCTGGTACTTTTGGAGTGTACTTCCAAGAGGCAGGATGCAAGCTTGGCACTGATTTTTTTACCTCCTTTTTGGGGGAAATGTGATCTTTTCTTAAATCTGGATGATGGCGGCGCGCTTAGGCACAGCGGCTTTGAGCTCCTGGTGTCACAGCAGACTTTTCCATCAAAAACTCGCTCTGACCCTACTGTGAATTATAGAGAAGCAAACATATCAACTGATTGTGATACATCAGTTAAAGCAAAAAAAAAGGATTACTCGGATTTTTTAGGACAAGTAAGAAAAACAAGTTTCAGGCAGAGAAATCCTCAAGAAGAAGCCTAGATCTGGGTAGTGTAGAATTTTTTTTTTAATGAAAAAAAAGTTTTATTGGTTTTTACAAAATTTTAAAAATAGGAAAAGGGTATAAGGTGTTACAAAGATATTTTGAGGACATCTATGTCAGAGCTGTCGAGCCCCCTCTGAGGCTTCTTACAAAAAAAAATAAGAAAATACAAATCATTTTTCATTTCCCTACAAAGTGGAAAGAGATACAAATATATCATTTTATATTCATGCAATCAATCATTATTTCTATAAACATCCAGATAGAGGTTACACTATATAGAAAAAAGTCATTTGTGAGATCTAAGTCTTTTAGCAATTGTATCTTCCTCTCCCTGACCTCCAGTGGGCGGAGCCATGGCCCCCTCCGCTCCCCCATTTTCATCCTCCAGGATTGGGGAATGTTTTTTAAGAAAGGCTTCCGCCTCTGCAATTGTTTTAATTCTTACTCTCCCCCCTTCCCAGAACACTAACATTCCCTCGGGCATCAACCACTTGAACCATACCCCCTTTTTATATAATCTTTTTGATAAGAAGGAATATTTCCTTCTTATTTCTCTAATCTTTTTCGGGATCTGTTTCAAGATGGCAATCTCATTCTGTTGATATATCAAGGGACCGTCTCTTTGTGCTCTCAGGATCCCGTCCCTTGTTGACCTTCTTACAAATTTAATATGTATCTCTCTGGGTACCTCATTTATTCTGGCATATGCTGAGTTAATTCTATAGATCAGATCGATGTCCCCTCAAATATCTTCTTTGCTCTTTTTAGTGTAATCTGCTAACATCGTACACATTAAATCTTTTAAATCTTCAGAGGCAACTTCAGGAACATTTTGAAACCTTTAAAAGTAAGACATCCTTTCAAAATCCATCCTAGACATATGACCAGCTAAATCCACAATTTCCCTTTGAGAATTTTTATCTCTCCCTTCATCTCAGCAGTCCCACCCTCTAGTCCATCAATTCTTTGTTTATTTTCCATTAGTGCTTTCTGTGTCTCCAAAAGTTCCAATTTTGAGCTAACATTGTCTTTCCGGATTTCTTTTATTTCTTTCATGATGTTTTGAAGAGTTTCCTCTATTGCTGATAACTGTGTAGCTTCCACCTCTGTTCCTTTGGATAACATTGAAGTAATCTTGGGTTGATGTGGCTGCTTTTTTGAAGCCATAATGAAAGTATTAAGTTCTTGTCACTAATATGGCGTCTGTTGGAGAGGTAGTCCGTGAGGTGAAGAGAGAGCAAAAGTCAATATCCAAATTCAAAGTTCAATTTGCTTACAGTCCAGAGAGAGAACAATTTTTTTTATATTGAAAAAGTTTTATTGGTTTTTACAATTTTCGAAAAGGGTAGGGTAAGGGATACAGAAACATATTAAGAACTTTCGCATCGGGATCATTGGCCCTTCTAGGGCTTCATAATAAAACATTAAAAGAACATTTTTCCAAAAGTATTACAAGGTGAAAATAAGTACAAGATTCCTAAATTCTCCATTCTATGCTAGCAGTCATGTACAAACATCCAGACAAAAATTAAGCAATATTAATAGTAATAAAAAAAAGCAAAGTTATTTTTTCGATCTAAGTCTCTTGGCAATTGTATCTTCTTTTTCTCCTCCCTGGCCCCCAGCGGGCGGGGCCGTGGCCCCCTCCATCCCCCCTAGATCTTCCCCCAGGATAGAGGAATGTTTTTTAAGAAAGGCTTCTGCCTCAGCAACTGTTTTAATCCTTACTCTTCCTTCATCCCAGAACACCAACATCCCTTCCGGCATCACCCACTTAAACCAGATCCCGTGGTCAAACAATTTTCTGGATAAGAAGGAATACCTCCTTCTCACCTCCCTAATCTTTTTTGGGATCTGCTTCAAGATGGTGACTTCCTTTTGTTGGTAAATTAACGACCCCCCTCTCTGCGCCTTCAAAATTCCCTCTCTGGTTGACCTTCTAACAAATTTAATATGTATCTCTCTGGGTACTTCATTTATCCTGGCATATGCTGAATTTATTCTATAGACTAGGTCAATATCCCCCCTGATCTCATCTTTAGGTTTCTGTAAATAGTCTGCTAAAATTGTACTCATGAGATCAGGAAGGTATTCACCAGATTCTTCAGAAACATTCTGAAATCTTAAAAAATATGACATCCTTTCAAAATCCATCCTAGACATATGACCAGACAAATCTGCAATTTCAATGTTGACATTTTTAAGTTCTCCCTTTGCCCCAGCCACCCCCCCTTCCAGCTCCTCAGTCTTCTGTGAATTCTCCAGCACTTGCTTCCATGTTTCCAGAAGGTCCTCCTTAAAACTTTTATTATCAGCTCTCAAAGCTTTAATTTCCTGCACCAAAACTTGTAACACTGATTCCAAAGATGACATTCTTTGTTCCAATCCTGCCAATTCTGATTTTGATGCCATGGTAAACTGTTAAAGTCAGTGTCACTAAGATGGCGTTTTTTGGGTGGGGCCGTTGAGGCAAATCAGGAGCAAAACAGTTCAGGTGAAAGTTGTAAAAGAATTCAAGACCCAGCAGAGAAACACTTTTCACAGTCAAATTTTTTTAGCAAAGAAGGCACTCAGGGAAGGAATCAATTAATCCAGAAATTTTTTCATTAGTAGAGAGAGAGAGTCCATTTCACGAAGAGATGTTGGTAATTTTCCAAAGGTAAAAATAGTCATTCAGGAACAAAGGCAACCATCCTCCACCGCCCCGTCTGAGAGCCAGGAGGAAAAAATAACCCAAGAAAAATTGTATCAAGCCAGCCGGACTTAGATACATTGTAAGAAAATAAGCCGCAGATCACTTTCGCTTATTTCAATGCAGTCCAGAAACAAAGTATCCGCTTCCTCGCAACGAGGAGCCATTTCGGAACTCCGCTTTAGATCCGAGGGGGGGGGGGGTTAACCAACAAACACCCCCCTCTACGTTCTTTCAATCCAGGCTGCCAGCATAAATAATGTTGTAAATCACTCACTCTTCACCTCGCTGCCAAAGCCCCAGGGAGCCTTCCGACCCGCACGCTCAGTTCTTTTTAAATTCGCTGATCGTTACCGTCCTCCATTGGCGAAGGGGAACCCCCCCGCAGCATGTCTTCCTTCGCCTAAACCGAAGACAAGGGCCGTTTCCCAGCCGCCGCCAGGATAAACCAGCCCAGGCAAGCCAGTTTTATGGAGGGACCCCCAAAAAAGGGGGTGCCCCGCCCCATTAGGGGCAGAAAAAAGAACAAAACGGCGGACGAACCCCAAGGTTCGTCCGTCGCCGCCGGGAACAGGAACAGGAAGCCGAGAACAATTTTTAAAAGCAATCAAATAAGAAAAAGAAAAGAAGGCACATCTGGGAAAGGTCCTAATAATCCATTAGATCAATCCACTGTTAAAGAGTTCAGTCCCAAAGATGAGGGAGTGTCAGCAAATTTCAAAAGGAAACATTTCTTGCCGAGAACGAAGGAACGCCATCTTCCCCGTCCCTCTGGAAGCCGCAGAGAGCTAGTGAAAGTTCATTTCAATTGTTGCCAGACAGAGATACAAAGTATCATTGAGATTCTTAAAGTAAAAGACTTTCGCTTATAGTTTAAAAGTCGGATGTTGATTCCTCCACCTCCCCAAGCTTGGGGAACATTTCAAAACACCGCTTTGTTTTCCTTTCCGAGGAGGGGTTTTGCAAACTCCCTCCTCCTTCTTCTTTTAAAGTGAAAATTGAAAGCATAAAGTGAAAATCACTCACAATCCACTCCGTAGCCATGAGCCTCGGCGTTGCCTTCAGCCCCGGCTTTCAGCCTGTCTTTAATCTCAGCACCTGTTCCGGCTCTCCATCGGTGAAGGGGACGAAAGAGGAACTCCCCCCCCATGACTCGTTCTCCGGCGCCTAGCGCGAGGCGGGAGCCACCCCCCGACCGCCATCGAGGTGGGGGGACTCACCGCGAGCCGCCCATGCAGTGGGGGCTCTTTGCAAGAGCCCCCTGCCCCCGAAGGCGCCGCCGGAGCAACCAAGCGGCGGACGAGTGCAAGACCCGACCGTCGCCTCCGGCTAACCGGAAGGAAGTCGGTAGTGGAGAATTTTTAAAACCCATGTTGTATCGTAAACAAAGCCTTGATGAAACAACGATCGCAGATTCTTCACGAAGTTTATGTTCTGTAACGGTGGCACCATCATTATCTCTTGGGAATATACAAGGGGCAACTGCAAGAATTGAAAGGAAGAAGCGGAGAGCGCCACCCCTACCAGTAATTCCATCCTTTTCTGTTGGGAAAGCTGAGGGAGAAGAAAATATGCCAAGTGCAATTCCTCAAAGTTCATTGCAACAAGAAATAAAAAAGAAAAAGAGACGTGCTCCTCTTCCACCAACTCCTAAAATGCCAAACAGATTTGAAGAAATGGATAATAAAAGACAAAGTACAATTGATCCTTTTCAACTGTCATTTGTCGGCCATTTTGTTTTAACTGTCATTTTTCGGACATCTTGTTTCAACTGTCATTTGTTGGCCTTTTTGTTTGCCTGGAGAGATTCCTGTTGTGGCTGTCACTGCTGTCTGTATCCCACCTGGTGCAGGTATTGGCATGGGGTTCAAACCAATTTCATTGTAATCCATCCTGGTCCTATTAGACCTCTCGGCGGCTTTTTTTACCATCGACCATTGTATCCTATTGCATCGACTGGAGGGGTTGGGGGTGAGGGGCACCGTTTTACAGTGGTTCCCCTCCTACCTCTCCGGTCGATCGCAATTTGTGTTGGCAGGAGGGCAGAGGTCGACCTCAAGACCCCTCACATGTGGGTTGCCTCAGGGGTCAGTCCTCTCACTGCTCCTGTTCAACACATATATGAAGCCGCTGGGCGAGATCATCCGTGGTTTTGGGGTAGAGTACCACCTGTACGCTGATGACACGCAGCTGTACGTATCTACCCAAACCACCCCAATGATGCTGTCAAAGTGATGTCCCAGTGTCTGGAAGCCGTGCGGGTTTGGATGGGAAGGAACAGACTCAGACTCAACCCGTCCAAGACCGAGTGGCTGTGGTTTCCGGCATCCCGGTACAACCAGTTTACTCCATCACTGGCCATTGGGGGTGAACATCTAGCCCCAGTGGATGGGGCACGCAACTTGGGTGTCCTCCTAGATACCTGGCTGTCCATGGAAGATCAAGTGATGGCCATGGCCAGGGGGGCGTTCTACCAGGTTTGCCTGGTATGCCAGTTGCGTCCCTTATTGGATCGGGCTGCCCTTTGCACGGTCACTCATGCGCTCGTGACATCCGGTATAGACTATTGTAATGCTCTCTACATGGGGCTTCCCTTGAGGTGCACCCGAAGACTAAAGCTAGTCCAGAACGTGGCCGCAGCCTCTAGGTTCTCCCACGTAACACCACTCCTGCGCGAGCTGCACTGGCTGTCTGTCGTCTTTCGGGTGCGCTTCAAGGTGTTGATTACCATCTTCAAAGTGCTCCATGGCACGGGACCTAGTTATTTGCGGGATCCCGTTCTGCCTCATACATCCCTGCGGCTGATCCGCTCCCACAGAGAGAGACTTCTCCGGGTGCCGTCCACTAGGCAGTGCCAGCAAGCGACGCCCAGGGGAAGGGCCTTCTCTGTGGTGGGCCCGACCCTCTGGAATGACCTACCCCCCGAACTTAGAACAACCATGGACCTCCGCTCCTTCCGCCAAAAGTTAAAAACTTTCTTCTTTCAACAGGCCGGCCTGGCCTAAAGAATCCGATTGTAGCCTGTAGTATAAATTGAGATTGTTTTAATAGGGATAGTAGGGAATAGTTTTAAGGGTTTTAAAGGTTTTAAAATTTTAAGAATTTTAGCACAGGATAAATTATTTAATTTAATTTTAAATAATAAAAAAAATAATAATAAATTTAATTTGTAGACTGCTCCCTCTCCCCAAAGGGACTCAGGGCAGTGCACAGGGGAATTAAAAACATACAAACATAGATACATCATAAATATTTAAAATCAAATTAAACAATTTATCCCTGCGCTAAAAATCCTAAAATCCTAAAAACTAAATCCTTAAGAACTCAATTAAAACAATTTAGATGTTCAAACTAAAAAGGCTGGAAGGTAGGTTAGGCCAGGCCGGCCTGTTGGAAAAGATAAGTCTTGAGCTTTTGTCGGAAGGCGCGGAGGTCCATGGTTGTTCTGAGGACGGGGGGTAGGTCGTTCCATAGAGCTGGGCCCGCCACAGAGAAGGCCCTTCCCTTGGGAGTCGCCCGCTTGCATTGCCTAGTGGACGGCACCCGGAGAAGTCCCTCTCTGTGGGAGCGGATCGGTCAGAGGGATGTATGGGGTAGGATGCAATCTCGCAGATAGCTAGGTCCCATGCCATGGAGCGCTTTAAAGATGGTAGTCAGCACCTTGAAGCGCACCTGAAAGACCACAGGCAGCCAGTGCAGCTCTCGAGGCCGACCTCTGCCCTCCTGCCAACACAAATTGCGATCCACCAGAGAGGTAGGAGGAGAACCACCGTAAAACGGTGCCCCTCACCCCCAACCCCTCCAGTCGATGCAATAGGATACCATGGTTGATGGTATCAAAAGCCACCGAGGTCTAATAGGACCAGGATGGAGGAACAACCCCCATCTCTGGCCCTCCAGAGATCATCCACCAACACGACCAATGCCGTCTCAGTGCTGTGTCCGGGCAGAAAGCCGGACTGGTGCGGGTCCAGATAATCAATCTCCTCCAGGTGACGGGGAAACTGTTGTACCACCACACTCTCTACAACCTTCGCTAGAAAGTGAAGTTTGGAGACTGGATGGTAATTTACTAACAATGCTGGGTCCAGGGAAGGCTTCTTGAGGAGGGGTCTCACCACCGCCTCTTTCAAGACGGTAGGCAAGATCCCCTCACTCAAAGAAGCATTCACTACTTCCTGGAGCCAGCCTTGTGTGACCTCCCAGGATGCCAGTACAAGCCAGGAGGGACACGGGTCCAATAAACATGTGGTGGCTCTCAGTCGCCCACGTAACCTGTCCATATCTTCAGAAGTAACAGAGTCAAACTCCTCCCACAAAACTGTCTCAAGACCTGCCTCGGCCCTTCCTCCCGACTACTTTCGGTGGAGGCCAACTCGCTTCGAATCTGAGCGATTTTATCCTGCAGATATTCTCCAAATTCCTCTGCTCTGCCCTGTAGAGGGGCTTCCTGCGGTGTCTGTTGAAGGAGGGAGCGGGTCACCCCAAACAGGGCGGCAGGGCGGTTATCTGCGGATGCAATAAGAGTGGCACAATACTGATGCTTGGCCACTCTTAACGCCATAAGGTAAGTCCTCAAATGGGCTCTCACCTGTGTTCGGTCGGATTCAGAGCGTGTGGATCTCCATCTCCTCTCTTGCGGCATTTCATCACCCTCAGCTTCTCAGTGACCCAAGGAGCCTGGGTGACTCGGCGCCGCAGGAGAGGCCGCAAGGGCGCGACCCGATCCAGGGCCCCGGCGGCCGCAGTACTCCATGCCGCCACTAGGTCCTCAATCGGGGCACGGGTCAGGGTCACAGGTAATGGCCTCTCAGGGTCCATCAGGCGCATGGGGCGGAACCATCTAGGAATCTCTGGTTCCGTCTCCCCGCGGTGGGGTATAGCGATTGGAAAGTTAAGCCAGAGAAGTGAGTGATCTGACCATGACAGGGGTATGGTGGCTAAATCCCCTACACCCAGATCACTCATCCACTGACCAGAGACAAAAATCAAATCCAGCGTGTGTCCATCCTCATGTGTGGGACCCTGAATTACCTGGGTCAGGTCCATGGCCGTCATGGAGGCCATGAACTCCCGAGCTGCCTCGGATGATTCGCCCACCGATGGCAGGTTGAAATCCCCCATGGCTACCAGTCTGGGGGTCTCAACCGCCACCACAGCGATCATCTCAAGGAGCTCAGGCAGGGCTGCTGTCATGTAGCGGGGAGCCAGGTACACGATCAGCACGCCCAACTGCCTCCTTGGGCCCCATTTCACGCAGAGGGACTCACAGCCGGTGTTCTGTGGTACAGTGGTCTCTCTCAGCTCAAGACCTTCCCTAACAATAACCGCTACCCCCCCACCCCTGCCTAGGGCCCGGGGCTGATGAAACGCGTGGTAACCTGGTGGGCACATATCCACAAGAGGACGTCCTCCCTCGTGGCCCAGCCAGGTCTCCGTAATCCCTACCAGGTTTGGCTCCCCCTCCGACACAAGGTCGTTAATAAGGGGGGGCTTTGTTGACCACGGACCTGGCGTTGCATAACATCAGCCTAGGGCCCTGACTCTGTGAACCCGGACCACCTAGCTCGCGGGGGGGTCTCAGGGAGTTGGTGCGCATGACCACTTGAAGCCAACGGCCACGCGCCTCCACCCGATGGTAACATTCCTGTCTCCCATCACCCCTCCCCCTCCCTATGACCGTTTGGATGGAAAAGCCCTCTGTAGGAACAACCCTTGTTCCCCCCTTCTCAGACCCAACCGCTTCCTTCTTTGCTCTATTAGCCGGCTTGGCACTGTTCCCATCCTCCACCTGTCTGATCCCTCCCTCTTCCCTGGAACCCCCTAAAATTCAAATAAAAAATTTAGTTAAAAACCCCCTGAGACTACGTTTCACCCACCTCTCTGGATTAATTAATTCCTCATTAAGGTGGGCCCTCGTTAAAGCGGAGGGCCAAACCTGCGAAAGGGGAGACTCCCGCAGTAGGATCAGGTCTGCCCGTGAGTACATGGAAGTATATATAATGGGTCACACAGTTAGTTGCAGGGCATCAATTGGCTACATAGATGGTAAAATAGATGGTACAATAGATTAAAACATTACTGTAGTCCAGTATGCTCAAAGTCCGGCTCCCAGAGTCTGTATAGTCTTAAATGGTTGGAATAGTCCAAGTAGGGTGCTGTGGGTAGTAGATAATAAATGAATGTTGATATTGGGTCCTGGGTGGGGGCAGATTTATGCTGTGATCTTCCATGGCCCTTGGCCTTCGGCCCCCACTTTATAGCTTCAGGCCTACCAGCATAATATCCAGCAAAATGTCCCTTAGGCCCCGGGCTTCGGGCCTCTGCAATTCGATGTTCTTCTGGCTGAGGCCCAGCTCTCCCTCGGACTCCCGGGCCTCCTGTGTCCTCAGACCCCTCCAGCTCCGGCCCCCAATCTCCAAATTGCCCCCTACCAGCTCCTCCAGATGCCATAGTCCATATCTCGGCTGCTGGGTGGTGTCCTTCGGGCCTCGGGCCTCGAACCTCGGCCCTGGTCGTCTTAGGCCTCGGTCTCGGCCCGATCTCAGCCCGGCTGTTTTCGGCCTCCCGGCCTAACATCCCGACCTCCGGTGCCTCAGACGGCCTTGGCTCGGCTCACGAAGTCTCTCCGGCTCCGGCTCTGGCTCCGATGTCTTCCCTCGGCCTTCCGGCTCAGCTCGGCCTTTCGCGGCTCAGCGCGGCCTTCCGCATCCAGCATCCGTCCCTCCGGCTGGCGTCCCTCGCTCTGGGTCATTTCGGCCTCTCCTGGCCGTCCGCCCACCCTGGGAGGCCACACAGGCCTTAATGGAGTGCCAGGGTGGGAGATGTACTGGGCCCGGCCCTTCCCGATCGAAAACGGGCCGGCCAGCATGTCAAAATTGCCAGTGAGCCCCTGCGGCCTGTGCGGAGCGCATGCGCAGTCTAATAAGCCTGTCTAATAAATATTGTTATTGTTGTATTTATATATGTTTTTAAGTCCTGTGCACTGCCCCGAGTCCCTGCGGGGAGAGGGAGCGGTCTATAAATCAAATTAATTAATAATAATAATAATAATAATAATAATAATAATAATAATAATAATAATAATAATAATAATAATAATAATAATAATAATAATGGTTTTCATACATTCTTGCTGTGGAACCTTCTTACTAGCTTGTCTGCTCTGATATTGTGTGCCTTAACCCACTCTGCTTCTGACACTGAGTACCTTCCATTGTACTTCCATTCAGGTATTATAGTTTTGTGGAGAGGTAAACCTTCTTTCTCACCCGGAATGGCCGTTGCGAACCTTGGTATTTATCTGCCTGTTTCTTATAGGTTTGTGCCGCTTTAGCCAGTGCTTTTTTGATATTTTCCCAAGTTGCTTTCAGCATCGACATCCAATCAGTCAAGCTGACTGAGGAGGGAGGGTCCCTTGGATACTCAGGCATTGGGACAAAGTCAAAGTGGCCTGCCAGTTTGGCGTTGTGGCTCCTCTGGAGAACTAGGGTATGTAGGGATTCTGGAACATAGAATTTCGTCCCCTTCCATGCAAGGTCATTTCTTTTCGTCAAGACGTGTTGGTTGCTTTGAAACCAGGGGTCTGCTAGCAGTTCAGTTTTGAGTCTCGTGGTTAGATTGCTTGAAGGTTGACCTTGCTGCTTATGGCGATGCTGCCTGGTGGTTACTTGGGCAGCTGCTTGAGTAGAAGGAATGATTGCATTCACTAAATGCTCCCGTTCACATTTGTACTGAGGCATACAGGAGAGGGCATCAGCTAGAAAATTTATGAATATGGTTGGTTTGATCTTGACTACAAACCATGGGAGGGTCATAGAGAATAATAATTAAGGGTGTAATTCAACAAGCATAAGCAGAGTTGAATCATAATCAAATAATATATGCTTTAAATCTTTCTTGTGGAAGAAGCGTGGTCTTAGGGGTTTTTTAGTTTCTAGGTTATTGTCCATTTTAGGGGCTACCAGGGAGGGGGGAGGGTACAGACAGATAGAGATAGAGATGGAAAGAGAGGGCCAGGCCGGCAGACGACGGAGGGTAGCGGAAGGAGCCGTTAGTAGGGGGGAAATACGAGTTGTCCCGTCAGAGGGCATTTCCATCCAGAAGGTCGTGGGGAGAGGCAGGTCCGAGGGGAGACAATTTCCATCCTCCCGGTTGAGGGCACAGAACCGTTGGTTGCAAACGGTGAAGTGCCTCAACCCCTGTTTGCTAGGTGGTCAGGAAGTACAGAGCCAGGGCCTGCTGCTGATGTTTTGTAATGCCAGGTCCGTGGTCAACAAAGCCCCCCTCGTTTATGACCTTGTGTCAGAGGAGGGGCCGGACCTGGCAGGAATAGCGGAGACCTGGTTGGGCCATGAGGGTGGACTTCCCCTCATTGAAATATGCCCACCAGGCTACCGTGCTTTTCATCAGCCTCGGGCCCTTGGCAGGGGTGGTGGGGTAGCGGTTATTGTAAAGGAAAGTCTTGAGCCGAGAGAGACCACTGTGCCACAGACTACCGGTTGTGAGTCCCTCTGCGTGAAGTGGGGCCTAGGGAGGCAGTTGGGCGTGCTGGTTGTATACCTGGCTCCCCGCTATGTAGCAGCAGCCCTGCCCGAGCTCCTGGAGGTGATCGCTACAGTGGCAGTTGAGACCCCCAGACTTTTAGTCATGGGGGACTTTAATCTGCCATCGGTGGGCGAATCATCCGAGGTAGCTCGGGAGTTCATGGTTTCCATGACGGCCATGGACCTGACCCAACTAATTTTAGGCCCCATCCACGAGGGTGGACATACACTGGATCTCATCTTTGTCTCTGGCCAGTGGAAGAGTGATCCGGGTATAGGGGATAAAGACATCACGCCCTTGTCATGGTCAGACCACTCACTTCTCCGGCTCGACTTTCCAACCACTGCCCCCCTCCGCGGGGAGGCGGAACCTGGGTCACCAATTTGGTTCCGCCCCAGGCGCCTGATGGACCCTGATGGGTTTCAGACGGCTCTTGGGCCACTTCCTGTACCCCTGACCCGCGCCCCGATGGAGGACCTCGTGGTCGCATGGAATACTGTGACCACGGGAGCCTTGGATCGGGTCGCGCCCTTGCGGCCTCTCTTGCGGCGGCAAGCCACCCTGGCTCCCTGGTTTACCGAGGAGCTGAGGGTGATGAAACGCCGCAAGAGATGCCTAGAGAAAAGATGGAGGTCTACCCGTTCTGAATCCGACCGAACACAGGTAAGAGCCCATTTACGGACTTACATTGTGGCGCTGAGAGTGGCCAAACGTCATCATTGTGCTACTCTCATAGCATCCGCAGAAAACCGCCCTGCCGTCCTGTTTAGGGTGACCCGCTCCCTCCTTCAACAGAGGGTGCGGGAAGCCCCACTACAGGGTACAGCAGAGGAATTTGTGATTTTTCTGCAGGAGAAAATCGCTCAGATACAGAACGAGTTAGCCCCCATTGATGGCCCAGTGAGATGCCACGAGACAGATCTTGTTTGGGAGGAGTTTGACTCCGTTACTTCCGAAGATATGGACAGGTTACGTGGGCGACTGCGAGCCACCATATGTTTATTGGACCCGTGTCCCTCCTGGCTTGTACTGGCATCCTGGGAGGTGACACGAGGCTGGCTCCAAGAGGTTGTCAACGCATCCTTGAGTGAGGGTTCCTTGCCTGTTTCCCTAAAAGAAGCTATGGTGAGGCCCCTCCTCAAGAAGCCCTCTTTGGATCCAGCTTTATTAACCAACTATCGTCCAGTCTCCAACCTTCCCTTTTTGGCGAAGGTTGTTGAGAGTGTGGTGGCACAACAGTTTCCCCGTCACCTGGAGGAAGTTGAGTATCTAGATCCGCGCCAGTCCGGCTTTCGGCCCGGGCATAGCACCGAGACGGCATTGGTCGCGTTGGTCGATGATCTCTGGAGGGCCAGAGATGGGGGTTGTTCCTCCATCCTGGTCCTATTAGACCTCTCGGCGGCTTTTGATACCATCGACCATGGTATCCTATTGCACCGGCTGGGGGGGTTGGGGGTGGGAGGCACCGTTTTACGGTGGTTCTCCTCCTACCTCTCTGGCCGATCGCAATTTGTATTGGCAGGAGAGCAGAGGTCGACCTCGAGACCCCTCACATGTGGGGTGCCTCAGGGGTCGGTCCTCTCGCCTCTCTTGTTTAATGCATACATGAAGCCGCTGGGTGAGATCATCCGTGGTTTTGGGGTAGAGTACCATCTCTACGCTGATGACACTCAGCTGTATATATCTACCCCAAACCACCCCAACGATGCCGTAGTGGTGATGTGCCAGTGCCTGGAAGCCGTACGGATCTGGATGGGAAGTAACGGACTCAGACTCAACCCGACCAAGACCGAGTGGCTGTGGTTTCCGGCTGCCCGATTCAACCAGCTGACTCCATCGCTGGCCATAGGGGATGAACATCTTGCCCCTGTGGATGGGGCACGCAACTTGGGTGTCCTCCTAGATGCCCGGCTGTCCATGGAAGATCAAGTGACAGCCGTGGCTAGGAGGGCGTTTTACCAGGTTCGCCTGGTTCGCCAGTTGCGCCCCCTATTGGATTGGGACGCCCTTCGCACAGTCACTCATGCTCTCGTGACATCCCGACTGGACTATTGTAACTCTCTCTACATGGGGCTCCCCTTGAGGTGCACCCAGAGACTTCAGATGGTCCAGAACGCAGCCGCGCGGGCAATTCTGGGAACCTCCAGGTTTACCCACATAACACCGCTCTTGCGCGAGCTGCACTGGCTGCCTGTCGTCTTCCGGGTGCGCTTCAAGGTATTAGTCATCATTTTTAAAGCGCTCCATGGCACGGGACCTAGCTATCTGCGGGATCGGATCCTGCCCCATACATCCTCACAGCCGATTCGCTCCCACAGAGAGGGACTTCTCCGGGTGTCGTCCACTAGACTTTGTCAGCGGGCGACGCCCAGGGGAATGGCTCTCTCTGTGGCGGGCCCAGCCCTCTTGAACGACCTTCCCCCCGACATTAGAACGACCACGGACTTCCGCTCCTTCCATCTAAAACTAAAAACACATCTTTTCTGCTTGGCCGGCCTAGGGTAGTCTCTCTCTATGGGGTTTTAGTTGTTTTAACTGGGAATTTTAGTATGTTAATGGGGTATTTTAGCACAGGTATATGTTTACTTTGTTTTTAATGTGTTTGTATATTTATTGTTTTAGTTTTCCCTGTGCACCGCTCCGAGTCCCTATGGGGAGAGGGAGTGGTCAACAAATTAAAATTATTATTATTATTATTATTGTTGTTGTTGAGATCAGTGGAACCTAAAAGTATTTATCTGTGATAAATGTTAAGCCAATATATATATATACTGTACATGAATGGCATGCTTGAAATTCTTATTATAAAAGACAAACAATATTCAGTTTTTATTAACAGCATGTAATGGTCAAATTGACACCCTTAACTGAGCACAATCATATTGACTTCACATCTTTATAAAATGACATTTTAGAGTGTTACAAAGAGTGGAACAAAGTGAGAAGAAAGACGAGGTTATTCATAACAGACTGAGCAATGGGGAAAAAGAAAGCAGTGGAATGCTAGGATGGGAGATGGAGCGGTCTGAATTATTTTTAAGATTTCAAAATATAGAAGAAGAAAAAGGAGAGAACCTGGTACAAATCATATCTGAAATTTTGATAGATGTATTAGAGATATCCCAAGAGAAGATGATGGATGGCATAGATGAGGCGTTCAGAATGTACACAAGATATGCTGCTAGGAATGCCCTCCCAAGGGACATCCATGTAAGATTCACCAAGAAAGCAATCAAGTCACAAATATTACTGAAAATAAAAGATAGAAAACTTGAATATAAATGCAAGGAGATTGTAGTTCTGAAACAAATCCCAAGAAGAGTGAGAGAGAAGACAAGAGATTATCAATTCCTGACTAAGATCTTGCTCAAAAAAGGTGTTAATTACAGATGGCTCATGCCGGAAGGTTTAACATTTACACGGCAAGGACAAAGATATAGAATAGACACAACTGAAAAGGCAGAAGCTTTTATGCAGAACATCTGAAAGGGATGGCTGAGAAGACAGGAAAAGAAGGACTATTGGTACAACTATTGGATGCACCTATAACCAAGACGGAGAGAATAGAAGGCGCTGTAGGTGGGAGTGACATCGTAGAAGGCACTGTAGGTGGCATAGATATCAAAAAACAATAACAACCAAGATCAACTAGAGCTATAATTCCTACATATAAAATATAAACATGGAAGAAAAAACTATGATTACAATTAATATAAATGGACTCAACTCAGCAATTAAAAGAAGAAAAATATTTCACAAATTGGAAAATTTAAAAATAGACACAATCTGTTTAAAAAAGCTCCACATTCAAAAGAGACATGAACATTTATTAGTACAACCAAAGCTTGGAAAAATATTTACAGCATTGGCGGAGTGTAAGAAAAGAGGGGTGATCTTCTACATTAAAGATAAAATTCCAGCTAAACAAATCTATACAGATGAAGATGGAAGAATTTTAATGGTGGAAATCATGGACAATACCAAGAAAATGCTTTTAATTACAATCTACGCTCCCAATGAAAAACAAGATGAATTTTACAAAAACAATTGTACAAGAAAATTAGTGACTTGGACTATACTGATATTTGCATGATGGGAGACTTTAATGATATCATAAACTAGAACATGGATTATAAAACGCATAAAACAACAAAGTTCAACAGAAAATTACTTCCGAAATCCTTCTTCAGGATGATAGATGAAATAAACCTAAAAGACATTTGGAGAGAAAGAAATCCTACAAAAAAACCAATATACTTTTTATTCATATAGACATTCATCATATTCCAGAATCGACATGGTTTTGGCCTCAATGGATTTGATTTGCAATGTACAGGAAGTTGAGATTGAAACAAGCACTTGGGCAGACCACAATCCAATTACAATCAAATGGAAAGGCCAAAGGATAAGATCCAGATGGACACTAAACAATACAATATTGAAAGACAAAGATTTTGTACAGAAAATGGAAAAAGAACTGGCTTTTTTCTTTAAAGAAAATAGAAAGGAAGATGCATCAATGCAGAATCTTTGGGATACAATGAAAGCTTTCTCTAGAGGTCTGATAATAGACTACACAAGAAAGAGAAATGTAAAGAAAAGACAAACATATAAAGGTCTAGAAAATGACTATAAGACACTTGAAAAAGAATTACAGAAATCTCCACACAAAAAAGATATTAAAATGAAAATAGATACAATTAAACACAAAATGGACCTACTGGAAAAGGAGGATTTGGCCAAAAAATCAGAGGCGCTAAACAGAACTACTTTGAAAATGCAAACAAGCCAGGCAGATGGCTAGCATATAAATTGAAAAAAGAGAGAGAAGCAAAGAAAATACTGCAATTGAGAGATGAGCAAGGACAAATTCAGTATGGAAATGCTGAGAAGAATAAAATCATGCAAGACTATTATGCTAAGTTGTACGAACAAGAGAAGATAGAAGAGGGAGGAGTTAAACAATACCTACAGGAAGCCAATCTTCCCCAGATACCTGAAGAGACTAGAACAATGTTGGAAGGTAAAATAACAATGATGGAGCTAACTGAAGCACTCAAAAAACAAAACAATGGAAAGGCCCCAGGCCAGACGGGCTACCAGTGGAATTCTACAAAACACTTGAGGAATCTTTGTCTTCCCCACTCTTAGAAGTTATGAGAGAGGTGATGCTGGAGAGCAGAATACCTAAATCATGGTCGGAAGCATATATTACATTGCTTCTTAAGGAGGAGGCTGAGTTAACACAAATTAAGAACTATAGACCACTTTTCTTGCTAAACTCAGACTATAAGTTATTTGCTTCAATATTGGCAGAGCGATTTAAAAAGTATCTAAATAGCTTTATCTACCCTGATCAAAATGGGTTTTTACCAAAGAGGCAAATTAAAGACAACATGAGAATAATTCTGGATACTCTGGAGTATTATGAGGCCCACCCTGAAAAACAAATGGCTTTGATGTTCTTAGACACTCAGAAGGCGTTTGACAATGTGAACTGGAGATTCATGTTTTTACAATTGGAACAGATGCATTTTGGCAAGAAATTTACTCAAGCTATACAAGCTGTATACCACAAACAAACAGCAAAGATAATGATAAATGTAGAACTGACAGATGCTATTGAAATAAAGAGAGGCATGAGACAAGGCTGCCCATTATCACCGTTACTCTTTGTTTTAACATTAGAGGCCTTAAATAGAAAGATTAGAGAAAAGGAAGAAATAAAAGGAATGAAAATCAAGAAAGAAGAATATAAACTACAAGCATTTGCAGATGGCTTGGTTTTCATCCTTGAGGATCCATTAGAAACTGCACCTAAGTTGATAGAAAGAATAGAGGAATATGGAGAAGTAGCAGGCTTGAAAATAAATAAAGACAAAACAAAGATCTTGACGAAGAATATGCTAGCAAGACAAAAGGCAGAATTGGCGGAAGCCTAAGAGATCCAAGTTACAAGCAAGGTTAAATATTTGGGGATATACCTAACAGCTAGATGCACTACCCTTAAAGAGGATAATTATTTTAGATTGAAGCAGCAAATTGTGACTGATTTGATGAAATGGGAAAACCTACAACTGTCAATGATAGGGAGAATATCTACAATCAAAACGAACATTTTACTGAGAAGTCTATATTTGCTCCAGACTATCCCAATTAGATTGGGAAAAGACTTCTTCAAGGATCTAAATAAAATAGTGCTGAAGTATGTTTGGCAGGGGAAAAAAGCAAGAATAAAATCTAAATTGTTACAAGATACTAGAATAAGAGGAGGACTGGGTTTATCTGATTGGGAGTTATACTACCAGGCAACAAATCTGATGTGGATTAAAGAGTGGATGACATTAAGAAATACTAGATTATTGAATTTAGAGGGTCATGACTTCTGTTGAGATGGCATGCTTTTTAATGGTATAAGGGAACCAAAGCACACGGTTATTTTAGAAGAGACTATATAAGGGAGACTTTGTTATTAAATTGGGAAAAGGTTAAAAGATTACATTACTTAAATATTCCAGTCTGATTATCAACCATTGAAGCTTTTTCATATCCAATCTATATAAATAAAAATGTAAAATAGTTTGTGCAAAGCCACTAATCTCAGAAAGTACTGAACCGATTGACACCAAATTTTTACACAATGTTCCCAAGGACTTCCGATGCAATCATACATACATTTTGTGTGGCTGGCACACGTGTGTCATGTGCAAGCAGCACAAATGTAAAAGGTACTCACGTCTCAGGTTTTCACCTCTCTGTAGCTCCTCCCATCCGGCTGCTTCTTATGATGCATCACGCACACACCCCTCACATTTCCAATGGTTGTTTCCTCAGCAACCAAATAAGCCTCCAAAGTTCCCTCACACAAGGCACACTCCCATGTGGCCCAGGCAGGCCTACAAGGCCCAAAACAAGATGAGAGGGAGAAAGAAATACAGTAGGTTGGTAGGTAGAGGGATAAACATAGAGAGAGGGAAAAATACTGTAGGTAGGTAGATAGGTAGGTAGGTAGGTAGGTAGGTAGGCAGGCAGGCAGGCAGGCAGGCAGGCAGGTAGGTAGAGGGATAAATATAGAGAGAGGGAAGATACAGTAGGTAGGTAGGTAGGTAAAGGGATAAAGAGAGAGAGAGGGAGAAATACAGTATCTAGGTAGGTAGGTAGGTAGCTAGGTAGGTAGATAGAGGGATAGAGAGAGAGGGAAAATACAGAAGATAGGTAGGTAGGTAGATAGAGGGATAGCGAGAGGTAGGGAAAAATACAGTAGATAGGTAGGTAGGTAGGTGGATAAAGAGAGAGAGGGGGAAAATACAATAGGTAGGTAGGTAGATGGATAAAGAGAGAGGTACAGGTAGGTAGGTAGGTAGGTAGGTAGGTAGGTAGAGGGATAAAGAGAGAGAGAGGAAAAATACAGTAGGTAAGTAGGTAGGTGCATAAATATAGAGAGAGGGAAATACAGTAGGTAAGTAGGTAGGTAGGTAGGTACGTAGAGGGATAGAGAGAGAGAGGGAAAATACGGTAGGTAGGTAGGTAGGTAGGTGGAGAGAGGAAGAAATATAGTAGGTAGATAGGTTGGGGGTTATACGGTGGTTGTGTGTACATGTTTGTGAGTGCAGGTGTAGATCTACACACAGATTGGTTGGCCATTTAACCAGACTGGGCCACAGCAACATGTGGCCAGGTACAGCTAGTCTATATAAATCAAAATTTAACAATAGTTTGTGAAAAACCGCTAATCTCAGAAAGTACTGCAGGGATTGCCACCAAATTTTCACTCAATGTTCCTAAGAAATATAGTAACAATCATATGTACAGATGGTGTGGATGGCACACCTGTGCCATGTGCATGCTACGCAAATGTAAAAGTGCAGCACTTCTGAGTTATTTTCCTCCCTTTAGCTCCTCCCACCAGGCTGCTTCTTATGCTGTGTCATGCACATGTGCAGCATTGTGTGCTGACGCCCTTCCCCCGCGCTTTCAATGTCACATTTTCAACAAGAAAATGGTGATCTCCTTTCTTGCTGCGATGATCTTCTCTCAGGCCAAAGGGAAAGACCTGTGGGGGGGAGGGAAGGAGGAGGAGATTCGGAGCGTGGACCCAGAGCTGCTCAGCCCACAGCCTGTCAAGCTTCGATGGTTGCTTCGACAGTCGCAGCAAGCAGGGCGGAGCCACACCTGGCTTTTGCTTTCGCTCTCTGCCGCAGGAGAGGAGACAAAGCCGTAGGTGGAAGATCAGCCCCCCTCCGTAGCTGGCTGCCGGACTGATGCTGTGTGCTACAACTTGAGAGCAGGTGGGCTTTCCTTTGTGAAAAGCTGGTGAAACACCTCCAGGTTCTCCCCTTTTCTGACTTGGTCCGCGGTAAAACCTAGGGAGGATCTACAGTGGTTCTCGAGAACCACCACACCCCTTTAGATGACCTTGAAATGGTCCAATCGAAAGTTTCCAACCTGGTGAGGTGATGTTTTCGGCAGCCGCCGTGTCTTCTAGCGACGCAGGGATTGTGCAGACTTGGAAATGAATGCCGGCCTCTTGGCATGATAAATGAAGAACTCTGTGTCATACTGAAGCTTATGATCGTCAGGGAAAGCTGATGCTGCCAACGAGAAGTCTTCGCCCATCTTATGTACTGTACAGTATGTGCAAGTCTGAGATGGTACAGCAGACTGACCCTGAGGCTCCGGAGAAGCCTGAAACCAAAACTCCCAGTGAAATCTTTACAACACTCTTCCATGAGTGCTTCTGCTCAGTCTTATAATAAGGTGGTGTTATGAAGTAAAGTTTCTGAAGCCTTTAAACATGCACAGTTGCAGGAAAAGCAGTAGCTATAAATAAGAGATATATGAGTTTCCTGGTCTCATCTAAAGTTTCTTCACCAGGGAATTAATATTGGAGATTTGGGGGGGGGCTGGTCTCTTTTCAGCCCCCCTGCCCTCACTGTGCTGGTGCGTATCATTTTTCATAATGTGCATCATGCTTTAGGAACATTTGAAGTTAAACCCATATAATCATTATAGAAGCTGGCGTTTTAGGTACATAGGTAGAGGAATACAGAGAGGGAGGGAGAAATTCAGTAGGTAGGTGGATAGGTAGCTAGGTAGGTAGGTAGGTAGAGGGATAGAGAGAGGGGGGGAGAAATATGGTAGGTAGGTAAAGGGATAAAGAGAGGGGGGAAATACAGTAGGTAGATAGGTAGGGATAGAGGGATAGAGAGAGGGGGGAAATGCAGTAGGTAGGTAGATAGGTAGGTAGAGGGATAGAGAGAGTGACAGAGAGGGAGAAATACAGTAGGTAGTAGATAGGTAGGTAGGTAGGTAGGTGGAGAGGGAGAAATACAGTAGGTAGGTAGGTTGGGGGTTATACGGTGGTTGTGTGTATGTGTTTCTGTGTGCAGGTGTAGATCTACACACAAATTGGTTGGCCATTTAACCAGACTGGGCCACAGCAACGCGTGGCCGGGTATAGCTAGGAATATATAAAAAGGAACAAACAGTTAGATATGTTGAAATTTTAAATGCAGAGTGTGAACTCAAATCTATGCAAGAGCTGAAACAGAAATGAACTGGTATTCATATGTGCAAAGACATTCTAGATATAATGAAGATTGAAACAAGGAAGGTTTTTATAATGCAATGACTGAGTTCTTAACAGGTATGGATGAAAAAGTGATTAAAAATTATATGGACACTTACTAGAGGCTCAGTTACAGGAAGAACAAGTTAAAGAAACTATGATAGCTTGGGGGGGAAACTTTGGACATGGGATTGACTTAGAGAAGTGGCAGAAACTGTGGCCCCAAAATTATAAAATGACAATGTCATCTGCATATAAAGAAAATTTGTATAATTAATTACACTCATTGTAATTAACCAATTTCATTGTAATTTTATTACGATATTATTACAATGACAATAAAGATGATGATGATGATGATGATGATGATGATGATGATGATGATTATTATTATTATTATTATTATTATTATTATTATTATTATTATTATTATTATTATTTACAGGTGGCACCTATCCCCAATTAGAATAGCAAGAATGTCAAAGAACAATTCAGAAAAGTGTTGGAAATGTCATCAGATACCAGGCTCATACTACCACAGGAGGTGGACGTGTACTGAAGCTAAAAGATACTGGACTAAAATCCACAGGTGGTTGGAGAAAATGATACAAAAACACATAGACTTTAAACCAGAGCTTTTTTTTGTTGGGAATTATACCAGATACATACAATAAAAACTTGAAATATCTGATTGTAAACATTTTAACAGAAGCTAGAATTGTATTCACAAAAAACTGGAAAAATGAAAAAATATCAACACACGAGGAAATTATTCGTAAAATAATGGAAGGTGCTGAAAGGAGTAAATTGACTTTTGAAATTAGAGAACAAGAAGATGAGCAATTTTACAAAGTATGGGAATTGTTTTACCACTGGCTAGATAAGAAGACATGGAAATGAAAAGTGTTGGAGAAAATTTCTTAGCATTGTAATAGCAATTGTAGGAGAAAGGTGATGCTATAAAGACATTTTGATGTTAAATAGATTAACAATGATGTGAGGAAAGATTGGTATATACACAAATTGAATATTTTGAATACTTTGTTCAAAAATGAAGGATTGATGTTGGTGGTTGAATATATAATAATGAAAACGTGTATTTGATGGATGATTTGTGATAGTATGTATAATAGAAAGTAATGATGTATAATTACAAACTGATGGAAACCTCCTGCATATTTGTATTGTAAAATTAATAGAATGAGATAGATGATTATGTAAAGTTGTATTGGTATCAAATGGACAGTTAAGGATGTAAGGGAATAACCCCTGTTTAAAATGAAGGAATATTAACTGTAACTGAATATATGATGCATAAGGATAGGGATGTATTTATTTATACTGTATTGGATTGATCATATATGTAATTGAAATATTGAACCACTAAAATCTTGTAACCGAAAGACATGCTATACATAACTGATGAGGATGTTAAGTTTATAAGTTTTGTTTGTTTTTGTATGTGTAAAAATAAAAAAATAAAAACAAAATAAAATGACATTTTCCCAACTCCTGTTACAAAATCCAGAAGAATAATTAATTTCTTTGCAGTCGGCAATAAATGTAGGCCATTGCAGATTGAATTTTTTTTTTAAAAGGGAAAAGATAATAACTGAAGAAAATAGTGGGTAATAGATCCAGTTTCTACACTGTTAATTTGGCCCTTTCCCTATAAAATATTTCATCACATTCACTCATGACAATGATCTATTATGAGCCAAAGTGATATCATTGGCAGACATGGTTAATATTTCAGCATATCCTGCAATGAAGTGTAACAACTTCTCTTGTCATTTTGCTCTTTATCTTTTATCTTCTTTGCTGACATTTACTGAAAATTCCAATTTATCTGAGGAGCAAGCACTGAAACAGTTTTTGAATATCACACTGATTTATTTCTAAATGAAATTTCTCTCCTGTAGCACCAAGTTTTATTTTCTCACACTTATTAGCAGGAGGCAGTGCAGTCAACATGACACATCTATATATTATGTATGCCTTTAGTGGAAATGGGCAGATTGTAATACACTTTTCAGTGATGTATCATTATACCTTAATGAAGCATTTGTGGGGCAATGTACCTCACAAGCGAATGTTTTGGAGTATGTACAGAAGCCAGTGTTCCTCAGGAAAGTAAACAACATTGATTACTGATCTACTAATTGTAAGAAAGCTACATCTTCACTTGGCAAAGGTACCTTCTCTTGAAACTAAGTCAAAGCTCAATATCTCTTCAAAGATCTGCCCATGTTCATGTTCAGTGTGTTTTCCAGGAAATGGAAGAACATTGTGTAGAGTGAGAGAGCGAGAGCAAGAGGGAGAGATAAAAACTGTGTTCAGTAGAAGACATTATACTGGGAGAAGTTTGATGAAATGTTAGGAATGCTTTCCCTTTTTTTTTTTTTACTGTTTTCTACTGTTTAAAGTAGAGAATATCCGTTTGCAAGACCATTTTAGGCTTTGCAGCATAAATCCTTTGCCCTAAAAATTTTACTTCCTTTAATCCTTGTTAATCCTTTGCTTGTTTGTTACAAAAATAGAAGGCACATTCATGCAATTCAATTTGTATGATCTAAAAAAGTAACTGTTTCTATTTTCTATGACCAGTATATATTAGCTACTCTTGAAATAATTCTGTAATGCATCAACTTTGACTCCCACACAGAAATTTACTATTTAATTAATGGACTCAAACTTCTCCTTTCATTTTCTTACTAATTGCAAACTAAGCATCACAATATATTGAACTTTTAATGAAAAAAACTTCTGGTGGTTTACTGTTCTGAATGGGAAGAAGTAAAACCAAATTTGGAGGTGCATATAGTTAAGCAAGCTAATGAACAGAAAATGTCTTATTGTACCTCCTCCCCTCTGCCCCCTCTTTCCAAAACACATTTTAACATATTAGTTTCAGATTGAAGAAAAATGGGATCATTTAGAAATTATTGTTAGCTTAGTGATGCTACCATAGTGAAGGTAAAGATGATCACTCAAAACACCCTGCTTTTGAATTCCTTCCTCTGGTACTGCCTTAATAAGGCTCCTTCAGCTCATTATATGACATTCTTTCTGCAGATTTGTCACTGGGTTGTCGTTTTTTGTAGAAAAAGCATAAAAGATATAATAGCAGATTCATTGTATTGGGAGGGGTGGGAGAGAGATGATATATATGGTAGAGAGCAAAGTTTAACATCTTCAATTCAAAATACATGGATGTTAAGCATCTATTAACCCATTATTTCCCATTTCCAATTATCTGTGGCATATACAGAACTTAGTGAACAGAGGGTGATTCCTGTGAATACAACAATGCTAACTTTTGTCTTTATTTTATCTTCATATGGGTATATATGTCCTTGTGCTGGGTTACAGGCACACTTTCTACTTTTTAGTCTTTTGGGGTTTTTTCTTCTGCAGTTCCATAGCTCATCTTCCAATATGAATTGATGCAGATTCAAAAATTGTCAAATAGCATAAGTATCCACCAAGTACAAAGCAGAACAAGGATGGAAAAATTAAAGATCCTTTCAAAATGTGAAAAAAGAAGGCAATTACCATTATTAGGAGGAAAGAAACAGAAAGAGTATTATGCTACCCACAGGGTATTGTGATTTATTTTGTGCTGATGGAACTTTGTATTATAGCTTCCAGAATATCAATGACTATGTAATACTAGGTATTCCTTCCTTGGAATTATTCACATATGTTATACATACATATAGTCATATATATAAGCATACAGACACTCTCCATTTAATCATAATTAGATTGTGATCCGCCCAAGTACTTGTTTCAATTTCTACTTCTTGTACATTATCAACTAAATCCGTTGATGTCCAAATCATATCGATTCTGGAGAGTGATAAGTGTCTATTTGACTAGAAAGTATATTGTTTTTGGTAGGATTTCCTCTCCAGACATCTTTTAAATTTATTTCATCCATCATCCTAAAAATGGACTTCACGGGTGTTTTTCTATTTGATTTTATTGTTTTATGTGTTTTATAGTCCATGTTCTGACTCATAATGCCATTAAAGTCTCCCATCATACAAATGTCAACGTAGTCTAAGTCGGTAATTTTCATATGAAGTTTTTTGTAGAATTCGTCTTGTTTTTCATTGGGTGCATAAATTGCAATTAAGAGTATTTTCCTGGTGTTATCCATAATTTCCACCATCAAGATTCTTCTGTCGTCATCTGTATAATTTTTTTTTTGCTGGGATTTTGTCTTTAATAAAGAAAATCACTCCTCTCTTCTTACAGTCCGCCAGTGAGGTAATTTTTTTTCCAAGTTTTAGTTGTTTTAATAGGTAACCATATTTTTGATGAATATGTACTTTCTATAAACAAATTTTATCTAATTTTAGCTTTTATAATTTGTGAAATATTTTCCTTCTTTTACTTGCCAAATTAAGTCCATTTATGTTAATTGAAAACATTTTTTTCTTCCATCATTATATTTTATATGTAGGATTTATAGCTCTAGCTGATCTTGATTCCCATTGTCCTCTAGTTTCTACTCTCCCTACAGCACCTTCTCCAATGTCAGTTCCACCTACCACACCCAGCAACTTCTCAGTTTCGGTCATGGGTATATCGAAGAGTTGTCCCAATAGTTCTTCTTTTCCGGTCTTCTCAGATTTTCCTCTCAGGTGTTCCATATAAAAGATTTCTGCTTCTTCAATTGTATCAATTCTATACCTTTGTCATTTCCATTGAAATATTAAGCCTTCCAGTATCAGCCATCTATAGTTAACTCCTATCCTAAGGAAGATTGAGGTCAAAAATTGACCTTCTCTCTGACTCTTCTTGGAATTTGCTTTAAAATTACAATCTCCTTGTCTTTGTATTCCAACTTTTTATCTCTTATTTTCTGCAGTATTTGTAATTTCAATGCTTTTTTGGTAAATCTCACATGAACTTCCCTTAGGAGCGCATTTCTCATTGCAAATCTTGTATTTACCCAAAATACATCATTTATGTCATCCATCAACTTCTCTAGGGGTATCTCTAACACATCTGTTAAGATTTCAGGTATTATTTGTTGTAGGTTCTCTCCTTTTTCTTCTATTATGTTTTGAAATCTTAAGAAGTATTCAGAGCACTCCATTTCCAATCCTATTATTACACTGTTGTCTTTTTGCATTTCACTCAATTTGCTATCAAGTTCTTCATCCCTCTTCTCTCTTTGTTGATCTCTTTCATCTATTTTCTGCATTCTATCTTCTTGTTTCATCATCCATTGTTGGATATTTTCTATTTTTTCCTCTGTTTTTCCTGTTTTTTGTTTTATATTCTCAATCCTCTTTTCCATACTTTCAGACTTCTTTACAAGTATATCAAGTTTTTCATCAGTGCTTGCTTGTAGATTTTGCATTGCTAGCATAATTGCATCTAACGATGTGGCCTTCTCTTTTTTCCCCCTCTTTTTCCTGTTGAATCATTGTCTGTATTGATCTTTGTCCTCCTGCCAGAGAGGGAATGGGAGTCATTGTTGTAGATCCCACTGGACTCATCTTTCTACTCATCTTCTTAATTTTATTCTCTCTCTTTCTTTTTGTAGCTTAATCCAAATAGAATTACCTGTAGAAAGGCAAAAGGGGGAAAATGAAAGAGGAGGAAAGAAAGAGAACAATAAAAGCGGAAGAAAAGGGTATCCACTGGTATATCCCAAAACGTGTACGATAAGAAGAAATAGATGCGTTAAAAAAAAAAACAGAAAAAAATTGGGCAAGGAAGTGGAAGATAGAATAGAGAGAAGTATAAATTTAAAAAATAGAAAGCTCATCTTCTTTTTTGATGTAGAAGGTCCCTTTCCAAGGTCCCTCCAATTTTCCCCTAGATGTTTCCATTTATCTTCCAGACACTAGTGTTTAGTGTTTCCAAACACTAAAAATCCACAAGAAACACCTGCATAAACAACTGTTTTCTTGCCTCTTATCAAATCTTGTCCATGAGTAGATTTTTTTGTATAAACAGTTCCAACAATGAGAGTTAGCAACTTTGTCTCAAAATCCACTGGGTGGCAGTGTTAAATTGTTTCCAATCTCAAGCTTCTTGCAACTCAGCCCTTAAGAAAAAAAATATTCAAAAGGAAAAAAATCCAAGGTCTCAAAAGGTAATAAAGAAGAGGAAAAGAAAAAAGAATTTTTAAGAAATTAATAAAAAGAATTATAAGTCTATTTAATTCACTCCAAAAACCAAGAAATGGGAAGTAGAAAAAAACAACTCCAACAGCAAATCCACTTTAAATTGTAGTGAAAGTCCAGTCTGATTTCCAATAGTAAAAAGGGAAAGTAAAACGGATGGTTTCAATTAGCCATGTTTAAAACCGCCACTGACTCTCTGGTTATCCTCTATTTTATCTAAGTCACCAAATTTTAGGGTGTTCTTTTTGAGATAGAAAAAAAGTTAAAAAGTTCTCACCAAAATGGCATGCTTCTCTCCCCTGTGCTTACGTTCGGGAGCTGTCTACAGCTTCGGCAGCCTGGGGGCTGTCTCTTGATCGCTGGCAAAAGGGGCTTTTTCCTGGGTCTCCAGAGACTTGTCTACCTGCACTTTCTGAGTTTCCATTGTTTTGACTAGTGCCCGTTTTACATTTCCTTATGCATTTTTCAAAGAACCCACCCATTCTGTTAAACACACTGAGAAGGGGTGTTCCCAAAAGTATTCTGGTATGGGGGCAAATTCCATCCCAGTGGCTAGTTTGAATGGGGTAAGCCCCATGCATTTTAGTGTATGCCACCTCAGCAAATGGCAGGAGATCTGCCCAGTTAGACTGCTAGTAGATGACATAGCGACTCAAGTACTGCTCTGTCATTGCATTCACTCGTTCCATAGCTCTGTTCATATTCAGATGAAATGCAGAACTAAGCCCTTGGGAGGACCCTATCAGTTTTATAAACTCTCTCCAAAACTTGGCAGTGAATTGGACCTCCTGGTCTGAGATTATTCTTTTAAGCACCCTGTGCAGTTGATAAACATGTTGGAGGAGCAGCTTCACCAGTCTCTAGAAAGATGGGAGGCTTGGGCAGGCAACAATGGGCTTGTTTAGAAAAGAGGTCTATTACTATCTAGATGACAGTCCCCCCCCCCCCGCTTTCTGGGAGCTCAACTATGAAACCCATTGCTATTTCTTCCCAGGGCTGGGTCAGCTCTGCCACTTGCTGCAACTGTTCTGGGCTCTTCTCTGGCCTTTTTTTCATCACCGTGCACATGGCACCACTTTTCACAAAGCTGTTGTGGTCCACTGGCAGCTTGTTGAGCTGGCAACAGAGTAGGACAGTGAGGAGATTGAGGAGGAATGTGGGCTAGTCCTGGAGTCTGGAGAAGGCTTGGATGAGGCTCCCAGGGCCATCTGGGAGTTATGTGCTGCCTTCAGAGCCTTCAGAGTCGGACATCAGTGAGGAAGAGGAACAGGGGGAGCCTGTTCCCAGTGCATGCATGCACAGAGCTGCCAGAAGACAAGAACAGTTAAGACAAAAGGGGTGACTTGGGAGTAAGGCTTGGAGATGATTGCACCCCCCCCCCCCAATAGGACATAAAGGAGGAGCAAAGGCATGTGAGCCTTTGCAGGAAGCAACTTTGTACATTCTGGTCAGTTTAAAGTCTGAAGCTCTGTTTTGACTCTGTGGTCCATGTGGCCTTCTAAAGCTAATTTCCAATTAGCTTTAGAAGTCCTCAATGGGACTCTGGGCGGTGCACAGGAATAATAAAAACAGCAGTCATAAATATAATCAAACACGGGTAAAAATAAATAAATAAATAAATAAATAAATAAATAAATAAATAAATAAATAAATAAATAAATAAATAAATAAATAAATAAATAAATAAATAAATAAATAAATAAATAAATAAATTTTCGCCACCAAAATTGTCTCTTTACTAAGTGTAGAGTTTTTAAAAACCTGAAGTGGCCAGCTTGCTTGATGTTCTGACTTGGCTATAGGACTTGGACTTATAGGGTGCTAGTGACATACAATTTGTCTTCTTTCTATGCCAGCCTGCTTCACCCCATTGTCTTTGAACTATGGGTCAGATTGCAGCTCCCTTTTTTACTGTTGGGTCAACTTGCTACTGCGGTCCGACGGTCTTCTCCTAGCCTGCTGCCTTGTCATTTGCACTGCTTTCTGGGTTGTGGGGATGTTGGCATTTTCCACTTTCTCCTGACTGCTATTGTATTGTGATATGCAGGACAGGACATCAGCTAAAAAGTTCTTCCCCTATGGAATGTACTTTAACTCAAAATTGAACTGGTTAATGTACTGTGCCCAACAGACTTGCTTTGGTGAATGTTTTCAGGAGGTCCTCAGTGCCTCCATATTTTTATGATCAGTCCACACTCCAAAAGGCACTTTCCTCCTCTCAAGGAACTGGCGCCAACTTAATAGGGGCCATATCATGGCAATTGCTTCCTTCTCCCACACTGTCCAGCACCTCTCCATTTCAATGAGTTTTTGGGAAGTGTAAGTGCAACATTTCAGCTTCCCCTCTCAGTTTTTCTGGAGGAGTACTGCCCCCACTGCTACATTGTTAGCATCTGCCTGGATGACAAAGGGCTTTTGGGGGTAGGGGTGTTTTAGGATTGGTTTCTCTACAAACAATCTCTTCAGGTCCTCGAAAGCCCCCTGGCACTACATTGTCCAGTTATTGGCTGGAGTCTTACTATACATCAGTCCTTTAGTCTTATCCCATATCTTAATCAAATATCCCCTTACATAGTGGTTCATAAAATACTTGTATTGACCTTCTTTTTTTGGCCAAAGAAAGTAGTGCCATCCCTGCTGTAAATTGTATCCTTCGATTGTTAGTATGCGTTTCCTCTCTAGTGTTATCCAGTCCTTTATCCAAACCAGGCAAGAGGCTTGATAATACCACTCCCAATTTTGAAGCCCCAAGCCTCCCCTTGTTTTATGCTCCTGCATCATTTTTCTTTTAATACGCGATTTTTTTCCCTTGCCAAATGAATTTGCCAGTTATCTGGTCCATTTTATTAAAAAATTTCCTCTCTAATCTTGCAGGAGCCATTTGGAAAAGGTATATCCATTTTGGCAGCACATGTGCCTTTATCAATGCCACTCTTCCTAGCAGGGATAGTTGTACATTCCTCCACCTGTCTATCACTTACTTTACTTTACTTTTACTTTTATTTGATTTCTATACCGCTCTTCTCCCTTTCGGGACTCAGGGCGGTGTACAGCCAGAATAAAAAATAATGATACAGAGTTTAAAAACAGTATTAAAAAGAAATATTAAATAATTGGCCCATATTTAAAATCGCAAACTAAAATCACTATTAAAAAATCCCTTTAGAATTATGATAGCCCAGCAGTGCAAAATAAGTGCGTCTTCAGGGCCCATCTTCACTGCCACTCTTCCTAGCAGGGATAGTTGTACATTCCTCCACCTGTCTAAGTCCTGTTCCATTTGTAAGAGGAGTTTGTCATAATTGTTTTTCCTTATTGCAGAACATTTTGAAGTCAACCATATACCCAAGTATTTAATTTTTTTAACAATTTGTATTCCCAGTGTATTCTCTAACTCCATTTTCTGTGTCCCCTTAATATTTTTTGCTAGCAATTTAGTTTTATCTCTATTAATTTGCAGACCTGCTACAGCACCGAATTCCTCAATATTTGTTAGCAAATTTGGCCCCAATATCATTGGGTCTTCTAACATATAAACAAGATCGTCCGCAAACGCTTGTAATTTGAATTCTTCTTTTCTGGTTTTAGTTCCTTTTACTCCTTTATCTTGCCTGATTTTATTTAATAGGGGTTCCAATATTAGAATAAACAGCACTGGACACATCAGACACCCTTGCCTCGCCCCCCTACCTATTTGTATCTCTTCTGTTGTTTCACCTTCAATTAACACTCTTGCATATTGTGACTTATAAAGTGCTCGAATAGCTTGTAAAAACATAGGTCCAAAGTCCATCTCCTCTCAATTTGCCGCAGAATAAAGTCCCAATTGACTCTATCGAATGCTTTTTGCACATCCAGAAACATCAAAACCATTTCTTTATCCGAGTGTGTTTCATAGTATTCCATTGTATCCATTATAATTCTAATGTTATCTCTAAGGTATCTATTTAACAAAAATCCATTTTGATCTTGGTGGATGTATTCATTTAGAAAAATCTTTAATCTTTCCGCTAGCATTGACGTAAATATTTTGTAATCTGTATTGAGCAAGGAGATGGGTCTATAGTTTTTGATCAACATTTGATCAGAATCTGGTTTGGGGAGCAGCGTAATGTAGGCCTCCATCCACCACCGGGGGACTGTGCCTTTAGTTAACATTGAATATATTTAACAATAATATATCGTATATTTCTTTGCATAATTCAGCTGGCAGTCCATCTGGTCCTGGTGATTTGCCACATTTCTGTTTTTTAATCGCAGTTTCAATTATCCCTTCTTTAATCTCTGTGTTGAGAATATTTTTCACCTTTTCTGATACCTTAGGTAATTTCAAACTTTCACAATATATCCTTACTTGCTCCTCATGTATTTTCTCCTTTTGGTATAGTTTTTCAAAAAAGTTTTGAATCACCCTCTTTTTTCCCTTCCATGTTCCCCACAAGAGTTCCCTCTTCATCTTGCAGTACGTCTATTTTTCTTGCTTCTGCCTCTTTTCTTAGTCTATAGGAAAGCCACTGACCTGCTTTATTGGCATGCTCAAAGAAGTGTTGCCTCCCCTGTTTGAGTTTATTCACCAGTTCTTCTTGATCTAATAACATTAGTTTATGTTTAAGGAGTTCTTTTCTCTCTCTTACGCTCTCATTACCCGGGTCTACCTGCAATGCCCTCTCTTTTTTCTCTAAATCTTCTAAGATTTGGCCCTTTTTTCTCTTTCCAATTTCCATTTATGCGCCGAAAATTTTATTGTATATCCTCTTATAACGGCTTTCATAGTGTCCCATATAGTTTGTAACGAGGAGTCTTCCCACCTATTTTCCTCATAAAAGAACTTTAATCCTTTTTTAGTCCCATAACAAATTATTTCTCCCTTACCAAATCTGTCCTCATTGTCCATCTTCCCCTATTCTTCTTTCCTTTCCAGCATAGTGTCACTGGATTATGGTCCGCCCATTCATTAGGTCTAATTTCTATTTCTATGGCCAATCTTAATATTTCTGGAGTAGCCCAGATCGTATCTATTTGGGACCATGTCTTGTGTCTGGGGGAAAAATAGGTAAACTGGGCCTCGCCTGGATGCGCGGCTCTCCATACCTCTTCCAATCCTAATTTGTCTCGAATTTGATCACATATTGATGGTAGTGTCTTTCTTACCCCTTTCCTATTTCCCATATCCACCCCCCTGGCATAATCTTTACTGGTATCTAGAATGGCATTAAAGTCCCCCATTAAACAAATATGTTCATAGTCAAGTTCATTTAGTTTATATATCATATTATAAAAAAAATTCTGATTGCAGTTGGGGGCATATATATTTCCTAGTAAGATCTTCCTTTGACATATTTTAATCTCAACCAGCAAGAATCTTCCCTCTTCATCAGCGAAAATTTGTTTAGGTTCCAAATATTTATGTACGTATATCGCTACTCCTCTTTTTTTTGGGTCAGCCAGGGACACAAATAAATCACCTAATTTAGGGCATAGGAGCAAGTTCTGGTAACCTTTTCTGATATGTACCTTCTGTAGACCTATTATTTGATATCTCCCCTGCAGCAGCTTCTTTTGTATTTTTTTCCATTTATTCGGTGAGTTTAAGCCATTGATGTTGATTGATATTAACCGGGGTCCTTCTCCTGCCAGTTTATTTATTTAGTTCCTTCAATCAGTTTCTTTTTCTGCCTTGTCACCATCTGGGGTCCCGAGCCTCCTGTGGTTTGGCATTCCTTTTGTTCACTTAACATTTTCCGTTCCTTCGTCGTCTCTGTTTCCTGTGGCTCTTCTTGGTTTCCACTTTCTACCTCCTCTTCATTCTCTTGATTATCAGTCTTAAAGTGTGCATCATAGAATTCCTGTGCATCTCTTAGGTCTTCTATCCGTATACGCTTGTCTTGCCAGCTTACAATCAACCCATCTGGTATCAGCTATCTATAACATATTCCTATCTTCTGTAGTCTCCTTGTGAGAAATTTGTAACTTTTCCTTATTTCCCTAACTCATCTCAGTAGCTAACTAGTATGTTTATTTCTCGTCCTTTGTATTCTATTTTCTGATCTCTTGCTACCTGCGATACCTCATCACACAGTGTCTTCTTATTGCAGCATATATGGATTTCTTTTGGTAGGTTATGACGGCTGGCGTAACTAGTATATACCCAGAAAGTTTTGTCTATGCACTGATTTACTTCCTCTTTGTCTTTTCCTGTAATCTCTGCCACAATGTCTGTCATAATTTGATCCAAGTTCTCATCCTTTTCTTCCAAAACATTTTGAAACGGTAGGAAAAATGCTGCTCTGTCCATTTCCATAAATATTAATTCATCTTCCAGCTTCTTGTTAACTCTAGATTGCCTTATTTCCAGCCGCGTCACCTTCTCTTCCACTTTTCCCATTTTAGTCTCTATTTCCTCAATCCACTCTCCATATGATGCTACTGCCAGGTTCATCTCTTCCACTTTGAGGTTCATTTGTTGTATTTCATCCCTTACCACCGTTACTTCTGATTTCATTTCATCTATTCCTTTAGTTGTTACCTCTTGGTTTTTCACCATTATCGTCATGGTAACTTGTAATGTTTTAAGTATGTCCTGGAGGTTTGAGGGTATTTCAGTAGTGTTGGAAGCTGTATCTGTTGAGGTCATGTCATCCACTAATTTAAGTGTTGTTGGAAGGGTCGTAACTGGAGATAATAATAATAATAATCTTTATTGTCATTGTAAAAATTGCAATGAAATTGGTTCATTGATGAGGCTGATGGAGCTGTCAATGTCATCCTCTTGGCTATAATTGTATTTCTTGCCATCTTTGTCAAACAAAAGAGGTTACTCCACTCCAACATACGCCATATACTTCCCCCCCTACTCGTTCTCACTATCCAGTATACTGCTCTAAAGTACTTATTTGCACTGCTCTAGGTTAGCTACTTATGTCAATCGTATAATTTTACTTCTCATCCAGTCTATCCAATATGCTCAGTCTATAAACAATTTATAGTTTGTAGTCCTTTTAGTCTATTTATAATTAGTCTATAATTTATAAACAATCTATGTTCAATTTATAACCACTTTATAATCTATTGTAATAGTTAGTCTATTAAAATAGCGAGTAACAATTTAACAATTACAATACTTATAGTTATCAATCTGTCGGTTAGTTGACTTAGGACACCTAATCAATCAAAAAATCTTAGTCCATCCAGTTAATTAATTTTTTATGCTTTTTTAAAAATGTAATAATACAAGACTACTTAATTGATTGGTAATTACCTCAATCAGATCACTAATCACTGATCACTAGCAGGAATAACGAAATATCATCAAGTTCATTCAGTTTCAGTCTTTGAACATAGAGGAGAAAGAAAGTTTTCCTTTAAAAAAAAAAAAGTATATTTCAAGTATCAGCCACTAGGTGGTAGTCCAGTTCTCATGTGCCACAGCTTCAGAAACAGAGTTTGGCCTTTGACTTGTTTCCTGTGACCTTCTTCTGCCTTCTTCTTTCTCTCTCCTGGCTTCAATGGAGATGCAAATTTTGCTGAGTCACACTCAATCCCCTCTCGGCTCAGCCCAGTTCCTCAAAAGCAGTTCAGCCAGTCACACAGCCGCAGTTTTCCAATCGCCTCCAGATTCTCCCTCTCCCACTCTGCAAGAATCTCACCCGATCCAACAGCCCTCGGCGATCCTCGGTTCCTGCCTTATTAACAGCCTCCTTCTTTCTGCTGCTTTTTGATCTCTGGCTTGTTCAAACATCAGTCCAATGAGGATAGAGGTAATAAAATAGAGTCTGATTATTGCAAGCCTCTTACGGTTGTAGTAAAATGATAATTGGCTTCAGATGCTGGTGAGCTTACAGCTTAGGGGCACTTGTATTTGGTGCATTCTTCCAACGCTGGCACCTCGGGGGGAAGTTGGGGCTTTTTAGGGGGTCTGCACCACCCCCGCAACTGCCCCACGATCCCCTCTTCTTTTGCTGATCTAAACGCAATCTGCAACAGCCAAATCAAACCGCCAAATGCTGGAAAAGGAAAGGGTAACCAGGAGCTCTCCTTACCCTTCTCCTTATTGCTGCAGCATCAACCAGGAATGCAGCAATTCATTAATCAGTTGCATGAATACTACAGGGGCCCCTTGGAGCCCAAATGGTATCACCTTGAACTAGAAACTTCCTATTGGACAATTAAAGATGGTTTTCCATTCGCCGCCCTCTTTGATCCACCCTCTATAGTAGCCTTCTTCAGGTCTAGTTTAGTAAAAATCTTCCCTTGGCCTGGTGATGTCCTTCTCCTTGTTGCTAGGGGAAGAGATCTCTATGACCTGGTGCACCATGTTTGTCTTCTCTCACCCCTTTTGCTGTGACTTCTTCAGCTTGGTAGGAGTGGGAACCTCTATTCTGGTTGAAGAACAGACAGCAGGCATTCTGCTGCTCTATGGCCCTGCTGGCTGCATCGGAAGCATAGGATGGCTCCCCAGACCAGGGCAGCCAGTGGCCTTCACCCCAGCTGGTACCACTCTTGGATCTTTTTCAGCATCAATTCAGAGGTGCTGTGTCTCTTGTACTCTCTCAGGTTGAGGTTTATCACCATTGCTATCTGATACCAGTTGCAGATCCACTCGAACACTCCCCAGGATAGGCACAGAGTGGAACAGCTCCTGGTTCAAATTCTCTCTGAAGTGGTAGATTAGCAATCACTCTAGTCAGTGCCTCAGCTTTCTGGAAACCCTCCAAAACTCAGATGTACTCTGCCATTGGTTGGCTCGCCTGCCTGAGGTTCTGTATCTCCAACTCATCTTTCTCGGTATGGGTCTCATCTTTGAACCTGGCTCTAAATTCATCCAGTAAGATGTCATTGTTCCCCAGTTCCAGTTCGTCTTCATCATGAAGGCTTGTCACTCATTCTGATTTCCTCCCCTTAAAGGTTGATGGTCATTGAGTTCACCATTACCACCTTGTCCAGATAGGTTGAGGCGTGCTGACCCAGGCAGGCCCACACCTGGTTCAAGAAGAAGGATTTCTTCAACTTCAAAGGAGCCTATCTATAAGGAGGAGTATTGGAGGGGCAGGCTGGGCAGGGCAAAGAGAAGACACTTTCTTAAGTTTGAGCAGGCTAACATGAAACATTGGATGAGTTATGTTTAAGGTTTTTTGGTAGGTCCAACTGTACAGTAACCAGGTTGATGAGACTTACAATTGGGAAAGGGTCCACATACTTAAGCCCCATTTTTTATTTTTTTTGTACTTTAGTGGACAGATTAAATGGGGGATTTTAATTTGGTTTTAATTTGGTTTTAATTTGGTTTTAGCGCAGGTTTTTTGTCCTTTAATAGGTCTTTTAAATTTATGTATTTGGTACTATTTTGTATGTTGTTTTAAATTCCTGTGCGCCGCCCTGGGTCCGGTTGGAGAAGGGCGGGATATAAATTGAATAAAATAAAATAAAAATAAAAATACATTTTATCCCCCACTTGGAACTCTTTTGGTTTAGCCCTCTTTTTATCAGCCTGTTTCCTATGGGCTTGATGTGGTGGAGCCTAACAGCCTTAAGAATTCTTGCCAAAATTCAGAGGTGAATTGTATTCCCCTACCTGACATAATATGATCAGGAACTCCATGTAACCCACATGTTGAATAAACAGTTTAGCGAGCCCTTTAGCTGAACTTATCTTAGAGCATGGGACAAAATGCACCTGCATGGAAAGTAAACCTGTAACAACCCAAATGACTGTATTTCCTCCACTGTCAGGAAATTCTACTATAAAATCCATAGATATTTCCTTCCATGGGGCCCTAGGATTGGAAACAATCTGGAGGAGTCCAATCTGGAGGAGTCCTGGGGGCCCTTTAGACACAGCACAGATAGGATAGCTGGAGACATAAATCTCAATGTTCTATTTCAACGAAGGCCACCAAAATTGCTGCTTTGTGCAGTCTTCACAAAACCAAAACAGCCAACAGCTTTTAAATCATGGGCCTGCTGTAGAACAGTCTCCTTCAAACTGATGGTCACATATGTAGTTTAGTTTTAGTATAGTGGGTTTTAGCGCAGGGACAAATTGTTTAATTCTTATTTTAACTATTTATGTATTTTATATTTGCTTTTTTAACTTCCCTGTGCAATGCTCCGAGTCCCTTTGGGGAGAGGAGGCGGTCTATAAATAAAATTATTATTATTATTATTATTATTATTATTATTATTATTATTATTATTATTATTATTATTATTATTATTATTATTATTATTATTATTATTATTATTATTATTATTATTATTATATAATTTGGTGCCAATCCATGCTAGATCATTTCGCATACTGCATTCCTTTGTGTGGGATAAAAACCCCTGTTTGCTTTTTAGCACCCCTTTCAGCTCCTCACACATTGCATTGAGAAGCTTAGGCTGAAATTTTTTCTGAGCCATGATAACCTCAGCTGCTTAGAAGAGGTGACTGGCTGGATCACTTCAGGTTTAATACTATTGTATTGATGCAATCTGGACAATGCATGAGCCATAAAGTTCTTCCTCCCAGAAATGTAGTGCAGTGCAAAATTAAACTGGTTAAGATATTCCAGCCAATGAACTTGCTTAAGTGACAATTTCCTTGGGCTTTTCAAGGTTTCCAGATTTTTGTGATCAGTCCACATCTCGAATAGTTGCTTGGCTCCTTCTAGGAAATCCCTCCAAATTAATAGTGCCCATCGCACAGCAAAAGCTTCCTTCTCCCAAATTGCCTATCTCCTCTTAGTCTCAGTTAATTTTTTTGAGGTGTAAGTGTAGGGTTGGAAGGCCCCTTGGCATTTGCCTACAACAGCACAGCTCCCATTGCCACAACATTAGCATCAGCCTGATCACAGATGGGGCATCAGTGTTTAAGTATGAGTTCAGCTGCAAATATCCGCTTGAGCTTTCAAAGGCTGCTTGGCATTCTATTATCTGCTCAAGGGGTTGCCTTTAACTTTAACTTTAACTTTAACTTTGATTTGTAGACTGCACCCTCTCCCCGAAGGGACTCGGGGCAGTGCACAGGACTTTAAAAACATATATAAATACAACAATACAATATTTAAAATAGAATTAAATAATTTACCTGCGCTAAAAGTTTAAAATCTTAAAACCTTAAAACCCTTTATACTAATCCAAGCAATCCCTATTAAAACAATTTAAATTTATATTACAAACCTAGGAAGGATGGATTAGGCCAGACCGGCCAGATGAAAAAAGTAAGTTTTTAGCTTTTGGCGGAAGGAGCGGAGGTCTGTGGTTGTTCTCAATTCGGGGGGTAGGTCATTCCAGAGGGTCGGCCCCATCACAGAGAAGGCCCTTCCCCTGGGCGTTGTCCGCTGGCACTGCCTAGTGGACGGCACCCGGAGAAGTCCCTCTCTGTGGGAGCGAATCGGCCGCAGGGATGTATGAGGCACAATGCGATCCCACAAATAACTAGGTCCCGTGCCATGGAGCGCTTTAAAGATGGTAATCAATACCTTGCCTGGGCTTAGGCTTGTTTTCTCCCTTAGTTTTCAAGAGATTGGTGATGGGCAATGCAATCTTAGCAAAGGAAGGAAGGAATTACCTATAAAAATTTGCAAAAACCAGGAAATTCTGAAACCGCTTTCTAGTGGGGGGGCGGGGCACCCATTCCAAGACTGCCTGCACCTTTTTGTCAAGCCAGCCTCCTGCATTAACCAAGAAAGAAATCACTCAAGTCCATTTTAAAGAATTAAGAGTACTTTTACTGGTTATGAAAAGATAGGAGCTAGGTAAAGCAAGGTCTGAAGCCAAAGTGCATGAAATCATACATATCAATAGAAGTCCATGTCAGGACTTCTTCTTCCATCATAAGCTTCCATCATAAGTCAAGAAAGACCACGCTCAAACCCATCTTGAAAGTTTAAGGTTACTTTTACTGATTATGATAAGACCGCAGCAAAAGTCAAGCAAGGAATGAGATATTTAGGTGCGCAACATACATATCAAAGCATTACCCATCCCTTAACACCCCTTGACCCCAGCATATTATCCAATGCAGATTCATCCACGATGTCAGGTGGGCAACATGCTCAGGAGCATCATCACAATGAAATGCAAGACTGTTGGCCTTGGCGATATCAGGCCCTGGCTCCATCCTCCTCCAGCACACTTAATGTCCAGTACCCACAGCCCCTCCCTCCCCGTTTCAAATGGAAGCCGAAGCAAGCAATAAAGCGGAGGCTGACAGTCCAACTCCCTTCCCCCAACATTCCCCACCCCATTGACCAATCTGCAAAACCCTCAGGTGTCAACCTGGTGGTTACTTGGGCAGCTGTTTGAGTAGAAGGAAACATGGCATCCACTGCATGCTCCCGCTCATATTTGTACTGAGGCATGTGGGAGAGGGTATCAGCTAGAAAGTTCCTCCCACCTTAAGACAAAATCAAAACGGTTGAAGTATTGAGTCCATCGGACTTGTTTGGGTGATAGTTTCCGTGGGGTCCTAAGTGGTTCCAGGTTTTTGTGGTCGGTCCAGACTTCGAATGGTTTCTGGCTCCCTTCCAACAGGAGTCTCCAGGTTAGCAGTGCCCATCTCACTGCAAAAGCCTCCTTTTCCCACGTAGCCCACTGTCTCTCTGTGTTTGTGAGCTTGCGGGAGGTGTAGGTGCAAGGTTGTAAGTTTCCTTGGTTGTTTCTTTGGAGTAGCACCACTCCCCCTGTCACGTCACTGGCATCTGCCTGGATCACGAAAGGTTGCTCGGGGTCAGGATGCTTCAGTACCATCTCCTTTGCAAACATTTCTTTTAGCATTTCGAACACCTCTTGGCAGGTCAGGTCCCACTGTAGGGGTTGTCCCAGACGAGGTTTCATTCCTGGGCTCCCTGTTTTCAGGAGGTCTGTCAGGGGTTTAGCAATCTTCGCAAAGGCCCCTAATTACCTTGTAATCTTGGCTCTTTTGACTCTTTTTTTTTGTAAAGTAATTTTATTGGTTTTACAATTTTATAAGAGTAAGGGTATATAGGGTTAAAATAGAATTTTTTTTAGAGCTTTCATGTCAGAGATGGTCATTTCCGATGCTTCATATAAAAACAATTTCAATAAAAAGTAAAAAGAAATACATACATATTGTATCTTAAATCCATGCATTCAATCATTTGTTTTGTTAACATCTAATAAGGAATTACAGTTACATAAAGAAAATAAATAAATAAAATATTTGCTAAGGTACTAGCCAACAGATTGATACCAGTTATCCAAGAGGTTATTCACTATGACCAAGCAGGATTTATTGAAGGTAGACACATGAAGGAGAATGTAAGACAACTCATAGATTTAATTGACTATCTTGATAAGAATAAGCAGATCTCTGCGGTGCTGGTTTTCTTGGATGCGGAGAAGGCCTTTGATCGAGTGAACTGGAATTTTCTAACCAAGACTTTGGAAAAGATGGATATGGGACCACGATTTCGACAGGCGATTGGAGCAATTTATCAGCAACAAAATGCACAACTTATTATTAATGGAAATTTGTCTACAACTTTCGAGATACAAAAAGGTACAAGACAAGGTTGCCCGTTATCTCCATTGTTATTTATTTTAACCTTGGAAGTCTTGTTGAATACAATTCGGGACTCAAACTCTTTAAGTGGCATAATTATTAGGCAAAAGGAATACAGAACTAGGGCATTTGCCGACGATCTGGTTGTTACCCTTTCACATCCTTTGAGTTCAATAATCCAGATGAAAAATATCATAGCAGAATTTGGTATGGTGTCTGGGTTTAGACTGAACCAAAATAAAACGAAAATGATGGTTAAAAATATGTCAGAGACTCAGAGAAAGAGACTTGTAAGTTTGGCAGATTTCGAAATAGTTTCTAAGGTCAAATATTTAGGAATACAAATTGCAGAATCAAATATAAAACTTTTTCCAAATAATTATGAAGTGTTGTGGCAAAAGATACAGAAAGATCTTCAAGTATGGAAAAAGCTACAACTATCTTTGCTTGGAAGGATTTCAGCAATCAAAATGAACATTCTACCTAGATTCATTTTCTTATTCCAGATGATACCGGTGCTTAAATCAGATAAAATCTTGTTAGAATGGCAAGCAACATTAAATAAATTTGTTTGGAAGGAGAAAAAACCGAGAGTAAAGATGAAGATTATGCAAGATACTCGTGAAAGAGGTGGCCTTAGACTCCCAAACCTTCAACTGTATTATGAAGCTGCGGCATTGACGTATGTAGCAGATTGGTTTGGGAAAACAAAAACTGAACTATTGAATATAGAAGGTCATGATCTTGTTCTGGGATGGCATGCATATCTTTTTTATGAAGATAAGGTGGATAAAGCGTTTAACAATCATGTTCTTCGAAGTGCTTTGATGAGAATATGGAAGAAGCACTGGCCTAATTGGGATTATAAAATACCGCTTTGGTTGGATCTTGCAGACACCATGTGGATTACAAATACTAAGTCACTCGGGGGGTGTTTATATAAAGACGTGCTTATTGTTGATGGGGACGAATGGCAGTTGAAAACTTTGGAACAACTGTTGGAAGAAGGAATTATTCTAAATTGGTTACAGTATATACAGTTACAGAGGAGATGGAAAGAAGATCGTAGGGTTGGCTTCATGGATAAAGAAGTGGAACTGATCAAGCAGATAAAAGAGACTGGCCCCAAACATGTTAAAAGAATATATAATGTATTGTTAGAAAGAGATTCAGAAAGCGAATTGGTGAAGGATTGTATGATTAAATGGGCTCAGAACTTTGACGAACCAGTTATGATGGATACGTGGGGAAAAATATGGGTTCAGAATGTTAAATTTACGCAGTCACAGAATTTAAGGGAGAATTTTTATAAAATGTTTTACAGATGATATTTAGATCCTAAAAAATTATCATGTATGTACCCAAATGTTCAACCAAAATGTTGGAGATGCGGGTGTTTAGATGCTACTTTTTTTCATGTATGGTGGACTTGCAATAAGGTTAAAGCTTTTTGGATAAAAATATGGTGGGTTATGCAAAATGTATTTAAGAAAAGATTACAATTTATTCCGCAAATGTTTTTACTGGGTATAATTAAGGATTTTACAAAAGGGGAAACAAAATTGGTTTTGTATATGGTTACAGCAGCTAGGTTGTTGATTGCTCAGCACTGGAAAAAAGATTTTTTACCGACAATTGACCAATGGATTCAGAAAGTGGCGGGGTTTGCGGAAATGGCAAAAATTTCAGCTTTCTTAAAAGATCAGAAACAGGAGAATTATATACAGGAATGGGCAAAATGGATTGATTATATACAGAATAAATACCAGACTAGGAAGTATTATGTAGCCTTTAGGTAAGAATGTTTAGATTGATAGGGTGATAAGCAAGGGATACAATGTGAACAGAGCAAATATTATATGGGACGTTTGGAATTATTAGAGTGGTGTATAGTGGACATCAGGGAGGTGCGTTTGAATGGGAGGTGGGGGAGGGTTAGGGTGGAGGGTGGGGAAATATATATGTATAACTAATATAGAAGATGGGGTTAATGGGATACGGTTATTCTAAGAGAAATTTATATTATGATTTATATATGTTCAATTAATTTTGAAGATGGGGTTAATGGGATATTGTTACTTTAAGAGAAATTTATATTATGATTGTTGGGAGGTGAGGGGATACAATACTTGAATGACAAATTTATTTTAAGACGGGGGGGAGGGGAGGGGGTATATTATTTGTATGTGATTTATATTTATATTATATGTCGGGGGGTAAAAAGGGGGGAAATTTGTTTGAATAAAACTTTTTCAAGAAAAAAAAAGAAAAAAAATCACTTTAATGATCAGAGTCTCTTACTTTGATTCTTTTCTTCCCTCCCGCCAGTGGGCAGAGCCACAGCCCCTCCCGCCCCCTCATCTTAGTCCACCAGGATTAAGGGTTATTTTTTAAGAGAAGCTTCCGCCTCTACCATTTATTTTAAATTTTATTCTATCCCCTTCCCAGAACAGCAACATTCCTTCAGGCATTAACCATTTGGAGCACCCCCCTTTTTTGCACAATTTTTAAAAGAGGAGAAATACTTCTCGGGTTTTTTCAGGGGTCTGCTTCAAACTGGCAACTTCTTTTAGTTGATGCAACAAAAGCCTCTCTCTCTGTGCTCCCAGGATCCCATCCCTTGTTAACCTTCTTATCAATTTTTTATCTGTCTCCCTGGATGTATCATTTGTTTTGGCATATGTTAAAGTTGTATATTCTTTACTTTTTTTGGTACATTCTGCTAAAGTTATTTTTGTTAAATCTTTTAAGTTATCTGAGTCAAAAGCATTATGAAACCTCAAAAAGCAAATTCTATTTTCAAAATCAATTCTAGACATATGACCAGCCCTGTCTGTAGATTTTTTTTGCTGTTCCCTTCTCTCTTCGTTCATCTCGACCGTCCCAACCTCCAACCCATTAATTTTTTGTTTGTCATCTGTTATTATTCTTTGTGTCTCCAACAGTTCCAGTCTTGTGCTTGTCATGTCTTTCCAAATCTGCTTTATTTCCTGCAATATGCTTTGAAACATTCCATGTACTTTTGTAGAAGCAGTGGCGGAGATGTTTTTTCCATTCGGAGGCTTTCTTGTTGGCATGATTTTTATTGTTAAAGATGGCGACTGGTGGGTGAATAGTCTTGCAAGCTCCAAGGAAGGGCAAATTCTTTTAAGTTCCAAACAGATGTTATATAAACTCCAGAGAGGCAATTGTAAAATCCAGTCCAAGAAAGAAGGGTACAATGGGAGAGACACTGAGAGTCACTTGAGTTGACTGTAGATGTAAATTTCTTGATCTTGTAGTGTTGAAGGAATGTTCAAATTTCAAAGAAAATTTTCCATTGGGAGCAAAGAAGCGCCATTTTTCCGCCGCTTTGGCTTTAGTGAAGAAATAATAAAAACTCCATTTAACCTTTAATGAGTCCCGGATACAAAGTTTCCAAGTGTAATTCCATATATGGTAATACTTTCGCTTTTAGCTAATAGAAAGTCGGATGTTACTTTCACTCTCTCCCCGTGTCCGGGAAGCATTTTAAAACGCCGCTTTTTTTCCGAGAGGGGATTTTCTGCAAACTCCCCCCTCTATTTTCCCTTTTCAGAAGTTGAATGCATATAAAAACACTTACAATCCACACTGAGCCTTGGTATGATCCTCCAGCTCCGGCACTTCAGCCCGTTTGTTAAAAGTCTGTGGTTCCAACATTCCTTCAGCGAGAGGGTGTTTCCCCCCCACGCGATCTGTTCTCCTGCTCCTGGGGCGAAGCAGGAATGCCCCCCCGACCGCCGTTGAGGTGGGGGTTGCGCCGCCAGCCGCCCTTACAGGGGGGCTCCCTACAAGAGCCCCCCAGCCCCCGAAGGCACCGACTGGAGAAGCCAAGCGGCGGACGTGTCCAGGACACGTCCGTCACGTCCGGAAGGTGGAAGCGATGTCGCACTTTTGACTCTTTTTTTTTTATTGAAAAAGTTTTATTGGGTTTTAAAAAAATTTAACAATAGGGTAAGGGTAAGGTATGGAAAAAACATTTTGAGAACTTTCACGTCGAAGTCGTTGACCCCTTCCGAGGCTTCATACCAAAATATAGATAATACATAATTTTCAATTGTACTACAAAGTGGAAAGAAATGCATACATATCATTGTAAAATCTGTGCTAGCAATCATGTGTAAACAACCAAACAAAAGTTATACTATACTGAATAAAGTCATTTTTGAGATCTAAGTCTCTTGGCAATTGTATCTTCTTCTCCTCCCCAGCCCCCAGTGGGCGGGGCCTCGGCCCCCTCTGCTCCTCCATTTTCGTCCTCCAGGATTGAGGAATGTTTTTTAAGAAAGGCTTCCGCCTCTGCAACTGTTTTAATCCTTACTCTCCCTCCCTCCCAGAACACCAACATTCCTTCTGGCATCACCCACTTAAACCAGATCCCCTGTTTAAATAATCTTTTAGATAAGAAGGAAAATTTCCGTCTTACCTCTCTAATTTTCTTCGGGATCTGCTTCAAGATAGCAACCTCTTTCTGTTGATAAATTAAAGGACCATCTCTCTGCGCCCTCAAAATCTTTTCCCTTGTTGACCTTCTAACAAATTTAATATGTATCTCTCTGGGTACTTCATTTATCCTAGCATATGCTGAATTTATTCTATATACCAAATCAATGTCCCCCCTGACCTCATCCTTAGGTTTATGTAAGTAATCTGCTAAAATTGTGCTCATTAGGTCAGTTAGGTCTTCTCCAGATACTTCAGGAATATTCTGAAATCTTAAAAAACAGGACATCCTTTCAAAATCCATCCTAGACATATAACCAGTTAAATCTCCTATTTCATTATTAACACTTTTAAGCTCTCCCCTTGCCCCAACCAATCTCATCTCCAACTCGTCAGTCTTTTGTGTATTCTGCATTAATTTCTTCTGTACCTCCAAAAGTTCTAGCTTGGAACTGACATGATCTTTCCGCATTTCTTTGATCTCCATCACCAGGGTCTGTAATGTTTCTTCCATTGCTATTAATCTAGCATCCGTATCAGGTTTTTCAGGTAACATTGATGTGATCTTTGGCTGATATATCTGCTTTTTTGAAGCCATGGTGAATAATTCAAGTCAGTGTCAGTAAAATGGCACCTGAGGAAGTGGGGTCAGTGAAGCAAGTTCCAAGAACAATTTCCAATAAACAAAATCAAACTTATTACCCAGTTAAAGTCCAGAGAGAAACCAAATTTTGCAATCAAATATAAAGAGGAAGGCACTCCAGGGAAAAAATCAATTAATCAATTACATACAATCATTAATGAGAGGAGAGAGACAATCCTAATCGCAAAGGAGTGTCGGCAATTTTCCATGAAGAGTAAGTCTCCTGAGAACAAAGGAACGCCATCTTCCCACGCCCAGCTGGAAGCCATCGGGAGCAGACATCAAAGGAAAGGAAATTGCTTTTTTGTTGCCAGACTTCGATACTAAGTATCTAATCCTTCCACAGCGACTCTCACTCATTAAGAGAAGTTCGGATGTGTATTATTCGGCTTCCTCAAGCCTGAGGAGCCTTTTCAAATCACCGCTTTTCTTCATTCCGAGGGTTTTTTCCCCACAAACACTCCCCTCCATCGTCTTTGAAAGCAAAAGCTGCCAGCGAAAGAACAAAGTCACTTACAATCCACACCGCAGCCAGAGTCCCGGCGTTGCCTCCAACTCCAGCGAGTCAGCCCTCTCCAAATTAGTTATCTGCTCCGGTCCTCCATTGGCAAAGGGAACCAAGTCCCCCGCAGCATGTCCTTTCACTCCTAGGTCGAAGACAAGGACCCCCCCCGACCGCCGTCAGGATAGGGAAATCCCAGCAAGCCAACCTTATGGGGGGATTCCTTTAAAAGGAGCTCCCCGCCCCGTTAGGGGCTGCAAAAGCGACAAAAACGGCAGACGAGTCCAAGACTCGACCGATGCCTCCGGAAACCGGAAGCTCCTCCGCTCTTTTGACTCTTGATGAGGGTCTCTCTCCCTCTCTACCCACCAGTTGAAACCAGATTCCTAGGAGCCCCCTCCTCCAATTCACAAGAGGGTTCCATTTGTGGAGCCAGGTTAATCCAAGCAAGAGGAGCGTCTCTATTCCAGGTGCTACAACAAAACTCAATATCTCTTTGGGGCTCCCCATCTTCATTTCCACAGGCTCAGTTATGAAATTAGCTGGGGGGTGGGGCTGCCACTAATCCATCCAGTTGTCAGAAGGCTATGGGTACCCTCAGTCTTTTCTGTCTCATTCCCAATTTCTCTACCACCTCAGGGCTAATCACACATCTGGTGCATCCTGAATCCAAACATGTTAACATCTTCCCCTGATGAAGGGACCCTTAGTTCCACCAGGATGGTCACAGGGATCACATGTTGACTTACCAGGGGGTTATTTTCAGAGTTGGTCTCCTCTAGAGGGTTGGAGTTCCTAGCTCCTCCTGGCCAGCAGAGGTGAACTCAACAAGCTCCACCCCCTTCAAGGCTGTTTCATGGTGCCTCTGTGGCTGCTTCTCAGGCTTCTTGCCCTTAGTGGCCACAGGTTTGGGGCTTGATTTGGCAGAATGGAAATCAGTTGCTTGGTGTCCCTCCTCCACACAGTTGAAGCACACTGTGGACTTTGGTTTGGATGCTGGTCTGTCTTTGGCAGTTTTTAGGGAATCTTTATGAGCAGGAGGGGAAGGCTTGCCCCAGTTGCAGTTACCATGGTGTCGGTCCCTAGCCAGGTTTATGTCAACTCGTCTGCCACCACATACCACTGTTGGAGGTTTTGAGAGGCCCCTCAGGAGATGTAATGTGATAGACTTCATCGTTGAGCCCATCTTTGTAACATTCCATCAGTTGGGAAGCTAGCTCATGAAATTCCTGTCAGGGGTGTTTTCTGCCACCAATTTCCACCCCTGAGTAATGGTCTTCATTTGAGTTGCATAGGGGGCCCTCAAACAGCCAATGAAGTGCTGCCATAAATTGGCCATAGTTTCTTAGTTGTCATTGTGAAGAGAAACCATACACTCTGCTGCAGCTCCTTCCAGGGCCATGATGACATATCTCACTCTGTCTGTTTCAGATTCCAATTCACCCCCCATACTCCTGCATGTAATTCCAGACATGGGCTAGGAAGAATCCCAAAGCTTTAGGATCTCCCCCCCCCATATTTCATTCCCAATGGAGGAAATTTAAGAATTCAGTGCCTCCAGAGAATCACCCCCCAGGAGGGATGAGCCACTATAGCAGCTGCTGGCTGAGCAGCTGGAGCTGAAGCTGAAGCTGCCCCCTGTGGAGTGATGGAGGCTGCTGACACAGCTGTGGAGGCAGCAGCCTTGCCTACTGCCTGACTGGTCTTCCATGAAGTTGCTGGGCAGACATCTTAACAAGGGTTTCCCAGGTTCTCCAATTCTCAATTGCCTCTTGCAGCAAAAGCAAGGCATGGCTCAGTATGATGTCTTCTTTGTCAGTGTCAGGCAGGGGGAAGTTACCATACTTCCCCTCTCACCCCTCTGCTCTGCAAGTCACCCCCGGTGGGTGCTCCTCAGGGTCCTCCAGCTGTCCTACGCCTAGTGACTATCTGGTTTGAGCAGGGTACTCATCAAGTTCCAGCTCCTGCAGCTCCTTCACCTCATTTCAACTCTGGCATGGCCAGGGAGGAGTTGATCCTGGATGTTCTGACTCAGACTTAGCAGAAACAAGAAACAGACATTTTGTCCCCAAAAACCCTCTTTATTTATCTCCTGTAAAGTAATGGCATTCACACATCGAGAAGTCCAGGCAATAGTCCTTCAAAGAGTTAACTGCAGTAACAAACCTTATCAGTTCCTTGCAATAATTGCAAGGAATCAGCTGCCATGAGCTTCCAGATGTAAAGCTGCAAATTAAGTTCTGACAAGCAGTCTCTGAGGCACAAAACACAATGAACCAAATCTTCAGAAATCTGAACTGTTGTCTCCTACAACCTCTGCTCCCCTTTTCTTCTATTTATTTCACAGCCAGGGAGGGGCCATTCAGCATCCATGTGTGCCTTGCTTCCAAGTTGACTCCTTGTCCTAAGTTGTTCTCCTCTCCTAACAGCTCTGTGCATTAGTGCATCTGGATCAGGCCCCAGCTGTTCTTCCTCTTCACTTATCTCAGCCTCCAAAGGCAGCTGCCACTTTGGTGGCTGGTAAATGTCAGATGGCCCTGGCTCTATCTCTGCGTCTGATGCAGAGCATCCATCATAGCCTTCCCCAGTCTCCAGGACTGGCTCAAGTTCCTCCCCAACCTCCTCAGCATCCAAGTCTGGCAGGCCACAACACTAAGGCTCTTCCTTGCTGCTCCTGTAGGTTTACATTGAGTGCTCAGCGCCCACAACAGACTAGGGTTGGCTGATAAAGCAGATCTTGCCTAATGTCAGGCCTGCCTCCATTGAAACTCAAGAAAGAAAACCTCCATCTCCGGTACTTTTACTAAGTTTGAAATGATAGCAGTGAAAGCAAGGCAACATCTGATTCAAAATGCATGAAAGTTACACATTGAAAATCACACCAAATCCCTCCCACCAGGGTCCAGCACTGAGACTCCTATCAACATCCAGTAGGATGTTATGGGAATGCTCCTCTGCAGGTATTTATCATATCTGGAGTCTCAAGAAAGTTGGCCTTGACTGTATATAAATAATTCCACTCAGCATCTCTATAATTCATGAGTGCAAACCTCCCTTCCAGATTCATGGGATTACTACACATAAGGTTGCTTCCCCAACACAAATGTCCATGCCCCTCTCCCTGTTTCTGTGGCAGCCAAGAGCGAGCAAGCTTCAGAAACCCATGCTGGAAATCCGGTTGACACACAGAAAGATTTATCAAATTTAGATTCTTGATCATCCTTTAAAAGTTTTATAGAATTTTCAAGAGAACATGCATATACATACACAAAAATACAGATACACATGCACATACAATACAATACAATACAATACAATACAATACAATACAATACAATACAATACAATACAATAGCAGAGTTGGAAGGGACCTTGTAGGTCTTCTAGTCCAACCCCCTGCGTGGGCAGGAACCTTATACCATTTCAGACAAATGGCTATCTAACATCTTTTTAAAGACTTCCAGGGTTGGGGCATTCACAACTTCTGGAGGCAAGCTGTTCCAGAGGTTAATTGTTCTAACTGTCAGGAAATTTCTCCTTAGTTCTAAGTTGCTTCTCTCCTTGATTAGTTTCCACCCATTGCTTCTTGTCCTGCCCCCAGGTGCCTTGGAGAATAGTTTGACTCCCTCTTCTTTGTGGCACCCTCTGAGATGTCGGAACACTGCTATCATGTCTCCCCTCGTCCTTCTCTTCATCAAACTAGATATACCCAGCTCCTGCAACCGTTCTTCATATGTTTTAGTCTTCAGTCCCCTAATCATCTTGGTTGCTCTTCTCTGCACTCTTTCCAGAGTCTCCACGTCTTTTCTACATCGTGGCGACCAAAACTGTATGCAGTATTCCAAGTGTGGCCTTACCAAGGCACTATACTGTGGCATTAACACTTCACGTGATCTAGATTCTATCCCTCTGTTTATGCAGCCTAGAACTGTGTTGGCTTTTTTGGCAGCTGCTGCACACTGCTGGCTCATATTTAAATGGTTGTTCACTAGGATTCCAAGATCCCTCTCACAGTTGTTACTATTGAGCAAGGTACCACCTATACTGTACCTGTGCATTTTGTTTTTCTTGCCTAAATGTAGAACCTTACTTTTTTCACAATTGAATTTCATTTTATTAGATAGTGCCCAATGTTCAAGTTTGTCAAGATCCTTCTGTATCTTAAGCCTATCTTCTGGAGTGTTGGCTATTCCTGCCAACTTGGTGTCGTCTGCAAATTTGATGAGTTCCCCATTTATCCCCTCATCCAAATCATTGATGAAGATGTTGAAGAGTACTGGGCCTAAAACAGAGCCTTGGGTGACTCCACTGCATACTTCCTTCCATGTAGATGCAGTTCCATTAAGGACTACACGTTGAGTGTGGTTGGTCAGCCAGGTGCGAATCCATTTGGTGGTGATGCTGTCTAACCCACATTTTTCTACTTTATCTAATAGTAGGTTATGGTCTACTTTATCAAATGCCTTACTGAAATCCAAGTAAATTATATCGACAGCATTCCTCTGGTCCACTAATTTTGTCACTTTGTCAAAGAATGCAATTAGATTAGTCTGGCATGATCTGTTTTTGACAAACCCATGTTGGCTTTTGGCTATTACTTTGTTTGCTTCTAGGTGTTCACTTATTTGTTGCTTAATTATCTTTTCCAGAATCTTTCCTGGTATTGAGGTCAGGCTGATGGGTCTATAGTTTCCTGGATCTATTTTTTTTCCTTTTTTGAAGATGGGAACCACATCAGCTCTTTTCCAGTCTTCTGGCAGTTCCCCGGTGCTTCAGGATCTCTGAAAGATATAGTTCAGTGGTTCTGAGATCTCATCTGCCAGTTCCTTCAGAACCCTGGGGTGTAATCCATCTGGTCCTGGTGATTTGAACTCGTCCAGGGCAGACAGATGCTCACTTACCATTTTCTTCCCTATTTCAACTTGTGTTCCTAATCTTATTTTTGTGGTGCTGTTTTTGATTGGCTGGACTGTTTTATCCCTTTGTGTAAAGACGGATGCAAAAAATGAGTTAAATAGTTCTGCTTTCTCCCTGTTGCTTATCATCTTCCTGCCATTTTCTCCCAGCAGTGGACCAATTGTTTCCTTAACTTTTTTCTTGTTTTTAACATGTTGGAAGAAGCTTTTGTTATTTTTTACTTTTTTGGCAAGCCTTTCTTCATTGCGAGCCTTAGCTTTCCTCACTTCATCTTTACAGGCTCGGGCTATTTGCTGATATTTTGCCTTAGTTATGTCCCCCTCTTTCCACTTTTTATATTTATCCTTTTTGTCTTTCAATTTGTCAGAGAGTTCTTTATGCAGCCATGCTGGTTTCTTTTGGGAACTGTTATTTTTCTTCTTCATTGGTATTGCGCTGGACTGGGCTTTTATAATTTCATTTGTCAAAATTTCCCAAGCTTCTTGAGTTGTTTTCCCCTTGAGGATTCTCATCCATGGAATCCTTCCCAAGCTCTCTCTAAGTTTATTGAAATTAGCTCTCTTAAAGTCTAAGACTCTAGATTGACTTTGTTCTACTACTTTTGTTTGCATAATGTTGAATTCCAGTATTTCATGATCGCTTGCCCCCAAAGTTCCTGTAGCTTCTACACCTTCTATCATTTCCTCTCTGTTAGTGAGAATTAAGTCCAATATTGCTGATTCCCTTGTTCCCTTCTCTACCTTTTGGGAAACAAAGTTGTCTGCTAGGTTTGTTAGGAACCTGTTGGATCTTCCACTTGGTGCAGAGTTTGTTTCCCAATTGATGTCAGGGTAGTTAAAATCTCCCATTACTATTGTAGTGTGCTTCCTACATACCTTAGTTAGCTGGTTAGCAAAAAGTTCATCCACTTCCTCTGCTTGGTTGGGTGGCCTGTAGTATAGACCTATGTCAATATCATCCCCCCCCCCAACCTTTAATATTGACCCAAATACATCTTCCTGTTAATGTATTCCTGCGAAAATATTCCTGTGATCTTTTTTTTTTAAATCTTCTGAGCGGCTTTTGGGGAAGTGAAGCCATATGGTCTAGCTAATAAGCTACTAAATTGGGTTTCTTCCAAATGTTATGATTAGAGGCTGTGGCAAAGTCACAGCACCTATATTAACATTTTAAAGATCGGACTCTTGAAGTGAAAAAAAAAAGATTGACAATGTCTGTATCCTTGCATCTTTCATACACCAGGATCATTTCTGAATCTTAATTTCAGATGATTTCAGTTACCAGCCCAGTCATGTCAGCTTATAGTCTTTGGAAGAAATAAACTCCTAGCAAGATTGTTTTCTTTTTCCATTGATTTGCAGTGAAGAAAATATGTTTTCATGACACATTTTATGTGGCATGATATTTATTCTAAATAGGATTGTCTATGTGTGTGCATGAGTCTTTGAGTCACTTTGACTCCTGATGCCTACCTCGGCAAGTCCCTGAAATTTTCTTGGCAAAATTTTGAAAATGGTTTGCTAGTGTCTGTTTCCTCGGGCTGAGAGAGAGTACTTGGTCCAAGGCCACCCAGCTGGATTTATGCCTAGAGCAAAACAAGAACTCTTAGTTTTAATAACTGGACAGACAGAAATCTAAGGCAAATGAAATAGCTTGCACTGATGTGTTCCTCATATAGGGATTCCCCATACTGAATTCCAGAACTTAAAAATAAGCTACTTCAGGCCATCTCATATCTGACATTCCCATGGAAGGATCATATCAAACCAACCCACAAAACATAACAATGTAAGGGAAGGTATCTTATACATGATTTCATAAGTACAGGTGAAACTAGAAAAACTAGAATATTGTGCAAAAGTTCATTTATTTCAGTAATGCACCAGCAGATGACATGGCTCCCCAAATCAACACAGACTGTGGAAACTTCACACTGGACATGAAGCATCTTGCCGTGTGTGCCTCTCCATTCTTCCTCCATACTCTGGGTCCTTGGTTTCCAAATGAGATGCAAAAGTTGCTCTCATCAGAAAAGAGGACTTTGGACCACTGAGCAACAGGATTTTGGAACACTGTGTTTCATTAAGTCCAGGGTCAACGCAGCTGTCTACTAGGGAGATTTTGGAGCACTTCATGCTTCCTTCCGCAGATGAGCTTTATGGGGATGCTGACTTCATTTTCCAACAGGACTTGGCACCTGCCCACACTGACAAAAGCACTAAAACCTGGTTCAATGACCATGGGATTACTGTGCTTGATTGGCCAGTAAACTCACCTGACATGAACCCCATAGAGAATCTATGGGGCATTGCCAAGAGAAAGATGAGAGACATGAGACCGAACAATGCAGAAGAGCTGAAGGCTGCTATTGAAGCATCCTGGTCTTCCATAACACCTCAGCAATGCCACAGGCTGATAGCTTCCATGCCACGCAACATTGAGGCAGTGATTGCTGCAAAAGGGGCCCAAACCAAGTACTGAGTACATATGCATGCTTATACTTTTCAGAGGTCTGATATTGTTCGATGTACAATCCTTGTTTTATTGATTGCATGTAATATTCTAATTTTCTGAGATTGTGGATTTGGGGTTTTCATGAGCTGTACGCCATAATCATCACAAATATGACAAATCACGTCTTGAACTATCTTCCTTTGCATGTAATTGCCTGATTAATATTTCAGTAATTCAGACTACACAATGCAATTATATCACTATCTTCACTGATCACTAAGAAATTTGTAGCATCCAATAGTCATGGTAACAAAATCATCAGCACTACACAATGAAAGGACAAAAATGACAGAAAAGTTAATGTGTTCTGGTACTTCCTCCCTGACTGACATAATGTGAGACTTCTTTAGCTATCACACTTAATAGATATACTGATAGAGAATTATGAAATTGCATTTGAATGCACTCTGTAGCAAGATGTGATCATTTTCATGTTACATTGGGCCTAAGAAACAAGATAAAGGTGATAACCACACATCTCCTGATAATCTTCCTAGTTAAGCTTGCTATAATGCTGTCAGCTGTGTTGAAAAAATCCAAAGATGTCACTCTTGAGAACCTCCAGATTCAATTGGATTTTGCCTTGCCAGTATATCTTTGGAGTAGCATGGCTTCCACAAGAACATGGTACAGTCTCAGTATGGAGGGCTGGTTAAACTGAAGTCCTAACTCAGATCCATTCTTGGTTATGGAAAAACTGACTGGCTAAATTTAGATCAGCCAAATTTTCTCTCAGGCAAACTGACCTCGGAAGGTGATAGTGAGAATATTATTTATTTATTTATTATGTTTGTTTGTTTGTCAAGCATGTATGAGAAAACAAGTATGAATATAACATAAAAGTATAAGCATGTCAATGGTGGGATACAACTGGTACACCCCAGTACGGGCATATTAGTGCCTGCTGGGAGCACCAGGTACCATTCCAGTACGCTGTTCTGGAGGGCCCATCCACCCACCTGCTCCCCTTACCTCTATTTGAGCCAACTGGGGCATTTGCGCATGCGCACGGAGGGAAAGGTGCCTGCGTGACGCTCCGCTGAGCAGCTGAAGCATCGCAGGTGGTGGGTACATGTGTTGCATGCATGCACGTGGTGGACACCCGGCCCTGTTGCAGTGTACTGTTTTCAGCAGGATCTGGAACCCACCACTGATGCAGGTGTATGTATATACTTAAGAAATGAGAACAAATAAATGGGAACAATAGGACAGGGATGGTAGGCACTTTGGTATGCTTATGCACCCCCCCTTAAAGACCTCTTAGGAATAGGGTGAGGTCCACAGTAGATAGTTTAAGGTTAAAGTTTTTGGGGTTTGAGAATGTAACAACAGAGTCGGGTAGTGCATTACAGGCATAGACCACTCTGTTGCTGATGTCGTATTTTCTGCAATCGAGTTTGGAGTGGTTTACTTTGAGTTTGTATCTCTTGTTTACCTATGCTCCATCTACATCTAAGATCACCAGTTGCCATGCCTTTTATCACAGGAACCAGGTGGATGAGGAATCAATCAACCACTATGTGGCTGCCCTCAGGTCTGCAGCCCTTCACTGCAAATTGAAAGACCTTGATGATATCCTTCTAGATCAGTTTGTTTGTGGGGTGAAAGACATTTGCCTTCAGCACTGTTTACTCGTCAAGTCTAAGGTAACTTTTCAGTCAGAATTGAATGAAGCCTGCACAGCCGATATGTTGACCCAATTCTTGGCCATAATGCAGAGCCACCAGAGTCCCCTCGAATCAACTAAGCCCACCAGATCATCGAGCACAGTGATCCACCAAAGTGAAGCTGACATTGAAGATGTGTCAGAAGACGAAGATGATGTTAATCGCCTTAATGAGGCACCAAAAAAAAAAAAAAGAGCTGGCCCAGCAATCAGAAATCACTTCAGGTGGTGTGTCTGAGATGTAGGTGAAACCACCCCCAGTTGGTATGCAATTTTAGGAACACCATCTGCCAACAGTGCAGCCGAAAGGGCCACTTGGCTAAAGTTTGTAGAGCTGTCCAGCCTTCTGTGATCCAGCCTGTGAAGCTACAATTTAACAGATGGCCACCAAAGGCCCCTAGAATGGGAGATGACTGCAATGCCATTTTCTGGGTTCCCAATCATATGACAAAACAGCAACTCTCTTCAAAGGAAGATACAACTCACTGTCTAGTTGGAAGGGACTGACTGCCAGATGGAGGTGGACATGGGGTTTGCCACATTCATTGTGTCCTGGAGAACCATAAAATGAATTATGCCTCAACTGGCCAAAAGACAAATACAAGCCTGCAACTTGACCCTAAGAGATTACCAGGGGAACAACATCCCTATCATTGGAAGTGGAAAATTTAGAGTCAAGTCAATTTATTTATTTATTTTATTTTATTTTATTTATATACCGCCCTCTTTCCTGAATTGGGACTCAGGGTGGTGCACAGGGATAATAAAAAGATAAAATACATATAAATACAATTTAAGGTTAAATTAAATAGGTTTAACCCGTGCTAAAATAATTTAAAACCCTATTAAAACAACGATAAAAACAAACTATGCCAGGCCGGCCGCATGAAACAAGTAAGTCTTTAATGCTCAACGGAAGAGGCGAAGGTCCGTGATAGTACGAAGGTCGGGGGGGAGGTCATTCCAGAGGGCTGGACCCGCCACAGAGAAGGCTCTTCCCCTGGGAGTCACCAGCCGGCATTGTCCAGCGGACGGCACTTTGAGGAGGCCCTCCCTGTGGGAGCGGACAGGTCGGATGGAGGTATGTGGCAGGAGGCGGTTCTGCAAATAACCAGGACCCATGCCATGGAGCGCTTTGAAGATGGTCACCAAAACCTTGAAGCGCACCCGGAAGGCCACAGGCAGCCAGTGCAGCTCGCGCAGGAGAGGTGTTATATGGGAGTGTCTTGGTGCTCCCAAGATCCCCCACGTGGCCGCGTTCTGCACCAACTGGAGCCTCTGGGTGCACCTCAAGGGGAGCCCTATGTAGAGTGCATTGCAGTAGTCTAGGCAGGAAATGACAAGAGCTTGTGTGACTGTGCGCAGGGCGTCACGATCCAGAAAGGGTCACAACTGGAGTATCAGGTAAACCTGATAAAAGGCCCCCCTGGCTACGGCTGTCACATGGTCATCCAAGGACAGCCGAGAGTCCAGGAGGACACCCAAGTTGCGAGCCCTTTCTGTGGGGGTGAATGACTCGCCCCCGATAGCCAGAGATGGAACCAACTGGCTATGTCGTGGCGCCGGAAACCACAGCCACTCGGTCTTGGACAGGTTGAGTCGTAGCCCGTTTCTCCCCATCCAGACTCGCACGGCCTTCAGACACCGGGACATCATTTCAACGGCATCATTGGGGTGGTTAGGGGTAGATATGTACAACTGGGTGTCGTCAGCGTACAGATGGAACTCTACCCCAAACCATGGATGATCTCACCCAGCGGCTTCATATAGATGTTGAACAGGAGAGGCGAGAGGACCGACCCCTGAGGCACCCCACAAGTAATTTATTTTTTATTTTTTTTATTTTATTAAATTTATACTCCGCCCTTCTCCTTGCAAGGACCCAGGGCGGCGCACAGGCAATATTAAAAACCATACAAAATACAAAAATATATCATTAAAAAACTATTAAATTATTCCCGTGCTAAAACCCATTTTAAAACCCTAAGAATTTAAAATTTATCCACATTTAAAAGTCAGAAAAGAGGGGTTATGCTAGGCCGGCTTGTTGGAATAAATAAGTCTTGAGACGTTGGCGGAAGAGGCGGAGGTCCGAGGTGGTGCGTGGTTCGGGGGGTAGGTCATTCCAGAGGGCTGGGCCCGCCACAGAGAAGGCCCTTCCCCTAGGCATCGCCAACCGGCATTGCCTGGTCGACGGTACCTGGAGAAGGCCCTCTCTGTGGGAGCGGATAGGTCGAAGGGATGTATGGGGCAGGTGGCGGTCTTGTATGTAGCTAGGCCCTGAGCCATGGAGTGATTTAAAGATGGTCGTCAGCACCTTGAAGCGCACCCGAAGGGCCACAGGTAGCCAGTGCAGCTCGCGCAGGAGAGGTGTTATGTGGGATTGCCTTGAGGCACCCATAATCACCCGCGCGGCCGCATTCTGGACTAACTGTAACCTTCGAGTGCACCTCAAGGGGAGCCCCATGTAGAGAGCATTAGAGTAGTCCAGCAGGGATGTCACGAGTGCTTGAGTGACTGTGCGAAGGGCCACCCGGTCCAGTAAGAGGCGCAACTGGCGTATCAAGCGTACTTGATAAAACGCCCCCCTGGCCACGGCCGTCAGATGGTCCTCCATGGACAGCCAGGAATCCAGGAGGACACCCAAGTTGTGTGCCCTCTCCATGGGGGCCAGTTGTTCGCCCCCAATGGCCAATGTTGGACTTATCTGGCTGAACCGGGGTGCCAGAAACCACAGCCACTCGGTCTTGGACGGGTTGAGCTTGAGTTTGTTACCCGTACAGCCTCCAGACACCAGGACAGCACCTCGATGGCATCATTGGGGTGGTTTGGGGTGGAGATGTACAACTGAGTATCATCAGCGTACAGGTGGTATTCCACCCCAAAACCACGGATGATCTCGCCCAGCGGCTTCATATAGGTGTTGAACAGGAGGGGAGAGAGGACCAACCCCTGAGGAACCCCACATAAGAGGGGCCTCAGGGCCGACCTCTGCCCTCCTGCCAACACACATTGTGACCGACCAGAGAGGTAGGACGAGAACCACCATATAACGGTGCCTCCCACCCCCAACCCCCCCAGTCGGTGCAATAAGATACCATGATCGATGGTATCAAAAGCTGCTGAGAGGTCTAATAGGACCAGGATAGAGGAGCAACCTCTATCCCGAGCCCTCCAGACATAATCTACCAACGCGACCAATGCCGTCTCGGAGCTGTGACCAGGCCGGAAGCTGGACTGGCGCGGGTCTAGATAATCAACTTCCTCCAGGTGTCGAGGAAACTGTTGGGCCACCACACTCTCAACAACCTTCGCTAAAAAGTGGACGATAGTTTTCTAATAATGCTGGGTCCAGGGATGGCTTCTTGAGGAGGGGTCTCACCACCGCCTCTTTCAAGATGGCAGGCAAGGACCCCTCACTCAAAGATGCGTTCACAATGCCCTGGAGCCAGCCTCGTGTCACCTCCCAGGATGCCAGTACAAGCCAGGAGGGACACGGGTCCAATAAACATGTGGTGGCCCTAAGGCTCCTCAACAACCTGTCCATATCCTCGGTAGTAACAAAAGTCAAACTCCTCCCAAGATGTTATCTCAAGATCAGCATCGGACAAACCGACTGGACCACTTTCAGTGGAGGGCAACTCATTCCGAATCTGAGTGATTTTATCCTGCAGATAGACTCCAAATTCCTGTGCTCGACCCTGCAAAGGGGCTTCCCGCGGCCTCTGGTGAAGGAGGGAGCGGGTCACCCCAAACAGGGTGGCAGGGCGGTTATCCACGGACGCGATAAGGGTGGCACAATACTCGCGTTTCGCCACTCTCATCGCCACTATGTAAGTCCTAATATGGTCTCTTACTAGTGTTCGGTCAGCTTCGGAGCGAGAAGATCTCCACCTACTCTCTAGGCGTCTCTTGCGGCCTTTCATCCCCCACAGCTCCTCGGTAAACCAGGGACCCTGGGTGATTCGACGCCGCGTGAGAGGCCGCAAGGGTGCGACTCTGTCCAAGGCCCCGGTGGCCGCACTATACCATGCGGCCACTAGGTCCTCAGTCGAGTCGCGAGGCAAGGACACAGGTATTGGCCCAAGCTCCCTCTGGAACCTTTCAGGGTCCATCAGGCGCCTGGGGCGGAACCATCTTGATATCTCCGGTTCCGCCTCCCCGCAGTGGATTGTGACGGTTGGAAAGTCCATCCGAAGGAGAGAGTGATCTGTCCATGACAAGGGTACGATGGCTAACTCCCCTGTTCCAAGATCACTTCTCCATTGCCCAGAGACAAAAATGAGATCCAGCGTGTGTCCCCCCTCGTGAGTGGAGCCCTGAACTACTTGGGTCAGGTCCATGGCCGTCATGGAAGCCATGAACTCTCGAGCTGCCTCGGATGTTTCACCCGCCGATGGCAGGTTGAAATCCCCCATGACTACCAGTCTGGGGGTCTCAACCGCCATCTCGGCGATCACCTCGAGCAGCTCAGGCAGGGCTGCTGTTACATAGCAGGGAGCCAGGTATACAATCAGCAAGCCCAACTGCCTCCCTAGGCCCCACTTCACGTAGACGGACTCACAGCCGGTTGTCTGTGGGACAGTGGTCTCCCTCGGATTGAGACCTTCCTTAACAATAACCGCCCCCCCTACCCCTGCCTAGGGCCCGAGGCTGATGAAATGCACAGTAGCCTGGTGGGCACATTTCCACAAGGGGTAAACCCCCCTCGGGGCCCAACCAGGTCTCCGTAATTCCCACCAGGTCTGGGTCCCCCTCTGACACAAGGTCATTAATGAGGGGGGCTTTGTTCACCACGGACCTGGCGTTGCAGAACATCAGCCTGGGGCCCCGGCTCTGTGGTCCCTGACCGCCTAGCCCACGAGTGGAGCACAGGGGGTTGGGGCAAGTGACCGCTCGTAACCAGCGGCCCTGGTCCCCTGACCCGTGGTGGACATCCTGTCTCCCGCCGCCCCTGCCCCTCCCCATGACCGATTGAATGGGAAAGCCCTCTGTAGGGACGACCCCCACCCCCCGCTCCTTAATGGACCAATCCTTTATCCTACTTCCACCGGCCGGCCCTATATAAATTTATATAAATTTATAAATTTAAATTTATAAATTTATAAATTTAATAAATAAATAATATATCCAAACCCCCCTCTGACTGGGTAAACCCTCCACCCCCTCCCTGGGACCCCTAAAAGCCTTGATCTCAAAAACCCTCCCCCCTCCCTGGAACCCCCTAAAAGCCGAATTTAAAAAAACCCTAAAAACCCCTCAATTTCCTTTTCCGCCAGTAAAAGGAAGGGGTAAGGTAAGTAAGGAGCCTTGATGTCGACCTCTGCCCCCCTACCAACACAAATTGCAACCGGTCGGAGAGGTAGAAGGAGAACCACCGAAGTACGGTTCCCCCTAACCCCAACCCCCCCAGCCGGTGCAATAGGATACCATGGTCAATGGTATCGAAAGCCGCTGAGAGATCTAACAGGACCAGGATAGAGGAACAACCCCTATCCCGAGTCCCCCAGAGATCATCTACCAACACGACCAATGCCGTCTCCGTGCTGTGCCCAGGTCGGAAGCCGGACTGGCGCGAGTCTAGATAGGCAGTTTCCTCCAGGTGCTGGGGGAATTGTCGTGCTGGGGGAATTGTCGTGCCACACTCTCAACAACCTTTGCCAGAAAGGTCCACCTTTTCTAACAAATGGGCCTCAAGGTGAAGAAGGAGAAGTGCAATATACTGGTTCCCCAGGTGGAATTTCTGGGTTTTCTCATTGATGTTGATAGTCTACATCCAACAGCTGCAAAGACCAAAACTATTCTAAACACACCAACACCAATGAACAGAACTGATCTCCAAGCATTCCTAGGCTTGCTTAACTTTTATGCCATTTTCCTCCCACACAAAGCCTCAGCGGCTAAGCCCCTGCATCAGCTGCTGCATCAAAAGATGCCCTGAACTTGGGAAAGGAGAGAAGCTAGCGTATTCTGAACAGTCATATTGGGGCCAGTCAGAGGTGATATTTACAGGTTCTCCGAACTACTCAAAATTTTGGCTACTGGTCCTCCAGAACTGGTCAGAACCTGCTGAATACCACTTCTGCTATTATCCTGCATAACATAGTATTATTATTAATTAACTCAGAATAACATAAGTGTAGCCTTTATTGTTCCCTACTTTAAACTATAGTAGGAAAATCAGAAAAGGTGAAAATGCATACACAAATGGAAGCTATAAGCTTATTGAAAAAGTGGTTTTTTTCAATATATGTATGAAAATGTGTTGAAAACCCACTAACAATTGCAGTACTGTAAACACACTGGCAGTACTCTACAGATTTCATTTAATAATACGCATACAAACATATATACAGAGGCACATACATGGTATATTTACAAATTCTCAGTTTCTTATCTAGAAATTTCAAAAAATAAGTATGGTTTCTCTTCCCTTGTTATTCATACAAAGTAACATACTTTATGTTGCAGATAACGCTGTTAGCTTGATGGGATTTTCAACATTTCAGCTGGATCAGAGTTTTGCTCTTAGTGGCAAATCCTGTGGAGGGGGTGACTGTTTTTATATAAACAACAGATGGTGTAATAATGCCAAGGTGGTTTCCAGTCTGTGCTCCCTGATGTGGAGCTTTTGACTATTAAAAGCTGAAACTTTTATTTGCCTAATTTTCTGTTATTATCACAGCTATGTGTATTCCTCCTTGTGCAAACAGAGATGAGGTCCTGAATGTTCTCTATCATATCATCAGTGACTTACAAACTAATTGCTCGGAAAGTGCATTTATTGTAGTGGGTGACTTTAATCAAGTTGATTTGAAAACTACTCTTTCCCATTTCCATCAATATGTGGGTATTGCAACTAGAGGGGAGAATACACTGGATCTTGCCTATTCTAACTTCAAGAATGCATTCAAAGCTATCCCCTGCCCTCACCTGGGCTCATTTGACCATCTCTCAGTGCTGCTTTTTCCAGCATATAAACCTTTATTACTCAGCAAGAAACCTGCAGCAAAGCAGGTGAGGGTTCAGGCAGAGGGAACTGTAGAAGCATTACAGGATTGCTTTGAGTGCACAGATTGGGGCATGTTTAAAGAAGTGGCAATATATAACCAATATATAAACACAGAAAAGTATGCAACCACTGTGTCTGCATATATTCAAAAGTGCATTGAGGATGTCTGTGTCCTTAAAAACATTGTTGTGAGCGCAAATGAAAAAACCATCACAAAAAGAGCAAAGCAAGCCCATTGTCAGAAAGTTCAGAACTTTTTTCAGGACCCAATGAACTCCAGGCATATGTGGCAAGGAATCCAGGCCATTACAGATTATAAGGTGGCTCCATCAAGATGCAAGGGTGACACAAACTTTTTAAATAAGCTGTAGACATTTTTTGGAAGATTTGAGGCATCAAATAACATGTCTTTAAGGAAAGCTGTACCCCATCCTGATGAGCAAGTAATTAGTTTTGATGTTACCTCAGTCTGTAAGTGAATGGCCAAAAACTAGTCTATACCCATGGGGAGTTACTAAAGATTGGATCTTCTAGTTGACTAGATATTATCAACAACTTCCAGCAGTCTCATAATATACTGAGTAACATAGTAAGACTGCCAGGCTCTCCATGGACTGTTTTTGGCCCTGAGAAGCAGTGCCGATGGCGAAGAGAGTAGAAGCAGAGACAGGGAGGCAGAGCTGGTTTGCTAGCTTTGTTATGGAAGCAGCCTCACATACCAGCATTACCAAGTATTTTTCTAACCAATGCTAGCTCCTTTGTCAACAAAACTGATAAACTAGAGCTATGGATGGGGGCAAATAAGCTCATTCGCAAGTGCTGTGTGATGATCATCATGGAGACCTGACTTCATTCCCTTGTTCCAGACATGTCAGAGGAGCTAACTAACCACACACTGTTTTGACAGAAATGGTAACTTTGGTAAAAGCAAAGGTGGAGGACTTTGTATTTACACACAATGATTGGTGTACTAACAGTAGAGTTACATTTACATATACACACTGTTCTTCAGATGTGGAATTAATAACTGTCATATGTTTATTTACCTAGAGAGATTTCCTTTTTTAAATGCTTTTATTTATTTTTTTACAAATATATCAATACGTGAACAGTGTGTCACTTGGATGTCATATATTATAATACAAATAAAACTAATAGCATTAGTCTTATTATTTTCAACAAACTTATATATTTCTAATAGTAATACATATTAATATATAGTTGCAATCTGTCATTATTCAATTATTCCATGTTTTCTCTTATTATTGCTCTTATTTTATTATATAAAAGTGTATACACTAATATTCCCCTTTTCTCTTATTTCTTATTCTTATTCTTACTTTTAATCATGTCTCCCTTTGTTAAAAAAAACATTTTCTTTCTATCCTACCTAACTTCAAAGTCATGTCACCTACCTACAAAAAAAAAAAAGGAGTGAGAGACGAAAAGCAAATCAAATCAAAACAACACCAAACATGAGAAATCATCTTTTTTTTTTCAATTTATAAACCGCACCCTCTCCCCGAAGGGACTCGGGGCGGTGCACAGGAAATTAAAAACATTAAACATAACAATTATAAATATTTAAAACCAAATTAAATAGCTATCACCCTGTGCTAAAATCTTAAAATCTTAAAACTATTTCCCCTTAAAATCCCGATTAAAACAATTTGGACTTCAGACTGAAGGCTAGACGAGGTAGATTAGGCCAGGCCGGCCTGATGGAAAAAATAGGTCTTTAACTTTTGGTGGAAGGAGCGGAGGTCCGTAGTAGTTCTGAATTCGGGGGGTAGGTCGTTCCAGAGGGTTGGGCCCGCCACAGAGAAGGCCCTTCCCCTGGGTGTCGCCCGCTGGCATTGCCTAGTGGACGGCACCCGGAGAAGTCCCTCTCTGTGGGAGCGAATCGGTCAAAGGGATGTATGGGGCAGGCTACGATCCCGCAGGTAACTAGGTCCTGTGCCATGGAACGCTTTAAAGATGGTAATCAGCACCTTGAAGTGCAGCTGAAAGCCACAGGCAACCAGTGCAGCTCGCGCAGGAGCGGTGTCACGTGGGAATACCTAGAGGTTCCCAAAATTGCCTGCACGGCCGCATTCTGGACTAGCTGTAGTCTTCGGATGCACCTCAAGGGAAGCCCCATGTAGAGAGCGTTACAGTAGTCTAGACAGGATGTCACAAGCGCATGAGTGACTGTGCGAAGGGCGCCCTGGTCCAATAGGGAACACAACTGGCGTACCAGGCGAACCTGGTAGAACGAACCTGGTAGAATGTCCCCCTGGCCACGGCCGTCACTTCCATACTTAAATTGCCATGCTTTTTTTCTTTTTGACTTGCTTCCCATATTCCTCTCTAGGATCGTTATCTCTTTCTACAATTACTTCTGGGCTGTTCAATCTGAGCATTTTTCCTACCTCTACCCTCCCCCACTGCCTAGTTTGCAGGATTTCTGCCCATGCCCCTATCTACCTTTCAAAGATATCTTCCTGTATCTCCAATTCTCTTTTTGATTCTCTTAATATATTTTCTCCCTGGTTTAATTCATCAATCACTGTTATTTTCTTTGTTGTCTCCTCCTTGTCATCTTCTTTTATTCTCTGGTTCTTCATCTTTTCTTCCATTTCTACTGTTAGCTCCTCTCTTTCCCGGGTGTCTTGGTCTTTGCTCATCATCCCTTGTATAGCATTTTCCATTTTATCTATAATCTCCTTAAATCCTTTCTCCATAATGTGCTTTACGTTTTGAAAAAGTAACATCTCCTTCAATGTTTCACTTATTTCTTCCTTATACAGCATCTGTTAAAAAAAATAAAAAAAATAAACTTTTGTTCAACAGTTCAAGAGCTATTTATTCAGTCCTTAGGTTGCCCTGCTGCATCACTCCACTTGGACTTGCCTGGGCAAGTTCCTCCGGCACAGCAGGCAATGGGATGCACATGCGTGACCAGCACAAAGAACAGGGCAGCAATGGCAGCTGCTTTTTTGGCATGTGCAAGATCTCCAGTAGTTTTCAGCAGCCTCCTGCCAGCTGCTACTGCTGGGAAGCGACTGGCAAAGAGGCAGCAACTGGGAGACTTCTCCCAGTCACACTGAAAAAGAGAGCTTGCATTGCAGAGTCTGGACCAGCCACCATGGGAGGAAGGTAAGCCTGAAGAAAGTGGCAGTCATGGGGGAAGAATCAGGGCTACGGCTGGGGACTCTGAAGACAGGGAAACATGGTGAAGGTAGAGCAGCTAGAATGCAGGAGGCCGCCTCACGAAGACCGGAGCTCGGGAATGGCAAGTTCTCCAATCTGGCCAAGGCAAACAAAGAGTGGGCAGAGGCTCTGGGGCCTCAGGAAACAGCGCATACCTGGGCTCCAGCCCTCAAACCAAGGCAAAGGGTGAGTGGGCGACATGCTTACCTTTGATGAGTTCAGCAGAGCCAGTGAAGTGTGGAGGTGACTGGCAAGGCAAATAGCTGGGCCATAGGGTGAAGGAAACATATATAGGGCTGGGATGGGTGGGGTGAGCATTGAGCAGACAGGTGGGGTGAACAAGTGTCGAACAGGCAAGTAAGCATTAAGTAAGAGAGCGGGGTGAGCAAGCGTAGAAGGGGTGGACAGGGCAAGCAGGCAGGCAAGGGCCAGATGTTGCCACCGGTTCAGCAAACCAGGTCAAATTTCCCATACCGGTTCACCCAAACTGGTGCAAACTGGCTGAATACCGCCTCTGAGTAAAGCTAATCTTTGTTTTGGCCAAATGCAACTTGATCTGAAAATAGCCTTTTGCTGAGGACAGATTAGTCTCTGTTCACTATGGAATATGGAGCAGCAAGTCCATTTCTCAGTGGGAATGACACATTAGATTGGTCAGCCCCAAGAACCTGCTAAGAGTCTACACAGGCTTTTTTCCCTGCATGCAAATTGACTGTTGCTCTTTAGCTTACTAATGTGCTAACAGATGAAGCAGCAGAGCTGATCACTAAGCCACTATTATATCTCCTCTTGAATATGAGGTCATGTGGTGATTCGGGCAGCTAAAAGAAAAAATATTTTGTTTTTCTGATTGTCATCCAGTTACTTCTTAAAGTGACCTGTTCCCTTTTAGGAAAGGGCATTTACCAAGATAGTATAAAGAATTTTAGAATGAAAAAGCCACTCAGATTCAGAAGAAGTTGGATTCTACCTGGATAGTAGAAGATAGCTAGGCTAAAGATTCTGTTTCCGCTTTCCGGACGCGACGGATGTGTTCCAGACACGTCCGCCACTTGCTTTCTTCAGCAGCGCCTTCGGGGGGACAGGGGCTCTTGTAGGGAGCCCCCACTGTAAGAGCGGCTTGCGGTGCAACCCCCACCCCGTTCCCGCTTCGCTCCAGGAGCCAGAGAACAAGATGCGGGGGGAAGACTTCCGCTCGCCGAAGGAATGTCGGAACAGCAGCAATTGAAGTGCGGGCTGAAAAGCCGGAGCTGGAGGAGGCTCCGAGGCTCCGTTGCAATTGAGTGGCTTGTGAGTTTATTTTTTCGATTTTGATGCTTTCAATACTTTAAAAAAAGGAAGATTAGAGGGGGGAGTTTGAATTTGCATACCCTTTATATTCATTCTATTTAAACCTTCAGATTTTTGATGAGTTTCTTGCAAAAATAGTATGTCTGATCAGTCTCTTTTAATTTTGAGCTCCAACCTCCTCCTCTTGATTTGATTCCCAAAATCTTTTGGGACTTCTAAAGCAAGAGGTGTTGCAACATTGATATCAGATAAGGTATATTTTGAAAATAAACAAGTAATGAGGGATGAAGAAGGAAGATATTTAATAATTGTGGGAAATATCAACGAGCAAAAAGTGACACTGGTTAATTTATATTTACCGAATGATAAACAAAATGAATTTCTTGGAAAAATAACAAAAATTTTGGAAACTGAAAGGGTAGGGAAAGTTATTGTGGCTGGGGATTTTAACCTAATTAGGGATAAACTAGATAGCACAAACCCTACTCGTTATAGGGAAACAAACAAAGGGGGGATTCTGAATAAATGGATACTTCGGAATAATGTTGTAGATTTTTGGAGGGAGTTGAAAGGGACGGAAAGGGTATACACTTTTTGCTCTAAGATATATAATACATATTCAAGAATTGACTATTTTTTTGTTTCTAAAGATTTGTTAAATAATATAGATAAAATAGATGTGGGAATTTTTAAGGATTCTGATCATGCAGAGATAATGATGGAAGTAGATTTTAACCTTGAGAAGAAAGGAAGAAGTTGGAGATATGATGAGAAACTATATAAGAATGAGGGAGATAAAAAATGGATACTTAAAAAATGGGAAGAAAGCTGGAGATTGAATGATACTGGAGAGGTTAAATTTGAAATTGTCTGGGACGCTATGAAAGCTGTTTTTAGAGGGGAAAGTATTAAGTTATCAAGTAGGAAATATAGAGAATATAGAAATAAAACGGAACAGAATATAAAACAGATTAAGGCATTAGAGAGTCAATTTTTACTTACGAAGGATAAAAAGTGCTGGGAGGAATTAAATTTATTAAAAAATAGATTGATTAAAGACGATGTGGAATTGGTTAAAAAAATATAAGATATTTAAATAGGAACTTTTTTGAATTTAGTAATAAAAATTCTAAGTTATTAGCAAGGATGGCGAAAAATAAAAGTGAGAAGAGGGAAATTGGCTCTTTGATAGATGAAAATGGTACAAGATGTTATAAGACAGCGGAGAAATGTGAAGTAGTTAAGACTTTCTTTCAAAAATTATATTTAAAAAAATCAATTGATTTGGAAAAATTGGAAAATCATCTTTAAAAGTATGTAATAAAAATAGATCAAACCTACAAGGATTTGATGGAAGGGGATATAACACAGGAAGAGATTAAGGAAATAATACAAGAGATAAAATTAGTAAAGGCTCCAGGTGAAGATGGACTTCCTGCTAAGTTTTACAAGGATTTTAAAGAAATAATAGTACCAAAACTACAAAAATTATTCAATGGAATTTTATATGGTGGTGAAGTTCCGACCTCATGGAATAGAACAGTAATATCAATAATTCCTAAACCAGATAAAGATGTAGAGCGGATTGAGTCCTATCGACCCATTTCTTTAATTAATCAGGATGCAAAAATATTTACTGCCATTATAAGTAAGAGATTAAGTAGGTTTATAGATAAATATATAAGTTATAATCAAGTAGGTTTTGTTAAAGGTAGATATATGAGCGACATAGTTAGAAGAGTATTAAATATTATAAATGTGGCTGAACATAATGGGGATAAAATAGGAATAGTATCACTAGATATCTTTAAAGCATTTGATTCTGTACAATGGGAAACTATTAAAGCAATTATTGAGGCATTAGGCTTTGGTAATAGATTTATACATGTTATTTCAAAATTGTATCAAAAAAGTAGTGCAAAAGTGAAGGTTAATGGAATAATGACGGGAGAGATTACTCAGGAAGCAGGTACGAGACAAGGATGTCCCTTGTCTCCAATATTATTTTTATTGGTTATGGAAATATTGACTAAAATGATAGAAGAAGACGAAGAATTGAAAGGGTACAAGGGATATAAGATAAATTTGTACGCAGATGATACTTTGATTATTCTGAAGGATATAGAGAAGGACCTGAGGAAGATAAATAAACACTTGAAAGAATTTGAAGAAATGACAGGTTTGAAAGTAAATTGGTCAAAATCTGAACTATTAATGGATAAAAGTGGTAAAGAGTGGAAGAACATGCAAGAACAATTCGGGATAAGAATTAAAAATACATTGAAATATTTGGGAATAACACTTTCACTTAAAGTTAAGGAACTGAAAAAAATTAATTATGATGTGATGTTGAATGAAGTAGAGAAAAAGATAGACAAATATAAAGAGATAAAGTTGTCTTGGTTTGGCAGAATTGCAATGTGTAAGATGATGTTGCTACCAAAATTCAATTTTTATTTGAGATGCTACCATTAAACTTGACAGAGAAAGATATGGAAGGATATCAGAAGAAATTAGATAAATTCTGTAATGGTGGGAAAAGACCAAGGTTAATGAAGAAAATGTGGTATCAAAACCAAAAGGAAGGTGGATTGGGAATTCCCAATCTACTTAATTATTATTGGGCCTATAGTATTAGAACTGTGGTAAAAATACTTAAAGGTGGAGATGGACACTGGGGAGATTTAGAGTTAAAAGATATTAAGAGATTTGGTTCTGTATGGTTTTTAGATAAAGCAAAATCAAAAAAGGTAATCAATAGTTATTGGTTAAAGGGATTGAGTAAAATATGGAATAAATTTGTTAAAATATTAATCCCAGATATAACCTTTTTTGGGAAAGACAATTGGAAATTGGCCGATTAAAACCAACAAAAACCGTGAAAAAGTATTGGAAGAGGAAAATATAGAAAGTATAATAGATTGGTTAAAAGCTTTAGGAAATGAAAGTAGAAGAAAAGAAATAATGGAAAAATTGGGTTTAAATTGGTTTGAAAAAATACAGATAGAAAAATGGACTATGAATGTAAGGGGAAAATGTAAAATAGGTAGAAACGAAACTGAATTTGAAAACTTAGTATCTCAAATTATTAAGGACGAAATTGGGTTAAAGGGACTCGTTAGTAAGATATATAAGATTATAAATTTTAACGAGAAACCACAAATGGCAATGAAGATGAACTGGGAGGATGAACTTAAGATTAAAATATCAGACGTGGATTGGAAGGTGAATTGGAAGAGTCGAATCATGAGGATTCTATCCATAAGGATTAAAGAGCATAACTTTAAGGTGGTTTGGAAATGGTATTTGACTCCATTGAGGTTATCATTGATGGATAAAAAAACAAGTAATAAATGTCGGAGGTGTAATATGGAATTGGGAACGTACGAACATATGTGGTATAAATGTGATAAAGTTAAAAAGTTTTGGCAGAAATTGGAGGAAACGATATTTGAAATAATGAAGAAAAGAATAACATTGAGATTGGAAACTATATTATTATTGATAATTAAGGAATTAGAATTAACACAGTATGAGAAAGAATTGATTAGAATTATGATTATAATGGGTAGAATTATAATAGCAAGATACTGGAAAGTGGAGACGAATATTAAAATAGAAGAGTGGTATTGTGAAATGTGGAAATTAGCCTTAAATGATAAAATGACATGTGAAATTAAATTTAGAGAGGGTGTTTATAAAAAGGATGTTTTTTGGAAGACTTGGAAGCCATTTGTGGACTATGCACTTGGGACTTTGGATGCTTCGACACCTGTACCCAGAGAACGCGGATTTTGGAGGACTTAAAGACATTTGAAGATACCTATTTTTGAAGAACCAAACCTTCCTTTCAATTGTATAGCACTGGGTGAAATATTGTATTGTATATATTATTTTTGTTATAGTGTTTATTAAAATAAAAATTTTAAAAAAATTAAAAAAAAATAGAGGGGGGAGTTTGCAAAAACCTCCCCTCGGAAAATAAGCGGTGTTTTAAAATGCTTCTGATTTCTTTGTATGCTGCTTGGCTGCCATGGAAACGGGGAGGGTGGGGCGCTGGGGTTTCAATTATGAACGCTGGTGGACGATTGGTTGAAGATGTTGCCGGCCAGTGTTATCTTCGGTCTAACGGTCTCACATTCCATGCTGGTGATGACCTGCCCACCTGATGTCGGAGAAGGAAGTACATTGGACAATGCTAGGGGGGGTTAGGGCTATTGGGGTGGGCTTAAGCAATAATACTCATTGTTCGCGCCTAAACTAGTTACTCCCTGCTTCACTATGGTCTGTTAATCTTGGGTATTCAGTAAAAGTAACCTTATTCATTCCAAACAATGTTTAAGTGTGGTCTTTCTTGAGTACTATAAGAAACGGACTCTGACATTAAGCAGGGAGTCATTAAAAACCACAACCTGATGTCGGAACTTGCCAAAGAGGAGCCTCCGGCTTCAGAGGATTTGCCAGCCCAAGCTATGGGTGAGACTGCATCCAATATACCTGTTCCAAAAGACGACCTGAGGTCAGTGATGGATTTTTTAGCCGGCCTAGATTTAAACCTGGCAGCCGAAGAATCAGCTAAACCTTATCGCTGGTCAGAAGGGGTGGGAATGACGGGAGACGTAGGCTCGGGGGTCAATACCACCAGACGCCGCCGCTCCTCTCCCACGCCATCCATATCTGAGCTTTTAAAAGAAGAAAGGGAATTAAAGGAGATGGCTAATGAATTACTCCGCCAGGCCAGCGACAAGAGGGAAGCCCTGGATAAACTCGGGGGGGGCATTATTTGGAAGGCGAACAGAGAAAAGAAACTGCCACGGCTGCTGCCCAGGAGATCAGACGAACTACCCCTCCCCCTCCTGCTCAAGCCGGCAGAGAATTACAGAGGGAAATTCGGCCCGCCCCCCCCCCCCGCCGACCTGCTAAACTCCCTCCCTTGGGCATTAAGTTTGACGGTGACCCAGAAAGTTTAGCATTTTTTCTACTTCACGTTAGTGATTTTGTTAAGCACTACACAGATGATTGTGAAGACGATGTTAAAATTAGAATTGTCTCTTTGGCCTTGGAGAATAAAGCTGCCAAATGGCTGGTTTCTCTGCATAATACTCACTCACCCTTGTTACGGGACTTTGAACGCTTTATGACTGCGCTTAGAAGACGTTTCGAAGACCCCCGAATTGAAAGAAAGGCAAAAATAAAGATGAGAGATTTGCACCAGGGAGATATGTCTGTGCAAGAATACACCCAAATTTTTCAAGAACTTTCTGTTTTTATGGTGGGCTATAGCGACAGGGCGTTGATGGATCTTTACAACAGAGGGGCTAAATAAGGACATTTATCAAACGTCCGTGAACAGATACCGCCCCGATTCCCTAGATGATTGGATTCAATTAGCCGGGGATGTGGAGCTGGACCAGGCCCATTCACAAGATCCAGCCCGTTTTGAGAAGAAGAAACTATTTGAAAGCCCCAGGCCCCGATCCCCTGATAAGGATTCCCACAAGCAGAGGGGCGGGCGCAGATCGACTCCAGCGCACCCAGGCTCTTGTTTTCGCTGTGGGAAGGAGGGGCACTGGGCGAACAACTGCAGATCAAAACAACCGCCATGCCCACATTCTTCTACTGAGGCTAGAAGGCCAACTAAAACTCCAAGCGTGCGCAGTAGGCCAGTGATGACTGGAATGGAGCCGCTTGACCTTTCCGCTGACCAACCTGAGGCCCAGCCCGATGACTGGGAAGGAGACTCCGCCTCCTCTGACGATAATTTGGTAAGTCGCCGATCCGGGCCTCTTTATATTCATTTAAAGCTTATAGCTCCATCTAGTGGCTGTAGCTGCAACACGCAAGCTCTCATTGATTCCGGTTGCTCCCGTTGTCTGATCAGTCAAGATCTTGTTTACGCCATGGGATTTCACTTAAAGAATCTAAAAGTACCTATCGCTTTTTGCCAAATGGATGGCTCTGTAGCGGGGGGAAATCCTGCAACTTTTGTTACTGAGCCCCTTCAAGTTTCTATTGGTGAGACACATAATGAAACTATTAATTTTATCGTGGCTCCCATAGCTGATAATGCTGTCATTTTGGGAATCAACTGGCTTCGTAAATGGAATCCCCTTATTAACTGGAAAGAGGGGTGGGTGCGTATACCTTTACTGCTACCAGAACATGCCTTTACACTTTCAAATCACAGGCGTGATTCTCCCCTTGATCTAACTCCTGTTAGAGAACCTGCAGGCCCCACATTAGCTCTTCCTCCACCCGAAATCATTCCTGGAGAGGACAAGATTCCTGACGAATATTGGGACCTTAAAGACACTTTTAGCGAAAGGTCTTGTGATTCCCTTCCTCCTCACAGAGCTACTGATTGCTCTATCGATTTTCTCCCTGGGGTGCAACTACCTAAACCTCGCCTTTACTCTATGACACCACGTGAGATGGAGGAGCTACGCAAATTCATTGATAAGAATCTAAAACGGGGTTTCATTGAACCTGCTAGGCCACGCGTGGCCGCACCGGTGATGTTTAGGGAAAAGAAAGATGGTACTCTGCGCTTAGTTCAGGACTACTCTTACCTTAACACTATTTGTGAACACAATGTCTACCCGCTTCCACTTATGAAGGACATGCTAGCTCACCTTGCTACAGGCAAAATTTTTACTAAACTAGATTTACGTGAAGCTTATTATAGGGTAAGAATTAAAGAGGGTGACGAATGGAAAACGGCTTTCAACTGCCCGCTGGGATGTTTCCAGTTTAAAGTTTTGCCTTTTGGTCTTCAGGGAGCTCCTTCTGTATTTATGCAACTAATCAATGAAGTTCTCCACGAACACCTGTACAAGGGGGTCATCGTTTATCTTGATGACATAGTCGTGTATTCGCAAACACGTGATGAACATGTTAAGCTTGTCCGTTCCGTTCTTCAAAAGCTCCGCTCCGCGGAGCTCTACGCTAAATTATCTAAATGTGAGTTTCACCAGGACAAGATTGACTATTTGGGTTATCGTATTTCCTCGGAAGGAATTGAAATGGATCCTGCTAAAGTGAAAGCGGTCACGGAATGGGCACCCCCACGCACTCGTAAACAACTACAAAGTTTTTTGGGTTTCGCCAATTTTTACCGTCAATTTATACCTTCATTCGCTAGTATTGCATTGCCCATTACAAATCTTCTCAAAACGAAAGGTGAGGGTAAACCTCGACCTAGTGCCCCCCTGAACTGGACAATGGAGTGCCAGGCTGCTTTCGAGAAACTTAAACGTTTATTTGCCGCCGAGCCTGCCCTCAAGCATCCCGATGTCAACTCTCCATTTGTAGTTCAGGCTGATGCCAGCGATGTCGCTGTGGGAGCTGTTTTGCTACAACTCAACCAACAGGGCCAACTACAACCATGTGCCTACACTTCTCGTAAGTTATCCACTACTGAACGTGGATGGGCTATTTGGGAGAAGGAAGCATTTGCTGTCCGTTGGGCCCTCTTGACTTGGCATCATTTTCTTGAGGGTGCCCCACATCCATTTGAGGTTTGGACGGACCACAAAAACTTGGACGCTCTCACTTCATCCCGCAAATTATCCCCAAGGCAACTACGTTGGGCGCATTACTTTCATCGATTCAACTTTCATCTCAAATATATTCCTGGAGGAAAAAATTTCATGGCTGATGCACTCTCCAGGCTACCCCAGTATGATGTGTCTAAACTCACAGTTGTGCAACCCATGATTCCACTTATTTTACCAGCTTCTCCTGTTTCAACCAGAAGTCAATCCACTATGCAGGCTAACCCTCCCGTTGAACTGATTGCTCGAATTAAGTCTGAACTACTTACTGATGAATGGTATTCCGCACACTCCGGTGATTGCACTATCAGGGATGAACTCCCTTGGATTGGTTCAAAAATTTATGTCCCTGCCACAATACGACCTTTTGTGTTGCAACAAGCACACGACTCGCGATTGGCGGGACACTTCGGATTTGTTAAGACTATACATCTAGTTAAACGCCAGTTTTGGTGGCCTTCCCTCAAGAAGGACGTTGAGTCATATATCGCCAGTTGCCCTGTTTGTACTGCTTCGAAACGGGCTCCTGGGAAGCCCCAGGGCCTTCTACAATCTGTGGTGAAGCCAGAAGCTCCTTGGAAGGAGATTTTGATGGACTTTATTGTTGACCTTCCGAGCAGCCAGGGCTATACCGTCATTTGGGTGGTTACAGATCTTTTCTCCAAGCAAGTCCACTTTGTACCTTGTTCCAAAATTCCGTCCTCCAAATCGCTGGCTAAGCTGTTCCTGAACCATATTTACCGTTTCCACGGTGTCCCTAAACGTATCATCTCGGATAGAGGTACTCAATTTACATCGCACTTTTGGAAGGAATTTTTGAGACTGATAGGCTCCTCCCAGGGCCTAAGCTCCTCCTACCCTCTGCAGACGAACGGCGCTTGCGAGAGGGCCAATTCCGTTTTAGAACAATACCTACGTTGTTTTATAAATTTTCAACAGGATGACTGGGCCGACCTTCTGATACACGCCGAAGTGACTTATAATAACTCTGTTCATTCCAGTACGAATATGACCCCTTTTAAGATCATTTACGGTCAGGACTTTGTACCCATCCCTGAATTGCCTCACGACTCGCCTGCAGTTCCCTCCCTGGCTGATTGGTCCGCCAAACTGTCTTCGGTATGGCCTGTCATAAGGAAAACTTTGGAAGAGGTGCATCAATCACATAAGTTATATGCTGATAAAAAGCGAGCGGCTCCTCCAACCCAGAAGGTTGGCGATAGAGTTTTCGTTTCTACTAAACATTTGGATAGCCCTCAGAAATGCAAGAAATTGGGCCCTAAATTTGTTGGGCCATTCACTATCACTAAGATAATTAGTTCGGTTTCCGTCCGTTTGGATCTCCCTAAAACCTACCATCGCTTATACCCGGTGTTCCATGTTCACTTGTTGAAGCCTGAACGCACTTCGCATCTCCGCAAACCCCATCCTGATTCCCCTGTACCGATGATGGTAGACGGTCACCAACACTATGAAGTTCGGGACATTTTGGACTCCAGAGTCCGTAGGAATAAGACTCAGTTCCTGGTCATGTGGAAAGACTTTCCTCCTTCTCACAATGAATGGGTGGATAGAGAGCATCTCAAAGCCCCGAAGCTTATACGCCAGTTTTATGCAAAGTATCCACACAAACCATAACCCCTTCCCTCTCTCTTCTATGTTGTTTTGTCTTTTTTTTGTCTCTTTTGCAGATCTAACATGCCTACTTCTCGGGGGCTTCCGGGGATCCTGCCTGCTGCTGGAGGAGGTCCGGATGTCAGCCTTCGCTTCTGATTTCTTTGTATGCTGCTTGGCTGCCATGGAAACGGGGAGGGTTGGGCGCTGGGGTTTCAATTATGAACGCTGGTGGACGATTGGTGGAAGATGTTGCCGGCCAGTGTTATCTTCGGTCTAACGGTCTCACATTCCATGCTGGTGATGACCTGGCCACCTGATGTCGGAGAAGGAAGTACATTGGACAATGCTAGGGGGGGTTAGGGCTATTGGGGTGGGCTTAAGCAATAATACTCATTGTTCGCACCTAAACTAGTTACTCCCTGCTTCACTATGGTCTGTTAATCTTGGGTATTCAGTAAAAGTAACCTTATTCATTCCAAACAATGTTTAAGTGTGGTCTTTCTTGAGTACTATAAGAAACGGACTCTGACAGTCATCCAGTTACTTCTTAAAGTGACCTGTTCCCTTTTAGGAAAGGGCATTTACCAAGATAGTATAAAGAATTTTAGAATGAAAAAGCCACTCAGATTCAGAAGAAGTTGGATTCTACCTGGATAGTAGAAGATAGCTAGGCTAAAGATTCTGTTTCCGCTTTCCGGACGCGACGGACGTGTTCCAGACACGTCCGCTGCTTGCTTTCTTCAGCAGCGCCTTCGAGGGGACAGGGGCTCTTGTAGGGAGCCCCCACTGTAAGAGCGGCTTGCGGTGCAACCCCCACCCCGTTCCCGCTTCGCTCCAGGAGCCAGAGAACAAGATGCGGGGGGAAGACTTCCGCTCGCCGAAGGAATGTCGGAACAGCAGCAATTGAAGTGCGGGCTGAAAAGCCGGAGCTGGAGGAGGCACCGAGGTTCCGTTGCAATTGAGTGGCTTGTGAGTTTATTTTTTCGATTTTGATGCTTTCAATACTTTAAAAAAAGGAAGATTAGAGGGGGGAGTTTGCAAAAACCTCCCCTCGGAAAATAAGCGGTGTTTTAAAATGCTCCCCGCGCTCGGGGAGAGAGAGAAAGTAACATCCGTTCTTAACTAATAGAAAATGAAAGTTTTTACCATATATGGAATTGTGGTTGATACTTTGTATCCGAGTCTTGTTATAACAGAAATGGACTTTCATTGATTCTTCGTGACCGCCAAAGAGGTGGAAAAAATGGCGCTTCTTTGTTCTCAACAAGAAACTTTTCTCTTTGATGTTTGAGCATTCCTTCAACTTTACAAGACTGTAAGATTTATACCCAAGCCAGCTCAAGTACTCTCGGAATTTCTCCCACTGTGTGCCTTCTTATTTTATTGGATGGGATTGGAAAACTTTCTTTCTTTAGATTTTACACAAATTACATTTTGAATTTGGACATAGACTTTTCCTTTTCTCCGATCTCACTGACTGCTCACCCACCGAACGCCATCTTATTTGCAAGAATTTAAAACTTTCACCATGGCAGCGAAGAAACCTCCATATGGGAAATCTCTTTCCGCTCCTGCATCTGGAAAAGCCAGCCCTACACAGTAGCAACCTAAAATTACCTCAATGTTACAGAAAGAAGCAGCTGGAGAGGGCACTTATCAATCATCAATAGAGGAAACCCTCCAAAATATAATGAAAGAAATAAAGGAAATCCGGAAAGACATGATAAGTTCAAGATTAGAACTTTTGGAAACACAGAACACATTGATGGAAAATAAACAAAAAATTGATGGTTTGGAGTGGTTGAGATGAGGGGGGAGATAAAGGACTCTAAAAAAGAAATTGTGGAGCTTACTGGTCATATGTCTAGAATGGATTTTGAAAGAATGTCTTATTTTTTAAGGTTTCAAAATGTTCCTGAATCAGATTCAGAAAATTTAAGAGATTTAATGTGCACAATTTTCGCAGATTATACTAAAAAAAGTAAAGAATATATCTGGTGGAACATAGACCTGATTTACAGAATTAATTCAGCATGTGCCAGAATAAATAATGTATCCAGAGAAATATTAAATTTGTAAGAAGGTCAACAAGGGATGAGATCCTGAGAGCACAGCGAGATGGCCCTTTGATATATCAGCAGACAGAAATTACCATCTTGAAACAGATCCCGAAAAAGATTCGAGAGATAAGAAGGAATTATTCTTTCTTATCCAAATAATTGTATTAAAAAGGGGTGTGGTTCAAGTGGTCAATGCCTGAAGGAATGTTGGTGTTCTGGGATGGGGGGAGAGTAAGAATTAAAACAATTGAAGAGGCGGAAGCCTTTCTTAAAAAACACTCCTCAATCCTGGAGGATGAAAATGGGGAAATGGGAGGGGCCATGGCTCTGCCCACTGGCGGGAAGGAAGAAGAAGATACAATAGCCAAAAGACTCAGATTACAAAAATGATTTTTCTTTTATTTTTATATACTGTAATTCCTAAACGGATGCTAATAGAAACAAATGATTGAATGCATGAAACTTATGATATGATATGTATGTATCTCTTTCCACCTTATATTGAAATTTTTTTTCTTTATGTAACCTTGGAGGCCACCATCACCTCTGACCTGGAAGCCCTAAAATATTTCTTTTATATCCTACATACCCTTTTCCTATTGAAAAAATTTGTAAAAACCAATAAAATTGTTGTTTAAAAAAAAAAAAGAAGATAGCTGGGCTACATCATGTAATATGAGATCATTTCAAGTCTGTCAAGGTGCAAGGAGATATAACGGGCTTTCAGCACTCAGATGAATATTGTAAATCTGCTCATATTTAACAGATTAACAGTTGGAATGGACCTTATAGGTAATCTAGTTCTATCCCCCTGCCCCAGTCAAGCAGAAGACCCTACACCATTTCTGACAAATGGCTGTCCAATCTCTTCGTTTTTTCTCAAACAAAGTTTTTTTTATTTTTTGTTACATATTTGAAACTCTTTTGTAAACAAAGTGTTGTCTGGTTTCGCCTCTTTAACATTCTTACATATACATAATTCATTTTACATTATATCTTCATTTCCAATTTTAGCCATATTATTTTATTTCCATATTTTCCATCTTAGACTTAATTTTTTTTAAAAAACATGAACAATGTCATTATTTATTTATTTTATTTTTATTTTAATCACATTTATATCCCGCCCTTCTCCACGAAGGACCCAGGGCGGCGCACAGGAATTTAAAAACATACAAAACGATAAATACAAATTTAAAAACATATTAAATTACAGTCCTATGCTAAAACCAAATTTAAATCCCCCGTTTAAAAACTATCTAAAATAGCCCCGACGGGAGGTTGGGTTAGGTCGGCTTGCTGAAAGAGATGTGTCTTTAGACACTGGCGGAAGAGGCGGAGGTCCGAGATGGTACGCAATTCAGAGGGTAGGTCATTTCAAAGGGCAGGGCCCACCACAGAGAAGGCTCTTTCCCTGGGTGTCGCCAGTCGGCATTGCCCAGCCGACGGCACCCTGAGAAGGCCCTCTCTGTGGGAGCGGATCGGCCGAAGGGATGTATAGGGCAGGAGATGGTCTCGCATATAACTAGGCCCCGAGCCATGGAGCGCTTTAAAGATGGTTGTCAGAACCTTGAAGCGCACCCGAAAGGCCACAGGAAGCCAGTGCAGCTCGCGCAGGATCGGTGTTATATGGGAGCATCTAGAGGCTCCCGTAATCACCCGCGCGGCTGCATTCTGGACTAACTGTAGCTTTTGAGTGCATCTCAAAAGAAGCCCCATGTAGAGAGCATTACAGTAGTCGAGTCGGGATGTCACAAGAGCTTGAGTGACTGTACGGAGGGCAGCCCGGTCCAGTAAGGGGCGCAATTGGCGCATCAGGTGTACCTGATGAAACGCCCCCCTGGCCACGGCCGCCACATGGTCCTCCATGGACAGCCGGGAATCCAGGAGGATACCCAAATTGCACACCCTCTCCACGGGGGCTGGTGTTTCGCCCCCAATGGCCAGAGTTGGAGTAATCTGGCTGAACCGGGGTGCCAGAAACCACAGCCACTCAGTCTTGGACGGGTTGAGCTTGAGTTTGTTACTACCCATCCAGATCCGTACGGCCTCCAAACACTGGGACAACACCTCGGCGGCATCGTTGGGGTGGTCTGGGGTGGATATGTAAAGCTGAGTATCATCAGCGTACAGATGATATCCCACCCCAAAACCACGGATGATCTCGCCCAGCGGCTTCATATATGTGTTGAATAGGAGGGGCGAGAGGACCATCCCTGAGGAACCCCACATAGGAGGGGTCTCAAGGCCGACCACTGCCCCCCTGTCAACACATATTGCGACCGACCAGAGAGGTAGGACGAGAACCACCGTAAAACGGTGCCTCCCAGCCCACCCCCCCCCCAGTCGGTGCAATAGGATACCATGGTCGATGGTATCAAAAGTCGCTGAGAGGTCTAACAGGACTAGGATAGAGGAACAGCCTCTATCCCGCGCCCTCCAGAGATCATCAACCAACGCGACCAATGCTGTCTCGGTGCTATGACTGGGTCGGAAGCCGGACTGGCGCGGGTCTAGATAATCAACTTCCTCCAAGTGTCGCAGAAACTGTTGGGCCACCACACTCTCAACAACCTTCACTAAAAAGTGAAGGTTGGAGACCGGACGATAGTTCTCCAATAATGCTGGGTCCAGGGACGGCTTCTTGAGGAGTGGCATCACTACCGCCTCTTTCAAGATGGCAGGCAAGGACCCCTCACTCAAAGATGCGTTCACAATGCCCTGGAGCCAGCCTCGTGTCGTCTCCCAGGATGCCAGTACAAGCCAGGAGGGACACGGGTCCAATAAACATGTGGTCGCCTTAAGTCTCCTTGACAGCCTGTCCATATCCTCGGTAGTAACAAAGTCAAACTCCTCCCAGAATGGTGCCCCAAGACCAGCCTTGGACAATCCCACCGGATCACTGTCGATGGAGGGTAGCTCATTCCGAATCCGAGTGATTTTGTCCTGCTAATAAATCCCAAATTCCTCTGCTTGTCCCTGCAGAGGGGCTTCCCGTGGCCTCTGGTGAAGGAGGGAGTGGGTCACCCCAAACAGGGCGGCAGGGCGGTTATCTGCGGATGCAATGAGGGTGGCGCAATACTCGCGTTTGGCCACCCTTATCGCCACTAAGTCCTAATATGGGCTCTCACTAGTGTTCGGCTTCGGAGCGAGAGGATCTCCATCTGCTCTCTATGCATCTCTTGTGGCGCTTCATCTCCCTCAGCTCCTCAGTGAACCAAGGAGCCTGGGTGATTCGTCGCCACAAGAGAGGCCGCATGGGCGCGACTCGGTCCAAGGCCCCCGTGGCTGCACTTAACCATGCGGCCACTAGGTCCTCAGTCGAGTTGCGGGGCAAGTCCACAGGAATTGGCCCAAGCTCCCTCTGGAACCTTTCTGGGTCCATCAGGAGCCTGGGGCGGAACCATCTAGGAATGTCCGGTTCCGCCTCCCCGCGGTGAGGTGAGGCGATTGGAAAGTCCAGCCAGAGGAGAGCGTGATCTGTCCATGACAAGGGCGTGATGGCTAAATCCCCTATTCCCAGATCACTACTCCACCGTCCCAAGATGAAGATTAGATCCAGGGTGTTTCCCCCCTTGTGAGTAGGGCCTAAAACTACCTGGGTCAGGTCCATGGCCGTCATGGAGGCCATGAACTCCGAGCTACTCCAGAGGCCTCGCCTACTGACGGCAAGTTAAAGTCCCCCATGACTATCAGTCTGGGGGTCTCAACCGCCGCCTCGGCTATCACCTCTAGGAGCTCGGGCAGGGCTGTTGTTGCATAGTGAGGAGCCAGGTATACAACTAACACGCCCAACTGCCTCCCATCTCACGCAGAGAGACTCACACCCGGTCGTCTGAGGGATCGTGGTCTCCTTGGGCTCAAGACCTTCCTTAACCATAATCGCCACACCCCCACCCTCCCTAGGGCCCTAGGCTGATGAAAGGCTCGGTAACCTGGTGGGCACATTTCTACGAGGGGTAAACCCCCCTCGTGGCCCAACCAGGTTTCCGTTATACCCACCAGGTCCGGGTCCCCCTCTGACACAAGGTCATGAATGAGTGGGGCCTTTTGTACCACGGACCTGGCGTTGCATAACATCAGCCAAGGGCCCCGGGCCTGTGATTCCTGCCCTCCTAGTCTGCGATGGGAGGACGGAGAGTTGGAGCGTGTGACCGCCTGTATCCAGCGGCCACGGTCTCCCAACCGATGATGCCCATTCCGCCTCCCACCGCCCCTGCCCCTCCCTAAGACCGAATCGATGGGAAAAACCTCAGTGGAAACGACCCCCCCTTCCCCTTCCTCTGTTACCCTTCTTCCGCCGGCCGGCCCAATCGTTTGCCCTCCCCCCCTGGACTATTCCCCCCCTGGAACCCCCTAAAAGCCGAATTAAAAAATTATACAAAACCCCCCTTAATTTGCGCTTCGCCCACCTCTCAGGAGCAATCAGTCCATCCTCGAGGTGGGCCCGTGTTAAACAAGGGGGCCAGGCCTACGAGAGTGGAGACTCCCGCAGGCAAAGGAGATCATGCCTAGAATACACTGCTAGCAAACATAAAGGTCATCCAATCTAGGGGACATGGTGCAAGTCCACAAACAGAGTCCAGGGTAAAAATAAAGTGACAAGTGGTAAAATTGTGCAAATGGATATAGTCCAAAAAGGCAGAGGGGTAAAGACAGTCAGACAGTCAGACTAAAGATCTTTCGGATGGGGGCTATCACAGTTTAGTCTCATCAAAACCCCAACCATCTGTCTTCTTTGGCCACACAGGCCTCAGTCTACATTTAGTGCCGCACGACTAGATGGTCCGTCGTGCGGCCTGATGTAAAGTGCTGCCATGTGCTGGCACGGCTTACCTCCTCTAGTCCAAAGCACTCACTTCCAGATCTTCCTGGGTCCTCTTCGGCCACAATCTACCATTTCACGACCCTGCTGCGTGACTTCCTCATCCATCCTCTCACTTCATCTTTCTTCTTCGTTCTCCTCATTCTGTTCAATCTCTCAATACCAGCCCTTCATTCTCCTTCTTCGTTCTCCTTCTCCTTCTTCCTTCTCCATCTCCATCTCCATCTCCTTCTCCAACTCCTTCACCACCTCCATCTCCTCCTCCATCTTCCACCACCTTTCTTCCTCCATTCCTCTCTCCTCCTATCCTCACTCCACACTCCACGTCTCCTCTGTCCATATTCCTCTCATCCAATCTTCCTCTAACATCCTCTCACCTTCTCAACTTCTCCAGCTCCATTCCACCAACAACAGCGTTCTCAGACCTCATCCTCTCCAAACAATGTCCTCTCGCCTTCTCTTGCCACCGTTTCCGTCACTCCAGCCACTCCAGCCGTTTCAGCCTCCAGCCTCCAGCCTCGGGGCGGATGGGATCAGATGAAAAGAAACACAGGTCGGGATCGGGTTTTAGGCCGCAGGGCCCGGCATAGGCCATACGGCCTGATGGCAATCCTCCCGACCCGGCCCGGCCCGGCCAGTTTGTAGTCTTTCGCGTCCCGGCTTTGCGGCCTACCTCCTCCCTCCAGCCGCGCCGGGATGCTCCAGGCCACAGAAGGCTGATTCGGGCCGCGCCCTGCTCTTCGCCCTGCCGTCACTTACAAGGGACAGTGGAGTAGTGATCTGGGAATAGGGGATCTAGTCATCACACCCCTGTCATGGACAGATCACGATCTCCTTCGGCTCGACTTTCCGATCGCCGCACCTCACTGCGGGGAGGCGGAACCGGACATTCCTATATGGTTCCACCCCAGGCTCCTGATGGATCCGATAAGGTTCCAGAGGGAGCTTGGGCCAATTCCTGTGGACTTGCCCCGCAACTCGACTGAGGACCTAGTGACCGCATGGCTAAGTGCGGCCACGGGGGCCTTGGACCGAGTCGCGCCCTTGCGGCCTCTCTTGCGGCATCGAACCACCTGGGCTCCTTGGTTTACCAAGGGGCTCAGGGAGATGAAGCACCACAAGAGACGCCTAGAGAGCAGATGGAGATAATCTCACTCCGAAGCCGACCGAACACTAGTGAGAGACCATATTAGGACTTACTTAGTGGCGATAAGAGTGGCCAAACGTGAGTATTGTGCCACTCTTATTGCATCCGCTGATAACCGCCCTGCCCCCTGTTTGGGGTGACCTGCTCCCTCCTTCAACAGAGGCCACGCGAAGCCCCTTTACAGGGTCGAGCAGAGGAATTTGGGATTTATCTGCAGGAGAAAATCACTCGGATTCGGAGCGAGTTACCTTCCATCGACAGTGGTCCAGTCGAGCGTGCTGAGGCTGTTCTTGAGACACCATCATGGGAGGAGTTTGATTTTGTTACTACCGAGGATATGGACAAGTTGTCAAAGAGACTTAGGGCCACCACATGTTTATTGGACCCGTGTCCCTCCTGGCTTGTACTGGCATCCTGGGAGACGACACGAGGCTGGCTCCAGGGCATTGTCAATGCATCTTTGAGTGAGGGGTCCTTGCCTGCCATCTTGAAAGAGGCGGTAGTAAGGCCCCTCCTCAAGAAGCCGTCCCTGGATCCAGCATTATTAGAGAACTATTGTCCCGTCTCCAACCTTCACTTTTTAGTGAAGGTTGTTGAGAGTGTGGTGGCTCAACAGTTTCCGCGACACTTGGAGGAAGTTGATTATCTAGACCCGTGCCAGAGCGGCATCCGACCCGGGCACAGCACCGAGACGGCATTGGTCGTGTTGGTTGATGATCTCTGGAAGGCGCGGGATAGAGGATTTTCCTCTATCCTAGTCCTATTAGACCTCTCAGCGGCTTTTGATACCATCGACCATGGTATCCTATTGCGCCGACTGGGGGGGTTGGGGCTGGGAGGCACCGTTTTGCGGTGGTTCTCGTCCTACCTCTCTGGTCAGTCGCAATGTGTGTTGGCAGGGGGGCAGAGGTCGACTTCGAGGCCCCTCATATGTGGGGTACCTCAGGGGTCGGTCCTCTTGCCCCTACTGTTCAACACATATATGAAGCCGCTGGGTGAGATCATCCGTGGTTTTGGGGTGGGATATCATCTGTACGCTGATGATACTCAGTTGTACATATCCACCCCAGACCACCCCAACGATGCCGTCGAGGTTATGTCCCGGTGCTTGGAGGCCGTACGGATCTGGATGGGTAGTAACAAACTCAAGCTCAACCCGTCCAAGACTGAGTGGCTGTGGCTTCCGGCACCCCGATTCAGCCAGATTATTCCAACTCTGGCCATTGGGGGCGAAACACCGGCCCCCGTGGAGAGGGTGCGCAATTTGGGTGTCCTCCTGGATTCCCGGCTGTATATGGAGGACCATGTGGCAGCCGTGGCCAGGGGGGCGTTCCATCAGGTACGCCTGATGCGCCAATTGCGCCCCTTACTGGATCGGGGTGCCTTACGCACAGTCACTCAAGCACTCGTCACATCTCGACTCGACTACTGTAATGCTCTCTACATGGGGCTTCCCTTAAGTGCGGCCACGGGGGCCTTGGACCGAGTCGCGCCCTTGCGGCCTCTCTTGCGGCATCGAACCACCTGGGCTCCTTGGTTTACCAAGGGGCTCAGGGAGATGAAGCACCACAAGAGACGCCTAGAGAGCAGATGGAGATCATCTCACTCCGAAGCCGACCGAACACTAGTGAGAGACTATATTAGGACTTACTTAGTGGCGATAAGAGTGGCCAAACGTGAGTATTGTGCCACTCTTATTGCATCCGCTGATAACCGCCCTGCCGCCCTGTTTGGGGTGACCCGCTCCCTCCTTCAACAGAGGCCACGCGAAGCCCCTTTACAGGGTCGAGCAGAGGAATTTGGGATTTATCTGCAGGAGAAAATCACTCGGATTCGGAGCGAGTTACCTTCCATCGACAGTGGTCCAGTCGAGCGTGCCGAGGGTGTTCTTGAGACACCATCATGGGAGGAGTTTGATTTTGTTACTACCGAGGATATGGACAAGTTGTCAAAGAGACTTAGGGCCACCACATGTTTATTGGACCCGTGTCCCTCCTGGCTTGTACTGGCATCCTGGGAGACGACACGAGGCTGGCTCCAGGGCATTGTCAATGCATGTTTGAGTAAGGGGTCCTTGCCTGCCGTCTTGAAAGAGGCGGTAGTAAGGCCCCTCCTCAAGAAGCCGTCCCTGGATCCAGCATTATTAGAGAACAATTGTCCCGTCTCCAACCTTCACTTTTTAGTGAAGGTTGTTGAGAGTGTGGTGACTCAACAGTTTCCGCGACACTTGGAGGAAGTTGATTATCTAGACCCGTGCCAGTCCGGCTTCCGACCCGGGCACAGCACCGAGACGGCATTGGTCGTGTTGGTTGATGATCTCTGGAAGGCGTGGGATAGAGGATTTTCCTCTATCCTAGTCCTATTAGACCTCTCAGCGGCTTTTGATACCATCGACCATGGTATCCTATTGCGCCGACTGGGGGGGTTGGGGCTGGGAGGCACCCTTTTGCGGTGGTTCTCGTCCTACCTCTCTGGTCAGTTGCAATGTGTGTTGGCAGGGGGGCAGAGGTCGACTTCGAGGCCCCTCATATGTGGGGTACCTCAGGGGTCGGTCCTCTTGCCCCTACTGTTCAACACATATATGAAGCCGCTGGGTGAGATCATCCGTGGTTTTGGGGTGGGATATCATCTGTACGCTGATGATACTCAGTTGTACATATCCACCCCAGACCACCCCAACGATCCTGTCGAGGTTATGTCCCGGTGCTTGGAGACCGTACGGATCTGGATGGGTAGTAACAAACTCAAGCTCAACCCGTCCAAGACTGAGTGGCTGTGGCTTCCGGCACCCCGATTCAGCCAGATTATTCCAACTCTGGCCATTGGGGGCGAAACACCGGCCCCCGTGGAGAGGGTGCGCAATTTGGGTGTCCTCCTGGATTCCCGGCTGTATATGGAGGATCATGTGGCAGCCGTGGCCAGGGGGGCATTCCATCAGGTACGCCTGATGCGCCAATTGCGCCCCTTACTGGATCGGGGTGCCTTACGCACAGTCACTCAAGCACTCGTCACGTCTCGACTCGACTACTGTAATGCTCTCTACATGGGGCTTCCCTTGAGGTGCACCCGAAAGCTACAGCTAGTCCAGAACGCAGCCGCGCGGGTGATTACGGGAGCGCCTAGACACTCCCATATAACACCAATCCTGCGCGAGCTGCACTGGCTTCCTGTGGTCTTTCGGGTGCGCTTCAAGGTTCTAATGACCATCTTTAAAGCGCTCCATGGCTTGGGGCCTAGTTATATGCGAGACCGCCTCCTGCCCCATACATCCCTTAGACTGATACGCTCCCACAGAGAGGGCCTCCTCAGGGTGCCGTCGGCCGGACAATGCTGACTGGCGACACCCAGGGGGAGAGCCTTCTCTGTGGCGGGACCAGCCCTTTGGAACGACTTGCCCCCTGAACTCCATACCATCTCTGACCTCCGCCTCTTCCGCAAGTGTCTGAAGACACACCTATTCCAAATAGCCGGCCTAGCGTAGCCTCTAATACTGACTCGTAGATAGTTTTAAAATGGGGATTTTAATTCGGTTTTAGCACAGGTTTTTAGTTGAATAAGTTTTTTTTTTAAAAAAAGTTTTATATGTTTGTATGTTTTTAATATTCCTGTGCGCCGCCCTGGGTCCGTTTGGAGAAGGGCGGGGTATAAATTCAATAAATAAATAATAATAATAAAGGCTCACCCTTCATTTTTGAGCAGCCTGGAGTGGCGGCAGGTCTTCCTAGGCCAGCCCTCGGAGATGACCGACGAGGGCTGGCAGCGTCCTCCCAGGTGGAGACGACCCCCGGTCTCCGGGCCGCGTTTCACAGCGCAACCTCCATTTCCGCGCATGCGCAAATACAACTCTCGATGGAGGGTAGCTCATTCCGAATCCGAGTGATTTTATCCTGCAGATAAATCCCAAATTCCTCTGCTCGTCCCTGTAAAGGGGCTTCCCGCGGCCTCTGGTGAAGGAGGGAGTGGGTCACCCCAAACAGGGTGGCAAGGCGGTTATCTGCAGATGCAATAAGGGTGGCACAATACTCACGTTTGGTCACCCTTATCGCCACTAAGTAAGTCCTAATATGGGTTCTCACTAGTGTTCGGTCGGCTTCGGAGCGAGAAGATCTCCATCTGCTCTCTAGGCGTCTCTTCTGGCATTTCATCTCCCTCAGCTCCTCGGTAAGCCAAGGAGCCTGGGTGATTCATCACCGCAAGAGAGGCCGCAAGGGCGCGACTCAGTCCAAGGCCCCCGTGGCCGCACTTAACCATGCAGCCACTAGGTCCTCAGTCGAGTCGCAGGGCAAGTCCACAGGAATTGGCCCAAGCTCCCTCTGGAACCTTTCCGGGTCCATCAGGAGCCTGGGACGGAACCATATAGGAATATCAGGCTCCGCCTCCCCGCGGTGAGGTGCGGCGATTGGAAAGTCCAGCCGAAGGAGAGCGTGATCTGTCCATGACAGGGGTGTGATAGCTAAATCCCCTATTCCCAGATCACTACTCCACTGTCCCAAGATGAAGATTAAGTCCAGGGTGTGTCCACCCTCGTGAGTAGGGCCTAAAACTAACTGTGTCAGGTCCATGGCTGTCATGGAGGCCATGCACTCCCGAGCTACTCCAGAGGTCTCGCCTACTGACGGCAGGTTGAAGTCCCCCATGACCAAAGTCTGGGGGTCTCAACCGCCACCTCGGCTATCACCTCTAGGAGCTCGGGCAGGGTTGTTGTTGCATAACTAACACGCCCAACTACCTCCCTAGGCCCCACTTCACAAGGAGGGACTCACACCCGGTCGTCTGAGGGACCGTGGTCTCCTTTGGCTCAAGACTTTCCCTAACCATAATTGCCACCCCCCAGCCCTCCCTAGGGCCCTAGGCTGATGAAAGGCTCGGTAACCTGGTGGGCACATCTCTACGAGGGGTAATCCTCCCTCTTGGCCCAACCAGGTTTCCGTTATACCCACCAGGTCCGGGTCCCCCTCTGACACAAGGTCATGGATGAGGGGGGCTTTTTGTACCACGGACCTGGCGTTGCATAGCATCAGCGTAGGGCCCCGGTTCTGTGGTCCTTGCCCTCCTATTCTGCGATGGGAGCATGGGGGGTTGGAGTGTGTGACCGCCCGTAACCAGCGGCTATGATCCTCCAACAGGTAATTTCCACCCCATCTCCCCCCGCCCCTGCCCCTCCCCACAACCAAACTGATAGAAAATACCTCAGTGGAAACGACCCTCCCTTCCTCCTCCTCTGTTTCCCTACTTCCGCCGGCTGACCCTATAGTCTGTCGCCCCCCCCCCCACCTGACTATCCCCCCTCCTCCCTGGAACCCCCTAAAAGCCGAATTAAAAATTTAAATAAAACCCCCTCAGTTTGCGCTTCGCCCTCCTCTCTGGATTAATCAATCCATCCTTGAGGTGGGCCCGTGTTAGACCAGGGGGCCAGGCCTGCGAGAGAGGAGACTCCCGCAGGCAGAGGAGGTCTAACCTTGAATACGCTAACATTCCCTAGGCCACAGTTATTTATCCCTTCAGAAATAAACCAAATTTATTATTTCATTTCCATCAATTTTCTATAAGTAACATATATCTTCAAATTCAGGTTTTACATAATAACCATTTTCTTTCTCAAAGGCATTGTGCTAATATGGGCTTTTATGATAATATTTTTCAGTTTCCTATGATTCGTGAGGTTTTTTTCCCCTTTAGGATTTTTATCCAAGGAATGTTTCCCAAGTACTCTCCCAAGAACTTGGGAAATAAACTCAAGAGTTTTAATAAACTCCCGAGTTTATTAAATCAGCTCTTTTAAAAGCTAAGACTCTGGTATCATTAATTCTATTGCTTGTGTTTGCATTATGTTGAATTCTAGTATGACATGGTCACTTACACTCAAGGTTCCTGTAGTTTCAATGCACTCTATCATTTCTTCTCTGATTATAAGTATTAAGTCCAGTATGACTGTCCCTCTAGTTCCCTCCTCTCCTTTAGGAACTTATTTGATTAGGAACTTATTTGATTTCTTACTTGGTGCAGAATTAGTTTTCAAATTGATATCAGGGTAATTGAAGTCCCCCATTACTATTACAATGTAACACTGGCGATGAAGGTGAGATCTCAAGAGAAGAAACAAAGAAACTCATCATAAGCCAGCAACAACAAGGGAACAAGCAACAAACTGAATCTCATCAACTATCAACACAGCCCTACCTGTACCAGTCCTCATGAGATGACTACTACGCATGCACCTCCCAAACAGTTTGACCAAGCATCCAAAACCTGGGACTGCTACATGACCATATTCAAGTGCTTCTTAGAAGCTAATGACCTTCTAGGACGGATAACAGCGCACTATTCCTGAGCTTTTGTGGATGGAGAGTATTCCAGTTTGTCAAGGCACTCGTGGCATCCACCGTCTGCAGACTGTACCATGGATGATGCTACAGAACACTCTCTGGACACACTACTTGCCCATGTTATCCCAGGGTATCATGAGACAAGAGTTTATCACCGGAACCAAGAGGAACCAAGAGGATGGCGAATCTATAAATGATTATGTTGCCTTAAACTGTGAGTTCCAAGACTTAGATGATGAGCTCTGGGACCAACTAATCTTTGGGGTAAGAGATCTAAACCTCTAGGGATGACTTCTAGCCAAGCCCAACCTTACTCTGTAGACAGCATTAGAGGAAGCCAAGGCTGCAGAGAATTCAATCAAGTCCACAGAATCCATTCAAAAATTTACCAACCCATCAATTTTGTGTCATAATGCCACCATCCATCAGGGTAGCATCAAACAGGAGGATTCAACGGACAATGAAAATGAAGTCTGCCGCCTCCGATTGGTAAGAGGAGCAACTACCAAGGGGGACAATGGCAGGATGCAAGAGCTGCGGAGGGGATCCCCAAGGGCAGCCTGGCCATTCAAGAGGCCATGTGCAGAAATTGTAATAAGAAGAGACGCTTAGCAAGAGTTTGCCACATGAAAAAACCCACAGGGTATTGCACAAACCAATACTGGGAGCCCCAGCCAACATATCTAACTGGTCCCCAAGAGCCCACCCATTACTGTGTGTCCCAGCCAAACTATTCCATAGGTCCCAGACAAATGCAGACTCAGCAACCAAGGGAAAATGAAGGAAGATACGCAGAACCCAACACTTATCATACTAATATTGGGCAAATAAACTTAAATTGAGTAAAGAAAGTCCATGTTACAGTCCTTATTGAGGGCTTGCCATGCGACATGGAAATAGACACTGGATCAGCTTTGTCAATTATATCCTGGACAACCATAAGAAAATTACTGCCAGGAATAACCAAAAAAACCGTTGAACACTCCAAACATTAAATTGACAGACTATCAGACTATTATAGGACGTGGAACATTCCAAGTGAGTTTCCAAGAATTTACGGGACCTGATAATAGTAAACAGTACACTGCCAAGTCTGCTTGGCCTTGATTGGTTTGCAGCCCTAGGCCTGAAGATAGCTGGCATCCACTCTGTGCAAGATGACAGCATCAAGGAGCTGATCAAGGAATTCACAGACATATTTGATAAAAGCTTGGGCAAGGTTAATGGAACACCCATTTCTTTTGAGCTCAATTCCCAAATTGCTCCCATAAGAATGAAACTGTGCAAGGTACCATTTGCCTTATGCCTGAAAATATACAGCCAATTGAATAACCTAATTGCACAAGGTGTTTTAAAACTGGTTGACTATGCAAAATGGGAAACCCCTATAGTCACACCAGTTAAACCAGATGGCTCAGTTCACATCTGCATGAACTATAAATGCACGATCAACAGAGCATTGCAGCAGAATGCCTATCCCAGTGATGGCTAACCTTTTTTGGCTCGCGTGCCAAAAGAGGGGGGAACGCAGGCGGATCGTGCATGGGTGTGCCACACCCATAATGCTATGTGCGTGATCCCCTGCTTTTGGCAAGCTTTTTTCGCCTTCACCAAGCTCCAGAGGCTTTCTAGGAGCCTTGGGAGGATGAAAACAGCCTCCCCCCACCTCCAGAGGCTTCAGGAGCTTCCCTGAAGCCTCCAGAGGGCGAAAAACAGACTCAAAAGAAGGCCTAAATCAGCTGGCCAGCGCACACATGGGCTGACACGGCAACGCCTCACGTGCCCTAAGAAATGGTTCTGCGTGCCACCTGTGGCACCTGTGCCATAGGTTCGCCATCACTGGCCTATCCGATACTAGTCATGGTATCTTTTACACTTCCTTGGAAAAGGGAAAACATTCACAAAATTAGACTTGACACAAGCCTACCAACAGCTACTGGTGGACAATGTCACCATGTAAGTTCAAACAATAGTCACCTAGGGGGGAGCCTTTAAATGGCATAGACTTCTATTGGTCATGAGTGTGGCACCGGGACTATTCCAAAGTCTCATGGAACGCCTTTTACAGGGCACCCCAGGGTTAATACCATATTTTGATGATGTCTTAATTGCTGCCAATGACAACAAAGAACTTTTTAACCATTTAAGAGTAGACCTTAGTATATTTCAGGTGGCAGGATTTCAGGTGGGAGGTGGGACTGAAGGTTAAAAGAGAAAAGTGTAAAATTGGGGTACCCAGGGTAGAATTCCTAGGGTAACTGATAGATGGTTCTGGACTACACCCCACAAATGACAAGGTCAGGGCAATACAAGAAGCCCCCACCACCAGGAACCAAATGGAACTGCAGGCATCCCTGGGACTATTAAACTTTTCAATAAACGTTTATTTATTAAACGTTTTTTTACTGCAGAAGGCAACAGTGCACCAACTTCTGGATAAAAAGTCCACATGGACATGGGGCTGGAGGGAAGCAGTCATATTCACAGCGATTAAAAAACCTTTATTGTCCAAAAGTGTTTTAGTGCAATTTTGTGAAACCCTCCCTTTTACCCTCACTTGTGACGCTTCTCTATTTGACATCAGGGCTGCCTTTAGCCAATATACTCAATTGACTGGTTCCAATGGGGGACTGGATGCAATTCAAGAAGGTGGTTGCTTTTCTAAGGTCCTATACGACCTGATCCTGTTTATCTCATTTGGCATTCATACAAACAGATCTCATATAGTATTAACTACTGCCAGATCCTGTCCCTCTAGTATTTTCATCTAAAGTATTTTCATTCGGCAGAGGTGGGCCTTTTGAATTGCTGTTCCAGTTCAATTTTGATGTGGCTCATTTCTTTTCTGTTTCAAAAAACTTTATTTTCCATTTAGCACATGAGCGGAGTAATATGAAAATAAGAGTATTTGGTGCCCATGGCTTATTTATAAGGATTTTGCTCTTGTATGCGCTTGTGGTATAGGTTATTGATAGCCATCTAGATTCTCCTGGTAAGGGTAGCAAATTAAAATAATAAGTAGATCAATAAATAATACTTTTGAAGATGGCTAAAAAGAGTTAGCATTAGGAAAGAGAAATATTTTTGACAATCACTGTTGTGGGATTTTTACTGCAACTAAAATATATCTATATAAATAAAAATGTAACAATAGTTTGTTCAAAACCACTAATCTCAGAAATTACTGCACTGATCACTTCCAAATTTTCACACAGCGTTCCTTACAAATACAGCACCAATGATATGTATAGTTTGTGTAGATGTCACACCTGTGCCAGGTACATGCCACACACATGTAAAAGTGCGGCTCCTCTATGTGCTTCCCTCACTCGCTCACTCGCCCCCTCCCTTTTGCGGCTCCTCCCACTCAGCTGCTTCTTCTGCTGCATCACGTGCACGTGGAGCGGTCTGCGCCACCACCCCTCCCCCACGCTTCTATGTCATTGGTGCAACGGTCGCGTCCTACGGTTGCCATGGAAAGAGTGGTGGGTGTAACTTCTCGTGCACACCAAAAAAGAGGCAGCTGAAAAAACGCTGTTCTGAAAGGGGGGGGGAGGCAGAGGTGGAGCAGAGCTTGATGCCGCTAGGCTTTTAATGTTTACATTTGAAACACGTGGCCCACGGTGCGACCCCTCCCCCACGCTCCTCCGTCGTCGCCTCAGCAGCCACCCCCTGCTCAGCAGCCTCCACCTCCCCATCATCCCCATCCTCCTGGCGGCCATTTCACCTCCCCTCGCACCTTCGGGGCCACGCTGCCCATTGCTGCCATCACAACAAGCCATGAGGAGAGGGCTCAGAAGGAGCCACCGCCATCGCTTGGCCTAGAGTGCCCGCGACGATGCTGGCCCGTGCTCGCACCCGGATAGGGAGCTGAGACTGCTGCCGCTGCCCTCCTCCTCCTCCCCAAGGCTGCCAGCAGCAGCACCACAAGACACCCCCACAGAAGGGGGCCTGGAGGAGGCTGAATGGGGGGGGTCTGGGGAGAGGAGAGGGAGGGAGGTAGAGGGATAAATACAGTAGGTAGGTAGGTAGGTAGGTAGGTAGGTAGGTAGGTAGGTAGGTAGGTAGGTAGAGGGATAGAGAGGGGGGAGAAATAAGGTAGGTAGGTAGGTAGGTAGGTAGGTAGGTAGGTAGGTAGGTGGAGAGAGGGACAAATTCAGTAGGCAGGTAGGCTGGGGGTTATACGGTGGTTGTGTGTACATGTTTGTGTGTGCAGGTGTAGAACTACACACAGATTGGTTAGCCATTTAACCAGACTGTGCCACAGCAACGCGTGGCTGGGTACGGCTAGTCTATATAAATAAAAATGTAGCAAGAGTTTGTTCAAAACCGCTAATCTCCGAAAGTACTGCACCAATCACTTGCAAATTTTCACACAACGTTCCTTTCAAGTACGGCACCAATGATATATATAGATTGTGTAGATGTCACACCTGTGCCAGGTACATGCAACGGAAATGTAAAAAATTGTAAAAAAGGTAGGTATATGGATACAGAGAGAGTAGTGGGCAACAGGTATTATGTCATCCTTTATGACATAAAATACTCTGTCCATAAGATTCAAGGAGAAATACAGTAGGTAGGTAGGCAGGCAGCTATAGGGATAGAGAGAGGGAGGGAGAAATGCAGTAGGAAGGTAGGTAGAGGGAGAGAGAGAAATATAGTAGGTAGGTAAGTAGGTAGAGGGAGAGAGAGAGGGAGAGAGAGAGAAATACAGTAGGTAGGTAGGTAGCTTGGGGGTTATACAGTGGTTGTGTGTATGTGTTTGTGTGTGCAGGTGTAGATCTAAACACAGTAGGTAGGTAGGTAGGGGGATAGAGAAAGAGAGAGAGAGAGAAATACAGTAGGTAGGTAGGGAGAGGGAGAGGGAGAAATATAGTAGGTAGGTAAGTAGGTAGAGGGAGAGAGAGAGGGAGAGAGAGAGAAATACAGTAGGTAGGTAGGTAGCTTGGGGGTTATACAGTGGTTGTGTGTATGTGTTTGTGTGTGCAGGTGTAGATCTAAACACAGTAGGTAGGTAGGTAGGGGGATAGAGAAAGAGAGAGAGAGAAATACAGTAGGTAGGTAGGGAGAGGGAGAGGGAGAAATATAGTAGGTAGGTAAGTAGTTAGAGGGAGAGAGAGAGGGAGAGAGAGAGAAAGACAGTAGGTAGGTAGGTAGCTTGGGGGTTATACAGTGGTTGTGTGTATGTGTTTGTGTGTGCAGGTGTAGATCTAAACACAGATTGGTTGGCCATTTAACCAGACTGGGCCACAGCAACGCGTATTGCATGAACATTTCTATAAAGGTGTACTCATTTCCCTGGACAATATTTTAAATTACATGAAGACCATGGATCAGCACACTAGATTGGCAAGGGAAGTTCTGACCAAATTATTAAAAGGCCCAGAAACAAACTGCTGAATGTCACTTTGCAAACCTCCTTCCGAGCAGCTTTTCAATTCAAAGCAAGAGTATCCAGTTTGCAGCATTAAGACTTACGGACTTCAGCTCCCAGAATTCCACAGTCAGCCATGCTCAGATTGGAGACTCCCATTGTTTTTCTCCTTTATTGTATCTCTGGGCTGAAAAGTGAGTTTCCTTCTAACACCCCCCCTCTCTCTTTCTTTCTCCCTTCCCTCCCTCCCTCCTTTCTTCCCTCCCTCTCTCCTTTACTTTTTAAACCTTTTTTTGCTTGCCTGAACCAGCAGGAAAAAAAGATTTTAAAAGGGTTTAAAAAAAGCTTTTGACGATTGCGTGTCTCACAGCTGAGCCCCACAATTATCAGAAGCTTTAAAAAAAATTTTTTTAAAAGCTTTTTTCCCTGCTGGTTCAGGCTAGGGAAAAAAAGCTTTAAAAAGCTAGGCTAGCACAAATGCTGCTTACCTGTGTGTAGCAGGAGCCAGGAAGAGGCAGTTCTGTGGATCCACATGCACAGAAGCAAAACCCAAGATGGCGGCTCTACCATTACTACCAGTTTTGAAAGGTACGCCAGGTTTCTACTAGCTATTTGGCTGTACTGGACTGAACCAGTAGGAACCCACCTCTGCAGAAAATCAAACATATTCAAGAACTTTGCCATCATGCTCCTCTAGAAGTACTGTATGACCCTAACCTCTTGAATTATATTGTCATAACAGAATCCACATTGTGAATACTATGGATTGAACAATGAAAGAGAAATACAGAAATAAATATGAAAAATAGAAAGGCACAATAAAGCATGTAGATGTAGTTTGTACCTTAAATCAATCTGTTCTTTAAATGTATTGGATCGGTTTAAGATTTAACTAAAGCAACAATAAAAAAGCCTAAAGTGACTTTCTTTGTGCAGACAATCAACTGAGATGTGAACAGCACTCCAAAAGCACTACCTCACTTTTTAATAGTTTTTCTGGCTGCCACTGATAAATTAGTTTAAGCCATGTGCCTCAGTTTCCATGGTACTAACCATAAAAACAGAGTAAAAAGAAAACTCTTTGTCTTCTTTTGCTTTAAACCAATAGATTTTTCATTACTTAATTTTAAAACTTCTAAGTGATATAAAACCAATTGATGCTGAACTGAGGATGCACATCCAAAGAAGCTAACATGTAGAGTTTTCTGGAGGTCACATGGTGTATCACTTAGCAACTGTTAATGTTGGATTAGAGAATAGCTAGCTGTGCAGTGTACATGGAGAAAATATTATATGAAGCACTGATTGTTTTCCTCATGCTCTTCAGCAAGAGAAACCTTGCTTTAATGTTTATTTTAACGGAAACTTTCTTTTTTTTTTTTTATTGAAAAAGTTTTATTCACACAGATTTTCCCCCTTTTTACCCCCCCCCGACATGTAATATAAATCACATACAAATACTATACCCCCCCTCACCCCGTCTTAAAATAAGTTTCTCATTCAGATATTATACCCCCTCGCCTCCCAGCAGACACAATATAAGTTTCTCTTAGTATATTAATATCCCATTAACACCATCTTCTAAGTTAATTAAAGATATAAAAAACATAATATAAATTTCTCTTTAAAAAAAAAAAAAAGGCATATCCCATTATTCCCCTCTCTAGATTAATCATACATATATATTACCCCGCCCTCCACCCTAACCCTCCCCCACCTCCCATTCAAACCCACCCCCCTGACTTCCGCTATACACCACTCTAATAATTCCAAGCATCCCAAATATTATTTACTCTATTCACCTATCAATCAAAGCATTCTTAGCTAAAAACTACATAGTACTTCCTAATCTGATATTTATTCTGTATATAACCAATCCATTAGAAACCTTATAACATGCTCAACATAAACACCCCCTTTTAGTTAAACATTAAAATACATAGAAAATAATTCTTAAGATCTAAATACCATGTCATATAACCTAACACTTATAAAACTTAAACCATATATCCTAGCTCAAGTTTACATCCTTCCTGATTCAAAAGGTTTACTATTTTTCCCCTCTCCATTTGCTTAATTGCCCACTTAACAACACAAAAAAAATGTAAAGATTACTCTAATATTTGAAAAAAGCAAAGTTACTTCTCTCTTCACAAAGGAAACAGAAATGGTATAGGAAAATTTCAGATCCTATCACAAGAAGGATACAGCAGATTGCAAGAAAATTTCAAAGTTCGGCCCAAGTTTTTTCCCAGAACACTAACATAATATTAATCCTTTCCGCGTCAATATTCATAAGTCCAACTCTTCAGGTCTCCTTCCATTCCATCCATAGCTGTTTGTAATACCAGTTTAAGCAGCTGCCCCCATAAATAACAAGAAAAAAACCCTTTACATAGGTAACCCCCGAGTGACTTTTCATCAGGATTATAAAGTTCCAAGATCGTGATAGGGTAACAACCAGATCCACTGCAAATGCTCCGGTTCCAGTTTTCAACCCTGAAAAAGTTTCCACATCCAAGAGGACCAGCATTGCAGAGATCTGTATATTTTTATCTAGATTGATTAATTGCTTCGTCCTTTAATCCTTTTGTCTTTCTTAACTCGCCGAGATTGAGACCTCCTCTGCTTCTGCGGTTTCTGGATTTGTCTGGTACTAGACCTGGCTTCACATTGCTCATCTGATTTACGTATTGACATTCCAACAGATCCCCCTATAGCAGTCTTCGACATTTCCTCCAGAGTAGGGCTTAAAAAAAGCCCAGGGGAATCCAACTGAGTATGTTCTTCCATCTCTTTTCCAAATTGTTTCTGCTCCATCTCAATATCTTGTTCTGAACCATCCAGATCTACTAGTGTTGGTATAGATATACGTGGGGGCGTTGCACTTTTCTTCAGTATTTCATAATAAAAATCTCTTGCCTTATCTATAGTATTCAAACAATACCGCGCCCCTTCATATCTGAATATAACACCCATTGGAGCATCCCACCTGTACTGTATCCCTCTTTTCTTCAGCTCTGCCACCAAAAAACCAAAATCCCTTCTAAGCTTCAGGATAGTTGATGGAAGTTCCTTAAAGACACCAATCCGTTTTCCAGCTATGTGGAGAGAGGAGTGAAAAGACTTCTGCAGAATATCATTTCTGAGGTTTCTCTCAGTAAAATATATCACAACATCTCTCGGTAGTTGCCTTTGTAATGCTATACGTGAGTTTGCTCTGTAAATTTTATCAATCTTAGCATAAATTTCACCAGGATTCATTTTTACTAATATAGCCAAAGCATCAGCAGAAACTTTTCTTAAGTCTTCTCTAGGATTTTCTGATAATCCTCTCAGTCTAATGGCTTTTTCCATTAAAAAAAATTGTAACATAATAACCTCTTTGTCCAATTTGTGCATATTCCCCTCCATTTCCACCAATTTCAAATCCATTTCCTTTGCTTTAAGTTCCACCTGTGAGGTCAGCTGTTCGATTTTCCCATCAATTTTAATGATAACTTCAGACAGACTCTTGGCCATTGCAAACATTTTTTTTTCTAATTGTTCATATTTCTCCTGGATCATTCTTTTGAGGTCTCTGCTTTCATTAACTATAAAGTTCATCAAATCTTTAAAGTCCTGGGGAGTTACTACACGAGTTTGTTCCATTGCCTTGCTTTTAAGCTTTCCAAGTTTTCAGGAAGAGAAAAAAAAAAACCTCTTCAAAATATCAAAATAAGTCAGTAATTATAGCTTGCTCCCCCTTTCCGCATACAGCTGTCCGCTATCAGCCAGGGGTTAAGCAGAGACCAAAATCCACAAATCAATAATTAGACAAGGCAACTAAGTTTTGTTTCATTCATCTGGTAGTTAACGCCATCTTGAATCCTTTGTTCTAAGAGATATACCACAAACTTTAATTACTTGCGTTTTAGTTTCCTTTGAGGTACGAAGGCTTGAAATATAGTCTTTCTTGATGGATTGCCTGGAACATATTTTAAAGAGTTGATTACGGCCGTCTAGCTCCACTAATGCGAAGGAATACAGCCGCCTGGAACTAAAGCGCTGAAAAGGGGGGGGGGGCTCTTCTTGCTAGCTCTCCAGAGGCTGTATACCTTCTGGAGAGTTACACAAGAGGCTCAACCCGACAGCGTGAGTTCACCCATAAATTCCTAAGGATTTATGAGTATCCGAGACATTTACGATCTTATAAAAACGCCTCTAACAGGCAGCTGGATTGACAAGCTCGTAAAAGCCTGTCTGCGACAGCCGACGCTCAACCCGGAAGCCTTAACGGAAACTTTCTTTTAAGCTTAATAAAAAGGGAATTGGCCAGCATGAAGTCAGGACCCCCCTTATGAGCTTTCCAAGCTTTTCTCCCCCACTGCTTTGTGAAGGGGGGAGGAGCTGCCACCGTGCCATCGTGGGTTGGGGTGAGGGAGAGGGCGGCTCAGCTGCAACTCCTGGTTCTTCTGCTTCTTCCTATTGGGGCATTGTGGCTGGGGCTGGAACTGGTTGGGGGTTCAGTCCCTGAGATTGCCCCAGGCCAGTTATCTAAAATGGTGCCATCCACTGTGGAGTGGAGGGGTAGGTGTCCATTGGTATTGTGCTCCTCCATGGCCTGAGAAGAAAGCCCACTCCAGTGGGACTTGACTTGCAGGCTGTAGCCTGAACATTGGTGTCTGGCTAGGGGGACAAATCCCCCAGCCACTCTGCTGCTGGCTGGATTGGCTTCCCCATCTGCATCCCAGGGAGGAGAGGCCCTGTTGTTGGTCTTGCTCCAGTGGCAAGGTGCTGGGCTGACCCACTTGCCGCTGTATGGAAGGAGCATAAATCCCCACTCCAGTGCGTTGTGGAGTCTCTACCCAGGAAGGCAAATGTGGGCTGGGCCATGGTCCACCTGGGTGGTTCAGAACTAAGGCAAGGGTTGATTCCACTCACGTTCAGCTATCCAAATGGGTCAGGGAGGCTGGTGAGGGACTGACTGCATGAGGATGTCTGGAATCCCCAATCATCAGAGCACCCAACTGGCATTTGCTTTACTCCTCTTTACTCATGGGTCGAGGTTGATCTCACACACCCATGTGGCTCCAGTACCAACTGCCTAGGGGAAGTAAATCCTGATGCTTCATTTTGCAGAACTAGTTCTAATTGCAAGGGATGCCTAGGAGCAGGCTCTTGGTGCCTGGCTCCCACCTGGTGTTCCCTCTCCGCAGTGTCTATGGCTTTCATCATGGCTTTGGAAGGCATGTAGATGGTCTCAACATAGATAGGTGATCTGTCATCTACTGCTTTCTCCTTGGGTTCCTTCTCCTCTTCCATCTTTCCTGAGTCTCTGTGCCACCTGGTTCAGGTCAGTGCTGGGGCTCAGGACCCCGGACAGCACCCCAAAATTTGGGGTAGCTGGTGAAGTATTTTTAATGGAGATTTGGATTAATGTCAGGGTTCCAAATAGCATCCAATATTAAATCAGAGTCCAAGGCAAAGTATTGCTCAAAGTTCCAATTTATTAAGAGAGCCATGTTGGCACATCTGGGAAAACCCAAATCTGAAAGCTTCCTGATTTTCCCCACCCAGTTGAAAGTTCATGATCTTGCCTCCACACCCACAAGTCCATCACATGGTTGAATCTTCCACTGCCATGCTGGCAGTTCCACCCATCCAGTTCCAGTCAAGTGCAGAGGTGCAGAGGTGACCTAGGGGAAATGAAAGATGATATAAAGAAGTTGGATGATAGAATGGGAAAGATTCAGGAAACAATAGCCAAAAATGAGTAGAAAATGAAAATGGTAGAAGCAAGGACAGAACAAACTGAAAAGAAATTGAAAGAAATAGAAGAAAGACTGACAGCAGCCAATAGAGAACTGGGGGAAGCAATAGGCCATTTAGAATTAGAACAATCCTCTTTCTATCTAAGATTTCAGAACATAGTAGAGACAAAAGATGAGGATCTACCAAAACTCATGAGATTTGTCCAACTGCAAATGGACAAAAGTGAACTGAGGAATAATATCGATGAAATCTATAGAGTGCACACTAATTATGCATGAAGATATCGGTTGCCCCATGAAATCCGCAGATAATCGCCCTGCCGCCTTGTTTAGGGTGACCCGCTCCCTCCTTCAACAGAGGCCACGGGAAGATCCCTTGCAGGGTAGGGCAGAGGAATTTGGATGTTATCTGCAGGATAAAATCGCTCAGATCCGGGGCGAGTTAGCCTCCAATTAGGTTGGTCCAGACGAGATGACAGAGACAGGTCTTGAGACCGTTATCAGGGCTGAGTTTGATCCCATGACTCCCGATGGCATGGACAGCATGCTGCGGCAGCTAAATGCCACCACATGTTTATTGGACCCATGTCCCTCCTGACTTGTACTGGCCTCCCAGGAGGTGACACGAGGCTGGCTCCAGGGAATTGTTAATGCTTCTTTGAGCGAGGGGTCTGTGCCAGCCGTCTTGAAAGAGGCGGTGGTGAGGCCCGTCCTCAAGAAGCCCTCCCTGGACCCAGATGTTTTATCTAATTACCGTCCAGCACCTGGAGGAAACTGCCTATCTAGACTCGCGCCAGTCTGGCTTCCGACCTGGGTACATCACGGACAGGGGTGGGTTTCAAAATTTTTGGAACAGGTTCTGTGGGTGTGGCCTGCTTTGTGGGAGTGGCTCTGCAGTCATGTGACCGGGTGGGCGTGGCCAACTAGGAAAATGTGGTGGAATTCACTTAACAACGGTCTTGCTTAGCAACCAAAATTTTGGCCTTAATTGTGGTCATAATTTCTCTTTAATCTCTGTCCCACTTTCTTTTTCTTTCTTTTCTTTCTTCCCTTCTTTCTCTTTCTCTCTGTCTCTCTCTCTGAGTCTGTCTGTCTCTCACTGTGGCTCTTTATCTCTCCCTCCCTCCCTCTCTGTCTCTTTCTATCATTCTCTGTGTCTGTCTGACTCTCTCTCTCTGTGGCTCTTTATCTCTCCCTCCCTCCCTCCTTCCCTTTCTGTCTCTTTCTGTCATTCTCTGTGTCTGTCTGACTCTCTCTCTCTGTGGCTCTTTCTCTCCCTCCTCCCCTCCCGCCCGCCGTCTCAGGCAGCCCAGCTCCCGCGCCTCCCAGTCCTCCGCCTGCATCGCCCCGCTTCACCGGCTCACCTCGGCCCCTGAGGTTGCCCGGTTTCCGGATGCAGCCGCCCCCTCGGCGCTTCGCTCTGCCGCTCTGCGGCTTCTGCTGCTTCGGCAGGCCGGTAGGTTTGGCCGGTGGGGGCGGGGTGAGCCCCGTAGTCCCCGTTCCCCTCCCCTCCCCCGCTTCCAGCGCCGGAAGGCCGCGACCGGCAGGAACCTGCAGCGGCCGAAGCAGCTCGGGCAGCTGCGCACGCCGGCCAATGGCGAGCCACGGTCCGGGGGCGGGGTTGGCCACCCGCAGGCGGGGCAGGGGGCTGGCCCGCCGGGGAGGGGCGCCCCAGGTCGGCTCCCGGGTCAGCACCTCCACCGGCCGGCGGCGGGGTCGGATGGACAGGTACCGCAAGGGCGGCCCGAGAGAAGGAGGAGCAGGCAGGCAGGCAGGCGCCGAGCCGCCTCCCGCCTGCCCCGTGGCTTCAGGACAGGTCCTGGGCAGGCTGAGTCGGGCCTCACCATCCCCGCCCCAACGGCACACGGAGGGCAGCGGGGAACGGAGGGGAGCGGCGCAGGAGTTTCTGCACGGCCCGATCACTCCAGACGCCATCGGGGAAGACGGGGGGGGGCGGGGATGGTGAGGCCCGACTCAGCCTGCCCAGGACCTGTCCTGAAGCCACGGGGCAGGCGGGAGGCGGCTCGGCGCCTGCCTGCCTGCCTGCTCCTCCTTCCCTCGGGCCGCTCTCGCGGTACCTGTCCGTCCGACTCCGCCGCCGGCCGGTGGAGGTGCTGACCCGGGAGCCGACCTGGGGCGCCCCTCCCCGGCGGGCCAGCCCCCTGCCCTGCCTGCGGGTGGCCAACCCCGCCCCCGGACCGCGGCTCACCATTGGCCGGCGTGGGCAGCTGCCCGAGCTGCTTCGGCCGCTGCAGGTTCCCGCCGGGCACGGCCTTCCGGCGCTGGGAGCGGGGGAGGGGAACGGGGACTACTTACTTCCGGGTCCACCGGTCCAAGCGGATCGCTTGGGATCGGGAATTTTCACGAAAGGGTTCGCGCGATCACACCCGAACCCTGAGAAACCCACCCCTGATCACGGAGACGGCATTGGTTGTGTTGGTGGATGATCTCTGGAGGGCACGGGATAGAGGTTACTCCTCTATCCTGGTCCTATTAGACTCTTGAAACTTGGCATTTCAAAAGGAACCTTTTATTGAACAGAATTGATAGCAGGGTGAAATCAAAGCAGGCTCTGAGGGCCCTCAGGCCACACCATTAGAACAAAAGGGATTAGAAGCCCCTCCCAAAAGTTCAGTGTGGATTCAGCCAATCTGCAGGTGTGAAGGTGTTATTATACCAGCTGCCCTAAGAAAATGATAAGGAAATTTCTCAGGATCATCCTCTGCTGGCTTTCAAGTGATACAATCCACATGGCCCTCCCTCCTCTTACATTCCCCAAAAGTTATGAAAATGCCAGAGTGCCTAGGTGCCAGTCTAAAGGTTATAAATCAATGGATTGCAGGATATAGGATAAAGAATAAAAGTATATAAAGTGTAATAAAATATAAACATAACCAGGGTCCCCCCCCCCACTTCTTCCCCTGAAGAATGGCAGATTCATGGATCTGACACAATCCCTCATTTTTAAAAAAGAATAGTTGGTGTTTTCCATTTTGTTCTTAGCAAAGGTTAGATTGGTATCTGAATACGCTTGATACTCATGAACAATTTGGACCATCATTAGAGCTAGCTGGTTTCCTGAAGTATGTGGTTTTGAAAAAGGAGGGCTACAAGTTTTAAGACAATCGAGGCAAGGATGAATGCAACAGATGAGGGCTCCTATTGTGGCAACTGTGACTATGCTTAGTATGAAGACTTTTAGCCAATGTAAATCTGATAGTGGGGAAAAGAGCCAGGACAGATCTAGGGAGGGTTGGTTATGTCCAATGTTTTGTGCTAGCTCTTTAAGATGTTGAATGTCTTTTTCTATGAGCCCTGAGTTTTCTTGTAAGTCAAAGCAACACATTCCCTCAAACTCTTCACAACCATGATTGTGTCTTAATCATTTATAATCTAAACCGGCTTCCCCCCCCCCCCAGGATTGCTTATCTAACTTGTCTCAACTCTATATTGAGTGCATCCAGGGCATGGGAGGTCAAATTTAGGTTTTTGGCTAGGGTACATGTCAGGCTATTCAGGTTTCTGGAGTTTCACACTGCAAGCCCTGGCACTCCCACTAGTGATATTGTCAATGCTACATACTCAGCCTTTGTGAGTAGATAAACTTTTGGTCTGGGGTCAGAGTGTGGAAGGCCCTCTTGTGTCATCTCTATATGGAGGGCATTAACATAGTTAATCTGTCCAGAGTGCAAACTCCCCCTGAAGAGTTGGCAGGCAAGTATGAATAGGCTTGTAATCCACACAGTATGAACCAGCCATGAGGGGAAGGGGATGATTTCCATATGATTGCTTTTGAGTTCTGTATTATTTAGGGTGATGTAATTTGAGATTTTTGGTGGTTGGCATCCACTAATATTGAAGCATTTGGGTGACGTGGCGTTAGCAGCAATGAGGTGTTCATACTTTGGTCCTTTAATTCAGAAGTGGTGCCCCAGTCAAAGATGGTGGAGTGTGAGGGTGTGAGGGGAAAGTGTAAGCCTGGTGTGATTGAGGATGGCTTGAGGTCTTAATGCTACCCCCATTAAGCATGTTGTGAGGCTATCCTTTACAGACCCCCCCCCGCTAAACAGAAGTTAGTATTATTGAGTACCTTTTTTGTTATATACTCCCAAATGTCCCCTTTGTCTGAAATAGGTTTGGTTCCAGGAACGCTGTTTGTTTATGTTTATGTTTATTTACACTTATATACCGCCCTATCTCCCGAAGGACTCAAGGCGGTGCACAGAAGAATAAAAAGTAATAAAACACAACGACAATACAAAAGTTAAAAATAGATTAAATACTAGATCTGTGCTAAAAACTTATGGTTAAAAACAAGTAAAAATATTATTAAATTAGTATAAAATTGGGACTGTGTCGTTAGAACTATGCTAGGCCAGCCGCATGAAATAGATATGTTTTTAAGGTCCGACGGAAGAGGAGTAGGTTCGTGATGGTATGAAGGTCGGGGGGCAGGTCGTTCCAGAGGGCAGGGCCCACCACAGAGAAGGCTCTCCCCCTGGGGGCCGCATATCAATATACAAAATATTATATGAAGTCTGCTCATAATATGTTTCCTTTTCCCCATAGTCAACCCCCACCCTCATCTTATGCACTGTCAAAAAATGCACTAGAGTCCACTGCTCTATTACAGGGTTTTTCTTGAGTTTCACCAGTGGACTTTTTGTGCTGGCGCTGGTACTGGAGTTGGGCTATGGTCCACAACAGCTGGCTTAGCAAGTGTCCAGAGGATCCAGGAGTCTCTTTCTGTGACCTTGACAACTGTCTGTGTGGTCAGCAAGATTTGGAAGGGCTTTTTCCACCTAAGTTGTAGAGGTGAGGTACTGGTGAAGAACCTGATCCAAACCCAATCTCCTGGTTCAAAGGGATGCAGGCCTCTTCCAGGGGCAGGGTCTGTATCAAGGCACTCTGTTTCCACAGGGTCTGGAGTCTTTTGTGTAGGGCTGTAAGGTAAGCAGAAAAAACCATATCCCCCCTTTCTAAATTAAGGGATTGGTGATCCAAACCTTTTAATGTGTCAGGGGCGATGGCAAAAAAGGATTTCCAAAGGTGAAATTCCTATATCCCATTGGGGCCTAGTCCTGATATAAAACAGGGTAATGGGTAACACCTGTGGCCATGTGAGGGATGACCTCTTTGTTTGCTCTCTCTATCCCACCTGAAGATATTGCTATTTCCTATATGGGAGACTCCATATAGCCTTGTAGCAGGCAAGTCCAGGTATATTGTTGATCTTCCCAGGTGAAAGCAAATAAGTATTGGGATGCCTGGTCTACTGGTATACTAAAGAAGTCTATAGCCTATGACTATAAAATGAGTGGCCGAGGCAAGAACCTTGGTAATTATTATGGCGGGGTTAGGTACCACAAGGGTTCGTGGTATCACATGGTTATTTATGACCCTCAGGTCATGTAGGAACCTAAAGATGAGGTTCCCTTCCTTTGATTTCTTAACCAGAAACCTTGCGGTGCTGCAAGGAGAAGTACATTTGGGGAGAACTCCTTGCTTTATATATACTTTGATCAATTTCCATTTGGGTTCAATTGCTTCCGCTTGGATTTTATATTGGGGAAAGCAAGGAGGGTTTTTTTCTTACTCTAATTGTGACTGGGGTGGCTCCTTTTAATAGTCCCACCTCCATTGCATCCCAGTCCCACAAGGAAGAGGGCAGGTTTTTCAGATCCACCCATCCAGGGGTGGATGGGTGTGCTTACCATCAGGTTGTCATCACCCCTACTTCCTTCATCCGGATTTGACAAGGGTCCTTTGGCTGGGCCTCCACTGATTTCCGGGGAAAGGGTTTGCGTCTCTGCAACTTGTCTGGAAAATTTATCAGCCTCTCTTTTCCTAGGCGACTTCATTTGCCTCACTGCTGTCTGAGGTTTCTGGAGAAGCTGTCCCTTCAGCACATTTCCCTGTCTTGCTATTGGCAGGGAATCATCTTTAGGAGGGGACTAAACTACACAGGACTAAATTGTGATGAGAGTGTGGTAGCCCTGCTTTAACCAGGTTTAGCCAGCATCTACTAGAAATAGTTAAATAGTCCTATTTACTGTATGTGGTTGCTAAAGAGCAAAAATAACTTGAGGGTACATAATGAATGAATATTTCTTATACTGGGCTAATATTTCCCCCCCTAATACAATTAACAGGTCAGAATAAGATGGTCTATCTGCTGTGTACAGCAGGAGTGATCATCTCATGATTGTCAAATTTCACAAAAAGAAAAACACAACAAAAATATGCACATAGCTCATATTTCATTACATAGCATCTTTCTTTGAATGACAAAAGGGGAGAAATAATTTTGATGTGTAATCATATGTCTAGACATTATAAAAGACATTATAAAAGACATTATAAATTCCACATGTGGCATGAAGTTGGCTGTGTTAAAAGAATTAAAATAAGAAATAGAATAATCCCTTGAACAACCTAAAGACAATCAAGCATTCAGGCAAGACGTACAAGACAAATAAATGTGAAATTTTTTAGATGTTCAAATATGGTATTAAGAACTGAATTTCTTTATGATATCCCAGCTAATCATTTCTAAGGATGAACTGAATTTTATGTTCCTCTTCTACATTTTAAGCTATGTATGAATCACTGAATGAATAGTCTTAGCTTTGTAAAATTTAATATTTTATCTTTCTATTTCTTGTAACTGTAAATGAGAGTTTGTACATGCACACACATAAATACATAAAACCATATGGATATCTGACTGTTGTATAAACAACATAATAATCAATCTATTTTCCTGGAGTGAGTCATGGCTTGTACAATGTGTTATAAAATTTGCTGACTCTGGGGATAAACATCAAAGAACATTTCTGACACCAAAATAGCAGGTCTTTCTTTTTTTATAATCAAATTTTTTTCCCAAATCTGTTTGTGTGTAATCTGGTAATAAACCTAAGAAAATTTGAATGCGGGTGGAAAATAAATGAATGATTTTCAGAATTAAATGCATAGTCAAATTCAACAGTAATCAGCACACAAAAAACCAGAGTATTAAATATATAAAGTAGTAAACCACGAGTGGCATTAAAATCAAAAGCCTGGACATTCCTTTAAAAACATAGTGCCTTGTCAGGTACTGAAAAAACAACAGAGCACCACCTCTTGGAGAAAAAAATTCAATCCATCTGAGAAAAATGTATCTTTTGGGGACAGTCCATAGTGACCCAGAGTCTTTGCAAGTAAATGTAGGAAGATATTTTCTTTTAGATCCTCATGGTGTCATTATGTCTGACATCTATCTTACTAGTATGGCAACTGTATTAATGGGGCATAGCATCCTCCTCTCAGTGTGATTGCAGGGTACCACATTAAACTGTAGGTCATATTGTGACCAGCTGTAAGGTGAGAACATATATTGCATTCAGTATCTGATTTTTTAAATATAAACAAAGCTGGGTGTCAGGCATGCCTCATTCAGTATCCAAGAAAGAAAACCCCCAATTCCATTTGAGTAGAGATAAAGGTACTTTTACTAGACATGAAATGAAAACAGCTAAAGAGAAGCAAGATCTGAGACAAAAAGACATGAACATGTACATCTCAAATGTTTACCCAGAGCCCTCCCCCCAATTACCCCAACCCAATGTGCAATCTACAACTCCCAAAGGTGTCATTTTAATTTAATTTAATTTAATTTAATTTGTAAAACCGCTCCCTCTCCCCACAGGGACTCGGGGCGGTGCACAGGGAAAATAAAACAATAAATATACAGCATTACATAAAAACGAATTAAATCAATTCCTGTGCTAAAATCCCAATTATAACTAAAATACCCAATAATAAATAAAACCCTATAGCAGAGAGACTATCCAAGGGCGGCCAGGCGGAAAAGATGTGTCTTTAGTTTCAGGTGGAAGGAGCGGAGGTCCATAGTTGTTCTAATGTCGGGGGGAAGGTCGTTCCAGAGGGCTGGGCCCGCCACAGAGAGAGCCCTTCCCCTGGGCGTCGCCCGCTGACAAAGTCTACTGGATGGCACCCGGAGAAGCCCCTCTCTGTGGGAGCGAATCGGCCGTGAGGATGTATGAGGCAGGATCCGATCCAGCAGATAGCTTGGTCCCGAGCCATGGAGCACTTTAAAGATGATGACTAACACCTTGAAGCGCACCCGGAAGACGACAGGTAGCCAGTGCAGCTCGCGCAAGAGCGGTGTTACGTGGGTAGACCTAGTGGTTCCCATAATTGCTCACGCGGCTGCATTCTGAACTAACTGAAGCCTCCGGGTGCACCTCAAGGGGAGCCCCATGTAGAGAGAGTTACAATAGTCCAGTCGGGATGTCACGAGTGCATGAGTGACTGTGCGAAGGGCGTCCCGATCCAATAGGGAGCGCAATTGGCGAACCAGGCGAACCTGGTAAAACGCCCTCCTGGCCACGGCTGTCACTTGATCTTCCATGGACAGCCGGGTATCCAGGAGGACACCCAAATTGCGCGCCCCATCCACAGGGGCAAGATGTTCGCCCCCTATGGCCAGCGATGGAGTTAGCTGGTTGAATCGGGCAGCCGGAAACCACAGCCACTCAGTCTTGGTCGGGTTGAGCCTGAGTCCGTTACTTCCCATCCAGATCCGCACGGCTTCCAGGCACTGGCACATCACCACTACGGCATCGTTGGGGTGGTTTGGGGTAGATATATACAGCTGAGTATCATCAGCGTAGAGATGGTACTCTACCCCAAAACCACGGATGATCTCACCCAGCGGCTTCATATATGTGTTGAACAGGAGAGGCGAGAGGACCGACCCCTGAGGCACCCCACAGGTAAGGGGTCTCGAGGTCGACCTCTGCTCTCCTGTCAACACAAATTGCGATCGGCCAGAGAGGTAGGAGGAGAACCACCGTAAAACGGTGCCTCCCACCCCCAACCCCCCCAGCCGATGCAATAGGATACCATGGTCGATGGTATCAAAAGCCGCCGAGAGAGGGCTTCCGGTTCCGGCTCCAGCGGTGATGGGCGAGCCTGGGGCTCGCTCGGCGCTTTGTTGCCTTTTCTGCCCCCCCACGGGGGCGAGACACTCCGGTTACCGGAGGTCTCCCGTAGGGTCGGCTCGGAGGAGACGTTTCTCCTCACGGCGGTGGGGAGAGCGATCCCCTCCGCGACCTAGGTGAGGAGGAACATGCTGCGGGGGGTTCTCCCTTCGCCAACGGCTGTCGGCGCCATTCACTTCAATGTAGAGGGCTGAGCGGAAGAGATCGGAAGGCTTGCCGAGGCTTCAGCTGCGAGGGAGAGTGAGTTTAAAAAGACTTTTTTTCCTTGCTGCCAGCCAGGCTGAACGGACTGGGAGGGGGGTGTTTGTTTTCAAAAAAAACCCCTCGGACTTAAGCGGCACTTAAAAATGGCTTCTCTGGAAGAGAAAGCGGAAATCTTAAATCTCTAACAAGGGAAAGTCGTATGCGGCTACTTGCAACATTGTTTCTAGGTCTGGCTGGTTAAAAAATTTTTATTTTTCTACTCTCTCCTCTGGGCTCTGAGATGGGCGGTGGAAAGTGGCTTTTCTTTGTCCCTGCCTGACTATTTTAACTATGGAAAATTCCCAGCGTCTCTTTACAAGTGGGACTCTCTCTGGATATTAATGAAGAATTTTTTTCTTGTTGGATTTGTGATTCCTTTCTGGATTACCTTCGTTATTATAACTATTGAGCTGGAAAATTGTCTCTCTCTTGGTTCCTGAATTTTACAACGTTTCAACCTTGATCTGAACTTTTGGCTCCCGGTTAGTCTCACCAACCCCACCCTGAAAACGCCATTTTGGTGGCACTGACTTTAACAGTTAATCATGGCTCAAGAAACAGCACTGGCAAGTTTAGAACAACGGATGGCTTCTCTTGAAACTGTTATACAAACTTTGGTAAACGAAATTCAGGCCCAGAGGGCTGAAAACATCAATTTCAAGAAGGAGCTATTGGACACAAGGAAGCAAGTGCTGGAAAACACACAGAAGACTGAAGAATTGGAAGGGGGGTTGGTGGGGGTTAAGGGAGAGATTAAAAATGTTACTAAAGAGGTTGGGGAAATAGATGGGCATGTGTCTAGGATTGATATGGAAAGAATGACATATTTTTTGAGATTTCAGAACGTTCTTGAGGAATCTGGTGAATGCCTCCCTGATCTTATGAGCACAATTTTAGCAGACTATTTACAAAAACCTAAAGATGAGATCAGGGGGGACATTGACCTAGCCTATAGAGTTAACTCAGCATATGCCAGGATAAATGAAGTGCCTAGAGAGATACATGTGAAATTTGTTAGAAGGTCAACCAGAGAGGAAATCCTGAGGGCGCAGAGAGAGAACCCTTTAATTTACCAACAAAAAACGGTCACTATCTTGAAGCAGATTCCTAGAAAGATTCGAGAAGCAAGGAGGAAATTTTCCTTCTTGTCTAAAATTTTATTTGATCATGGGATTTGGTTCAAGTGGGTGACACTCGAAGGGATGCTGGTGTTCTGGGAAGGAGGAAGAGTGAGGATTAAAACAGTTGCTGAGGCGGAAGCCTTTCTTAAAAAATATTCCTCTGCCCTGGGGGAAGATCCAGGGGGGACGGAGGGGGCCACGGCCCCGCCCGCTCGGGGCCAGGGAGGAGAAAAAAAGATACAATAGCCAAGAGACTTAGATCGAAAAAATAACTTTGCCTTGATTTTTCTGAACAATTTTGCATAATATCTGTATCTGGATTTTTTGTAAATGTCTGACAGCATGGAATTGAGAATTTAGGTATATGTACTTGCTTTTACCTTGTAGTGTTATGAAAAATGCTTTTTTTTTGTTATCTTTTTATTGTGTATTTTGAGGTCTCGGAAGGGCCGACGACTCTGACGTGAACGCTCTCAAAATTTCTTTGTATCCCTTACCCTACCCTATAGAAAAATGTAAAACCAATAAAACTTTTTCAATATAAAAAAAAAAAAGCCGCCGAGAGGTCTAATAGGACCAGGATGGAGGAACAACCCCCATCTCTGGCCCTCCAGAGATCATCGACCAAGGCGACCAATGCCGTCTCGGTGCTGTGCCCGGGCCGGAAGCCGGACTGGCACGGGTCTAGATAATCAACTTCCTCCAGGTGACGGGGAAACTGTTGTGCCACCACACTCTCAACAACCTTCGCCAAAAAGGGAAGGTTGGAGACTGGACGATAGTTAGTTAATAAAGCTGGATCCAAAGAGGGCTTCTTAAGGAGGGGCCTCACCATGGCTTCTTTTAGGGAAGCAGGCAAGGAACCCTCACTTAAGGATGTGTTGATAACCTCTTGGAGCCAGCCTCGTGTCACCTCCCAGGATGCCAGTACAAGCCAGGAGGGACACGGGTCCAATAAACATGTGGTGGCTCGCAGTCGCCCACGTAACCTGTCCATATCTTCGGAAGTGACGGAGTCAAACTCCTCCCACACAAGATCTGCCTCGTGGCATCCCAATGGACCATCAATGGGGGCTAACTCGTTCTGTATCTGAGCGATTTTCTCCTGCAGAAAAGTCACAAATTCCTCTGCTCTACCCTGAAGCGGGGCTTCCCTCACCCTCTGTTGAAGGAGGGAGCGGGTCACCCTAAACAGGGCGGCAGGGCGGTTTTCTGCGGATGCTATGAGGGTGGCACAATGATGGCGTTTGGCCACTCTCAGCGCCACAATGTAAGTCCGTAAATGGGCTCTTACCTGTGTCCGGTCAGATTCAGAACGAGTAGACCTCCATCTTCTCTCTAGGCATCTCTTGTGGCGTTTCATCACCCTCAGCTCCTCGGTAAACCAAGGAGCCAGGGCGGTTCGCCGCTGCAGGAGAGGCCGCAAGGGCGCGACCCGATCCAAGGCTTCCGTGGTCGCAGTATTCCATGCGGCCATGAGGTCCTCCATCGGGGCGCGGGTCAGGGGTACAGGAAGTGGCCCAAGCGCCGTCTGGAACCCAACAGGGTCCATCAGGTGCCTGGGGCGAAACCAGATAGGAAGTTCTGGTTCCGCCTCCCCGCGACGGGGAGTAGCGGTCGGAAGGTCGAGCCAGAGAAGTGAGTGGTCTGTCCATGACAAGGGCATGATGACTATATCCCCTATGCCCAGATCACTCTTCCATTGGCCTGAGACAAAGATGAGATCCGGCGTATGTCCACCCTTGTGGGTGGGGCCTTGAATTAGTTGGGTCAGGTCCATGGCCGTCATGGAAGCCATGAACTCCCGAGCTACCTCGGATGATTCGCCCAACGATGGCAGATTAAAGTCCCCCATGACTACAAGTCTGGGGGTCTCAACTGCCACCGTAGCGATCACCTCCAGGAGCTCGGGCAGGGCTGCTGCTACATAGCGGGGAGCCAGGTATACAACCAGCAAGCCCAACTGCCTCCCTAGGCCCCACTTCACGCAGAGGGACTCACAACCGCTAGTCTGAGGCACAATGGTCTCTCTCGGCTCAAGGCCTTCCTTGATAATGACCGCTACCCCACCGCCCCTGCCTAGGGCCCGCGGTTGATGAAAAGCGCAGTAACCTGGTGGGCACATTTCGACGAGGGGGAGTCCTCCCTCGTGGCCCAACCAGGTCTCTGCAATTCCTACCAGGTCCGGCTCCCCCTCTGACACAAGGTCATGAACGAGGGGGGCTTTGTTGACCACGGACCTGGCATTGCAAAACATCAGCCGCAGGCCCTGGCTCTGTATCCCCTGACACCTAGCCTGCGGGGGTTGTGGCACCCGACAGTTTGTAACCAACGGCTACGTGCCAGCAACCGGGAGGATGGAACTTGTCTCCCCTCAGCCCTGCCCCTCCCCACGACTGTCTGGATTGGTATGCCCTCCGGCGGAACGAATCGTAGTTCCCCCCTCATATCGGATCCTTCCGTCTCCTCCCGTCGGCTACTGGTCCGGCCCCTTCTTTCATGTTGTTCTGTCGTCTCTATCTGTCTATGCCCACCCCCCTCCCTGGAACCCCCTAAAATAGACAATAATTTACCAATTAAAAATCCCCTAAGGCCGCGCTTCGCCCGTCTCTCCGGATTAATATATCCCTCATCAAGACGGGCCCTCGATAGTGTAGAGGGCCAAACCTGCGAGAGCGGGTTGAATCTTCTGCAAGAGCGGGGTGAATCTTCTGCGAGAGCGGGGTGCATCTTCAAGTGGCCTCATTCCATTGATATGCAGAGATGGTTGACCTGACCAAACCTAAATACAAACCATCAGCATGCGGAGAAGATGGTGAGATCAAAACTCCCTTCATAAATCTCCTCCAGTACCTGCAATTCCCCTCCCAAATACCACAAGCCCCCACCCTCCCTGTTACTATGGCAGCTGATGGCAAGCAAGCAAAATAGAGGCTGACATTCAGCCTTCCTGCAGAAAGGACATCATGCTTGGAGAAAAAGATAAAACAGACAACAACAATAACAAAACATATCACAACTAGGGTTTATCAGGATATCTAGAATGGAACTTTTGCAAGGGTTTAGGAGCTCTGACATCGGACTTATTCACCAATCAGCATGGGATGGAGAGAAATGTTTCCAGGCCACGAAATATTGAATTCGTCCCTTATGCTTCCTGGAATCCAGGATTTCCTTAACCTCAAAATGTTGTTCTCCTTCAATAAGGAGGGGAGCAGGGGGTGGGGGTTGAGGTGAACGCATTAAAGACATATGTTCCGGTTTTAGTAAGTTCACATGGAACATGGGATGGATTCTCCTAAGGGTTTTTGGCAATTCCAATTGCACTGAGACAGGATTCAACAATTTTAACAATGGGGAAAGGACCCACATATTTTGGACCAAGTTTCTTCGATTTCTGGGTAGTCTGAAGAATATACACATGTAAAATAAACAGTTTAGCCAGTGTTTTTGCCAATGGAATCTTGGAACAGGGAACAAAATGCACTTGCTTGGAGAAAAAATCTGCGATCGCCCAGATGACAGCATTTTCTAGGTTTTCAGATAACTCAACAATAAAATTCATTGATATCTCCTTCCACAGTGCATCAGGTCGGGTGACACTTTGAAATAGTCCTTGAGGTTTTCCTGGTGGTCTCTTTGTCACTGCATAAATGGGACAACTAGCAGTGTGGGATTCTATGTCTTTTTTCAGAGAAGGCCACCAGAACTGTCTTTTAACCAAATGTAATGTCTTCACGAACCCAAAATGCCCAGCCATTTTTGAGTTATGAGCCTGTTGGAGGACAATACTTTTTAGACTAGCAGGAACATATAGCTTGGCTCCTACCCACGCAAGGCCATTCTGCATGGTGCACCGTCAGAGTGCAGCTTGAACCAATCATCAGTTGCGAGGCCTTCCTTCAGTCTTTTCATCAGTTCAGTGGGTACCTCCATTTTTTACTGGCTCCTGGTGACCATCAGGGCAGCTAGGTGTTTAGCTGGAATGACTGATCTGGTACTGTTTTACTGGGGAAGCCTGGACAAGGCATCAGCCATAAAGTTCTTTCCCCCAGGGATGTATTTTAGTGTAAAGTGAAATCAGTTAATATGTTGTGCCCAGTGAACTTGTTTAGGTGACAGTTTCCATGGGATTTCTATGATCAATCCATACCTCAAATGGGTGTTTAGTCCCCTCAAGGAAATGCCACCAAGATAGCAAAGCCCACCGGACTGCAAAATTTTCCTTTTCCCATAACAACCATCTTCTTTTTGTTTCTGTTAGCTTTTGGGAGGTGTAGGTGCAAGGTTGCAGGTTTCCATCTGTGTTCATTTGGAGCAACACTGCCCCCACGGTCACTTCACTTGCATCTGCTTGGACCACAAAGGGTGTATCCATGTCAAGGTGTTTTAAAACAGGTTCAGCTGCAAACAGTCGTTTCAACTTCTCGAAAGCTGCTTGACATTCCATAGTCCAATTCAAAGGTTTACTAGGCCTTGGTTTTGCTTCTTTTGATTTTAGGAGATTCGTAATGGACAGTGCAATGGTAGCAAATGAGGGAATAAATTGGTGGTAAAAGTTAGTGAATCCCAAAAAACTTTGTAGTTGCTTGCGGGTGCAGGGGGCTGTCCATTCTGTAACAGCCTGGACTTTCTACAGGTCCATTTCGATGCCCTCATGTGAGAGGCAGTACCCAAAATAGTCAATTTTCTCCTGGTGAAATTCACACTTAAGACAATTTGGCATAAAGTTCAGGGGCTTGGAGTTGTTTCAGGACTGAGCATACCAATTTTACATGTTCCTCACGTTTCTGTTTAGACGAGGATGTCATCAAGGTAAACTAACAGTGCCTTGTACAGGTGTTCATGCAGCACCTTATTAATCAATTGCATAAAAATGGCTGGTGTCCCCTGTAGTCCGAGTGGGAGTACTCTAAACTGGAAACATCCCAAAGGGCAGTTAAAGGCAGGCTTCCACTCATCTCCCTCCTTTATCTGGACTCTGTAGTAGGCCTCTCTTAAATCTAATTTTGTGAAAATTTTCCCCTTGGCCAAGTGAGCTAACATGTCCTTCATGAGGGGCAAAGGGTACACATTTTCCACGCAAATGGCGTTGAGATTTTTGTAATTCACACACAAGCAAAAAGAGCCAGTGTGGCCACTGGCTCACACAAGACCAGTGTGGCCACCCACCACCTAGCAGGTTGTATGAACCCAGAGGGTTTTGAAATGGCACGCTGCTGTGCAGCTCCTTACCATACTTGAAGCAACCTGATGACCTCAGCACCATGGCAATTTGGGGCTTGAATGGTTCCCACCACCCCTGGGTGGGGATATTCTCCAGGCTCTGCCAGTGCAGTACTGGTTTTGGAACATGTCAATCTCTGCCTCCTCTGCCACCAGATACCATTCATGCAGACATTTAGGGCCCCACAGGCCAAGCAGGCAGTGTACATGTAGTCATTAAGCCCATCTTTGAAACAGCAGACTAGAATATCGTCTGGCCAGTCAACTCGGCCAGCCAGATCATGGAATTCCTCATTCAGTTTACAGGGCAATGGCCCTGCTTTATGATTCTAATGCAGTCACAGGCTTTGCTATCAGTGAGAGAGTCTCCAAAGTGGTGGTGCAGGACTGTCATGAATCGATTGAAATCTTGCAGCTCTCGAGCATCAGCATTGTGGGGGTCATCATCCACCTGGCAGTTGTCTCTTCCAGGGCTAGGGTGACAACTCACACTTGTGTCCCCAGGGTTGGAAATTCCATCATATTCTTGCATATAGATGAGTATCTGAGGCAGGAAAAACCCCAATTTCTACGGATCTTCAATGAATGTTACTCCCAAGGGGGAGCTTTCCTCTCCAGCCATGGGCTCCTGGGTTGGCCAGGAAACATTGCCTGGCCTGGAATGGCAGGAGGTTGAATGCCTGGTGTGGCTGCTGGTCCCCTGGCTTAGTCAGTCGTGGCTGGATCAGGGGTGAGGGCTCGGGGTCTTTTGGCTGCTGAATTGCCCACTCTCCTCTGTTGGCATCCTGGTTCACCTCAGATGTTGAGGTTTTGCAAGGCTTCCATCACGAGGCTGTTGATGTGCTGCTTCAACTGACCATCCATTAGTGGTTCTCCGATCAGTTCCGCCTGATCAGAAAAGGCTTCCAGTTCCATTTTCCACCCGGGTTTGCAGCTACCATGGGTGAGGGTCACCCCTGGGTCTTCTGTCACAGCTGTCCCTTTTTCCTACACCAACAGACCATGGCCCAAACTTTGGAACCCTCAAAGACAGCTTTGACATCTTCCGTGGGACATATGGAGCCGGTATCGGGCTGGGTAGGTTTCTCCCAAGCACTTGGCTTCCCCTTGTTCACTGCTTTGTTCAGACATTGTTGCAGGGTCCCCTCGGTAGAATATAAATTTTGGGGAAATTTTTTCTCTCTCTGGGCTGACCACTATTGCAGAGCGTGACCTGCCTCACACACATCCCTTCAAAAAAGTGTAGACTCTTGAAAACCTGGTATTTCAAAAGTAATCTTTTTATTGAAAAGGGATGAAAGCAGGTCAACATTCAATCAGGCTCTGGGACCCTCAGGCTATACAATCCACGATAAAGGAACTAGGAACCCCCTCCAACTGACCAGTGTGGATTCCCACCAGTGGTGTGTTCCGGATCCCGTTCCAACTGGTACAGTTGCAATGGGGCCCAGCATTGTCCACGTGGACGTGTGTAGCATGCATGCATCTTACCCTCTAGTGACGCCTCTGTGAGCCTCCGTGATGCTTCAGCTGCTTGGCAAAGTGTTGCGCAGGTGCTATATGCGCCATGCACATGCGCGGAAGCACCAAAGAGTTTAAAGACAGGTAAGGAGTGTGGGCGGGTGGGTGGGCCCTCCAGAGCACCATACCAGAACAGTACCCAGTGCTCCGGGCAGGCACTGGTATGCCCATACCGGGGCCTATCACCTGCAACCCATCACTGATTTCCACTAATTTGCAGGTGTGAAGATGTTTTTCTTCTGGACTCCCTGAGAAGGAGATAAACAGGGATTCTCAGGATCATCTCCTGGAGTTGCAACCTACATGGTTCCATCCCCCCCTTCCATCCTCCAAGAGGTGAGGATTTTCCAGACCTCTGAGGCATCAAGCAAAGGTTATAAATCATGCAAAAGGTTATACAAACAGGCAAGGGAAGACCTAGGATACTTAGGATACATAGAAAAAAGAAAGAACAAAATGTATCAAATCCCCCCCTCTCCATCCACTGAAGAATGGCAGATATACGATCTGACAGGAATTCTCCCAGGGAATGGCATCAAACTTGCTGTTCCAAATATGATTAAGAAATGAGGACCAGCCAAGCTTCATGTCCACATAGGCTATATTGTGATTATAGGCATAATTGGAATCCCTCAACTTGATGCTCCACTCACCAGCTAATTAGGAAACTCAGTTTCAATTTATTCATGAATAGCAGTGTCAAGAACACATATAGTTGATCATACAATCTCTCCTTTCTCTAGATAAATTTTACCAGCTAAGATCCATCATCTGGTTGCCAATTTTAGCTACAATGCTGCCTCCACTCCTTCAGGGACATCTAGCTCACCATGTCCTTGCCAGAACTTGGTTGTGGCTTAATCATTTTTGTCCCACAGTAGAAAATCTAAATTTGATGTCAACATATTGTAACGTCTTTCAGCTTCTGCTGCAGTCACTGGCAATGTGCAAATGATCCATAGAGCTATGCACGCTTCATGAAAAAGAATAGTTGAATTTGTTTTTAGTAAATTTCATTAAATTAGAAACTAATGCATGTTCTTTCTCAAAATTAAATTTGAAAACATCTTTCCAGATGCAAAGATTTCACAAAGGAAATTCTCAGAAAGACCAAATAAATATTTAGCAGCTTTTCCCAGTTCTTTAAATACCAGTGTCACATTTTATAACTGAAAAGAATGTCATTAATTGAAAGGCTGTCATTAATTTCTTGACTCTATTAGCTCACAGATAACATTACCCAAATTACATTGAAAGCATTCCTTCTGAATAAAACTTTTGGATCTCTGTCAGTAGAATATGTTTTCTTAGAAGTAACATAAATATTTTTTACTGCTTACGTCTCTGACATTTGTCATAAAATTTGCATTTCTTCTTCTACAAGATAGGTTTTCTGTAGAATTTTGGATCACTAGTTTCTATATTGTCTTATTTTTAAAATAATATCACTTAATATCTGCAGAAACACCTGTCACTTAGGGCTGTTCTGCCATGTCAAATCCATTTTTCATGAGTACTTGAAAGAATCTTATACCAAAAACTAGCCAAAAAAAGGCATGAAAATGAACGGAAGAACTTTTACAGTGCTTCTAGCTGTGAATGAGTTTTCTGTGTCAAGTTTAATTGAAAATCACATTCTTCCAGACTACATGGAGGACACTCTCTGTCTGGACAGATAGCACTCATATGTATTCTAGCACATTTTAACTGAGAATGGAAGTAATTGTGTTGGGTGGAAGATTGGGAGAGTGATGGTCCTCTTATTATTCTACATTTCATGTGGCTAACAGAAAGAAGTGCTATATGCAGACCAAAAAAATCAACATTTCAGAACATCCTGCTGCATTATTAACATCTAGAAGATTTAGTGAATAGAAGCACAAAAGAAAACCTGCAAGTTCATTTTTGGATATAACACAATACAATACAATACAATAGCAGAGTTGGAAGGGACCTTGTAGGTCTTCTAGTCCAACCCCCTGCATGGGCAGGAACCTTATACCATTTCAGACAAATGGCCATCTAACATCTTTTTAAAGACTTCCAGGGTTGGGGCATTCACAACTTCTGGAGGCAAGCTGTTCCAGAGGTTAATTGTTCTAACTGTCAGGAAATTTCTCCTTAGTTCTAAGTTGCTTCTCTCCTTGATTATTTTCCACCCATTGCTTCTTGTCCTGACCCCAGTTGCCTTGGAGAATAGTTTGACTCCCTCTTCTTTGTGGCACCCTCTGAGATGTCGGAACACTGCTATCATGTCTCCCCTGGTCCTTCTCTTCATCAAACTAGATATACCCAGCTGCTGCAACAGTTCTTCATATGTTTTAGTCTCCAGTCCCCTAATCATCTTGGTTGCTCTTCCCACCTATACTGTACCTGTGCATTTTGTTTTTCTTGCCTAAATGTAGAACCTTACTTTTTTCACAATTGAATTTCATTTTATTAGATAGTGCCCAATATTCAAGTTTGTCAAGATCCTTCTGTATCTTAAGCCTATCTTCTGAGGTGTTGGCTATTCCTGCCAGCTTGGTGTCGTCTGCAAATTTGATGAGTTCCCCATTTATCCCCTCATCCAAATCATTGATGAAGATGTTGAAGAGTACTGGGTCTAAAACAGAGCCTTGGGGGACTCCACTGCATACTTCCTTCCATGTAGATGCAGTTCCATTGAGGACTACACGTTGAGTGCGGTTGGTCAGCCAGTTGCGAATCCATTTGGTGGTGATGCTGTCTAACCCACATTTTTCTACTTTATCTAATAGTAGGTTATGGTCTACTTTATCAAATGCTTTACTGAAGTCCAAGTAAATTATATCGACAGCATTCCTCTGGTCCACTAATTTTGTCACTTTGTAAAAGAATGCAATTAGATTAGTCTGGCATGATCTGTTTTTGACAAACCCATGTTGGCTTTTGGCTATTACTTTGTTTGCTTCTAGGTGTTCACTTATTTGTTGCTTAATTATCTTTTCCAGAATCTTTCCTGGTATTGAGGTCAGGCTGATGGGTCTATAGTTTCCTGGATCTATTTTTTTTCCTTTTTTGAAGATGGGAACCACATCAGCTCTTTTCCAGTCTTCTGGCAGTTCCCCGGTGCTTCAGGATCTCTGAAAGATATAGTTCAGTGGTTCTGAGATCTCATCTGCCAGTTCCTTCAGAACCCTGGGGTGTAATCCATCTGGTCCTGGTGATTTGAACTCGTCCAGGGCAGACAGATGCTCACTTACCATTTTCTTCCCTATTTCAACTTGTGTTCCTAATCTGATTTTTGTGGTGCTGTTTTTGATTGGTTGGACTGTTTTATCCCTTTGTGTAAAGACAGATGCAAAAAAAGAGTTAAATAGTTCTCCTTTCTCCCTGTTGCTTATCATCTTCTTGCCATTTTCTTCCAGCAGTGGACCAATTGTTTCCTTAACTTTTTTCTTGTTTTTAACATGTTTGAAGAAGCTTTTTTTGTTATTTTTTACTTTTTTGGCAAGCCTTTCTTCATTGCGAGCCTTAGCTTTCCTCACTTCATCTTTACAGGCTTGGGCTATTTGCTGATATTTTGCCTTAGTTATGTACCCCTCTTTCCACTTTTTATATTTATCCTTTTTGTCTTTCAATTTGTCAGAGAGTTCTTTATGCAGCCATGCTGGTTTCTTTTGGGAACTGTTATTTTTCTTCTTCATTGGTATTGCGCTGGACTGGGCTTTTATAATCTCATTTTTCAAAATTTCCCAAGCTTCTTGAGTTGTTTTCCCCTTGAGGATTCTCATCCATGGAATCCTTCCCAAGCTCTCTCTAAGTTTATTGAAATTAGCTCTCTTAAAGTCTCTAAAGACTCTAGTTTGACTTTGTTCTACTACTTTTGTTTGCATAATGTTGAATTCCAGTATTTCATGATCGCTTGCCCCCAAAGTTCCTGTAGCTTCTACACCTTCTATCATTTCCTCTCTGTTAGTGAGAATTAAGTCCAATATTGCTGATCCCCTTGTTCCCTTCTCTACCTTTTGGGAAACAAAGTTGTTTGCTAGGTTTGTTAGGAACCTGTTGAATCTTCCACTTGGTGCAGAGTTTGTTTCCCAATTGATGTCAGGGTAGTTAAAATCTCCCATTACTATTGTAGTGTGCTTCCTACATACCTTAGTTAGCTGGTTAGCAAAAAGTTCATCCAATTCCTCTGCTTGGTTGGGTGGCCTGTAGTATAGACCTATGACAATATCATTCCCCCCCAACCTTTAATATTGACCCAAATACATTCAAGATAGTTCTCATCATTGTTGTGCTCTATTTCTGTAGAGATGTAATTATTTCTTATATATAGTGCAACTCCACCTCCTCTTTTATTTGGTCTATTTCTTTTAAATAATTTAAATCCTTCTAGCTGTATGTTCCATTTGTGGGTTTCATCCCACCAAGTTTCTGTAATGGCAACAATATCATATCTGCCCTCATTTACTTGAATTTCTAATTCACCCTGTTTATTCCTCATACTCTGTGCATTGGTGTATAGACATTTGAGTCCGTTTTGATTGACCCTGTGTTTACTGTCTACATAACCTGTGTTATGCCTGATTATGGTTCTCTTTGCCCCTATTTCTTTGCCACTTGTATGGTTAATGCACATGGTATGGCACTCACTGTTAATTGTTTGGTTTTGCTTGACAGCAGTGGTGATAATATTACCCGCACCAACATCTATGTTACATGCACTGATAACCCTATGAATTTTAGTTTGCTGGGGACAGAAATGTCCTTTATCTATTGATTCTCTGTCCCCACTATTCAGTTTAAATGTTTAGCCAGGAAATCTGTGAATTTAATGCCAAGTAACTCAGTCCCTTTCTTGGATGGGTGCAAACCATCTCTTTTGTACAGTTTTTCATTGGACCAGCTGCAGGCATCATGACTAATAAAACCAAAGCCTTCCTTTTTACACCACTCCTTTAGCCACACATTAAACTCTGCTATGCGCTGGCCCTTTCCTTTTTGTTCCTTGTATACTGTTATAACCTCTGAGAAGATAAGCCTACAACCTGTACTACTAAGTTCGTACCCCAAACTCTGGAAATCATTCTGCACAGAAACTACATCTTTTTGGGACAGATCATTTGTGCCAAGATGTATAATAGCATCAACTTCACAGTCCTTACTTGCATTCTTGACTATCTTAAGAATACGCCTCTTGTCTCTGCTGGCTGTAGCACCCGGCAAACATCTGACCTCTTTCAAAACCTCCATATCCTTACCTAAGTTTACATCCCTTACGATTGAGTCACCAATCAGAAGGTGACTTCTCTTTTTGGGTACCTTGCTCTTGTTGTGTGACTGATGCATGATCCCTGATTCACACTTTTGCATTTCTGAAGTAAGTTCTTCACTTTGGACCACAATCCCCTGCTTATTTGAGTCGTCATTATTACCTTGACCTGTCACTTTAGTGTCCCCATTAAGATCAGCAAGGGCGCTATATCTGTTATGCTGGGACACAGCAAAAGTTTTGTGTTTGTGGTTCACAGCTCTCACCCTGCCAGATCCCATAGTTGTCCAGACTGCTCTTCTTCTGTGGGATCTTTGCGGTAGAGGAAGCTGGTAGTGTGGCATCTCCACAGGGTGGAATGGCCGAATTGGACACTTAATTTCTGCCTGGAGAGCACAAATTACAGATTCAAGATATGTGATGTGGCTATGTAATCTATTAATTTGTCTGCAAAGGGGACAGTATCCAAATTTGAAAAGAGTACTGCGGAAGACAGGTGCAAAACAGTTATTACATTGAACTAAGCCAGTCATTTTGAAATAAAATACAATCACAGTCTTAAGCACACAAATCTAGAATGTATTATTTATATTTTTGCTTTATAGATATGTTAGACCTCTGTGTTTCTTGGCCTCCCCTCTCTCTCGGTCAAAAGCTCCTCCCTCTAGCCTCAAGAAGTTCAAATGGGGAAATAATGCAGCTTACTCTCTTGTAGTTCTATGTTTCTCCTTGCCTCCCTCCTCACAGCCAAAAGCTCCTCCCTCTAGCCTCAAGAAGTTCAAAATGGGGAAATAATGTAGCTTACTCTCTTGTAGTTCTTTGTTTCTCCTTGCCTCTCTCCTCACGGCCAAAAGCTCCTCCCTCTAGCCTCAAGAAGTTCAAAATGGGGAAATAATGTAGCTTACTCTCTTGTAGTTCTATGTTTCTCCTTGCCCCCCTCCTCGCGGCCAAAAGCTCCTCCCTCAAGCTTAATTTTTTTCTAAGGTATTACAGACATTATGAATTGTGATCTCTGAAGACATAAAGAGGGGGGAACATTGTGATTCTACAAAGCAGGAATGAACACTAAGAGCATTGAGTGAAGAACATTTCTTTATGTCTGTCCCTTGGATGTGGTTCATTGTCCTCCTCCTCTCTCCATATGTTTCATTAAGGAATCCAGGACTCTTAGTTCTTGAAAGAACTTGTCACACTGGAAAGTACTAATTTCTTTGTCTCTCAACCTACAAGTCTGGGGATTAATTGTACATCTGCGGGATCGGATCCTGCCTCATATATCCTCACGGCTGATTCGCTCCCACAGAGAGGGGCTTCTCCGGGTGCCGTCCACTAGACTCCGTCAGCGGGCGACGCCCAGGGGAAGGGCGCTCTCTGTGGCGGGCCCAGCCCTCTGGAATGACCTTCCCCCCGACATTAGAACAACTACGGACCTCCTCTCCTTCCGCCTGAAACTAAAGACACATCTTTTCTGCCTGGCCGGCCTTGGATAGTCTCTCTGCTATAGGGTTTTATTTATTATTGGGTGTTTTAGTTATAATTGGGATTTTAGCACAGGAATTGACTTAATTCGTTTTTATGTAATGCTGTATATTTATTGTTTTATTTTCCCTGTGCACCGCCCCGAGTCCCTGTGGGGAGAGGGAGCGGTTTTATAAATTCAATTAAATAAATAAAATAAATAAACATACATATTCTGAAGCAGGAGAGGGTTTCAAAAAATTTTACTATTGGTTTGGTGGGCATGGCTAGGGGGGGCATGTGACTTACATGGACGTCACTCACGCACACTCAGTCACATGAGCTATGCCAACTGAAGTGGTAGTAAAAAATTTTGACAATGGAGGGGGTGCCAGGCCAGGGCTGTTCACTGTCTCCTGGATGGTGCTGGAGGCGAGCTGAGCAGCCTGCTCTTGAAGTGGCAGCTGTGGCCAATTGGCTTGACCCTGGGCTCTCACTCTATCTGCCTGGGACACTCCTACCCGGGACATGGACTCAGGATGGAACATAATGGCCGTTCAGGTGGTGCCGCCCAGTATCCTTTGGAGGCAACTTGCTGGGCAACTTCTACAAACACATGCCCCTTCCCCATCCTGATGCCTAGCACCTTCCACTCAAACCTGCAGCAGCATCGCCCGCTGCTCTCTGCCACCACACACCTGCCCTCTGCCTTCAGAGGTAACATAGGTAATATGAACACCCCCCCCACACACACACACAGCCAAGTATGCTGTGGGTGCGAGATGGACCCAAAGGATGCAAGCAGTCCTTTTGGTGCAGTGGCTGTGCTCACGCATCTCCAGGGTTGTTGTGGGAAAAATAGAAGAAGAGTACTAGATATGTTCAATACCTTTAGTTATTTATAAAAATAATAGGAAGGATAAACTAAATAAATAAACACAAAATAAATAAAATCAGTTGAGCATCTCCATTAGTTAAGAAAGAAAACAGAAAATGGCAGGCCTTCCCGCTAAAAGAAAAAACTAATTTCTCTGGGAAAAATCACTGGAATGATGTTTTCCACTATAGAGAAAACAATAGTCTCCTGGTAGCAGCCTTTTAAATTGTATGTTACCTAAATAAAGTTCTTTTGCCTGAACACCATCATAATTTTGTTTTCCTAAATTCTGTCTCAAGGATGCTTTACAGTCTGCTACCAGAATATACAATTCAGCTCTAAAAGAAATATGATCCATTTAATCTTATAAATAGCTGCAAAAATATAGATCTTTGATTGTATAAACAATAGTATAACAGAAAAGGAATAATTTATTTTCAGGGACATAAATTAATTTATCTACTGTGATAACAGAAGGTCAGATATTTGCCTTCACTAATTCACTATTCACACCAACAGTTCCTATTTGGTCATAGCAATTGCAATCTATATAAATAAAAATGTAGCAAGAGTTTGTTCAAAATTGCTAATCTCCTAAAGTACTGCACCGATTGCTTCCAAATTTTCACACAATGTTCCTTTCAAATACAGCACCAATGATATATATATAGACTGTGTAGATGTCACACCTTTGCCAGGTACATGCAATGGAAATGTAAAAAATTGTTAAAAAGGTAGGTAGATGGATACAGAGAGAGCAGTGGGCCTCAGGTATTATGTTATTCTTTATGACATAAAATACTCTGTCCATAAGATTCAAGGAGAAATACAGTAGGTAGGTAGGTAGGTAGAGTGACAGAGAGAGGGAGGGAGAAATACAGTAAGTAGGTAGGTAGGTAGGTAGGTTGGGGGTTATACGATGGTTGTGTGTACGTGTTTGTGTGTGCAGGTGTAGAATGGTTGGCCATTTAACCAGACTGGGCCACAGCAATGCGTGGTCGGGAATGGCTAGTAGTAAAATATGACGCTATGAATGGAAGAATATAATTTTTTTTTAAATTGTATATGCAGAAGACAGATGTCTTATTAAAGGTGACAGGATGTAATATATCTTATCTTATCATTTCTAAGATTTAGAATTCATTTTATCATTTTTTAAATACAAAAACATTTTAAATAAAATCTTTAAACAAAACCAAAACCAAAAATGTTTTATACAAAGACATTTCAAAGTTGTAGAGCATGCCTACAACTTAAAAATGCACTTAAGAATTTGAAATACTTTAAAACTTCCCAGGTACATTAGTTCAATAACCCAAAATAATAAATAGTCAGCAATAAATATAATGAAGTCAAGGGTTTTTTTTAAAGTTGACTTCAAATCAATTACTTTTTACGTTTTCCTTCATATAGTTTTATCTAGTAGTTAAGGCACCAGGCTAGAAAATGGGGACAATGAGCTCTAGTCCCAAAGTGATGCACTACAGTAACCCAGCAGGTTCTTCTTTCCAGGAAGAAGAAAGCATATTCCAAGTAGGGGTTGAGGCCAAAAAAGCACAGTCCAGAGTTGGATCATGGGAAAAAGAAAAGGATAAACACTCCTTAGAATCTCCCAGAGTAGTATGCCAACTCTGAAGTAATCTACCTGTCAGGCCTGCAGTCATATTCCTTTTAGGATCTTTGCCCTGCCACACTCTCTCTTATTTTACTATGCTGTTTCATTAGTGGGGAATTGGGAGGGGGAATAGTAAGGAGTAGAATGTGGTGTTGTCAAAATAAAAATTCCTTTCTAGAAGCCCAAGGTCATCTTTTGTCTCTGCACCTCTGAGCCTGACTGGAACTGGATGGGTGGAATTGCCAGCGTGGCAGTGGAAGATTGGATCATGTGATGGACTTGTGGGTGTGGGGGCAAGATCATGAACTTTCAACTGGGTGGGAACCCCAGGAAGCTTTCAAATTCAGGTTTCCACAGATGTACCAACACGTGTCTCTTATTAAATTGGAACTTTGAGGAAAGCTCTACCTTCGACTCTGATTTAATGCTGGATGATATTTGGAATGCTGACACTACCACTCAAAAGCATGCATGAAACTATAAAGAACAATAAGGAGACAAGAGGATTGTTTAAAGATAAAGAAATGAGTGTAGAAATCACACAAGAATTGGGGGGGGAGATGAACATGATATTCGGGAAATAGAGAAGAAATTAGAAAAAGCAGTGGAAGGAAAAAATCAAAATGAGATGCAAGAACATAAAGATAATGAAGAGAAAGGAGTAATAAGTGGAAATCAATCAGATAATTCTTTAAAAGCTTATAATAGGACAGAAAAAAGGAAAAATCTCTTGAAAAAATGAAAACTTTAGAGAGAGAAAATCTCTTTTTGTTGATGGATGTTCAAATAATACAGCAGAAAGAGACAAAGGGCACACTGAAGTTCAGTAAGTATAAATATATCAAAAAGAGTTATAAGATTCCAAGAAAGAGAGATAAAAGGGTGATTAAAAAGTCAGTAAATGATGGAACTCCAAAAAGGCCAAGAGCTAGTGGATAATGAGAAAAAGTATTAATAAAATGGAAAAATAGAAGCTACAAATAGGGAAAATAGCAGCATACTGTATATATTAATAGATAATAGAAGCTATCATAACTAAAAATAAGCTAAGCTTAGTACGCAGAAGTTTGGAATTAGTAAACTAATTGTATTATTAATATTAATAGTATGTTAAAGTATATTGTGAATTTCAACTTTTAAGGATTAGAAATTGTGGGGATTTTGAAATATATTCCTGGGATTGATTACATTTTGTTAATAATTGGCTTTATTAGTAGTCCTAGATATTTGGGATATTGAAATTATGGTGGAATAATTTTTTTCTAAAATATTAAATATTAGTAACTTAGTAGGGGACAACAAATACAAGACACAAAGAAACGTTATTTATGTTGAAATAAATTGATGGAAAAATGATAAAAGAATTATAAAGAGAGAATGGTATCTTAGAAGTTGGAAGACTGAGATTATGCATACTTATTTGTATTATTACTGTTAGCATTACTTAAAAAAGATTTGACCCAGTCAATACACTGTCCACAAAAAATGTATGCTGTGAAAAGAAAATTGCAACTAAAACATGAATTAAAAAAACAAATTTGGATAACTTAAGGGAGCAAATTGGAAGACTTTGAGGACTATAAAAATTGTGAATTTTGAATAACAGTTCCAGGACTGAGCAAATTTGATTAATATTGGTGTTTTTTTGATATTTTTTGACAATTGGTACATTGGGATTTTGGTAGATAAATTGAGTAATTTTTAGTTCATTAAATTAATGCAAAATGTTTCAACAGGAAAAACAAATACATTTCCAAAAGAAACACTATTGATACTTCAATGTATTCAAGAAATTATGACAAGAAATCATAGGGAGATGATGATGATGATTTATGATACAGATGTGAGACAAGAAAACTCTCAGCAAACGACAATGAAAGATGAACAAAAAATTCAGAAATTTGAGGAGAAATCAGAAGGAACTGAGGAAATAATAGAGGAGATAAATCAACAAATGTCACAAGCAGATAAAGATACAGAAGGAATAGTAAAATTTCCTAAAATGCAATAGATAGATTACTCTTAAAGAGGTCAAAATATAGAAGAGGACAAAGAGAAAGATCTCCTAGAAGTGATGAAAGAGTTACTGACGGGTGGTCTAGAGATTCAACAGCATGAGGTAGATGTTGAGGCAGATGAATTGCTTAGACTAAATATGTCTAAGTATAGACCAGTGGCATAGCGTGGGTTGTCAGCACCCGGGGCAAGGCAAGTAATTTGCGCCCCCTAACCCTCCCCCAGATAGTCCCTCGCTCCGCTTTCAAACCACAATAAAAGTGGGAAGAGACGGAAAAGTGCGCGCATCTGGGGCGGGGGGGAGCGGGAGGGGACGCCCTGCGCGGGGAGGGGGCGCGGCGCTGGGGGGTCCCGGGGGAAAAGTGTGGGGGCGGAGGGGGATGAGGAGCGGAAGGGGGTGTCTGGCGGGGGGGGGCGTTCCTCCTCCCCCCTCCTCCTGCTCGGCCGGGGTGTCAATTTGCAGCGGGAGCTCCTCCTCTGCCTCCTCCTCCTTCTCGGCCCCTCGCTCGCATTCTCGACCCTCCCTGGGTGGGCTGAGCAGGGGACCCCTCCGGCCGCCGGAGCGAGCAACTTCCACCCGGGCTCTCTCCGCCGCCTCCGCCCAGGCTTCCCCGTTCGGCGCCGCCTGGCCTTTTCCCGCCTCTCCGCGCTCCCTCGACGCCGCAGTGTCAAAACTTTGTCAGGGCGGCGTCGGCAGCGGGACGAGGCTGAGGCGGGAGGCCGGCCTGAGGCAGGCGGGGTGCGCGGTGCGAGCGCGCCCCCCCAGATGTTGCGCCCAGTGCGGCCGGCCCCCCCTGCACCCCCCACGCTACGCCTCTGGTATAGACATTGATCCCAAGGGGGGAATATGGGTGATTTATCAAAAAGTCAATAAGAGTTGAAATATTAAAAAGGGCAAGAGATGGTATATATAGAATACTTCTTAATATGGCAATTGCTTTATTAGGGGTTAGAAAATAGAGGTAGAAAGTAGACATTGGGAAAACAGTATAATATATACTGATACATAATATAATACATTATAATTACTATGTATACATACATGTTAGAAGTTGAAAGATTACTATTATGTATACCTAAACAGTATTATTATTGTTATTATTATTGTGTATAAAGTACATTGACCCAGACAATGCACTGTTCACTAAGCACTTATAGAAAAATTATAAATAAAATTATATTTTAAAAAAAATCATTTGATACTGGATCACAAAGGGCATAATTTGTAGGCAAAATAATTCCAAATTCAGTTCATATTTAAACCCCGAGCAAGCAACAGTCATTTTGGAATAAATTAGTCCCAACAGGTGTGACTCCTGTACACACCTATTTTCACCACAACTAGTTGTCCTGAGCTTCCATCTCTGGATTCTATTTTTATTCCATATTTATTATTTTTATATATAACTCAAGCCAACAAACAAACCTAATACTCTTTCCTCCCTTTTGCTCACAACAACAATCCTGTGCAGTGGGTTGTCTGAGAGAGAGAGTGATTGACACAAAATTATCCAGCTAGCTTTCATATCCTAAGCAAGGCTTAGGACAATAACAACAAAACACAATCTAGCCAAAGTTCAGTTCTTTATTTGCTTATATCAGCCACATAGATAGAATCTTGCCAATCTAAATCTATACTATGTCAGCATGCCAAGTAACGCATCCACCAAAAGCAGAATTCTGAGGCAGGTAGGTTCCTCAAAGAACATGTTTATTGGATACAACATATTGGCACAGCTAGTGAAAACCAACTCTAAAAGTTCCCCCTAATTAAAAGAGCAAATATTTCCCTCCCCAGATGTTACTGGTCACATTGTCCAATGAAAGTAGCTGGGAGGATGCTTGGTCACTTCTCTCCTCCTTCACTTGCCACCCGTTGGAATGATCTTGCTTCCAACAAGAAAACTTTTTGTTTTGACTGGTAGCCAGTGTACTTCTCCCCTCCTTTCCTCCTTTTCAAAGTTCATGGCAACTATGAGGCAGGAAAAGATGGCTTCAGCGTTGACAGTCAGACCTGCCCCCATTTACTGAAGAAAAGTTCCTGGAAAATTCAAATAGTCTTACTTCATTCACATCTCCTCACCCACCCCACTTACCCCGAAGGTCCTTTTGGCTTTTGAGGGTATTTATCATGGAATTTCTTAACTAGCCTATCGGCTTTTACATCCCAAGTTTTTACTCAAGTGGCCTCAGATAATGGGTAACCCTTCCATTGCACTAGGTATTGTAGTCTCCCCTTGTATAGTATAGAGCAGAGGTCCTCAAACTTTTTAAACAGGGGGCCAATTCATGGTCCCTCAGACTGTTGGGGAACTGGACTGGCTGGGTGGGCATGGCTAGGTGATCATGTGACTGGATGGGCAGGGCTTGTTCATGTGACTAGGTGGGCATGGCCAATTTAACAATCCATTGAACAATGCACACAGATTAAACTTCCATTTGTTTTGCTCTTGGGAGTGTTTTATTTGCTTTTGTTTGTATGTTGTTCTTTTGCTTGCCTTTTCTTTTTACTAGATCATTTTTTTCAATTATTTAGGAGTCTAGTGGTCCACTTCAGGAAACTCAGTTTTGCCGCAATTCTTCTTGAGAAAGATATCTCTGTCTCTGTCTCTCTCTCTCTCTTTCTGTCTCTCTCTCTCTCCCCCTCTGTCTCTATCCCCTTCTGCCTCTCTCCCCCTCTGTCTATCTATCTCTCTTTATCTAACTTCTGGAGGTGGTGCAGGTGACAAATAGGCCTTTTTTGCCCATTTTTTTGGCTTCCTGTGGCATCTGTGCACCCCGTTTTACACCCCCCACCTCCAGAAGCATTCTTCAGGCCAAAAACAGGCAAAATGGCTCAGGTTTTTTTGCCAAAAATGGACCATTTTCACCTGTTTTTTGTCCTCTTGAGGTGCCCCATTATTCATCCCCTCACCTCCAGAATATCTCAGTTCCATCCCATAGAGCTCACAAAGGTAACTCCTGTACTCAGCTGAAGAGTGGGCAGGGCGGTGTGTTTGGGGCAGCCTCATGATTCTGCGTGGGCTGGATCAATGGCTTTGTGGGCCACATGAACCCATGAGCTGTAGTTTGAAGATCCATGGTCTAGACCAGAGGTTCCCAAACTTGGCAACTTTAAGACTTGTGGACTTCAACTCCCAGAATTCTCCAGCCAGCATAGCTGGCTGGAGAATTCTGGGAGTTGAAGTCCACAAGTCTTAAAGTTGCCAAGTTTGGGAACCTCTGGTCTAGACTCTAGGATTCTTCTTACCTTGTAATGTGTCTCCCCCTGCACTACAATCAGCTTTGTATACTGGCCTCAGCTGAGACCTTATTATTGGCTTCAACAAACTGCTATGGAAAACTGGATGCACTTTCCCTAGTAAGCAAGGGAGTTTCAGCTCCACCATGACATGATTAAAAATCACGATAGGGAATGGTCCTATACATTTTGGCCCTAGCATTTTACAGGGTAGCTTTAACCTTAGGTACTTGGTGGAGAGCTAAACCTTGTTCCCTATTTGGAAGGGTGTTTGGAAGGACCAATGTTTAATCTGCTTGCACTTTTTGGGTTTTTGCAGCTTCTTGTTTTGTGTTTTCCCATGCTTTTCTCAATGATTTATCCAGTCAGTTAAGCTCATGGAGAAGGGTGACTCCTTGGGGGGTTCAGGCATGGGGACTACAGAGTTCTCGGATTCAAGACCAGCCGGCAGTCAGACCTGCAGGGAGTGTGTTGATTGGCTACAATGCGCCTGCCGGCTGGCGGGACAATTTCAGCCCTTTCATTGGTTCCCCCGGCTGACAGACTGTGTATAAATAGCTGTCAGCCGGATATCTTCTCTGTTCTGTTGCTACTTCTTAGCTGTTAATAAATCGTTGCCTGTTAGTAAAGCCAGCGTCCTGTCATCCTTCTGAGGGACATAAAACTGGCAATGAGGAACATGAAATGAACCCTCTACAGAAGTTAGCTATGGCCACCTTTGCTGAATTCCGCCCTGACACGGAATCCTGGGACGCGTTTTTAGAGAGGTTCCATTGTTTTCTTCAGGCACACGATTTGGCTGACGTGACAGCTGTGAGGAAACGGGTTTTTGTTGTGGGCCTGATATGTTCGCCACAGCTCGAGCTTTGGCCACACCAACCACTGTAGATGTCATTTCATGGGAAGTGCTATTGGATAAACTGAGGGGCCATTATTCCCCAACGCCCTCCCGTTTCGCTCGCCGCCACAGTTTCCATCAGTGTTTTCAAAAGGTGGACGAATCTGTTAATCAATTCCTTGCCTCTTTACGATCGGCTGCAATCCACTGTGAGTTTGTGGATCTGGATGAGGCGTTGCTGGAGCAATTCATGGTGGGCGTTTGTGACCTATGCCTCCAGCGCGCCTTTTAGCTAGATCTGAGCTTATGATTAAAATCGCAGTGGATGAGGCTCGTGCCTCTGAGATGGCAGAGAAATCCGTTTCTGAACTACATCGTTATCAACAACTTTCTGCTGTGCCGTCCCTTGCCTCCTCAGTCCATCAACAAGGAATGGACAATGACGGGTTTTCCGAAGTGGAGGTGGACGAAGTTAGCCGCCTCAGGCAATTTGAAATGAGGCGTTTCCCCTTTAAGAAAGTGTGGAAGGGTTGCCTCAGCTGTGGGGGTAACCATCTGCATTCGAATTGCAAGCATAAATCGGCTGTGTGCCGCAGATGTAGTAAAAAGGGACATTTAGCTTCTGTGTGCCAAGCGGCTATGCCGAGCAGTCCAAGCCTCAGATCGGATGACGGTGGCTCCTCCAAGGGGCCTGTTTTTAAAGGTGGCCATCGCTGCACTGACTGTTTCTCTGTCCAGAACAATGCTTCCGAAGTTGTTGATTGGGCTGTTAGCTCAGCCTCCCTCAGTCATGAGGGGGGGGGGGGAGAAGATTCATCTTAGGGTCCACATCAAAGGTCAGCCGTGTACCATGGAGCTGGACGCTGGATTTGCCAAATTGATAATTTCGTGGAACACCTTGAAGACGCTGCTGCCTGGCCTGGACCGGCATCAACTAGAGCCATGTCCTAGTCGTTTGAAAGACTACCAGGGCAACGTTATTCCTATTGTTGGTTGTGGCCAGTTTAATATTCGTTATGGGGGCTACAAGAGTTGCCTGCCTCTCATAGTTGTGGCCAAGCCTTTAACTTCCCTGATTGGCCTGGAATGGTTTCAGGCTTTAGGGCTCTCCATTTCAGGCATTCATTCTACTTCAGAGGGGAATGATTTGGATGCCCTCATGCAGGAGTTTGCTGACGTTTTTGATAACTCCCTAGGTAAATATAAGGGAACGCCCATCTCCCTAAATTTAGACCCTAATTGTCAGGGTTCGCTTCTTCGAATACTCAAGAAAGACCACACTTAAGCATATTTCAAAATGTTTAAGGTTACTTTTACTGAATACAGAAGAACAGCAAACGAAGGTCAAGCAGGGAGTGACTAATTTAGGCGCGAAGCGTGTATATCAAAGCATAAGCCAACCCCATTAACCCATGCCCTCTACAATAGTGTCCAATGCCAAGTTCTTCAGGACATCAGGTGGGCATCACGTCCAGAGCAGTCATCAGAATGGAATGTGATACCGCTAGGAGTGAGATATCACCAGCTCGCACTATTTTCCTCCAGCACACATAGCTAACCCCAAAACCCCACCCTCCCCGTTTCCATGGCAGCCAAGCATGCAGCAAAGCGAAGGCTGACATCCGGACCTCCTCCAGAAGCAGGGGATTCAGTTCTGAAAAATAGACGACAAGGATGACAAAGACAAAACCACACAACAACATAGAAAATGGGAGAAGAGAGGTTAGGGTTTTTGGGATATTTGGCATAGAATTGGCGTAGTAGTTTCGGGGCGCTCACATGTTGTTTATCCATCCATTCATTATGTGATGGGGGGAAATCCTTCCAGACTACCAGATACTGTATTTTATTTCTGTGCACTCTGGAATCTAAAATGTCACGGACTTCATAATGCTGTTGGCCATCCACCATTAGTGGTGCGGGAGCATCAGGATGAGGTTTACGAAGATGTGATAAACGTTCAGGTTTCAACAGGTGGACATGGAAGACTGGGTAGAGGCGTCGGTAGGTTTTAGGAAGGTCCAATCTAACGGAGACAGAGCTGATTATCTTAGTAATCGTGAAGGGTCCCACAAACTTAGGACCTAGTTTCTTGCATTTCTGAGGACTGTCCAGATGTCTAGTAGAAACATATACATGATCTCCAACTTTGTATTGTGGTGGAGCAGCTCTTTTCTTGTCGGCGTAAAACTTATGAGATTGATGGGCATCATCCAACGTTTTTCTTATAATGGGCCAAACCGAAGACAATTTACCACTCCAATCTGCAAGAGAATGAATTGTAGGGGGGTCGTGCGGAAGCTCAGGGATTGGAACAAAGTCCTGACCATAAATTACTTTGAACGGGGTCATCCCCGTACTGCTATGAACAGAGTTATTATACGCTACCTCAGCGTGAATTAGGAGATCCGCCCAATCATCCTGTTGAAAGTTTATAAAACAGCGTATTGTTCCAGAACGGAATTAGCTCGTTCACAGGCCCCATTAGTCTGTGGGTGGTGGGAGGAGCTTAAGCCCTGGGCGGAGCCAATCAATCTCAGAAATTCCTTCCAAAATTGCGACATAAATTGAGTACCCCTATCTGAGATGATACGCTTCGGGACGCCATGCAAGCGATAAATGTGAGTAAGAAAGAGTTTAGCCAAAGATTTAGCGGATGGAATTTTGGAGCATAGTACAAAATGAACTTGCTTGGAGAACAGATCAGTGACCACCCATATGACAGTATAGCTTTGGCTACTTGGAAGATCAACAATAAAGTCCATAGAAATTTCCTTCCAAGGAGCCTCTGGCCACGCTACAGACTGGAGGAGACCGTGGGGCTTCCCTGGGGAACGTTTGGAAGCCGCACACACTGGACAACTGGCAATATAGGATTCAACATCTTTTTTGAGGGAAGGCCACCAAAATTGGCGTTTCACCAAATGTATAGTCTTTACAAATCCAAAATGTCCAGCAAGTCTGGAGTCATGAGCCGTTTGCAACACAAAAGGCTGCAGGGTAGCAGGGACATAAATTTTAGAACCAATCCAGGGTAGATCATCTCTGACGGTACAGTCTGCAGAGTGCGTGGAATACCAATCATCGGTAAGAAGTTCTGACTTAATTCTGGCAATCAGCTCTGCAGGCGGGTCAGATTGGACTGTGGAGTGACTTCTGGTCACGACGGGGGCTGCCATTGAAGTATGTGGAATTACAGGTTGAACAACCGTGAGCTTAGAATTGTCATATTGAGGTAGTCTGGATAGAGCATCAGCCATGAAATTTTTCCCTCTAGGAATGTATCTGAGGGTAAAGTTGAAACGATGGAAGTAGTGAGCCCAATGCACTTGCTTTGGGGACAATTTACGGGACGTTGTTAGTGACTCCAAATTTTTGTGATCAGTCCAGACTTCAAATGGGTGAGCGGCTCCCTCTAGAAAATGACGCCAAGTCATGAGGGCCCAACGAACAGCAAAAGCTTCTTTCTCCCAAATCGCCCATCTCCTTTCAGTGTTGGACAACTTACGGGAAGTGTAAGCACAAGGTTGTAGTTGGCCCTGTTGGTTGTATTGTAACAAGACAGCGCCGACTGCTACATCACTAGCGTCGGCTTGAATCACGAAGGGGGCGTTGACATCAGGATGTTTCAGAACAGGTTCTGCTGCAAATAAGCGTTTGCGGCAAATGCGGCTTGGCATTCCATAGTCCAGTTCAAAGGAGAACCCGGTCGCGGTTTGTCCTCCCCGTTTGTTTTTAGTAGGTTCGTGATAGGCAGTGCAATGCTAGCAAAAGAAGGTATAAATTGGCGGTAAAAGTTGGCAAACCCCAAAAAACTTTGTAATTGCTTACGAGTGTGAGGAGGGGCCCACTCCGTGACAGCTTTAACCTTTGCAGGATCCATCTCAATTCCCTCAGAAGAGATGCGATAGCCTAAGTAGTCAATTCTTTCCTGGTTAAATTCGCATTTAGAAAGTTTAGCATAAAGTTCAGCAGCTCTGAGTTTACGCAAAACAGAACGGACTAGTTTTACGTGTTCGTCATGTGTTTTTTTTGTATATGACGATGTCATCAAGATAGATGATAACGCCCTTGTACAGGTGCTCATGCAGAACGTCATTGATTAGTTGCATAAAAACAGAAGGCGCCCCTTGTAAGCCAAATGGTAACACCTTAAATTGAAAGCATCCTAAAGGGCAGTTAAACGCCGTTTTCCACTCGTCTCCTTCCTTAATTCTTATTCTGTAATAAGCTTCCCTTAGATCGAGTTTAGTAAAAATCTTGCCCGTAGCTAGATGTGCCAACATGTCCTTCATGAGTGGTAGTGGGTAGACGTTGTGCTCACAGATAGTATTCAAAAATTTATAATTCTGAACCAGACGAAGAGTGCCATCTTTCTTTTCTCTAAACATTACTGGGGTGGCTACACATGGTCTAGCAGGTTCAATGAAACCTCTCTCTAAATTCTTGTCAATAAACTTGCGAAGTTCAACCATTTCGCGGGGTGTCATAGAGTAAATGCGAGGTTTGGGAAGTTGCACCCCTGGGAGGAAATCAATAGAACAGTCTGCAGCCCGATGGGGGGGGGGGGGAAGAGTGTCACAGGATTTTTCACTGAAAACATCTTTAAGGTCCCAGTACTCTTTAGGGATTTTATCTTCTCCAGGTATAACTTCCAGGGTGGGAAGAGTCAAGCCTGAATTAACAGGTTCCTGGAGAGGAGTTTGTTCAGGTAGAGGTTGCCCATTGGGAGGTGGAGGCAGAGTGATTGGCATATTGTAAGGCAAAAGGAAAGGAATGCGAACCCACCCTTCTTTCCAATCAATTAGAGGGTTCCACTTTTGTAGCCAATTCAGGCCCAGAATGACTGGGTTGTCAGCAATGGGGGCCACAATAAAGTTAATGGTTTCTCGATGGGTGTCACCAATAGACACTTGAATTGGTTCAGTTACATATAGTGCTGGATTACCACCTGCTACAGTACCATCCATTTGGCAGAAAGCGATAGGTACTTTTAAATTTTTTAGGTGGAATCCCATGTGTTGTACTAATTCCTGGCTGATGAGGCAACGTGAACAGCCAGAATCTAAAAGAGCCTGTATTTTACAGTTGCGGCCACTAGATGGAGCCAAAAGATGCAAAGGAATAGTAAGGGGCCCAGAATGGGGACTCACCCAGTTGTCATCAGAAGAGGAGGATTCCTTCTCCCAGTCATCCAGTTCCGCCTTTTGCTGGTCACCGGCAGACAGATCCAGAGGCTCCGCTCCAAACATCACTGGTTTAGTGTGCACGCTCGGAGGTTTTGCGGATTTTTTCCCCTCAGCTGAAGATGGCGGGCGTGGCGTTTGCTTCATTTTGCAGTTATTGGCCCAATGCCCCTCTCTCCCACAGTGAAAGCAAGCACCAGAATGAGGTGTAGCAGATCTGCGCTCTTTACTTTGTTTGTGGTAATCCCTTCCGTAAGTTTGGGGGGCAGGGATTCCAGGCTCTCTTCCCTTTTCAAGTTGAAGCAGAGGTTTTGTTCGAGCTAGATCTATTTCAACATCACCGGAATGCTGATACCAATCTGCAAGGGACTGGGGCGTGCGCCGGTTGATGCACCTCTCATATAAGGTTGGGTTTAAGCCTTCTGTATAAATATTGATAAGAGCGTCTTCACTCCAACCCCTCATATAAATTGCAAGTTCTTGAAAACGTTGCGTGTAAGCTTGAACTGATTTATTTCCCTGGCACAGATTCTTCATTTCCATCCTTGCCTTTCTTTGAATGAGGGGGTCTTCAAATCGCCTCCTAAGGGCAGTCATAAAACTGTCGAAGTTCCCCATTAGTGGGGAATGATTATTGTGTAAGGACACTAACCAATCAGCGGCTGTATTTTCCAGCGCTAGAGACACAATTCTTATCTTTGATTCATCATCTCTCAAGTCGTTTGCAAACTGTTTAACATAGTTGCTGACGTGCAGTAAGAAAAATCCTAACTCAGTAGGGTTCCCTCCAAACTTAATCCCCAGGGGGGGAAGTCTTGCCTGCCTGCGAGGAGGAGGAGGAGTCGGCTCTCCCTGTTGGGATTCTCTAGGGGTTCCCACGGGCAGTTGGGGGCTCTCTCCTCTTTGTTCTTGGGAGGGGGTCTCTTGCTGTTGTTTCATTCCTTCCCACTCCGAAGGATGAGGATTCCCTCCCCACATTTTATCCAGAGCCTCCTTCCTATCGTCCGCTTGACGGAGTAACTCCCTGCTTAATGTCAGGGTTCGCTTCTTCGAATACTCAAGAAAGACCACACTTAAGCATATTTCAAAATGTTTAAGGTTACTTTTACTGAATACAGAAGAACAGCAAATGAAGGTCAAGCAGTGAGTGACTAATTTAGGCGCGAAGCGTGTATATCAAAGCATAAGCCAACCCCATTAACCCATGCCCTCTACAATAGTGTCCAATGCCAAGTTCTTCAGGACATCAGGTGGGCATCACGTCCAGAGCAGTCATCAGAATGGAATGTGATACCGTTAGGAGTGAGATATCACCAGCTCGCACTATTTTCCTCCAGCACACATAGCTAACCCCAAAACCCCACACTCCCCGTTTCCATGGCAGCCAAGCATGCAGCCAAGCAAAGGCTGACACTAATATTACTCCCATTCGGCTTAAAGCTCATAGGGTTCCTTTTGCTTTAAGGGAAAAGGTGGATGCGGAAATTGACAAACTGCTAGCCCAGAGGGTAATTGAACCGGTGGACCACGCTAAGTGGGAGACGCCTATCGTGGTGCCCTTAAAGTCGGATGGGTCTATAAGAATATGCGCTGACTTTAAGTCAACTTTGAACAAGGCGCTGCAAGCACACCCCTACCCGGTTCCTGTTGTACAACAGGTTCTACATTCATTGGGGCAAGGGAAGATATTTGCCAAATTGGATTTGGCACAGGTTTATCAACAGTTACCTGTTGATGATGAGACTGCCCTGGCCCAAACTATTGTGACACACCGGGGCACTTTTAAGTGCCGCCTTCTACAGTTTGGGGTTAGCGTGGCCCCTGGGATTTTTCAAAGTATCATGGAGAGGGTGCTCCATGGTATAAAAGGGTGATCCCATATTTTGATGATGTCCTCATTTCTGCTTCCAACTGGTCAGGACTTGTCACCACTTTGAGATCTCTTTTTCAGAGATTCCGTAAGGCTCGGCTTAAACTGAAGCGCACAAAATGTAAGTTAGGGTGCCCTCTGTAGAGTTTCTGGGGTATTTGACCGCAAAGGCATCCATCCCACACCTTCGAAAGTGGAGGCGATTACCTCCGCACCCACACCAACCAATAGGGGGGAGCTTCAGGCATTTTGGGGCCGTCTAAATTTCTATTCTTGTTTCATTCCTCATAAGGTGACCGTGGCAGAGCCTTTGCACCATCTGTTGGATGGTTCCGTCCATTAGAAATGGACCAGCCGCGAAGCACAAGCATTCGCGGCTGTAAAAAAAACTCCTGACTTCCGCTGCCGTTTTGGTTCAGTATGATGAGAGAATACCTCTCATTCTTGCTTGTGATGCATCTCCTTTTGGCATTGGGGCTGTTCTTAGCCACGTCTACCCAAACGGAACGGAAGCGCCAATTGCGTTTTACTCCCGCACCTTATCCAAAACGGAACGGAATTACAGTCAATTGGATAAAGAGGCTTTAGCTGCAGTTGCGGGGGTGAAAAGATTTCATCATTACATATATGGCCATTCGTTCCGTTTGGTGACAGATCATAAGCCTTTATTGGGAATTATTTCTGGGGATCATCCTACACCGGACATTTTATCCCCACAGATGTCTCGCTGGGTTGAATTCCTAGCGGCGTACTCATACTCCCTGATCTATCGCCCTGGAAAACAAATTGGGCATGCAGACGCCTTAAGCCATTGCCCATTGCCTGAGCTAGTCCAGGATCCTGTGCTCTCCGCCCCAGTGTTCCTCATCGAGGACTTGCAGTTGCCAGTGTCCGCAATGGACATTGCTCATTACTCTTTGAAAGATGCCATTCTTACCCAGGTCCTGGATTGGGTCCGTAGAGGTTGGCCACCAGGGTGTTTGCCTCATGCCGTTATCTATATTCTCTATCTATCTATCTATCTATCTATCTATCTATCTATCTATCTATCTATCTATCTATCATCTCTCTATCTATCAGGTCATCTAACTCAAATAAGATGTATGACATGAAACAGAAAAACAAACAATGAAGGAAAAAAATCTTACCATGTAAAAATAAAGAAATACAAAATATAAAATGGTGACCAAAAACCTGTAAGAAGCTGGATGAATTTTCAAATTCACTTCTTTCTCTCTTCACCACCTTCTCCAAGGCAGAAACTGCTCATTCTCTTTTCTAGATTCACTGCTTTGCTTCGGATTATTTTCTAATGCCAGTACAGCTCCTTCTTTCCCAAAATCTAACTTGACTCCACTGAGGCAAACCATGAGCAGATGAGTGGCAAATTTGGTAACTATTCTACATATTAATCCTATTTCAAAGCAAATGAAATGTGATGAGTGGGACCTTTATTTTGTAGGTCAATGAATTGTTTGGTAAGATATCCTCCTTACTTTACTAGCATCCAGTTCTATGCACTATTCAATTTTCCCCCACTATATTAAGAGAGGAGGAGGTATGGATTGCCCAGGTAAATGCATATAAGATGCATATAAGGAAGAAGGAACTAAGTACAATGTATTTTTAAAAATGTGGTGTTCAACACAGGGTTAAATAAATAGAGGGACGCATACACTGTTCTCATCAGATATATTACATTTCATATATAAAGAACATAATAAGCTGGTGTGTTTCAAGGATGTATGTGAAGCAGCTATGACCCAAAGGTGCATTTCAAGAAGCAACTGGGTTTTCTTGGTTTTTGCTTGAAAATATTTCTTTTCTCATCCAAGAAGCTTCTTCAGTTCTGAATGATTGAGAATCTCCATAGATATGAAGCAGTCATATTATTTCCTGCATAGTTTTTTAATTGCACCTTATATATCTATCCATTCCAGGATGTTCCTTTTTAATTTTAACCAAAGGAAAAAGGAGGAAGTAATATGCTTTTCAGAGGCACCTTTAGAAGGAGACAAAACAGGCAATACAGCAGATGCAATATTGCAATCCAAATTCCATGCTTTTTGTGCATACATCTCTCTCTCTCTCTCTCTCTCTCTCTCTCTCTCTCTCTCTCTCTCTCTCTCTCTCTCTCTCTCTCTCTCGCACACACACACACACACACACACACACACACACACACACACGAATTACAAAACCACATCCATCACCTGGCCTTTTTGATCCCACACATCCATTTCAAAATGTCCCTCGCCTTTTTAATGGCTAAATGAAATTTCTCATTTGAAAACCTCTCAGGCTATACCATTGCTTCATCTAGTTCAATACTGTTGATATCATCTATTGCACTTTGCTTTCTTTAGATCTTAATATGAGAGATTTTTGGAAACAGGCAAGGAAGGAGAAATTCAGTTCATGTGGGAAGAGACAAGACAGTCCAGTGAGAAGGCCATGAGAAGGAACCACTTCAAAGAGATTCTACCTTAATTTGCTTACTATAATCCTGCCTGGGTATTTACTTTTACAGTTTTCAAAGTTTTCATATGTTTTTACCTCTGAGTATCATTAGAAATACCTTTCTGAAATCCCTTCTCACTTCTTTGTTTTGCCAGCTTGTCACTATGGAAACTGGAATTCCTGTAATAAAGACAGATAACCGGGAAAGCTACAGTAGCTCCCAAAACATCTGAAGAACACCAAGTTTGGGAAGATTGATTTGTGCTAATTTCAGAGGCTCTGTAAGAATTAGGATAAAAATGGAATTTGAAAGAACGTCTTTTTTTCTCAGGTTCCAGAATATACCAGAGTCAGAAAACGAAGATCTTAAAGACCTTATGAGTACAATATTAGCAGAATACCTTAAAAGAGAGAAAGATCAACTCTGGTGGGATATGGACCTGGTCTATAGAATTAATTCAACTTATGCTAGGATAAATAACGTACCAAGAGAAGTTCTTGTTAAATTTCTTAGGAGATCCACAAGGGATGAGATATTGAGGGCCCAACGGGATGGAATTCTAAAATGCCAGGATAAAGAAGTAATTATCTTGAAACAGCTTCCGAAAAAGATTAGAGAAATAAGGAGGAAGTATTCTTTCTTGTCCAAGAAATTATATAAAAAGGAAATATGGTTCAAGTGGTTATTACCAGAGGGAATGTTGATATTCTGGGAGGGAGGCAGAGTAAAAATCAAAACACTAAGCAAGGTGGAGGCTTTTATTAAAAAACATTCCTCCCAGCTGGGAGGTGACGACAGGGGAACGGAGGGAGCGATGGCCCCGCCCGGGGACAGGGAAGAGGAGTCAATTGCAAAAAGATCGCAAAAATGAGTTTATTTGAAATACTATTGTAATTGTTGATACAAAATAAAATAGCAAAAAAAAGATGATTGGATATATAGACTATACAATGTAATCTTTTTATATGTTTATCCTTTACCTTTAAAATTGTAAACTTATGAAGTTTGGGGAAAGCCGCCACCAACGGCAGGGAAGCTACCAAAATGTTACCTTTACCCTACACCTTTTTCCCTTATAAAAGCTTTGAAAACCAATAAAATACTTTTTCCAAAAAAAAAAAGAATTAGGATGAAAAGCTTTCCTAGTCTAGGCTGGAATTGGCAGAGGGTTCAACCTAGAGCCAACCTGAAATCAGATGTTCTGTGTTGTGTAGGGTGAATTCCAGAGCACTGCTGCATATTGACAAAGGAGAGGGACTTGGGGCCTTGCACTCATCAGTTGCCACGACCATAAAATAAGCAAGGTGATAAAAAGCTCCATTATCTGTTGATACTATAACACCAAGAGTAGAGGTTATGTTGGAGTCATCTTAGAGATTGTGTCAAACAATTTGCATAATTAACAGGGAGAAATGATTCCAGAAACTTCTAATATAAAGAGCTTCACATGACATTTTAAAAAATCTGTAAATTCTTGCATTTTAATATCTTTTTAAAAAAAGATATGCTTCTTATACTACAAGGCAGTGGTGGTACACCCCAGTACAGGCATACCGGTGCCTGCCAGGAGCACCAGGTACCATTCCGGTATGGTGCTCTAGAGGGCCCACCTGCCCACCTGCACTCCTTACTGGTATTTGAGGTGTTTGGGGCTTCTGAGCATGCACACGGAGCATACGGCACCTGCACAATGCTCTGCCAAGCAGCTGGAGCATCACAGAGGCATCGCGGGCAGTAAGTACACATGTGTGCACTGTGCACACATGCGCACATGCTGCATGTGTTCATGTGGTGGACACCCGGCTCCGTTGCACCATTCTGGTTGCAACGGAATCCAGAACCCACCACTGCTACAAGGTTTACATGAACATACAGAGGAAGGCAGAAATGGAATAGCAACCAGCTGGCATTAGAGCAATGATACTAACAAAGTGGAAGGAGAGAGGGAAAGGATATAGATATGGTATAAGAAACAGCCATCAGCAGCATGGGAGACAAGTAGCTTAGACTCAATGTACTTTTGGTAAGGTTGCCATTTTTTATTTTATTTATTCATTTATCAAATTTATATACCGCACCTATCTCCCAATGGGACTTATCTTACTTTTTACATCATATTGTTGACTGGCCTTGTTATTACTTTAAAATAGATATATTTATAGGATCTGATTTAAATTTTCTTTTTTTTTTTATATTGAAAAAGTTTTATTGGTTTTACATTTTTCTATAGGGTAGGGTAAGGGATACAAAGAAATTTTGAAAGCATTCACGTCAGAGTCGTCGGACCTTCCGAGACCTCAAAATACACAATAAAAAGATAACAAAAAAAAAACATTTTCCATAACACTACAAGGTAAAAGCAAGTACATATACCTAAGTTCTCAGTTCCATGCTGTCAGACATTTACAAAAAATCCAGACACAAATGTTATACAAGATTGTTCAAAAAAAAATCAAGGCAAAGTTATTTTTTCAATCTAAGTCTCATGGCTATTGTATCTTCTTTTTCTCCTCCCTGGCCCCCAGCGGGCGGGGCCGTGGCCCCCTCCATCCCCCCTGGATCTTCCCCCAGGGCAGAGGAATGTTTTTTTAAAAAGGCTTCCGCCTCAGCAATTGTTTTAATCCTCACTCTTCCTCCTTCCCAGAACACCAGCATCCCTTCGGGTGTCACCCACTTGAACCAAATCCCATGATCAAACAATGTTTTAGACAAGAAGGAAAATTTCCTCCTTGCTTCTCGAATCTTTCTAGGAATCTGCTTCAAGATAGTGACCTTCCTGTGTTGGTAGATTAAAGGGTTCTCTCTCTGCGCCCTCAGGATTTCCTCTCTGGTTGACCTTCTAACAAATTTCACATGTATCTCTCTAGGCACTTCATTTATCCTGGCATATGCTGAGTTAATTCTATAGGCTAGGTCAATGTCCCCCCTGATCTCATCTTTAGGTTTTTGTAAATAGTCTGCTAAAATTGTGCTCATAAGATCAGGGAGGCATTCACCAGATTCCTCAAGAACGTTCTGAAATCTCAAAAAATATGTCATTCTTTCCATATCAATCCTAGACACATGCCCATCTATTTCCCCAACCTCTCCAGTAACATTTTTAATCTCTCCCTTAACCCCCACCAACCCCCCTTCCAATTCTTCAGCCTTCTGTGTGTTTTCCAGCATCTGGTTCCTGGTATCCAATAGCTCCTTCTTGAAATTGATGTTTTCAGCCCTCTGGGCCTGAATTTCGTTCACCAAAGTTTGTATAACAGTTTCAAGAGAAGCCATCCGTTGTTCTAAACTTGCCAGTGCTGCTTCCTGAGCCATGATTAACTGTTAAAGTCAGTGCCAGCCAAAATGGCGTTTTCAGGGTGGGGCTGGTGAGACTAGCCGGGAGCCAAAAGTTCAAATCAAGGTTGGAACGTTGTAAAATTCAGAAACCAAGAGAGAGACAATTTTCCAGCTCAATAGTTATAATAACGAAGGTAATCCAGAAAGGAATCACAAATCCAACAAGAAAAAATTCTTCATTAATATCCAGAGAGAGTCCCACTTGTAAAGAGACGCTGGGAATTTTCCATAATTAAAATAGTCAGGCAGGGACAGAGAAAAGCCACTTTCCACCGCCCATCTCAGAGCCCAGAGGAGAGAGTAAAAAAAATAAATTCTTTATAACCAGCCAGACCTAGAAACAATGTTGCAAGTAGCCGCATACCACTTTCCCTTGTTAGAGACAGTCCGGATTTAAGATTTCCGCTTTCTCTTCCAGAGAAGCCATTTTTAAGTGCCGCTTAAGTCCGAGGGGGGGTTTTTGGAAACAAACACCCCCCTCCCAGTCCGTTCAGCCCGGCTGGCAGCAAGGAAAAAAAAAGTCTTTTTAAAACTCACTCTCCCTCGCAGCTGAAGCCCCGGCGATCCTTCCGATCTCCTCCGCTCAGCCCTCTACATTAAAGTGAATGGCGCCGACAGCCGTTGGCGAAGGGAGAACCCCCCGCAGCATGTTCCTCCTCACCTAGGTCATGGAGGGGATCGCTCTCCCCACCGCCGTGAGGAGAAACGTCTCCTCCGAGCCGACCCTACGGGAGACCTCCGGTAACCGGAGTGTCTCGCCCCCGTGGGGGGGCAGAAAAGGCAACAAAACGGCGAGCGAGCCCAAGGCTCGCCCGTCGCCGCTGGAGCCGGAACCGGAAGCCTAAATTTTCTTTAAAATTAAAACACTGTGGCATTATATGCAGATTGGAGAGGTTAAAGTATATATTTTTACACTGTAACTGCTATATAGCAATACAAAAGATGATTGGTTTAAAATGCATTGCAGATCATTAGGAAACTTGATTTGTATGAGATTTTCATATTAAAATATGTGTGAAACCATTTTTCTATCCCTTTCTTATCAGCGGTGCTTCTCAAATAAAAATTAATTGTAGTCATTTTGCCTGCATATTTATTTGTTTACACATAAAGTTTAAATGTCTAAGTCCACCCTTATTTAAATTACACATGTCATGTTTCAGTATTGCTCTTCTCCAGGAAGTTAACAAGAAAATGTTATATTCAGGAGGGCGGAGCCACGCCGTGCTGATACAACACGGGGTCTCAGCACTCTGAGACCTCCGTTGAACTTTGGCCACCCCCTGGTCCTTTCGGACCTAAACCGTCCTGTAGGGATGGCAATGAGGAAGACTAAGCCTTGCTGGTCACAGGGGTACCGCAAAACCCCTGTTTGACCCAAAGGAAGAGCTTCTGCAGGGCGGCAAACAGGCAGTCCCCAGGCTGACAAAGGCAGAGGCAAGCTCCGGAAGGGAGGAAGCAAGTTGAAAGGAAAAGTGCTAGACCAGAAAGGTATTTTATTTTTTTAAAAACATTTTGCTTAAAAAAACTTTTTTTTATTAGTAAACTAAAGCTCTTAATTGTGAAATAAGCGGTGGAATTAACCTAATAAGCTTTGAACTGGGAGGTTTCCTTTTCCCCCCTTATTTTTCTGAGATTGTGGATTGGAACGTTGGAACGAGATTTTTTTCCCTTTGAAAGTGATTGGATTTTCTTTCTTTATTTCTTTTTCCTTTCTTTCTTTCTTTCTTTCTTTCTTTCTTTCTATTTTGGTTGCTCAGGATTTTCAATTTGGGACTATTTCATGACTACTTTTGAGGACTTATTGCTTTTAAAAGAAAATCAAACAAGCATTATACTTTTTACATTTTTTTTTAACAACAAAGAAGAATAATATATTAAAAGGTGGGAGTTTGGTGTGCTACCACTGGAGGTCACTGGCTGGTCTTTATGAGACAATTTATTTCTTTTTTCATTTGAAACTGCTATGAAGGTTACAGAGCATGGGTTGTTTACAACAGGTGCTTTTTGATAAGTGACAGCAATAATTTCTTTGGGAAAATACCAAAAGATAAAATAGACCTGAGACCAGGGTGGCAGTGAGAACCTAACTTTATTATTTTTTTGATTTGTCAACATGGTTCCATATGTGGAAGAGGATGCTTTGGAAAATCAGAGTGCTTTGGCTGAAATCTTAAACTTCCTGAAACAAAATAGAAGAAGAACTGGTAAACAACTGGACAAACTTTTGTCTGTTTACAGCAAGCTATGAGCAGAAATTAAAGAAAAAGAAGAAAATGATGAAGACAAAGAGATACTCATTTTAGTTGAAGATAAAGATAAAGATATGATAACAGAGAACTTTAGTAATGGATTAAATGTGGGAGAAAATATAAAGAAGGTAATTCTAAAAAGAGAATTTGAGGAATGTGAGCCTCATTTTGGTCACCAAGGAAAAGAGGGGGAAAAATAGAATTGAAGATGGATGGAAGAGGAGAAATCTCTCCAGAAATACATCCGACTTTCAAAGACGAACAACGTGTAAAGATAGAAACTGGGCAGTGGTATTATTTGAGAGTTATGCTGGACAATAAAGTGCGAAAAGAAGTTTACAAAAAACCTGGAAAGAAGAATAAAAAGAGACGGGGGCCACAAACAGCAAGAGAGATAAGTCCAATTTGCTACTGGAAAGACACTGGCTTATAAGGAAAGTTGTTATCCTTTGATGATTAATAACTAGTTAGATTGTTTTAGAATATCATTGAAGGATTATTAGTTAGTTAATAATTATTTACAATAAGAGTAACTAATAATAATGTTATAGTTTAATGATATATATCCATGTATCTATGTATGTGTAGAAATGTATGAGTATGAGATTGGATATAAATAATAAGACTGTTAATTTGTAGGAATGTTGATGGATGTAATTTGACAAAATGGGGGAGAATTTTAGCAAATTTAAGACTGTTCTAGATTATTATTGAAGAATTACCAGCTAATAAATAATGAGTTATAATAAGAGTAACGGAATAATTATAGATGATATATTGATACAGGTGTAGGTATATAGGCATGTATGTTTGGAATAATGTCAGGGCTCCTTTCTTCGAATACTCAAGAAAGACCACACTTAAACATAGTTTGGAATGAATAAGGTTACTTTTACTGAATACAGAAGATCAAGGAACCAAGGTAAGCAGGAAGTGACTAGTTTAGGCGCGAAGAGTGATTATTAAAGCTTAAGCCCACCCCAATAGCCCTAACCCCCCCAGCAGTGTCCAATGCACTTTCGTCTCCGACATCAGGTGGGCAATATGTCCAACGCCATCATCAGCATGGAATGCGATACCGTTAGAACAGAGATAACACCGTCCCGTCCCATCTTCCACCAGCACTCATAATTGACCCCGAGTTCCCACCCTCCCCGTTTCCATTTTTTTTTATTAAATTTATACCCCGCCCTTCTCCAAACGGACCCAGGGCGGCGCACAGGGATGTTAAAACACATATAAAACATATAAAATTTTAAAAAACTTATTCTAATAGACCCTGCGCTAAAAACCGAATTTAAAAAACCCAAATTTAAAACTATCTAAGAGTCAGTAATGGGGGTTATGCTAGGCCGGCTAGATGGAATAGGTGTGTCTTCAGACACTTGCGGAAGAGGCGGAGGTCAGAGATGGTGCGGAGTTCAGGGGGTAGGTCGTTCCAAAGGGCAGGGCCCGCCACAGAGAAGGCTCTTCCCCTGGGTGTCGCCAGTCGGCATTGTCCAGCCGACGGCACCCTGAGGAGGCCCTCTCTGTGGGAGCGTATCGGTCTGAGGGATGTATGGGGCAGGAGGCGGTCTCGCATATAACTAGGCCCCGAGCCATGGAGCGCTTTAAAGATGGTCGTTAAAACCTTGAAGCGCACCCGAAAGACCACAGGGAGCCAGTGCAGCTCGCGCAGGATAGGTGTTATGTGGAAGTGTCTAGGCGCTCCCGTAATCACCCGCGCGGCTGCGTTCTGGACTAGCTGCAGCTTTCGGGTGCACCTCAAGGGGAGCCCCATGTAGAGAGCATTACAGTAGTCAAGTCGAGAGGTGACGAGTGCTTGAGTGACTGTGCGTAAGGCACCCCGGTCCAGTAAGGGGCGCAATTGGCGCATCAGGCGTACCTGATGGAATGCCCCCCTGGCCACGGCTGCCACATGATCATCCATAGACAGCCGGGAATCCAGGAGGACACACAAATTGCGCGCCCTCTCCACGGGGGCCGGTGTTTCGCCCCCAATGGCCAGAGTTGGAATAATCTGGCTGAACCGGGGCGCCGGAAGCCACAGCCACTCAGTCTTGGACGGGTTGAGCCTGAGTTTGTTACCACCCATCCAGATCCGTACGGCCTCCAAACACCGGGACATAACCTCGGCGGCATCGTTGGGGTGGTCTGGGGTGGATATGTACAACTGAGTATCATCAGCGTACAGATGGTATCCCACCCCAAAACCACGGATGATCTCACCCAGCGGCTTCATATATGTGTTGAACAGTAAGGGCGAGAGGACCGACCCCTGAGGAACCCCACATATGAGGGACCTCGAGGCCGACCTCTGCCCCCCTGCCAACACATATTATGACCGACCAGAGAGGTAGGATGAGAACCACCGCAGAACGGTGCCTCCCAACCCCAACCTCCCCAGTCGGTGCAATAGGATACCATGGTCGATGGTATCAAAAGCCGCTGAGAGGTCTAATAGGACTAGGATAGAGGAATATCCTCTATCCCGCGCCCTCCAGAGATCATCAACCAACGCGACCAATGCCGTCTCGGTGCTGTGCCCGGGTCGGAAGCCGGACTGGCGCGGGTCTAGATAATCAACTTCCTCCAAGTGTCGCGGAAACTGTTGGGCCACCACACTCTCAACAACCTTCACTAAAAAGTGGAGGTTGGAGACGGGACGATAGTTCTCTAATAATGCTGGATCCAGGGACGGCTTCTTGAGGAGGGGCCTCACCACCGCCTCTTTCAGGACGGCAGGCAAGGACCCCTCACTCAAAGATGCGTTGACAATGCCCTGGAGCCAGCCTCGTGTCGTCTCCCAGGATGCCAGTACAAGCCAGGAGGGACACGGGTCCAATAAACATGTGGTAGCCCTAAGTCTCTTTGACAGCTTGTCCATATCCTCGGTGGTAACAAAATCAAACTCCTCCCAGGATGGTGTCACAAGAACAGCCTCGGCCTGCTCGACTGGACCACTGTCGATGGAGGGTAGCTCGTTCCGAATCCGAGTGATTTTCTCCTGCAGATAAATCCCAAATTCCTCTGCTCGACCCTGTAAAGGGGCTTCCCGCGGCCTCTGTTGAAGGAGGGAGCGGGTCACCCCAAACAGGGCGGCAGGGCGGTTATCTGCGGATGCAATAAGAGTGGCACAATACTCACGTTTGGCCACTTTTATCGCCACTAAGTAAGTCCTAATATGGTCTCTCACTAGTGTTCGGTCGGCTTCGGAGTGAGAAGATCTCCATCTGCTCTCTAGGCGTCTCTTGTGGCGCTTCATCTCCCTAAGCCCCTCGGTAAACCAAGGAGCCCAGGTGGTTCGTCGCCGCAAGAGAGGCCGCAAGGGCGCAACTCGGTCCAAGGCCCCCGTGGCCGCACTTAACCATGCAGCCACTAGGTCCTCAGTCGAGTCGCGGGGCAAGTCCACAGGAATTGGCCCAAGCTCCCTCTGGAACCTTATCGGGTCCATCAGGAGCCTGGGGTGGAACCATATAGGAATGTCCGGTTCCGCCTCCCCGCAGTGAGGTGCAGCGATCGGAAAGTCGAGCCGAAGGAGAGCGGGATCTGTCCATGACAGGGGTGTGATGACTAAATCCCCTATTCCCAGATCACTACTCCACTGTCCCGAGACGAAGATGAGATCCAGGGTGTGTCCGCCCTCGTGAGTAGGGCCTAAAACTACCTGGGTCAGGTCCATGGCTGTCATGGAAGCCATGAACTCCCGAGCTGCACCAGAGGTTTCGCCTGCCGACGGCAGGTTAAAGTCCCCCATGACTAAAAGTCTGGGGGTCTCAACCGCCGCCTCAGCTATCACCTCTAGGAGCTCGGGCAGGGCTGTTGTTGCATAGCGAGGAGCCAGGTATACAACTAACACGCCCAACTGCCTCCCAAGGCCCCACTTCACAAGGAGGGACTCGCACCCGGTCGTCTGAGGGATCGTGGTCTCCTTTGGCTCAAGACCTTCCCTAACCATAATCGCCACCCCCCCACCCCTCCCTAGGCTGTTTCCATGGCAGCCAAGCAGCATAGTGAAGACAGAACGAAGGCTGACATCCGGACCTCCTCCAGAAGTAGGCAGGACCTCCGGACCTCCGTCAGAAGTAGGGAATTTAGTTCTGCAAAACAGACAAGAAAAGACAAAGAACAACATAGAAGAGAGAGGGAAGGGGTTATGGCTTCTGTGGATATTTGGCATAAAATTGACGTATAAGCTTCGGGGCTCTCAGATGCTGTTTATCCACCCATTCATTATGTGAAGGAGGAAAATCTTTCCACATCACTAGAAACTGAGTTTTATTTCTATGTATTCTGGAGTCCAAAATGTCTCGAATCTCATAATGCTGGTGACTGTCTACCATCAGTGGTGCAGGGGCATCAGGCTGAAGCTTGCGAAGATGAGATGAGCGCTCAGGTTTCAGCAGGTGAACATGGAACACTGGATACAAACGACGGTACGTTTTCGGTAGATCCAGATGAACGGAAACCGAACTGATTATCTTAGTTATAGTGAATGGACCAACAAACTTAGGGCCCAACTTTTTGCATTTTTGCGGACTGTCCAAATGCTTAGTAGAGACGAACACCCTATCTCCGACCTTGTAAGCTGGTGGAGATGCTCGTTTTCTATCAGCATATAACTTATGCGATTGATGCGCATCCTCCAAAGTTTTCCTTATGACTGGCCACACCGAAGACAATTTAGTGGACCAATCCGCTAGAGAGGGAATTGCGGGTGAGTCGTGTGGCAACTCAGGTATGGGTACAAGGTCCTGACCATAAATGATTTTAAATGGGGTCATACCTGTACTTGAATGAACAGAGTTATTATAAGCCACTTCGGCATGTATGAGAAGGTCAGCCCAGTCGTCTTGTTGAAAGTTTATGAAACAACGCAGGTATTGTTCTAATACAGAATTGGCCCTCTCACAAGCCCCATTCGTCTGCGGGTGGTAGGAGGAGCTTAAGCCCTGGGAGGAGCCAATCAATTTCAAAAATTCCCTCCAAAAGTGCGACGTAAATTGACTACCTCTATCTGATATGATATGCTTAGGAACCCCGTGCAAACGATAAATATGATTCAGGAACAGTTTAGCCAACGACTTGGAAGACGGAAGTTTAGAACAAGGTACAAAATGAACTTGCTTGGAGAAAAGATCCGTAACTACCCAGATCACAGTATAGCCCTGGCTGCTTGGAAGGTCAACAATAAAGTCCATTGAAATCTCCTTCCAAGGAGCCTCTGGTTTCGCTACAGCTTGGAGAAGACCATGGGGTTTCCCTGGTGCACGTTTAGAAGCAGCACAAACAGGACAGCTGGCGATATAAGACTCAACGTCTCTTTTGAGGGAAGGCCACCAAAACTGGCGTTTAACCAGTTTGTATAGTTTTAACGAAACCGAAGTGTCCGGCCAGTCGTGAGTCGTGTGCCCATTGCAACACAAAAGGTTGTATGGTAGCAGGGACATAAATTTTTGATCCGATCCAAGGTAGATCATCCCTGATAGTTCAGTCAGTCGAATGTGCAGAATAGCATTCATCAGTAAGTAGTTCTGATTTAATCCTAGCAATCAGTTCAATAGGTGGGTCAGCCTGGGCAGCGGACTGACCCCTGGTCGAAACGGGAGAGGCCATCAACGTAAGTGGCATCACGGGTTGCACAACCGTGAGTTTAGAAACGTCATATTGGGGTAGTCTGGAAAGCGCATCAGCCATGAAATTCTTTCCTCCAGGAATGTATTTGAGACTGAAGTTGAAACGATGGAAGTAATGTGCCCAACGTAGTTGTTTTGGGGACAATTTGCGGGACGATGTGAGAGCTTCCAGGTTCTTGTGGTCAGTCCAAACCTCAAACGGATGAGGGGCCCCTTCAAGAAAATGACGCCAGGTCATGAGGGCCCAGCGGACAGCAAATGCTTCTTTTTCCCAAATAGCCCATCTGCGTTCAGTATTGGACAATTTACGAGAAGTGTAGGCACAAGGTTGTAGTTGGCCCTGTTGGTTTAGTTGCAATAGGACAGCCCCTACAGCTACATCGCTGGCGTCAGCCTGAACAACGAACGGAGAGTTGACGTCAGGATGCTTCAGGACAGGCTCAGCTGCAAATAAGCGTTTAAGTTTTTCAAATGCGGCCTGGCACTCCATGGTCCAGTTTATGGGAGTGCCAGGTCGAGGTTTGCCTTCTCCCTTTGTCTTGAGCAGATTTGTGATGGGTAACGCAATGCTAGCAACCAAAGTATAAACTGGTGGTAAAAGTTAGCAAAACCCAAAAAACTTTGTAGTTGTTTACGAGTGCGGGGGGGCGCCCACTCTGACGGCTTTCACCTTTGCAGGGTCCATTTCGATCCCCTCTGAGGAAATGCGATAACCCAAATAATCAATTTTTTCCTGGTTAAACTCACATTTCGATAATTTAGCATAAAGTTCGGCAGCACGGAGTTTTTGCAAGACAGAACGGACAAGTTTAACATGTTCATCACGTGTTTGTGTGTACACGACTATGTCATCAAGATAAACGATGACGCCCTTGTACAGGTGGTCGTGGAGAACCTCATTGATCAGTTGCATGAATACAGACGGAGCTCCTTGTAGACCAAAAGGTAAAACCTTGAACTGGAAGCAACCTAACGGGCAGTTGAAGGCAGTTTTCCATTCGTCACCCTCTTTAATTCTTACCCTATAGTAAGCTTCCCTCAAATCAAGTTTAGTAAAAATTTTGCCTGTAGCAAGGTGAGTCAGCATGTCTTTCATTAGCGGGAGTGGGTAGACATTGTGCTCGCAAATGGCATTTAGGTAAGAATAGTTCTGAACCAAACGAAGAGTGCCATCTTTCTTCTCTCTAAACATCACTGGGGCGGCCACTCGTGGTCTGGCGGGCTCAATGAAACCCCTGCTTAGATTTTTGTCGATGAACTTGCGAAGCTCATCCATTTCACGGGGTGTCATAGAGTAAAGGCGAGGCTTAGGGAGTTGTACTCCAGGGAGAAAATCGATCGAGCAATCCGTGGCTCGATGAGGAGGAAGAGAATCGCAAGACTTTTCACTGAAAGCATCTTTAAGATCCCAATATTCTTCAGGAATCTTGTCTTCACCTGGAATGATCTCAGGCGTTGGCATGGCTATTGTGGAACCCGCAGGCTCCTTAATTGGTATTAGATCGACGGGTTTATCATCAGTGGAATCTGGGATTGCAGAGGGATGTTCAGGTAGTATTAAAGGGATACGTACCCATCCTTCCTTCCAGTCAATTAGAGGATTCCACTTACGTAGCCAGTTAATCCCTAAAATAACAGCGTTCTCAGCAATGGAGGCAACAATAAAGTTAATGGTTTCATTATGAGTTTCACCAATAGAAACTTGAATTGGTTCAGTAACATAAGATGCAGGATTCCCCCCGGCTACAGAGCCATCCATTTGGCAAAATGCGATTGGCACCTTTAAATTTTTTAAGTGAAAACCCATGTCTTGAACAAGTTCCTGACTGATTAAACAGTGTGAGCAACGGGAGTCTATCAGGGCCTGTACATTGCAATTGTGGCCACTAGATGGGGCTAAAAGCTTCAAAGGAATATAAAGGGGCCCAGAGCGGCGACTCACCCAATTATCGTCAGAGGAGGCGTCCTCCCAGTCATCGACTTGCGTGTTGTGTTGATCACCACCAGAGAGATCCAGTGGTTCCATCCCACTCATCGCCGGTTTATTGCGCACGCTCGGAGCTTTAGGAGGCCTTCTAGTCTCAGTAGAAAGATGTGGGCGTGGTGATTGTTTCAATCTGCAGTTGTTAGCCCAGTGCCCCTCCTTCCCGCAGCGAAAACAAGCGCCAGGACGTGTTGAAGTTGATTTACGCCCTCCCATTTGCTTCTGGAGATCTTTATCTAGGGCCCGGGGCCTGGGACTCTCACTGTGTTTCGTTCCCACAAAAGGGGCTGGAGGTTCCGAATGGGCCTGATCGAGCTCTACATCGCCAGCCAGCTGAAACCAGCCCTCTAAGGAATCCGGCCTCTGTCGGTTAACGCATGTCTGATAGATGGCCTGGTTCAGCCCCTCCGTGTAGATATCCATCAAAGCTCTATTACTCCATCCTATCATATACACAGAAAGTTCTTGAAAAACTTGTGTATATTCCTGCACAGACATGTCTCCTTGGCGCAGGTTTTTCATTTTGATTCTAGCTTTTCTCTCAATGCGGGGGGGGGGGGTGTCTTCAAATCATCTTCTAAGAGCCGTCATAAAATTTTCAAAGTTCCGCAACAGGGGTGAGTGACTATTATGCAGAGAAACCAGCCACCCAGCCGCTTTGTTTTCCAGAGCCAAAGATACAATTCTAATTTTTACTTCGTCTTCAACATCATCTGCATATTGTTTAATAAAGTTGCTAACACGAAGCAAAAAGAACCCTAAGTTTTCTGGGTTTCCATCAAACTTAATGCCCAAGGGAGGGAGTTTTGCCGAACGGCGAGGGGGAGGGGTTGGAATTCCTCTTTGTGAAACTCTGCGGGGTTCCGCAAGGGGGGGAGGGGTTGCTCCTCTGGTCTCTTGGGCAGTGGCTGCATCTTGTTTTAACTCTTCACTCTCCAGTGAGAGTGCCCCCCCCCGATTTTTTCCAGGGCCTCCCTCTTGTCGTCTGCCTGACGGAGTAACTCATTTGCCATCTTCCTTAAATCTGTCTCCTCCTTCAGGAGTTCCTTTATAGGGGGGGTGGTTGGAGACGACGGCATCTGGTGGTGGTCACTCCCGAGCCTATGTCTCCCATTAGCCCCACTCCCTCTGACCAGCGATGCTGTTGTAATGCTTCATTGGGCTTTGGCTCTAAATTTAGGCCTGCTAAAAAGTCCATCACTGACTCGAATCCTCCTTTTGAACTGCGATATTGGACGCGGCCTCTCCCATGGCGGCTCCTAGCAGCTCCTCTTTAGCAGGATCCGACATCAGGTTTTGATTTGTAGTGACTTCCTGCTTAATGTCAGGGCTCCTTTCTTCGATTACTCAAGAAAGACCACACTTAAACATAGTTTGGAATGAATAAGGTTACTTTTACTGAATACAGAAGATCAAGGAACCAAGGTAAGCAGGAAGTGACTAGTTTAGGCATGAAGAGTGATTATTAAAGCTTAAGCCCACCCCAATAGCCCTAACCCCCCCCCAGCAGTGTCCAATGCACTTTCGTCTCCGACATCAGGTGGGCAATACGTCCAACGGCATCATCAGCATGGAATGCGATACCGTTAGAACAGAGATAACACCGGCCCATCCCATCTTCCACCAGCACTCATAGTTGACCCCGAGTTCCCACCCTCCCCGTTTCCATGGCAGCCAAGCAGCATAGTGAAGACACAACGAAGGCTGACAAATAGACAATGGATGCCATTATGTGGTTATATTTAAGTAAGACATGTTTGAAGAAGATAGACCAAATATGGAATATTAGAGGAGAATTCTGGTGTAATGATATTAAGATATAAAATGAATCTTTTGATTTAAAATTTATAAAATGAGATTATCCATGAATAATAATGATTTTAGAAAGGCACAAGAGTTATGTGTAACCAGTCGACATACTTTCCAAAGGATACAATGTAGAATGATGACTTTTCCTTTTTGTATTTTTGTTTTATTAAAAAATAAATAAATAAATCAAAAAGAGAGAGAAAATACTATATTCACAGATTCAAATATCAGATTATTAAAACAAAATAGGGGCACAAAAGCAAATCTGCTAAAACAGAAAAGTACAATTTTTAGAGTAAGAAAAAAACCTTAGAATTTTAAAGCCTTCTAATATATTAATATTAATATTAAAAATCACCATCAAAAAATTCATGAAGATGTCATCACATTAATGTATCTGAGTAAGAGTATTCCAAAGATAGGACACCACATCTAAATAGATCTTATATCCAACTGACATCAGCCTAAATTAAGAAATGAAGGCATTTGCTCAAATAACTTAATGGAGATTCAACTGCATTCAGATCTTGGCTTTGAAATTTTACTTTCGTGTAAGGGAACTTGGCTGATTTAAGATGCTAAACAAGATTGAATTTAGTTTATATTTACATGGGAAATTACAGTACTAAGAAATCCCAGGATCTAGGCCAGACTAGAAAATAAACAATAATTTCATAAGAAAGGCTGTGGCAAACCACTTTTTCACTGTTGTTAAGGAAACTACGGGATTTGTCCATATAATGCTCAGCAGTTGAGGTCAACTTACTCTCCATCTATTTGTTATGAAGAGTGAACTTGGATCAAAAGCTTGTGTTGGATTAGACAAAGGATTCCGACTCAGGCATGGTCAAACAACAGGAACATTTATTCACAACTATTTACAATACACTAGGATCATTACTGGCAAGGTTTCCCTGTCTGACAGCTGCTTATATACAGCTTTAAGGCGGGGAACCTTTTAGTAAGCAAGCTGCAACATTGTATCTATTTTCTAGACAGAATCCAGCCAGCTGCGTCTTAGCCAATCAGACGCAGCTGCCGGCTCCGTTCCGGAATGCGGTGACTCAGAGTTTACCAGACTTGCTGGCTCGGTCGTAGACCTGAGGACTTAACACTCCTTCCCCCATAGTCAGTGCGCATGTGTCCAGTCTCTCTGTCCATCAAAGTGTAAGCGCATGTGTACTTGTCCAAATAGGCAGGGCGATGTCGGACCCGCCCCGAACGCCTCAGTTGCTGCGGAGAGCTCGGCGAGGTAAGTAGTTCCTGGGGAAGCTCCTCCCTGCGGGGAGTGGAGCTTCCACTTACGTCACCGTGGCCTGCCCTCGGAGGTGGAGTCGGTGTGGCTGGTACCGGCAATAATGGTAAGTCCGGGCGAGGGGGCGTGGCGACCGGGTTTGAGGTTCTTGAAGGTTGCTGGCAGGCAGCGGCTTGATAGGGAGGGCCTCCGAGAGGAGAGGCCCACAATTCCGTGTCGGCTTGAGTGGAGTAGTCCGGAGGGGTTCCGCACGGGGTGTCAGATGAGTAGAGGCCTGGACTGGCAAAGGCCTCTGAAGTTACAATCTGCGGTTCGGCTTGAACAGGCAACAACGGCCCAACGGGGGCCAACGGGCAGGAACAGCCTGGTGTGGCAAAGGCCGTCTCTGGCAGGCGGTGTCTTAGTTGATCCAGGTGGCGCCGCCACTCGGATCCATCGCGTAGGCCGACCCTGTAAGAACAGGGGCCGGTTAAGTCCAAGACGGTTGCGGGAACCCATCTCGGCTCCCCTGAGAAGTTCCTTGCCCAGAATAGGTCCCCAGTTTTAAACAAGCGAGGGGAGGGGGCCTGCAGGTTGCTCCTCTGCACCCCGTCATAATCGGGGTGCAGTCTGTCCCCGCAAGCGACGACCCATCAAGAGCTCCACGGGGCTTTTCCCTGTGGCCGGGCAAGGTGTGACATGCTGTCCCAAGAGGTATGCAGCCACCCTTGCCTGCCAGTCCCCTTTATCCAAACGGGCCAAGGCTTCCTTGGCCGAGCGGACAGCTCGTTCCGCGCGTCCATTAGACGCCGGGTGATAAGGGGCAACCGGCGCGTGGCGGATCCCTTGGGTGGCCAGAAAGTCCAAGAAGGTGGAGGACTGAAATTGGGGTCCGTTGTCGGACACAATGACGTCCGGCAACCCGTGTGTGGCGAACAGGCGGCGCAATGCTTGCACGGTGCTCTCCGCTGTGGTGGAAGCCATGATAATCACCTCTACCCAGCGGGAGAACGCATCCACCGCAACAAGGAAATTCTGGCCATGGAAGGGACCCGCGAAGTCCAAGTGAAGCCGGGACCACGGGCTCCTGGGAATGTCCCACTCCCTCGGCGGGGAGACCAGCGGGACAGGGCGGGAAGATTGGCAGGTGGGGCAGGAAGCCACCCAATCCGCCACTTCAGCGTCCATGCCAGGCCACCAGACATAGCTCCGGGCCAATGCCTTCATGCGGACTATGCCTAGGTGATTGGCATGGAGCGACTGAAGGACCATGTGTCTCAGGGGGAAGGGAACGATGACCCGATCTCCCCAACACAAGCACCCACAATGGAGCAAGAGCTCCAATTGGCATGACTTGTAAGGCCGAAACTCTTCGGCCACGCTGCCCGAAGGCCACCCCCTCAGCACCCAACGGCAAACCTGGGCAAGGACGGGGTCTGCGCGGGTGTGAGCGGCGACGGCGGATGAGGACAAGGGCAAGTCTGACTCCGCCACCATCAGGATGGAGAGGGCAGGCACGGGGGCCAGATCCGTCCCCGGAAGAGGGCAGCGGCTTAGGGCATCGGCATGCCCTATCTGCTTGCCAGGACGGTATAGCAGCGTATAGTCATACGCTGCTAGGAACTCCGTCCAACGGGTCATCCTGGGAGAAAGGATGGGGGGGTCGGACGGTCACCGGCCAACAGCCCAAGGAGCGGCTTGTGGTCTGTGACGACTGAAAAGGTCCGCCCATAGAGGTAATTGTGAAACTTCTTAATCCCGGACACTACAGCCAAAGCCTCCTTGTCGATTTGGCTGTAGTTTCTCTCAGTTTGAGACATTGTCTGGGAGTAAAAAGCAATGGGGGCTTCTGAACCGTCCGGAAGGACGTGGCTCAGGACAGCCCCCAGGCTGTAAGGGGAGGCATCGCATGCAAGCATCAGAGGAAGCCTGTCATGGTACTGGACTAGTACCGCGTCTGACGTGAGCATGGCTTTGACAGCCGCGAACGCATGCGCTTCGCGGCTGCCCCAGTGCCAGGCCGCAGATCGGTCGAGCAACCGATGCAGCGGCTCGGCTAACGATGCCTTGTGGGGAATAAAAGGCGCGTAAAAATTCAAAAGGCCGAGGAATGCCTGCAGCTCCGTTTTGGAGGCAGGAGTGGGGGCCTTTTGGATGGCCTCGACCTTTGAGGGGGTCGGGTGAATTCCTTGGGCATCAATCATGAAGCCCAGGAATTCCACCCTCGGCGCAGCAAATGTGCATTTGCTGCGCTTCAATTTTAAACCCGCGCCCCTGAAAATTTTGAGGACCTTCCGCAACGTCTTGGCGAGCTCTGATATGCTGGAAGCAGCAATCAGGACATCGTCAAAGTACGGCACAACTCCAGGGAGCCCATGGAGCAGTCGCTCCATGAGGCTCTGGAAGATCCCCGGGGCCACGGACACGCCGAATTGGAGGCGGCGACAGCGGAAAGCCCCACGGTGGGTGATGATAGTCTGCGCCTCCGCAGCCTCGTCATCCACCGGGAGCTGTTGGTAGGCCTGCGCCATATCCAGTTTCGAGAACACGCGTCCCTGCCCCAATGAGTGGAGCAGGACCTGTACTACTGGAACCGGGTATGGGTTCGCCTGAAGCCCGAGGTTGATCGTTGACTTATAGTCGGCGCAGATCCTCACGGACCCATCGGGCTTAATGGGGACCACAATCGGGGTCTCCCATTTCGCCTGATCGACGGGTTTGAGCACGCCCTGCGCCACTAATCGATCTAATTCCACTTCAACCTTGGGCTTTAATGCGAACGGCAGCCTGCGGGCCTTCAAGCGGACAGGAGCAACCTGAGGGTCTAGGTTCAGGGAAACTGGGGTGCCCCTTGTCAGGCCTGTTTCTTCGTTGACTCAGGAAAGATCACACTTAGACATTATTTTGAAATGTTAAGACTACTTTTACTAAGTTACGAGAGCGTACAGACCAAGTAAAGCTGAGAATGAATAGTTTAGGCGCGAACAGAAAGTATTAAGCTTAAGCCCATCCCAATCCCCAAACCCCCCCTGTGCATTGTCCAATATGCAGCCATCTCCAACATCAGGTGGGCAGGTCTTCACCATCCTGGAATGCAGGTCCGTTAGCAGGAGATAACACGAAACATCAACATTGTCCACCAGCAGAACACATTCACCCCAAACCCCCCCACCCTCCCCGTTTCCATGGCAGCGAAGCCAGAAATAGCGAGACTGACATCCGGACCTCCTCCAGGAACAGCGGGAAATCTAGGGCAGCAATAGGCATACGAGGGGCTACACCTGAAAGAGAAGAAGGGAGAGACAAAACAACGGAGAGGAGAAAGAAAAAGAGTCAAGGTTTGTGTGGATACTTGGCATAAAACTGGCGTACCAGTTTAGGAGCTTTGAGATGCTCCCTATCCACCCATTCGTTGTGAGAAGGGGGGAAATCTTTCCACATGACTAGGAACTGAGTTTTATTTCTGCGAATCCTGGAGTCCAAAATGTCCCGCACCTCGTAATGATGATGACCATCCACCAAGGTAGGCGTAGGAGCATCAGGCAATCTTTTGCGGAGATGAGAGGTACGAGCAGGTTTCAGTAAGTGAACATGGAATACAGGGTACAGCCGCCGATAGGTCTTGGGGAGATCCAAACGGACCGACACAGAGCTGATAATTTTGGTGATCGTGAAAGGCCCAATAAATTTGGGACCCAGCTTCTTGCATTTTTGGGGGCTATCCAAATTTTTGGTAGATACATAAACCTGATCACCAACTTTGTAGGAGGGAGGTACTGCCCGTTTCTTATCAGCGTACAATTTGTGCGAGTCATGGGCATCGTTTAAAGTTTTCCGGAGAAGCGGCCAAACAGAAGATAATCGAGAGGACCATTCAGATAGAGAGGGAACTGTCACCGAGACGTGAGGCAGTTCGGGTATGGGTACAAAGTCCTGTCCGTAGATGATTTTAAAGGGGGTCATATTCGTACTGGAGTGAACAGAGTTATTATACGCAACTTCGGCGTGTATGAGAAGATCAGCCCAATCATCTTGCTGGAAATTAATAAAACAGCGTAAGTACTGTTCGAGGACGGAATTAACCCTCTCACAAGATCCATTCGTCTGAGGGTGGTAGGCGGAGCTTAAGCTTTGGGCGGAGCCAATTAGTCTCAGAAATTCCTTCCAAAAATGGGAAGTAAATTGGGTTCCTCTATCGGAGATGATGCGTTGCGGGACCCCATGAAAGCGATAGATATGGGAAACGAAAAGTCTAGCCAGAGATTTGGAAGAAGGAATCTTAGTACAGGGGATAAAATGAACTTGTTTAGAAAACAGATCGGTAACTACCCAGATAACGGTATAACCCTGACTGGGTGGAAGATCAACTATAAAGTCCATTGAAATTTCCTTCCAAGGCCTTTCCGGGGTAGCCACAGACTGGAGAAGACCCTGCGGCTTACCCGGCGCACGTTTTGAGGCCGCACATACAGGGCAACTGGCAATATACGATTCAACATCCTTCTTCATTGATGGCCACCAGAACTGTCTCTTGACAAGATGAATAGTTTTAACGAAGCCGAAATGACCAGCTAAACGTGAGTCGTGTGCTCGTTGCAAGACAAAAGGACGTAATGTAGCAGGAACATATATTTTAGAACCAATCCAGGGAAGATCGTCTCTGGTAGTACAATCACCAGAATGAGCCGAATACCAATCATCAGTAAGTAATTCATCCTTAATACGAGCAATTAGGTCAGCAGGTGGAGTAGTCTGGACAGTAGATTGGGCTATATTAGATACTGGAGTAGCAGGTAAAGTGAGTGGCATTATCGGTTGTACAATGGTGAGCTTAGATACATCATATTGAGGCAATCTGGAAAGTGCATCAGCCATAAAATTTTTCCCCCCAGGAATGTATTTGAGGTGGAAATTGAAACGATGGAAATAATGAGACCAACGAAGTTGCCTTGGGGACAATTTCCGAGAAGAGGTAAGAGCTTCCAAATTTTTATGGTCCGTCCAGACCTCGAAAGGATGTGGGGCACCCTCAAGAAAATGTCGCCAAGTCATGAGAGCCCACCGAACAGCAAAAGCCTCCTTTTCCCAAATCGCCCAACCGCGTTCGGACGCAGTGAGTTTCCGAGATGTGTAAGCACAGGGTTGTAATTGGCCATGTTGATTGAGCTGTAACAGGACTGCGCCTACCGCGACATCACTAGCATCCGCCTGAATCACAAATGGGGAATTCACATCTGGGTGTTTAAGAACAGGTTCAGCCGCAAACAACCGTTTAAGCTTTTCGAAAGCGGCCTGACATTCCATCGTCCATTTGAGAGGGGTTCCAGGACGAGATTTGCCTTCGCCTTTTGTTTTCAGAAGGTTTGTAATGGGCAAGGCAATATCAGCGAATGACGGAATAAATTGGCGGTAAAAATTCGCAAATCCTAAAAAACTTTGCAATTGTTTACGGGTACGGGGAGGGGCCCACTCCGTCACTGCCTTGACTTTAGCAGGATCCATTTCAACTCCCTCAGAGGAGATACGGTAACCCAAATAGTCAATTCTTTCCTGGTGAAATTCACACTTAGAGAGTTTGGCATAAAGTTCAGCGGAACGCAACTTATTTAATACGGAGCGCACCAGTTTAACGTGCTCGTCATGGGTTTGCGAGTAGACGACGATGTCATCAATGTAAACAATTACTCCCTTGTAAAGGTGCTCGTGGAGAACCTCATTGATCAGTTGCATAAACACTGAAGGGGCACCTTGAAGACCGAAAGGGAGGACTTTGAACTGGAAACATCCGAGTGGACAGTTAAAAGCTGTTTTCCATTCGTCCCCCTCTTTGATCCTGACCCTGTAATATGCTTCACGTAAGTCCAGCTTCGTAAAAATCTTACCGGTAGCCAGGTGAGCAAGCATGTCCTTCATGAGCGGAAGGGGGTAAATATTGTGTTCACAAATGGTGTTGAGATATGAATAGTCCTGTATTAATCTTAGAGTGCCATCTTTCTTTTCTCTAAACATAACTGGTGCAGCTACACGGGGCCTAGCTGGTTCAATGAAACCCCTTTGAAGGTTTTTATCGATGAATTTACGTAATTCCTCCATCTCCCGTGGGGTCATTGAATACATACGAGGTTTGGGTAATTGAACCCCAGGAAGAAAATCAATTGAACAGTCAGTAGCCCTATGAGGAGGAAGGGAATCACAAGATCTTTCACTGAAAGCATCCTTTAGGTCCCAATATTCTTTGGGAATTTTCTCTTCACCTGGTATGACCTCGGGTGATGGGAAATCCAATAAATGCGCAGCAGATTCAATATGGGGGGGTGGCTGATGGCGCGGGGGTTGATCAGTTTCTGATGGAAGAGAGGTATCTTCCGGGAGGGATAAAGGAATGCGCACCCAACCTTCCTTCCAGTTTATCAGAGGATTCCATTTTCAAAGCCAATTGACCCCCAAAATTACAGCATTATCGGCAATGGCAGTTACAATAAAGTTGATGGTCTCAGTATGGCCTGTGCCTATAGAAACATGAATTGGTTCGGTGATAAAAGATGCTGGGGTTCCCCCAGCTACAGAACCATCCATTTGGCAAAAGGCTATGGGAGTTTTCAGGGTCTTAAGGTGAAAACCCATCGAAGACACGATGTCTTGGCTTATGAGGCATTTTGAACACCCAGAATCAATGAGAGCCTGCACATCGCATGTACGACCAGTAGATGGAGCTAAAAGCTTTAAATTAATATAAAGGGGCCCGGAGCGATGACTCACCAGATTGTCGTCAGAAGAGTCTGAAGACGCCTCCCAATCGTCAGGGCCAGCAGCTGGCTGGTCAGCAGAGAGGTTGGTGGGCTCCACCCCACTCATAGCCGGTTTGGCGCGCACAGTTGGCGTTCTAGGTTGTTTCCGGTCCAGGGAAGAAAGTGGGCGTGGAGGTGGTTTTGATCGGCATTTGTCTGCCCAGTGCCCCTCCTTCCCACAGCGATAACAGCTGCCTGAACGAGGCTGGGTTGTTCTCCCCTCCCCCTTTTGCATGCGTTTCTCCCTCGCAGGGGGGTGAGATTTGGGGCTATCTTCCTGTGCTTTTTTCTCCAAGCGGACCGGATCCTGCAAGTGGGCATGATCCAACTCGACATCCGAAGCTAGATCTATCCAGTCATTCAAAGTTTCGGGGCGAAATCTGTTCACACATGTTTGATAAATATCTTTATTCAGCCCTTCAATATAAATGTCCATTAGGGCTTGTTCACTATAACCAACCATAAACACTGATAGCTCCTGGAAAATTTGCGTGTAAGCCTGAATAGACATGTCCCCCTGCTGCAAACTTTTTAGTTTCATTTTTGCTTTCCTCTCAACACGGGGGTCTTCAAAACGCCTTCTAAGAGCATTCATGAAACGATCGAAATCGTGTAGTGCCGGTGAACGACAATTATGTAATGAAACTAGCCAATTAGAAGCTTGATCTTCTAGGGTCATAGATACAATTCTGATTTTGATTTCATCGTCCAAATCAGCTGCGTAAAACTGCATGTAATTATCAACGTGAATTAGAAAAAACGCCAGTTTGTCGGCACTTCCGTTGTATTTCACACCCAAAGGAGGCAGTTTTGCAAGTCGGCGGGGGTTAATGGGGTTGGCTTCCCTTCCAGCCTGAGGGGTGGGGGAGGGAGTTGCTCTCCTGCTTTGCCTGGCAGAAGCTGCCTCTCTTCGCAATTCCCTGCCGGCCTGAGGAGGGGGGGATGGTGTTGAAACCCTGCTTCGTCTGCCCGGAGCTGTCTGTGAACCTCTTGGCTGTGGGCGATCCGCCTCCCTCCCCCGGATTTTTTCCAGGGCTAAATTTTTCTCATCTGCCTGGCGGAGTAGGTCCTGAGCCATCTCCCTTAGTTCCCGTTCCTCTCTTAGGAGCTCCGGAATGACTCTCTTTGGGGAAATTCGACGCCTGGAGACGTTTACCCCACTCATTCCAACCCCTTCAGACCAACGTTTAGGTTTGACTGATTCTTCAGCAGGCAGATTTAGATCTAGGCCAGCCAAACCTTCCATCACTGACCTGATCCCTTCAGATTGAGCAGGAGGATGCGATGCCTCAGCTCCCAAAATGGTTTCAGGCAGGACCTCCACCAACGGAGGCTCCTCTTGTGAAGGGTCCGTCATCAGGGCAGGTTTTTGGCTTTGTTGATTCTCAGCTTAATGTCAGGCCTGTTTCTTCGTTGACTCAGGAAAGATCACACTTAGACATTATTTTGAAATGTTAAGACTACTTTTACTAAGTTACGAGAGCGTACAGACCAAGTAAAGCTGAGAATGAATAGTTTAGGCGCGAACAGAAAGTATTAAGCTTAAGCCCATCCCAATCCCCAAACCCCCCCTGTGCATTGTCCAATATGCAGCCATCTCCAACATCAGGTGGGCAGGTCTTCACCATCCTGGAATGCAGGTCCGTTAGCAGGAGATAACACGAAACATCAACATTGTCCACCAGCAGAACACATTCACCCCAAACCCCCCCACCCTCCCCGTTTCCATGGCAGCGAAGCCAGAAATAGCGAGACTGACACCCCTATACGTTCCTAGGCTACCATCAAAGACGTCGCCGAACTCTTTGAGTACGGCGTCTACCGGAGAACTGGCGGGCATGCTGTTCACTCCTTGGACTGACAGTCCCAAGGCTGGAAACCAGTCCAGTCCGATCAAGGCAGCTAGGGAATTGGCCACTACCAGGACGGGAAGGGACCCATGGAAAGGGCCGTAGTCTACCCTAACCCTGTGCTGCCCTAGAATGGGAATGGCCGAGCCCTGATAATCTTTTAGGACAGTTGTCGCAGGGGTGAGGTCCTGCTTACGGAGTTTTGGGCACAACTTAGCTAAGTGTGCCCACGAAATTAGAGATCTAGAGGACCCAGAGTCTACTTCCATCTTGACTCCCACTCCCTCTACACAAACCACCGTGGTCAGTCTCGTACTCTCTGCCAGGTCGTAGTTGAGAGCTTCTCTGACAGCACGAAGCAGTCCGTCGGCTGTGGCTGGCGGCGTCTCGTCCGTTTCTGAGCTGCTTGTTGTCCTGTCGGAGAGGCTCTGGAGGCGGTGGCTGGAGCTGTCGCTGGGGCGGCGGCACGGCACACGGCCGCCAGGTGTCCTTTTCTGCCGCATCGATGGCATACGGATGCCTTGAAGGGGCAATCGGGTCTCTGGTGGGCACCTCCGCAACCCAGGCAGGCCCCGGTCTTTGGCTGGGGCGTAAATGAGTGGTTGGGCTGGCGTCCAGTCACCCTCATGCATTCCCCTTGTTCCTCTTCATACATCTCGTCTAGCAGGGCTATCTCGTCCACCAAACAGGCTCGCGGTGTGGGGAAGAGAGGAGGGTGTGCACGGCCCATGTCAGACTTTGATATTTCTGACAATTCCGCCGCGCGGGCTTCTTCCACCGCTTGCTCTAGAGTCAACACAGTTTTGGAGAGCAAGCAGCGTTTGAGGCGGATGTCTTTCATGCCACATACGAATTGTTCCAGCAGCGATTCCTCCAGGAAGGCTGCGAGGAATTCACACAGAATCGCGGTGGCTCTTAATTTTTGTAGGAATTCGGCCACCGATTGTTTTGGTTGTTGCACACATTGTCTGAATGCATAGCGGTGTGCTATGCGTGAGGGCACGGGTGCATAGTGTGCCCTCAGGCGGCCGAGGAGGTCGTCCCACGTAACTTCGTGCACAGCTGCTGGGGCTGCGATGGTCCGCGCGGTGGCGAACAATTCCGGGCCGCCACACTGGAGAAAAAGGCTCAGCTTCCTGGCTGGTGCTAGCTCACCATAATCGTTTGCTATCAGGAAGCACTCGAAGCGAGCTAAGAAGGAAGCCCATTGCTCCTTCATCGGGTCGAACGGAGCGAACGGTGGCATTGTCGCCATGGTGAGGCTGTGGTGGGCGCTCTGCACTTGGACAGTCGACGCTTCATTCCCCGTTGTGTCTAGTGACAAGGCCTGAATCCCACCTTCGTCACCAGTGGTGGATTAGACAAAGGATTCCGACTCAGGCATGGTCAAACAACAGGAACGTTTATTCACAACTATTTACAATACACTAGGATCATTACTGGCAAGGTTTCCCTGTCTGACAGCTGCTTATATACAGCTTTAAGGCGGGGAACCTTTTAGCAAGCAAGCTGCAACATTGTATCTATTTTCTAGACAGAATCAGGCCAGCTGCGTCTTAGCCAATCAGACGCAGCTGCCGGCTCCGTTCCGGAATGCGGTGACTCAGAGTTTACCAGACTTGCTGGCTCGGTCATAGACCTGAGGACTTAACAGTTTGAAATCTAGTTTCAAAAAGGGAGAAATTGTGCTGTTCTAATAAACACTTTTCCATATGAGAGTGGTTGTGCATTATTTATGGAACCTTCCATTTTTTTGATAATTTCTTCCCCAGTCCTCCACCCAGCTATTCAACATACTGTAACTATGCACAGTATTATTCTTATAAATATGGGACTGTTTTGAGAGGAGAGCTGAAATGGAATGTATTGTAAACAACTGGACCGCCGATTAGGGTCTATTCTCCTTCAGCCAGTGGTTCCACTACATTTGAATTTTTTGACTAACATTACATATTTTTGCCTGGTCTGTCTGATGTAAAACTTTTGATATATATTTTGGTAAAGCCTATCAAATTATCTCAGGAATTTCCATTTCCTTATATTTTGGAAAAAGGTATCATTGGCTTGAAAAAAAAATCAATATTGTTTCAATTTACTTAAAATCATAATCCAAAGATAATACATGAAGAATAAAAATCCATTCTTCATATTTACAGATCTGATTATTTTATTTCAAAATAAAAATGTTTTTAGGAAAAGAAATAAAACACCCTAAGATCTAAATATTAAGCACAAAATTTAGCCAATGATTCATTTAATCACTTAATCGAATGGAAAATGCATTAGACTTTCATGAATATATAGAGCTTTGCTCCATTACTGTTGTGCAAAATTATCTAATTGTATTCATTTAGAAATATATTCCATTACATATTCAAAAAACACCCATGTCACGCTTGCTTCTTCCATTACTCAAGAAAGACCACACTTAAGCATATTTCAAATGATTAAGATTACTTTTACTGAATAAGAAAGGACAGCAGCGAAGGTTAAGCAGGGAGTGACTACTTTAGGTGCGAAGCGTACATATCAAAGCATAAGCCAATCCCAATAACCCATGACCCCCACAATAATGTCCAAAGCAATATCCTCCACGATGTTAGGTGGGCAGCACGTCCAGAGCAGTCATCAGAATGGAATGTGATACCGTTGGGTCTAGTGATATCACCACCTAGCTCCATCTTCCTCCAGCACACATAGTGAACACAACCCCCACCCTCCCCGTTTCCATGGCAGCCAAGCATGCAGCAAAGCGAAGGCTGACATCCAGCCCTCCTCCAGAAGAAGGGAGTTTAGTCCTGTAAAACAGACGGAAAAGACAAAACCACACAACAACACAGAAAGTGAAACGAGAGAGGTTAAGGTTTATTAGGATATTTAGCATAGAATTATCTCAGTAACTTCGGGGCCTTAACGTGGTGCTTATCTACCCATTCGTTATGGGAGGGAGGAAAATCCTTCCAAACTACAAGGTACTGTACTTTATTTCTATGCACTCTGGAGTCCAAAATGTCCCGGACTTCATAATGTTGTTGTCCGTCCACCACCACGGGGGTGGGAGAGCCAGAGTGCGGCTTGCGAAGGTGCGACAGGCGTTCTGGTTTCAACAAGTGAACATGGAAAATTGGGTAGAGGCGTCGATAGGTTTTAGGAAGGTCTAATTTAACAGAAACAGAGCTGATTATTTTAGTGATCGTAAAAGGACCTACAAATTTTGGACCTAGCTTCTTGCATTTCTGAGGGCTGTCCAAATATCTAGTAGAGACGTATACCCAATCACCAACTTTGCACTGTGGAGGTACAGCTTGTTTCCTGTCAGCGTAAAGCTTGTGAGATTGGTGAGCATCATCCAATGTTTTTCGTATAATGGGCCAGACAGCAGATAGTTTACCACTCCAATCCGCGAGCGAATGAATTGTGGGAGGTTTGTGAGGAAGCTTGGGGATTGGTACAAAATCCTGACCATAAATTATTTTGAACGGGGTCATGCCGGTACTACTATGAACTGAATTATTGTACGCCACCTCAGCGTGAATCAGGAGGTCAGCCCAGTCATCCTGCTGGAAGTTTATAAAACAACGTAAGTATTGTTCCAGAACCGAATTAGCCCTCTCACAAGATCCATTAGTTTGCAGATGGTGGGAGGAGCTTAAGCCTTGGGCGGAGCCAATCAGACTCAAAAATTCTTTCCAAAACTGCGAAGTAAATTGAACACCTCTATCTGAGATGATACGCTTCGGGACACCATGTAAGCGATAGATATGAGTCAGAAAGAGCTTAGCCAAAGTCTTAGCCAATGGGATTTTTGAGCATGGCACAAAATGAACTTGTTTGGAGAATAAATCAGTAACAACCCATATAACGGTAAAGCCTTGGCTACTTGGAAGATCAACAATAAAGTCCATATAAATTTCTTTCCAAGGAGCCTCCGGCCTCGCTAGGGATTGGAGGAGACCGTGGGGTTTTCCGGGAGAACGTTTTGATGCGGCACAGATTGGGCAACTGGCAATATAGGATTCAATGTCCTTTTTGAGGGAAGGCCACCAAAACTGGCGTTTAACTAAATGCATAGTCTTTACAAATCCAAAATGCCCAGCAAGCCTTGAGTCATGTGCTTTTTGCAATACAAATGGACGAAGAGTTGCGGGGACATAAATTTTCGACCCAATCCAGGGTAGATCATCTCTCAAGGTACAATCCCCAGAGTGTGCGGAATACCATTCATCGGTGATAAGTTCTGTTTTAATTTTAGCCATCAATTCCGGTGGTGGTTCAGTTTGCAGAACGGAATGACTTCTGGTCACAACCGGGGTCGCCATGCTATACAGTGGAATCACGGGTTGAATAACTGAGAGTTTAGAGCTGTCATATTGAGGTAGTCTGGACAAGGCATCAGCCATAAAATTCTTCCCCCCAGGGATGTATTTAAGAGTAAAGTTGAAACGATTGAAATATTGAGACCAGCGCACTTGCTTTGGGGAAAGTTTACGAGATGTCGTCAGCGATTCCAAATTTTTGTGATCAGTCCATACCTCAAATAGGTGAGGGGCACCTTCCAGAAAATGGCGCCAAGACATGAGTGCCCAACGAACTGCAAATGCCTCTTTCTCCCAAATCGCCCATCTTCTCTCAGTGTCGGATAACTTACGAGAGGTGTAAGCGCAGGGTTGTAGTTGACCTTGTTGGTTGTATTGTAATAAGACAGCTCCAACTGCTACGTTGCTAGCATCTGCTTGAATCACGAAAGGTGCATTGACATCTGGATGCTTTAGCACTGGTTCCGCTGCAAATAAGCGTTTCAGCTTTTCAAACGCGGCCTGGCACTCCATAGTCCAGTTCAAGGGCGAACCTGGTCGTGGTTTGCTCTCCCCGTTTGTTTTGAGTAGGTTTGTGATAGGTAGAGCAATACTAGCAAAAGAAGGGATAAACTGGCGGTAAAAGTTGGCAAAACCTAAGAAACTTTGTAATTGCTTACGGGTACGAGGGGGAGCCCATTCTGTTACAGCTTTGACTTTTCCAGGATCCGTCTCAATTCCTTCTGCCGAGATGCGATACCCAAGATAGTCTATTTTCTCTTGGTTAAATTCACACTTAGAAAGTTTAGCATAAAGTTCAGCTGCTCTCAGTTTACGTAAAACAGAACGGACTAGTTTTACGTGTTCCTCACGTGTTTCCGTGTAGATGACGATATCATCAAGATAAACGATAACGCCCTTGTACAGGTGCTCATGCAATACTTCGTTGATCAGTTACATAAAAACTGATGGCGCCCCCTGGAGGCCGAAGGGTAATACTTTTAATTGAAAGCACCCTAAAGGGCAGTTAAATGCAGTCTTCCACTCGTCTCCTTCTTTAATTCTTATTCTGTAATAAGCTTCTCTGAGATCAAGTTTAGTGAAGATCTTGCCTGTAGCCAAATGCGCTAACATGTCCTTCATGAGAGGCAGGGGGTAGACGTTGTGCTTGCATATCGTGTTCAGGAACCTGTAGTCCTGTACAAGACGGAGAGACCCATCTTTCTTTTCTCTAAACATTACAGGGGCTGCTACTCGTAGTCTAGCAGGTTCAATGAAACCTCTTTCCAAGTTTTTGTCAATAAATTTGCGAAGTTCAACCATTTCGCGCAGTGTCATAGAGTAAATACGTGGTTTGGGAAGTTGCACCCCCGGGAGGAAATCAATGGAACAGTCTGTAGCACGGTGGGGGGGGGCAGTGTGTCAGAGGACTTCTCACTAAAAACCTCTTTAAGGTCCCAATACTCTTTTGGAATCTTTTCTTCTCCTGGTATTACTTCCAGTATGGGAACAATCTGGCCTGTGTTTACAGGTTCCTGGATGGGTACAGGTTCAACCAGAGGCTGCGGAGCTGGTTGGGTGTTTGGAGTAGGAGGCATAGGCAAAGGAATGCGAACCCAACCTTCTTGCCAGTTAATTAGTGGGTTCCATTTCCGTAGCCAATTCAGGCCCAATATGACTGGGTTATCAGCAATGGGGGCTACAATAAAGTTAATGAATTCCTGATGGTGGTCGCCAATAGATACTTGAATCGGTTCTGTTACAAACAGTGCTGGATTACCACCTGCTACGGTACCATCCATTTGGCAGAAAGCTATAGGAACTTTAAAATTTTTAAGGTGAAAGCCCATTTGCTGTACTAATTCTTGGCTGATAAGGCATCGTGAACAACCAGAATCTAAAAGGGCTAGTACTTTATTTTATTTTTTTTACATTTATATCCCGCACTTCTCCGCAAAGGACCCAGGGCGGCCACTAGAGGGAGCCAAAAAATGTAAAGGAATAGTAAGGGGCCCAGAGCGGGGACTCACCCAGTTCTCGTCAGTCGAGTCCGTATACTTTTCCCAGTCATCTGGCTCCTCCCTCTGCTGCTGATGGCTGGTAGTTAGATCCAGAGGTTCAGCTCCGCGCATCGCTTGCTTCATACGTATGCTCGGGTTTTTCGCGGGCTTTCTCACTTCAGTGGATGGCTGCAGGTGGGCTTTTTCTTTCACTTTGCAGTTATTCGCCCAATGTCCCTCCCTCCCGCAGCGGAAGCAAGCATTAGATCGGGGAGTAGTAGGTTTTCCTCCTTTACTTTCTTTTTGGTAATCACGCCCAAAAGCGGGAGGGGAGGAAAAAATTTTCTTTCTTTCCTTTTCAATCTCAAACAGGCTGTTGTTTCCAATCAGGTCAATCTCTACATCAGCGGCGAGATCAAACCAATCCTCTAGCGTTTCTGGTGTGCGCCTGTTGATACAGCTTTGATATATAGTAGGGTTCAAGCCTTCAGTATAATTATCGATAAGAGCCTCAATGCTCCAACCCCTCATATAAATGGCCAGTTCACAAAAGCGTTGAGTGTAATCTTGCACTGGCCTGTTTCCCTGGCGTAAATTTTTCATTTCAAGCCGTGCCTTTCTATGAAAGAGAGGGTCCTCGAACCGTCTTCTTAGAGCGGTCATAAATCTGTCGAAGTTTCTCATTAATGGGGAATTATCATTATGCAATGAGACTATCCAATCGGCCGCCCTCCCTTCAAGGGCTAGAGAAACAATTCTTATCTTAGACTCATCATTTGGTAATTTGCAAGCAAATTCTTTTACAAAATTGCTGACTTGCAGCAAGAAGAATCCCAGCTCTTTAGGATTCCCTCCAAACTTAATCCCCAGGGGGGGCAGCCTTGACATTCTACGTGGTGCGGGGCTTGGTTCTCTCTGCTGAACAGCTCCTGGGGCACTCCCCCTCGGTGTTTCAACGCGTGGGGGGGGGCTCTCTCTCCCTTGCCAGGGGGGTTGTTTTCTGCCCTTGGTCTTTCTCTTCCCAATCCAAAGGGCTAGGATCCCTCCCCCACTTTCATTCTTTGGCAGTCTTTTTGTCATCTGCTTGACGGATTAATGCTCTTGCCATCTCTCTTAAGTGGTTTTCTTCCTCTATCTGTTCCCAGAAGTGGGGGGAGTGGGCTTGTCTGCGTCTGGTGGTTGTAACCCCGAGGGCAATTCCTTCAGAGGCGGCTCCCTTCATCCCCACTCCCTTGGACCAGCGATGGTGAACCGGTTTATCCTCGGGTTTCGGGTCCAGACTAATATCAGCCAATAATTCCATTACTGACTTTGTTTCGTCTTTCAGGGCAGTTGGGTCGAGCGCTGTCGCCTCCAGAGTTTCTTCTTTCCCTGGATCTGACATTTGGCTTCGGTTTTATTGTTTTATTACACTTACTACTGAAGTTGTTAGCTCAGAGCTAAGCGTGAAGTGACTCCCTGCTTTTTGTCACGCTTGCTTCTTCCATTACTCAAGAAAGACTTAAGCATATTTCAAATGATTAAGGTTACTTTTACTGAATAAGAAAGGACAGCAGCGAAGGTTAAGCAGGGAGTGACTACTTTAGGCGCGAAGCGTACATATCAAAGCATAAGCCAACCCCAATAACCCATGACCCCCACAATAGTGTCCAATGCAATATCCTCCACGATTTATTTTATTTTATTTTATTAAATTTATACCCCGCCCTTCTCCTTGTTAGGACCCAGTGCGTGGATGTCAGGTGGGTAGCACGTCCAGAGCAGTCATCAGAATGGAATGTGATACCGTTGGGTCTAGCGATATCACCACCTAGCTCCATCTTCCTCCAGCACACATAGTGACCACAACCCCCACCCTCCCCATTTCCATGGCAGCCAAGCATGCAGCAAAGCGAAGGCTGACAACCCACCTGTCTGATAATTTTTGAAACATTGTAAAAAATGACCAGCATTATAACAAACCTGAATGTAAAGGGACCATTCATTTATATCTATTAAAATGTAAGATTAATTGGACAGAAATGGGAATTCAACAAGTCAGGTTGTGTGTGCTTAAAAAAATATTTAGAAGAACTACTTCTGCTCTGAGTAAAAAATAATACTTCTCTGATGTTGCAGGAAATCAGGAGACGGACACCAAGATCATGATAAGCTTTTATTTGGGCCAAAGGTCCGGGCAGAAATAGGTTTTGCTAACACCTGGACAAAGACCTATAGAAAAAGCAGGTTCTTATCTATCTTTCAAAGAGCAGTTTTGAACACGGAAATACTTAAACCATTTCTATTGGTTACCTTGAGGAACAAGCCTTGTAAGTAGTTGGGGGTCTTTACTTCTCCTTTTGTCTTGAGCCATACGTGTCTCTAAGCGAACTTTAGCTGAACCTTGTGGTTTTGTGAGAACTATTGAACTCTGTGGTTAGGCACTCATTTCCTGTTCTTTAACGGCCTATGTCGCCTTTTAATATAGAAGTAAAAGGGGCCCTAAGAGGCTGTCTAGCCTGACCCAGTAGGTTTCATGTTTAATGTCCAATTCTCACTTTGCGTCCTGCCTTATCCCCCCCCTTCTAGACTCTCTTTTTAGTTACAATTGAGTGTCGCTTCTTATTGTGTCTTATTATGACATTTGGCATTGCATATGACAAGGTTAATATCCCAGGAGTACGTATTAGGTAATGCAAACACATAATACAATCAGGTTATGATAATGATACACCTCAGTAAGCAGAAAAAGACAAAGACAACATATATCAAACTTAAATATTTTAAGGCACCTTCTCTAGTCCCCAGGGTGTAAGTTGTATATACGTTCCTGTATCTGAATTTTCATCTTCTTCGAAGGGGTCAGAGAGAATCTTATGGTCAATGAGGCTTTCCATCAGGACCAACTCCTTCTCAACCCTTATCTCCTTTACTGATCTTATAACAGGCTGCCTGAGCAGGGGGATTTCTTCCTAGCAGGAAGACTAGGCCTGCAAGTCCACATATCACCAAAAATAACATCTGTTTGATCCAACTGGTACCAAGTAACCAAGAAAACCACATGTCCGTTCCTTGTAACCTCTGTCCAATTTTGGATGTCCTGTCCTGCAAATCTCTGGCAACATGACTTATTCATGTAAAAGCAACAGTCTTCTCTCAAGAATAGACACAAACCACCTTTCTCAGCTGTCAGGAGATCTATGGCACGCAGGTTTTGCAAAACCTCTGCTGCCAAGGAATCTATCTGGTCTTGGACTTCAACCAAGGTCCCAGAAATTAGATTCAGGCTTTGTTGAAATTCCTCAGATAATTGCTTAAACTGTATTGTAGAGTGTACTAACCCACCTACACCTGTCCCAACTGCTGTTCCGATTCCCAGGATTACTAACAGTGGGATTATTAGTGGCACTCTTTTCTGATCATGTCCTATGAGAGGAACAGGGAGAGTTTGTTCCCCACTGATAACATCCATCTTGGGGAAGAGGTATTTCCCCCATGTTAGAAAAATACCCCATTTTCTCCTAGACACATAACTATGTTCATGGAAAAGGCATGGTTTCGTTGGTTCTTCTCATTAGTCCAGACCCCCAAAGTTCCTGCCACTGACATGCCAGTTAGCAGCTGCAATGAAACTTCTAGTGCAGGGTCCTTTTGCTTATCTTGAAGGACTCAACCTTCAAAAAGATAATGAGAGCTTGTATTTCCAGGGGGAAATAGACCACTGGTTAGTTTTACATCCATAAGTGTCTTGCTAGGACTAAAATATACTTCTGATGAACATTGTCCTGTCAATGATCCCACAGGAATGCCAGGTTCCTGATACTGCCTTGCACACCCGGAGGGTGATCCTAAGATTTCTACACTAACAGCTCTAGGGCCAACAATGGGGAGGCGGCTCATCCCCAGCCTTTTGAATGCATTATAAAAGTCACCTTGCAACTTGGTTTCTGCTGCTTTGGTTCTCCATCTACCACCCTTTTCAAGGACTATTGTGGCCCTGGTCTTTTCCCAAAGATCTGGCTCAACTGGAACAGTATTGTAAGATGAAGGGCCAGCAGACAAACACAACCAACATTTTTGACCTAGGGCAGGGTCAGACTGATTAATTAGGCTTTGACCCAGCTCCAGTATTCTTAACATATAGTTCCCTTGTCTCAATTGTTACCGGGATGGTCACATGCTTGACCTTAGGTCTTGGGTTTGGCCTATGGTTCTGTCCCCATGCATAGACAATGCACCTTTGGTGGGAATGGACTTGTCCCAAAGCATTCACACCCTGTGACCTGATCCTGCCCTGTTCCTTGGGGTTCTCAACATCCCCGGATCCTCCTTCAAGGGCAAGGGGGGAGTCACTCGGGCATTCTCACAACATTCGGAACTAATATTCAAGACGTTATCACTTAGCAGGCCCTTTACCAATAACAGCCCAAACCACAACAAGCTCATAATTGTCCCTTAGCAGAACTTCTCCAAACACAATTCTCTTAGCCTACAGAATCACCATGTTAGGGAGAAGGCGGGAGTTATACAGTGGTACCTCGGATCACGAACTTAATTCGTGAAATGACTCTGGTCGCGATCCGAATTGGTCGTGATGCGAGGCACAATTTCCCATAGGGTTCAATGTAAATCCGATTAATCCGTTCCGACCTTGTTTTTTGGTCGTGAATCTTGAACGGACTCTGTTCGCGAACAGAATTGGTCGTGAACAGAGGCACAGTTTCCCATAGGGTTCAATGTAAATCCGGTTAATCCGTTCTGACCTTGTTTTTTGGGTTTTGAAGCACCCAAAATATGAAAAAAAATTACAAGACACATTTGTACAGTTCTCAACTTGTACTGTATTGTGGTTTTAGAAGCACCCCAACATAGGCAAAAATTACACATTTGTACATTTCTGACCTGGTTTTAAGGTTATGGAAGCACCCCAAAATATGAAACAAATAACAAAACACATTTGTACATTTCTGACCTGGTTTTAAGGTTATAGAAGCACCCCAACATAGGCAAAAATTACACATTTGTACATTTCTGACCTGGTTTTAAGGTTATAGAAGCACCCCAAAATATGAAACAAATAACAAAACACATTTGTACATTTCTGACCTGGTTTTAAGGTTATGGAAGCACCCCAACATAGGCAAAAATTACACATTTGTACATTTCTGACCTGGTTTTAAGGTTATGGAAGCACCCCAAAATATGAAACAAATAACAAAACCCATTTGTACATTTCTGACCTGGTTTAAAGGTTATGGAAGCACCCCAAAATATGAAACAAATAACAAAACACATTTGTACATTTCTGACCTGGTTTTAAGGTTATGGAAGCACCCCAACATAGGCAAAAATTACACATTTGTACAGTATGGTAATGTATGTACAGTACACAGTAAAGAGAGAACACCAAGCTTGCTTGAGATGACTTCTGGCATGGATGAAGGCAGGTGGGAGGCAGTTATTGTTTGGAGGGAGAGTCCCCCTCCATAAGGACATCAAAGGCTTCTTCAGGGCTTTCCTCTCTCCTTTGTCTCTTAGCTGCAGGCTCAGCTTTGCTGAAAAATCTGTCCAATGTCACTTGTCTTTTCCTGCGCTGCAAAACCTTCCGGAAATGAGACACCACATTATCATCCATGAGATTTAACACTCTGTTCGTGACAGTTATGTTGGGGTGGTGCTTTTCAAAGAAATCATGGCACTCATGCCATTTTACCATAATGGCTTTTATGGCATCACTGGTAACCTCCTCCCTCTCTTCCTCCTCCTCTGTTGAATGCTCCTCAAGAAGTGCCTTTTGCTGCTCACTGTGGAGTTCAGAAAGTTCCTCAGTGGTCAGCTCCTCCCTATGTTCCTCAACAAGGTCTTCCACATCAGCACCGTCAACGTTCAGACCCATACTCTTGCCCATGGACACAATTTCGTCCACTACCTCTGTGTCAGACCCTTCTAGGTCTATGTCATGTTCCTGTTCCTGTTCAGTGGCACATTCTGGCCACAGTTTCCTCCAGGCTGCAGTTAGAGTTCGGTGAGTGACCTCTTGCCAGGCTTTGTCAATGAGGTTAATGCAGTGGACAACATTGAAATGTTTCTTCCAGAACTCTTTTAAAGTCAAGGACGTCTCTTCAGTGACATTATAGCACCTAGTGAAGAGCGCCTTTGTGTACAGCTTCTTGAAGTTGCAGATGACTTGCTGGTCCATTGGTTGCAGAAGTGGTGTTGTGTTGGGGGGGAGGAACTTGACCCTGATGAAGTCATACTCAGCATTCATATCATCCACCAAGACTAGAGGGTGTGCTGGGGCATTGTCCATTAGAAGAAGGCACCTTTCAGGCAGCTGGTTATCAGAGAGATACTTTTTGACAGTGGGTGCAAACACCTCGTGCAGCCATTCCATGAACAACTGCCTTGTCACCCAAGCTTTGGCATTGGATCTCCACATGACGGGCAGTCTGGCCTTGTTGACATTTTGTTGCCTAAATGCACGAGGGGTCTGTGAATGGTAAACCAGCAGTGGTTTGATTTTTAGATCGCCACTTGCGTTGGCACACAGCAAAAGGGTCAATCTGTCCTTCATGGGCTTGTGCCCTGGTAGTGCCTTTTCCTCCTGCGTGATGTAGGTTCTGTTTGGCATTTTTTTCCAGAAGAGCCCTGTTTCGTCACAGTTGAAGACTTGTTGAGCGACGTAGCCTTCTGTTGCCATGAATTCTGCAAATTCCACCTTGTAGGCTTCTGCTGCGGCCTTGTCAGAGCTGGTAGCCTCACCATGTCTAATCACACTGTGGATGCCACTTCTCCTGCGGAATTTTTCAAACCACCCTCTACTGGCTTTAAAGTCGTCACTCGTGGCACTTGTAGAGGGGCTTCCTTGCACTAAATCACTGTGCAATCTCCTGGCTTTCTCACAGATCATAGTTTCACTAACGCTATCACCTGCCAGCTGTTTCTCATTCACCCACACCAACAAAAGTTTTTCCACCTCTTCCAGCACTTGCGTCCTCTGCTTGGTTAATCTTGTTACGCCTTTAGCAACATCAGCTCCTTTGATGGCGGCTTTGTTTTTTAAAATAGTAGAGATTGTTGACTTTGGCATCTTGTACTCCGAGGCCAGATCAGTCACACGAATGCCACGGTCATGTTTTTCCACAATCTCCTTCTTCACCTCAATGGTTATTTTCTTCCCAGCTTTGCTGGCACTTTCAGTGCTTCTCCGCACTTGCTTCTTTCCACCATGCTTGCGCTGCACATTTTTGTCACCTGCATTCCCAGCTGGCACAGCAAGTTCTGTATCCCCAGGTGGCCCAGATGGCCCAGCAAGTTCTGCATCCCCAGGTGGCCCAGGTGGCACAGCATGTTCTGTATCCCCAGGTGGCCCAGGTGGCCCAGCAAGCTCTGTATCCCCAGCTGGCACAGCAAGTTCTGCATCCCCAGGTGGCCCAGGTGGCCCAGCAAGCTCTGTATCCCCAGGTGGCACAGCAAGTTCTGCATCCCCAGGTGGCCCAGGTGGCCCAGCAAGCTCTGTATCCCCAGCTGGCACAGCAAGTTCTGCATCCCCAGGTGGCCCAGGTGGCACAGCATGTTCTGTATCCCCAGCTGGCACAGCAAGTTCTGCATCCCCAGGTGGCCCAGGTGGCCCAGCAAGCTCTGTATCCCCAGGTGGCACAGCAAGTTCTGCATCCCCAGGTGGCCCAGGTGGCCCAGCAAGCTCTGTATCCCCAGGTGGCACAGCAAGTTCTGTATCCCCAGGTGGCCCAGGTGGCCCAGCAAGTTCTGTATCCCCAGCTTCCACAGCAATTTCTGCATTCCCAGCTTGCAAATTGTCACCTGCATTGCTGCTCCGTACTCTCCTCTTTCCACCACGCTTCCTGGGAGCCATTTTGCAGTCAGCTTCTCTGTGTCGTTGTCTGTGTCTCTCTCCACGAACGTTCGTGCAGGAAGGAAGTCGCAACCATGTGACGAACAGGAAATCCGTTCGTAGATAAAATGTCCGCGGCTCCGGGTCGTGCAGCGAGGCGGGGTTCGCAAATCCGAGCATTTTTACGAACTTTTTTTTTTTTTTCATTTTTACGAACTTTTTTGTTCGTGATGCGAGGGCGGAGTTCGTGAAGCGAGGCGGAGTTCGTGAAGCGAGGCGGAGTTCGTGAAGCGAGGCGTTTTTTACGAACATTGCCGTTCGTGCAGCGAGGCGGAGTTCGTGCAGCGGAGCACATTTTTTGTGAAATTTTTGGTCGTAATCCGAATTGGTCGTGAAGAGAGGCGTTCGTGAAGCGAGGTACCACTGTATATGATTTGAGGAAGGGCAATATCAGTCTTAGGCATTCCACAAAACCACCCCTTGTTTGTAACATACAATGTCCACAGTCCTAGGACTAACACAGCACTACAGAGAGTCCACTCCCTGGTTCCTCAAACATATCTCCAAGGCTTTCATAATGCTCTCTGTCATAATCAATGATTTTAGGTACAGCACCTGTCTTTCTGGGGAGGGGTTGATTCCAAAAGAATGAATATCCAATACAGCAAATTAAAATAAGGGTAAGCACATTCACTAAAGCAAGAGATAGTGCAGTTATGACTACGAATACTTGGCTTGCCATTCCCTGACAGGTGCTCAAACTTTCTAATACAGCTTATATCTAATAAATGTAACATTGTCTTCCTCCTCCAAATCTTCGGCCGTATGTCGAGAAATCGCTTCCTTGAGTGAGGGGTACTTGCCTACCGCCCTGAAAGAGGCGGTGGTGAGACCCCTCCTCAAGAAGCCTTCCCTGGACCCAGCATTATTGGAGAATTACCGTCCGGTCTCCAACCTTCACTTTCTAGCGAAGGTTGTAGAGAGTGTGGTAGCATAGCAGTTCCCTCGCCACCTGGAGGAAATGGATTATCTAGACCCACGCCAGTCCGGCTTCCGACCCGGTCACAGCACCGAAATGGCATTGGTCGCGTTGGTGTATGATCTCTGGAGGGCGCGGGATAGAGGTTGCTCCTCTATCCTCGTCCTGTTAGACCTCTCAGCGGCCTTTGATACCATCGACCATGGTATCCTATTGCACCGACTGGGGGGGTTGGGGGTGGGAGGCACCATTTTACGGTGGTTCTCCTCCTACCTCTCCAGTCGGTCACAATTTGTGTTGACAGGAGGGCAGAGGTCGACTTCCAGGCCCCTCACTTGTGGGGTGCCGCAGGGGTCGGTCCTCTCGCCACTCCTGTTCACCACGTATATGAAGCCGCTGGGTGAGATCATCCATGGTTTTGGGGTAGAGTACCATCTGTACGCTGATGATACTCAGCTGTACATCTCCACCCCAAACCACCCCAACGATGCCGTTGAGGTGATGTCCCGGTGTTTGGAGGCCGTACGGATCTGGATGGGCAGCAACAAACTCAAACTCAACCCGTCCAAGACCGAGTGGCTGTGGTTCCCGGCCTCCAGGTTTAGCCAGATGACTCCATCACTGGCCATGGGGGGCGAAGTACTGGCCCCTGTGGAGAGGGTGCGCAATTTAGGAGTCCTCCTGGATTCCCGGCTGTCCTTGGAGGACCAGGTGATGGCCGTGGCCAGGAGGGCGTTTTACCAGGTCCGCCTGGTCCGTCAATTGCGCCCCTTACTTGACCGGGAGGCCCTTCGCACAGTCACTCAAGCACTCGTGACTTCCCATCTGGACTATTGTAACGCTCTCTACATGGGGCTCCACTTGAGATGCACTCGGAGGTTGCAGTTGGTACAGAATGCAGCCGCGCGGGTGATTATGGGTGCCTCAAGGCATTCCCACATAACATCGCTCCTGCGTGAGCTGCACTGGCTGCCTGTGACCTTCCGGGTGCATTACAAGGTTTTGATGACCATCTTCAAGGTGCTCTATGGCACGGGGCCTAGTTACCTTCGAGACCGTCTGCTGCCCCATACGTTCCTACGACCAATCCGCTCACACAAGAGGGTCAGCTCCTGGTGCTGTCAACCGGGCAATGCCGGCTGGCAACGCCCAGGGGAAGAGCCTTCTCTGTGATGGGCCCAACCCTCTGGAATGACCTACCTCCCGAACTCCGTGTCATCTCGGACCTCCGCCTGTTCCACCAGCGTTTAAAAATGCATTTCTTCCATCAAGCCGGCCTGGCATGATTTTACTCGACACTGCACGGCTTTTACTTATCAAAGTTTTAATTAGGGGTTCTTAACTGGTTTTAGCGCAGGGTGGGTTAATTTAATTTAGTTTTAATGTGTTATTTTTGTATATATGTTTATTTATATTTTATATTCCCTGTGCGCCGCCCCGAGTCCCTTTGTGGTGAGATGGGTGCGGGGTATAAATGTGATAAATAAATAAATAAATAAATAAATAAATAAATAAATAAATAAATAAATAAATAAATAAATAAATAAATAAATAAATAAATAAATAAATAAATAAATAAATAAATAAATAAATAAATAAATAAATCAGCTTCCAGGGGTGATTTCAGTAGGGCCTCTTCTGACCCGTATGTAGCCTACCCATTGCTGGTAGGACAGTTATAGGCGGCACTACATCCCCCTATAATGAGATGGGTATCATCTGTTGGAGGACTGTGGCCGCTGGCTACGGGCGGTCATGCGCTCCAACCCCCCAAGCTCCCATCGCAGACTAGGAGGTCAAGGACCACAGAGCCGGGGCCCTAGGCTGATGTTATGCAACGCCAGGTCCGTGGTACAAAAAGCCCCCCTCATTTATGACCTTGTGTCAGAGGGGGACACGGACCTGGTGGGTATAACGGAAACTTGGTTGGGCCACGAGGGAGGATTTCCCCTCGTAGAAATGTGCCCACCAGGCTACCGAGCCTTTCATCAGCCTAGGGCCCTAGGTAGGGGTGGGGGGGTGGCGATTATGGTTAGGGAAGGTCTTGAGCCAAAGGAGACCACGATCCCTCAGACGACCGGGTGTGAGTCCCTCTTCGTGAAATGGGGCCTAGGGAGGCAGTTGAGCATGTTAGTTGTATACTTGGCTCCCCGCTATGTAACAACAGCCCTGCCTGAGCTCCTAGAGGTGATAGCCGAGGCGGCGGTTGAGACCCCCAGACTGTTGGTCATGAGGAATTTTAACCTGCCATCAGTAGGCGGAACCTCTGGAGTAGCTCGGGAGTTCATGGCCTCCATGACGGCCATGGACCTGACCCAGGTAGTTTTAGGCCCCACTCACGAGGGAGGACACACCCTGGACCTAATCTTCGTCTCGGGACAGTGGAGAAGTGATCTGGGAATAGGGGACTTAGTCATCTTACCCTTGTCATGGACAGATCACGCTCTCCTTCGGCTGGACTTTCCAATCGCTACACCCACCGCGAGGAGGCGGAACCTGAGATTCCCAGATGGTTCCACCCCAGGCTCCTGATGGACCCTGAAAGGTTCCAGAGGGAGCTTGGGCCAATTCCTGTGACCCTGCCTCGCGACTCGACTGAGGACCTAGTGGCCGCATGGTTAAGTGCGGCCGCGGGGGTCTTGGACCGAGTCGCACCCTTGCGGCCTCTCATGCGGCGTCGAATCACCCAGGCTCCTTGGTTTACCGAGGAGCTGAGGGAGATGAAATGCCGCAAGAGACGCCTAGAGAGCAGATGGAGATCTTCTCGCTCCGAAGCCGACCGAACACTAGTGAGAGCCCATATTAGGACTTACTTAGTGGCGATAAGGGTGGCCAAACGTGAGTATTGTGCCACCCTTATTGCATCCGCAGATAACCGCCCTGCCACCCTGTTTGGGGTGACCCGCTCCCTCCTTCACCAGAGGCCACGGGAAGCCCCTCTACAGGGACGAGCAAAGGAATTGGGAATATATCTGCAGGACAAAATCACTCGGATTCGGAATGAGTTGCCCTCCATTGAGAGTGGTCCGGTCGGATTGTCCGAGGCTGTTCTTGAGAGCACCATCTTGGGAGGAGTTTGACTTTGTTACTACCGAGGATATGGACAGGTTGTCAAGGAGACTTAAGGCCACCACATGTTTATTGGACCCGTGTCCCTCCTGGCTTGTACTGGCATCCTGGGAGGTGACACGAGGCTGGCTCCAGGATATCGTGAACGCTTCTTTGAGTGAGGGGTCCCTGCCTGCCGTCTTGAAAGAGGCGGTGGTAAGGCCCCACCTCAAGAAGCCGTCCCTGGACCCAGCACCGAGACGGCATTGGTCGTGTTGGTGGATGATCTCTGGAGGGCATAGGATAGAGGATGTTCCTCTATCCTAGTCCTATTAGACCTCTCAGCGGCTTTTGATACCATCGACCATGGTATCCTATTGCACCGACTGGGGGGGTTGGGGCTGGGAGGCACCGTATTACGGTGGTTCTCGTCCTACCTCTCTGGTCGGTCACAATGTGTGTTGGCAGGGGGGCAGAGGTCGACCTTGAGACCCCTCTTATGCGGGGTTCCTCAGGAGTCAGTCCTCTCGCCCCTCCTGTTCAACACCTATATGAAGCCGCTGGGTGAGATCATCCATTGTTTTGGGGTGGGATATCATCTGTAGCTGATATTCAGCTGTACATATCCACCCCAGACCACCCCAATGATGCCGCCAAGGTGTTGTCCCGGTGTTTGGAGGATCTGGATGGGTAGTAACAAACTCAAACTCAACCCGTCCAAGACTGAGTGGCTGTGGTTTCCGGCACCCCGGTTCAGCCAGGTAACTCCAACTCTGGCCATTGGGGGCGAAACACTGGCCCCCGTGGAGAGGGCGCACAATTTGAGTGTCCTCCTGGATTCCCGGCTGTCCATGGAGGACCATGTGGCAGCCGTGGCCAGAGGGGCGTTCTATCAGGTACGCCTGATGCGCCAATTGCGCCCCTTACTGGACTGGGCTGCCCTTTGCACAGTCACTCAAGCACTCGTGACATCCCGACTTGACTACTGTAATGCTCTCTACATGGGGCTTCCCTTGAGGTGCACTCGAAGGCTACATCTAGTCCAGAATGCGACCGCGCGGGTGATTATGGGAACCTCTAGGTACTCCCACATAACACCTCTCCTGCGCGAGCTGCACTGGCTGCCTGTGGCCTTTCGGGTGCGCTTCAAGGTTTTGACAACTATCTTCAAAGCGCTCCATGGTTCGGGGCCTAGTTATATGTGAGACCGTCTTCTGCCCCATACATCTCTTCGTCTGATCCGCTCCCACAGAGAGGGCTTTCTCAGGATTCCGTCGGCCGGGCAATGCCGGTTGGCGACACCCAGGGGTAGGGCCTTCTCTGTGGCAGGCCCTACCCTCTGGAACGATTTACCATCTCAGACCTCCGCCTCTTCCGCCAGCGTCTTAAGACGCACCTTTTCCAATAAGCCGGCCTAGCATAACCTCCCGTTTTGACCGTTTTTAGATAGTTTTAATTCGGGGGATTTTATACTATTTTAGCACAGAGTATATTTAATAGTTTTTTAAAATTTTGTACTTTTGTTATATTTGTTACATTTTTAAATTTCCTGTGCGCCGCTCTGGGTTCTTTTTGGAGAATGTGCGGGGTATAAATTTGAATAAACTAAACTAAACTAAACTAAACACTTCTTCAAGCACTAGCTGTCGGGCCTCATCCTGGTCTGCCTCCCAATACTCATCAGCAGCTGGCTTAACTCGAGTCCAGTGAAGCCAAGATTTGGATTCTAGCACTCTTATTGCAAGTGTATATGGGCCCTTCCACCTAGGTTTCAAATTCTCTCCTTTACAGTGTTTTACCCATACACTGTCTGCCACCTGAATATTATGACTAGAGGTGCTCAGAAATGGTGGACTGAGGGACACACAGTTTTTCTTTTGGATTTCTTGTATTTGCTTGTTTAATTCTCACCATTTGGTTCACCCATGAGGCCTCTATTTGACTAGGTACCATATATGATTTTTCAAGTTAGCACTTATAATTGGTGGCCTGTCAAACATCATTTCAAAAGGAGATAACCTAATTCCCTTTCGTGTAGTGCATCACACAGACCAAAGTGCCAGCGGCAATGCATTCACCCATTCAAGGTTAGTTTCAAGACACACTTTGTCCTTGAGTAGGATTCTAGTCACTTCAAATCTAGTTGCCTGGAGTTCCCCTGCTTTAGAATATCTGGGGCTCAGTCCCCTTCGCATTTCCAATGCTGCATAAGCTATTATGTCAGAGTGGCTCTGATCATTTCGGGGTGGTGACAACTTCCCTTTACTGCTGGATCCGACCATCCAGCTTGGAGAGATTGTGCAGATTCCCTCATATGGAATCTTTATTTCCCCTGAGCAAGCACACTAGTTGCTTTTCCTTAAAAGAGGGCTATTTAAGGTTAAATCCACATGCAACATTCATTTGGAATAAAAGAGACTTTTCAGGAAAAGTTAAAATGTATTGGAATAGCTTATGATCCAGTCCTGGAGACTAATGCCCAGTAAGCTCTACAAGACTTCTTCTGTGTATAGGAGTTTACTATTAAATTATTTGGGCAGTTTCGTGGAGATGTTTTGCCATAGTAAGGCTTCAACTGATGCTTTCCTTCAAAACACATTCACAAAATGAAACAACTCCATATTTCCAAATGTCTGAGTGGATCCAGGAGCCTTCTATTCAACAATTTAGCAAAGTGAAATGCTTTACCACATTAAGACCGCATTTACCATATTATCATGATGTGGAATACCATTTCCATATTCTAACTACAGCAATGGCACTTACCCTGAAAATAAAACATACTGTCAGGGCCCCTTTCTTCGAATACTCAAGAAAGACCACACTTACACATTGTTTGGAATGTATAAGGCTACTTTTACTGAATACAGAAGATCAAGGGACCAAGGTGAAGCAGGAAGTAACTAGTTTAGGCACGAAGAATGATTATTAAAGCTTAAGCCCACCCCAATAGCCCTAACCCCCCTTCCAGCAGTGTCCAATGCATGTTCGTCTCCGACATCAGGTGGGCAGTTTGTCCAACACCATCATCAGCATGGAATGTGAGACCGTTTAGCCACAGATAACACCGGCCGGTAACATCTTCCACCAATCTTCCACCAGCTCACATAATTAACCCCTATAGCCCCACCCTCCCCGTTTCCATGGCAGCCAAGCAGCATAGAGATAAACGAAGAGCGAAGGCTGACATCCGGACCTCCTCCAGTAGTAGGCAGGACCTCCGGACCTCCTCCAGAAGGTGAGAAGTTAGTACTGTAAAAGAGACAAGAAAAGACAAAACAACATAGAGGAGAGAGGGAAGGGGTTATGGTTTGTGTGGATATTTGGCATAAAACTGGCGCACAAACTTCGGGGCTCTGAGATGTTCTTTATCCACCCATTCATTGTGAGAAGGAGGAAAGTCTTTCCACATTACTAGAAATTGAGTCTTATTCCTATGGACTCTGGAGTCCAAGATGTCACGAACTTCATAGTGCTGGTGACCGTCTACCATCAGTGGCGCAGGTGCATCAGGATGAGGTTTGCGAAGATGCGAAGTGCGTTCAGGTTTTAACAGGTGAACATGGAACACTGGGTATAAGCGACGGTAGGTTTTAGGTAGATCCAAACGAACGGAAACCGAACTGATTATTTTAGTAATAGTGAACGGGCCAACAAACTTAGGGCCCAATTTCTTGCATTTTTGCGGGCTGTCCAAATGTTTAGTAGAGACGAAGACTCTATCACCAACCTTGTAAACCGGAGGAGCCGCTCGCTTTTTATCAGCATATAACTTATGCGATTGATGTGCATCATCTAAGGTTTTCTTTATGACAGGCCACACCGAAGACAATTTAGTGGACCAATCAGCTAGGGAGAGAATTGCAGGCGACTCGTGAGGCAACTCGGGTATGGGCACAAAGTCCTGACCATAGATGATTTTAAAAGGGGTCATATTTGTACTTGAATGAACAGAGTTATTATAAGCCACTTCGGCATGTATCAGAAGGTCAGCCCAGTTGTCCTGCTGAAAATTTATGAAACAACGTAGGTATTGTTCCAAAACAGAATTGGCCCTCTCACAAGCACCGTTCGTCTGCGGATGGTAGGAGGAGCTTAAGCCCTGGGAGGAGCCTATCAACTTTAAAAATTCCTTCCAAAATTTCGAAGTAAATTGAGTACCTCTATCTGAAATGATATGCTTAGGAACCCCGTGGAAACGATAAATATGATTCAGGAACAACTTAGCCAATGATTTGGAAGATGGAATTTTGGAGCAAGGTACGAAGTGGACTTGCTTGGAGAAAAGATCTGTAACCACCCAAATGACAGTATAACCCTGGCTGCTTGGAAGATCAACAATAAAGTCCATCGAAATTTCCTTCCAAGGAGCCTCCGGCTTCGCTACAGATTGGAGGAGGCCCTGCGGTTTTCCTGGTGAACGTTTTGAAGCCGCACAAATAGGACAACTAGCGATATAAGACTCAACGTCTTTCTTGAGGGAAGGCCACCAAAACTGGCGTTTAACCAGATGTATAGTTTTAACGAAACCGAAGTGTCCGGCCAACCGTGAGTCGTGTGCCCGTTGTAGCACAAAATGTCGTATGGTAACAGGAACATACATTTTCGAACCAATCAAAGGCAGGCCGTCCTTGATAGTGCAGTCACCGGAATGTGCAGAATACCATTCATCAGTAAGTAGTTCCGACTTAATCTTAGCAATGAGTTCCACAGGCGGGTCAGCTTGGACAGCGGACTGACCCCTGGTCGAAACAGGAGAGGCTATCAGTGTAAGAGGCATTATTGGTTGCACAACTGAAAGTTTCGAAATGTCATATTGGGGCAGTCTGGAGAGTGCATCAGCCATAAAAAATTTTCCTTCAGGAATATATTTGAGACTGAAGTTGAAACGATTGAAGTAATGTGCCCAATGTAGTTGTTTAGGGGACAATTTACGGGATGACGTGAGAACCTCCAGGTTCTTATGGTCCGGCCAGACCTCAAATGGATGAGGGGCTCCTTCAAGAAAATGACGCCAAGTCATGAGGGCCCAACGGACAGCAAATGCTTCCTTCTCCCAAATCGCCCATCTGCGTTCGGTGTTGGATAATTTACGAGAGGTGTAAGCACATGGTTGCAGCTGGCCCTGTTGGTTGAACTGCAGTAGGACAGCCCCCATGGCGACATCGCTGGCGTCAGCCTGAACAACAAACGGGGAGTCGACGTCAGGATGCTTCAGGACAGGCTCAGCCGCAAACAAACGTTTAAGCTTTTCAAAAGCGGCTTGGCATTCCATGGTCCAGTTCAGAGGGGCTCCCGGTCAAGGTTTACCCTCACCCTTCGTTTTGAGTAGATTTGTGATGGGTAATGCAATGCTAGCGAACGATGGAATAAATTGCGGGTAAAAGTTGGCGAAACCCAAAAAACTTTGCAGTTGTTTACGAGTGCGTGGGGGCGCCCACTCCATGACAGCCTTTACCTTTGCAGGATCCATTTCGATCCCCTCCGACGAAATTCGATAGCCCAAGTAATCAATCTTCTCCTGGTGAAACTCACATTTTGACAACTTAGCATAAAGTTCAGCAGCACGTAGTTTTTGTAACACGGAACGGACAAGTTTAATATGTTCCTCACGTGTTTGCGTGTACACGACTATGTCATCAAGATAAACGATCACTCCCTTATACAGGTGCTCGTGGAGTACTTCATTGATCAGTTGCATAAAAACAGAAGGAGCCCCTTGAAGACCAAAAGGTAGAACCTTAAACTGGAAACACCCTAGTGGGCAGTTGAAAGCTGTTTTCCATTCGTCACCCTCTTTAATTCTTACTCTATAATAAGCTTCCCTTAAATCAAGTTTAGTAAAAATTTTGCCTGTAGCTAGATGAGCTAGCATGTCCTTCATAAGTGGGAGAGGGTAGACATTGTGCTCGCAAATGGCATTCAGATAAGAGTAGTTTTGAACCAAACGGAGAGTGCCATCCTTCTTCTCTCTAAACATGACTGGTGCAGCCACCCATGGCCTGGCAGGCTCAATGAAGCCTCGGTTTAGATTCTTATCAATGAATTTACGGAGCTCATCCATTTCCCGTGGAGTCATAGAGTAAAGGCGAGGTTTAGGTAGTTTCACCCCTGGGAGAAAATCGATCGAGCAATCAGTGGCCCGATGAGGAGGGAGAGAATCACAAGACCTTTCGCTAAAAGTGTCTTTCAGATCCCAGTACTCTTTAGGAATTTTGTCTTCCCCAGGAATGGTTTCAGCTGTAGGGAGGGCTAAAGTGGAGCCCGCAGGCTCCTTAATTGGAGTTAGATCAAGGGGCGTCCCATCATCATGATTTGAGATTGCAGAGTTATGTTCCGGTAGTAATAAAGGGATTCGCACCCATCCTTCCTTCCAGTTAATTAGGGGATTCCATTTACGGAGCCAGTTAACCCCTAAAATAACAGCATTATCCGCAATAGGTGCCACAATAAAATTAATGGTTTCATTATGAGTATCACCAATAGAAAGCTGAAGGGGTTCAGTAATATAAGATGCGGGAGTTCCCCCTGCTACAGAGCCATCCATTTGGCAGAACGCGATTGGCACCTTCAAATTTTTTAAGTGGAAGCCCATGGTCTGAACAAGTTCTTGACTGATTAGACAACGGGAACAGCCTGAGTCAATTAGAGCTTGTACATTGCAATTACGGCCGCTAGATGGAGCCAAAAGCCTTAAAGGAATTTAAAGGGGCCCAGAGCGGGGACTTACCCAATTCTCGTCAGAGGAGGCGGAGTCCTCCTCCAAATCATCGGGCTGTGGATTACGTTGATCACCGGAGAGGTCCAGGGGCTCCATTCCCATCATTGCTTGCTTATTGCGGACGCTCGGAGTTTTAGTAGGCTTTCTAGCTTCAGTAGAAGAATGTGGGCGTGGTGATCTCTTTGATCTGCAGTTGTTAGCCCAGTGCCCCTCCTTCCCACAGCGAAAACAACTGCGAGGACGTGCTGAAGTTGATCTACGTCCTCCCATTTGCTTGTGGGAATCTTTATCTGTGGCTTGGGGCCTGGGGCTCTCAAAATGCTTCATTTTCTCAAAATGAGCTGGAGTTTGAGAGTGGGCCTGATCCAGCTCCACATCCCTGGCTAACAGAAACCAATCATCTAAAGTATTGGGACGATATCTATTCACGCATGTTTGATAAATATCTTTGTTCAGCCCTTCTGTATAAATATCCATTAACGCTCTGTCACTCCACCCTACCATATAAACAGAAAGTTCTTGAAAAATCTGTGTGTATTCCTGCACAGACATATCCCCCTGGCACAGGTCTCTCATCCTGATTCTAGCTTTTCTCTCAATTCGGGGGTCTTCAAAACGTCTCCTAAGAGCAGTCATAAAATTTTCAAAGTCCCGCAACAAGGGTGAGTGACTATTATGCAGAGAAACCAGCCATCTGGCAGCCTTGTTTTCCAGAGCCAAGGAGACAATCCTAATCTTAACGTCGTCTTCATAATCATTAGCATACTGTTTAACAAAATTGCTAACATGAAGGAGAAAAAGTCCTAAGTTATCCGGATCACCATCAAACTTTATGCCCAAGGGAGGGAGTTTAGCAGGCCGGCGAGGGGTTGGGGGCAAATTCCTCCCTGTGAATCTCTTTGGGTTTGTGCAGGAGGGGGAGGGGTTGTTCCTCTGGTTTCTTGGGCAGCAGCTGCTACTGTTTCTTTTAACTGTTCGCTTTCCAGAAAGTGCCCTCCCCCCCAGACTTTATCCAGGGTTTCCCTCTTGTCGGATGCCTGACGGAGTAAGTCATCGGCCATCTGCCTCAATTCCTTTTCTTCCCTTAGGAGTTCTGATATGGATTGGGTTGGGGTGGGGTGGCGGCGTCTGGTGGTAGTAACCCCTGAGCCTATGTCTCCTGTCATCCCCACCCCTTCTGACCAGCGATGCGGTTTAGATGATTCTTCGGCCTTCGGGTCTAAATTTAGGCTTGCTAAAAAGTCTAGTACTGACCTCGAATCATCCTTTTGAGCTGCGATATTGGATGCGGCCCCTCCAATGCTCGGGCCCGGCAACTCCTCTTTGGCAGATTCCGACATCAGGTTATGATTTGTAGTGACTTCCTGCTTAATGTCAGGGCCCCTTTCTTTGAATACTCAAGAAAGACCACACTTACACATTGTTTGGAATGTATAAGGCTACTTTTACTGAATACAGAAGATCAAGGGACCAAGGTGAAGCAGGAAGTAACTAGTTTAGGTGCGAAGAATGATTATTAAAGCTTAAGCCCACCCCAATAGCCCTAACCCCCCTTCCAGCAGTGTCCAATGCACGTTCGTCTCCGACATCAGGTGGGCAGTTCATCCAACACCATCATCAGCATGGAATGTGAGACCGTTTAGCCACAGATAACACCGGCCGGTAACATCTTCCACCAATCTTCCACCAGCTCACATAATTAACCCCTATAGCCCCACCCTCCCCGTTTCCATGGCAGCCAAGCAGCATAGAGATAAACGAAGAGCGAAGGCTGACACGTACCCCCAAAATAATCTCTAGCCTGATTTTTAAGTGTGTACCTAATATAAGCCCTACCCCAAAAATAAACCCTAGTGAAGATTGTCATCAGCCCAAGGGAAGGCGTGGCCAGCACCATAGGTGGCAAGGGCATTGAGGCCGAGGGTGTCCAGCAGCAGCAGCAGCCTGCACAGTGCAGGTGAGTTGATTACCTGCCCAAGCAGCATTCACAGTGGGGGAGGCAGGCAATCCCTCCATGCAAGAATACAATCCTCCCATGGCCTCCTGCCCACTCTGTCCAATCATCTCTCAGCTTGCCTGTAGCTCGTGCGGTACTTCCAGATTGCATGCCTTCTTCTGTGCCTCTGCCTGTATCTGCCAGCAGAGCCACCATGTGAAGACAAACCTCCCACAGCCAGCCACCCACTGAGTCCCACCAACTCTCATCTTGCCTGCTCCATTTCAAGAAAGCAGAAGAAGCAGGCTAGTGGCCATACAGTGTCCTACTGGACAGGGCTGCCAGAGCCTCCACTGCAAAATGAGGCAGGTGTTAGGATAAGAACATAAGAACATAAGAATAGCCTTGCTGGAACAGGCCACAGCCCATCCAGTCCAGCATTCTGTCTCACACAGTGGCTCACCATTTGCTTCAGGGTATTCCCAAGCAGATTTATTTTATTTATTTTATTTTTCGCATTTGTATACTGCCCTATTTCCCTAGAGGGACTCAGGGCGGTACACAGAAAGTGTAAAAAAGGTAGTACACACAATGACAATATAAAAGTTAAAAATAGATTAAATATAGTGGGTCTGTGCTAAAAATTATACTAAAAGCAATTAAAATTATTATAATCGGGACTATATCAATTAAAAATTATGCCAGGCCAGCCACATGGAATAGATGTGTTTTTAAAGTCCGACGGAAGAGGAGTAGGTCCGTGATGGTGCGAAGGTAGGGGGGCAGGTCGTTCCAGAGGGCAGGACGTGCCACAGAGAAGGCTCTCCCCCTGGGGGTCGCCAGCCGGCATTGTCCAGCTGACGGCACCCTGAGGAGGCCCTCTCTGTGGGAGCGGACAAGTCATAGGGAGGTATGTGGTAGGAGGCGGTCACGCAAGTAACAAGGTCCCGTACCATGGAGCGCTTTGAAGATGGTTACTAGCACCTTGAAGCGCACCCGGAAGGCCACAGGCAGCCAGTGCAGCTCGCGCAGGAGAGGTATTGGGAGTATCTTGAAACTCCCATAATCCCCCGTGCGGCCGCATTCTGTACTAGCTGGAGCCTCTGGGTGCACCTCAAGGGGAGCCCCATGTAGAGAGTGTTACAGTAGTCCAGGCGGGAGATGACGAGGGCTTGAGTGACCATGTGTAGGGCGTCACGATCTAGAAAGGGAAAAAACTGGCATATCAGGTAAACCTGATAAAAAGACCCCTGGCCACGGTTGTCACATGGTCATCCAAGGACAGCTGAGTATCCAGGAGGATGCCCAAGTTGCGAACCCGTTCTGCGGGGGCTAATGACTCACCCCCGATAGCCAGAGATAGAACCAGCTGGCTATATCGTGACGCCGGAAACCACAGCCACTCGGTCTTGGACGGGTTGAGTCGAAGCTTGTTCCTCCCCATCCAGGCCCACATGGCCTCCAAACACCGGGACATCACTTGAACGGCATTGTTGGGGTGGTCAGGGGTAGAGATGTACAGCTGAGTATCACACAGATGGAACTCTACCCCAAAACCACGGATGATCTCACCCAGCGGCTTCATATAGGTGTTGAATAGGAGGGGCGAGAGGACCGACCCCTGAGGCACCCCACACGTCAGGAGCCTCGACGTCAACCTTTGCCCCTCTGCCAACACGAATTGCGACTGGCTGGAGAGGTAGGAGGAGAACCACCACAGGACGGTGCCTCCCAACCCCAACCCCTCCAGCCGGTGCAATAAGATACCATGGTCGATGGTATCGAAAGCCGCTGAGAGATCTAATAGGACCAGGATAGAGGAATGACCTCTTTCCTGAGCCCTCCAGAGGTCCTCTACCAATGCGACCAATGCCGTCCCTGTGCTGTACCAAAGTCGGAAGCCTGACTGGCGTGGGTCTAAATCAGTGGTTCCCAAAGTGGGTGTTAACACCCCCCAGGGGGCGGTGGAATTGCTCAGGGGGGCGGTGAGAGGCAAGGAGCTGGCAGGGGGGCGATGAGAGGCAAGGCGTGGGCAGCAGAGAAATTCTGGAGAGTCATTTAAATAAGAAAAATTTCACTCGCTCTCCCCTGCCATCGTGAAGCCTTTCCATTGCTCACTCCCTGCCCCCGCCCATCTCATGCTTGCCCTGCCCACTACTGAGTGATTGGCTGGTTCACCAATCACCCCGCCCGCCTGTAAAGCTATTTAACTCTTTTCATGCTTGAATTTATTTCATTATATTGCTGCCTGCTGACACCGACTAGGTAAATAAGCTGCTACTAAGGGAGAGGTGGGGGCGGGGGCAGGGGGGGAGAAGTTACCTTGCTATCAAGCCCTTTCAAACGGAGTTTTTTTCCTGTGCCTGGGGGGCAGGGGGGGGGAGACATTTCCTTGCTATCAAGCCCTTTCAAACGGAGTTTTTTTCCTGTGCCTGGGGGGTGGGGGGGAGAAGTTTCCTTGCTATCAAGCCCTTTCAAACGGAGTTTTTTTCCTGTGCCTGGGGGGCGGGGGGGGGGAGAAGTTACCTTGCTATCAAGCCCTTTCAAACGGAGTTTTTTTTCCTGTGCCTGGGGGGCAGGGGGGAGAAGTTACCTTGCTATCAAGCCCTTTCAAACGGAGTTTTTTTCCTGTGCCTGGGGGGCGGGGGGGGAGACGTTTCCTTGCTATCAAGCCCTTTCAAACGGAGTTTTTTTCCTGTGCCTGGGGGGTGGGGGGGAGAAGTTTCCTTGCTATCAAGCCCTTTCAAACGGAGTTTTTTTCCTGTGCCTGGGGGGCGGGGGGGGGAGAAGTTACCTTGCTATCAAGCCCTTTCAAACGGAGTTTTTTTCCTGTGCCTGGGGGGCAGGGGGGAGACGTTACCTTGCTATCAAGCCCTTTCAAAAGGAGTTTTTTTCCTGTGCCTGGGGGGCGGGGGGGGAGACGTTTCCTTGCTATCAAGCCCTTTCAAACGGAGTTTTTTCCTGTGCCTGGGGGGCGGGGGGGAGAAGTTACCTTGCTATCAAGCCCTTTCAAAAGGAGTTTTTTTCCTGTGCCTGGGGGGCGGGGGGGGAGAAGTTACCTTGCTATCAAGCCCTTTCAAACGGAGTTTTTTTCCTGTGCCTGGGGGGCGGGGGGGTGAGAAGTTTCCTTGCTATCAAGCCCTTTCAAACGGAGTTTTTTTCCTGTGCCTGGGGGGGCGGGGGGGAGAAGTTACCTTGCTATCAAGCCCTTTCAAAAGGAGTTTTTTTCCTGTGCCTGGGGGGCGGGGGGGTAGAAGTTACCTTGCTATCAAGCCCTTTCAAACGGAGTTTTTTTCCTGTGCCTGGGGGGGCGGGGGGGAGAAGTTACCTTGCTATCAAGCCCTTTCAAACTGAGTTTTTTTCCTGTGCCTGGGGGGCGGGGGGGGAGAAGTTACCTTGCTATCAAGCACTTTCAAACGGAGTTTTTTTCCTGTGCCTGGGGGGCGGGGGGGGAAAAGTTACCTTGCTATCAAGCCCTTTCAAACCGAGTTTTTTTCCTGTGCCTGGGGGGCGGGGGGGGGGAGAAGTTACCTTGCTATCAAGCCCTTTCAAACGGAGTTTTTTTCCTGTGCCTGGGGGGGCGGGGGGGGGGAGACGAAGGTAGGTTTTTTTTCCAGTTTTTTTCTTTAAAAATAAATATTCTTGAAAGGGTAAAGAGGAATGACTTGTGTGAGAATCACCAAATGTAATCCATCATTATTTCCAATTTGTTCTGCATGTCCATAACTGTGTTTGTCTATTAAATTTATATACCTCACATCTCACTAGCTTAACAGGTGAGATTTTGGAGAATTTTTGTTTTTAAAAGTACCCAGATTTTTTAAATATTTATTTAAAAAACAAACTGAAAAAAAAGCTACCTTGGTCTCCTCCCCCCAATCCCCCCATGCCCAGAAAAAAATTCAGTTGTGGAAGAGAGCAGAAAGGTAACTTCGTCTCCTCCCCCTGCCCCCCCATGCCCAGAAAAAAAGTCACCTGTTTTTTGAATGTGGGTTTCCCTGAAATCAGAGAGAATTAAGTGGCACTTTTAACAGAGCAGAAATAATGTCATTAACAGGATGCAATCCAGTTTTGAAATCAGCGTGTCTTGTTTGGGCCCCTTTGAAGTGAAGGAGATTGCAACAAAATTCACTTAGCCAATGTCTCACTTAGCAACAGAATTTTTGGGTTCAATTGTGGTCGTAGGTATGGCTACCGTGTACTACATTGTGGGAGCTTCATCACTGGAAGCTTCCAAGAAGAGACTGGACTGCCACCTGTCAAAAATGGTGTAGGAAGCGTCTGCTTGTGTGTGTGGGGGGGGGTTGGACTAGAATAGATGACCTACAAAGGTCCCTTCCAACTCTGTTAATCTGATGTCTGAAATGCAGACCACAAAGCTCCAGAACCAAACCAAAACCGTCTTCAAGTCTGGCATGAAAATAATGCTTCCTCATTCATACCACGCTCAAAGGTCTTGACTTTACGCCGGGATTTCTAGCTGCCTCTTGAATTACGTGCTCCCAAAACTGTCCACCGATTCCCAAAGGGTTACTTGACAGCTTTAAGACTTGCGTGCTTCAAATGCCAGAGTTCCTGCGCCAACATTTTGGTTGCTAAGCAGGAGCGTTGTTAAGTGATACTGATATTATGTAACACTTTTAATTAAGTGGGTACCTTGAATAAACATAACTTTGAGTTTCAAATAATACTGATTTTGTTGTTGTCTTAAGTGACATCTGTGAATTGTTGATTTTCAGAGCAGAAATGGCAGAAGCAGGAAAATCTAAGAAGAAATGTAGACAATATAGTCTGGAATATCTGAGGTTTGGATTTATACCTGAACCAGCAAACTAGCAGCTACCACGGTGTCTACTATGTGACAGAGTATTTTCAAATGAGGCAATGAAGCCTTCCAGATTAAATGAACATTTGACGAAGGTACATCCTGAAAAAGCAGACAGGAGCCTAACTTTTTTTCGGTCACTTCGTGACAAATTCCAAAAGCGTCCAACGCTGTCACGTATGTTTTGCAATGCTTCCCAACAAACCACTGATGGTTTGCGTGCTTCATACAACATTGCATTACTGATTGCAAAGTCTGGAAAGCCACATACAATTGGTGAGGAACTCATCCTACCAGCTGTTAGTGAGGTTCTGAGTACTGTTTTACACAAGTCACCACATGACATAATTAAAACAATTCCTCTCAGCAACAATTCTGTGCAAAGACGCATAGATGAAATGGCTGAGAATGTGGAAGACGTACTGTGCAGCATACTAAGGACAACAGAATTTGCATTACAGCTGGATGAATCAACTTTGCCAGGCAATGAATCTTTGCTTCTTGCTTATGTGCGTTTTATTAAAGATGAAGGTTTGACTCAAGAGTTGTTATTTGCAAGGCAACTAAAAACAGATACTAAAGGGGAGTCAATATTTCATGTTGTTGAGCAGTTTTTCAAAGACAAGGAAATTCCACTTACCAACATACTAGCGTGCAACTGATGGAGCACCATCAATGACTGGTCGCTACCGTGGGTGCGTTGCTTACTTGAAGAAAGCAGTGCCAAATGTCTTTACCATTCACTGTGTCATTCATCGCCAACATCTGGTTGCAAAAAACCTCAGTGATTGCTTGCACAAGTCATTACACACTGTCATTACTGCAGTTAACAAAATTAAAGTACATGCTCTCAATGATCGTCTTTTCAGAGAGCTCTGTGTTGAGAATGATGAAGATTTTGATTGTTTGCTGCTTCATACAGAAGTTCGTTGGCTATCAAAAGGCAACTGTGTGAGACGCTTTTACAATCTTTTTGACACAGTTGTTGAGTTCTTTGAAGACAGGAATGCTGTGCTCAGTGGTGAACTCAAAGGGATCAGGCATGACATTGCGTATTTATCAGAACTATTTTCTAAGTTCAATGAATTGAATTTGCAGTTGCAGGGAAATGAGGTAAATCTTATTAAGGCCAAATCTGTCATCTGTACATTTATTTCAAAGCTAACTCTCTTCAAACGCAATATAGGCCATCGCAAGCTGTACCAATTTCCAAGCTTGTCCGAGCTAGAAGAGAAAGGTGGGATACAAGACGATGATCTTCAAGTGTTTTGTGACCATTTGGACATGCTGCATAAAGATATGTCTGAGCGATATCAGGATCTTCTTTTGATGGAAATTCCAGATTGGGTGATAAATCCATTTTCAGATATTGAGGAAGATGGGATAGTGGAGGAACAACTCATAGAGCTGCAAAATGACATTGAGCTGAAGCCAAAGTTCAAGAAATCATACCAAGAGTTTTGGTTACAGAAAGAAATTTCTGGTCGCTATCCTGCACTATGGACAGTGGTTAAGAAGCTCCTTGTTGCATTTCCAACATCATATTTGGTGGAACGTGGCTTCAGTGTGGTCATTCAACTTCTCTCCAAGCAAAGAAATAGACTCCATGTTACTGAACGTGGTGATTTAAGACTCCTGCTAAGTGACTTAAAACCAGACATTGGGAAATTGGTATCACTTCATCAAGCCCATCCATCACATTAAGAATTTACTGAACAGTGAAGTAGTTAACTAAATTTTATTGAGTTTACTAAGTTACTAGTTAGTAAGGTTCTTGATAAATGACTATCAGACTTTGAAAACCTGGTATCACTGGATCATATTCAACAATTTTGTAGAATTAACATTAGCTACAAAGGTTTTTAAATTGGATTTTGAATAAATGTGCAATTGTTAAAGTTTTGAATTTTACTGTTATTATCTGCCTTCCGTCGTGCAAACCGCCCAGTCACATGACCCCCCTAGCCATGCCCACCAAGCCACGCCCACAAAACCGGTTGTAAAAAAATTGAATTCTGGGTGGGGGGCACTGAGGATCATTTTGTAGCACCAAGGGGGCGGTGGACTGAAAAAGTTTGGGAACCACTGGTATAGATAGACAGTTTCCTCCAGGTGCTGGGGGAATTGTTGTGCCACCACACTCTCAACAACCTTCACCAGAAAGGGAAGGTTGGAGATAATTAGCTAACGCCGCTGAGTCCAGGGAAGGCTTCTTGAGGAGGGTCCTCACCACCGCCTCTTTCAAGACGGCCGGTAGAAACCCCTCACTCAAGGAAGCGTTCACTATTTCCTGGAGCCAGCCTCGTGTCACCTCCTGGGAGGCCAGTACAAGCCAGGAGGGACACGGGTCCAATAAACATGTGGTAGCATTCAACCACCCCAGCATCCTGTCCATGTCATCTGGAGTCACAAGATCGAACTCTTCCCACAAAGTGGTCTCAAGACCTGCCTCCGCCCACCCGCCCGGACTAACCTCATTGGAGGCCAGTTCGTCACAGATCTGAGCGATTTTATCCTGCAGATAACATCCAAATTCCTCTGCACGGTCCTGCAGCAGAACTTCCTGCGGCCTCTGTTGAAGGAGGGACCGGGTCACTCTGAACAGGGCACCAGGGCGGTTATCTGCGGGTGCAATAAGAGCGGAGAGATAATTACGTTTCGCCGCTCTTATCGCCACAAGGTAGGTCCGCAAATGAGACCTTACCCGTGTTCGGTCGGATTCGGATCGAATGCTCTCTAGGCATCTCTTTAGGCGCTTCATCACCCTCAGCTCCTCAGAAAACCAAGGAGCCAAGGTAGATCGGCGCCGAGTGAGAGGCCGCAAGGGCATGACCCGATCCAGGGCCCCCAGGGCCGCATTATTCCAGGCGACCACTAGGTCCTCAGTCGAGTCGTGGGTCAGGGTCTCAGGTATTGGCCCAAGCTCCATCTGGAACCTCTCAGGGTCCATCAGGCACCTAGGGCGGAACCATCTCGCTATATCTGGTTCCGCCTCCCCGCGGTGGGGTGTAGCAGTTGGGAAGTCAAGCCGGAGGAGAGAATGATCTGTCCATGACAGGGGTGTGATGACTAATTCCCCTAATCCAAGATCATTTGTCCACTGGCCGGAGACATAAACTAAGTCTAGCGTTTGTCCACCGGTGTGAGTGGGGTCGTGAATTAGTTGGGTCAGGTCCATGGCTGTCATGGAAGCCATGAACTCCCGGGCCCCCTCATATGTTTCGCCTATCGATGGCAGGTTGAAATCCCCCATGACTAGTAGCCTGGGGGTAACAACCGCCACCTCAGCTATCACATCGAGGAGCTCGGGCAGGGCTGCTGATACACAGCAGGGAGCCAGGTACAGAATCAGCAAGCCCAACTGCCTCCCAGGGCCCCACTTCACACACAGGGACTCACAGCCTGTGGCACTGCGGTCTCCCTCCACTTCACACACAGGGACTCACAGTCTGCGGCACTGCGGTCTCCCTTGGATAAGACAATTCCTTATAATAACCGCCACCCCCCCACCTCGACCCTGGACCCGTGGCTGATGGAATGCCCGGTAACCTGGTGGGCACATTTTCACGAGGGGTACTCCCCCCTCATGGCCCAGCATGTCTTCACCTGCTTATGATTCCCTGCAAATGGCATTGAGAAATATCCTGCCTATCTCTCCATCCCAGAGGGTGTCCTTAGGCATCCATAATGATAGCCATTGATACCCTTGTTCTCCATGAACTCGTCTAATCCTTTCTTAAAGGTGTCGAGGCTGACAGCTGTCACCACTTCTTCTGGCAGGGAGTTCCATAGACCAGTGATCCTCTGGGTGAAAAAGTACTTCCTCTTATTTGTTTGAGGTCTAGCTATCAAAAGTTTCATGGAGTGCCTGCTAGTTTTAGTGTTGTGCGATAGGGAAAATAGTTTTTCCTTTTCTATTTTGTCCACACCGTGCATGATTTTATAGACTTCAATCAGGTCACCTCTCAGGTGCCGTCGTTCTAGAGTGAAGAGGCCCAGCCGTTGCAGCCTCAGATGGTAAGGAAGATGTTCCAGCCCCCTAATCATTCTGGTTCCCTCCTCTGCACCTTTTCCATTTCCATAATATCCTTCTGAAGGTATGGTGACCAGAACTGTACACAATACTCCAGATGGGGCCTCACCATAGATTTATAAAGAGGCAAAATGACACTTGCTGGCTTATTTTCTATACCCTTCCTAATGATCCCTAGCAATGAGTTTGCTTTTTTCACTGCTGTGGCACACTGGGTTGAGCTGTCCACCAGGACACCAAGGTCCCTTTCCTGGTTAGTTGCAAGGAGTTCAGACCCCATCAGTTTATAGATGTAGTTGGGGTTTTTTGCCCCAACGTGCATCACTCTGCACTTACTAATGTTGAAGCTCATTTGCCACTGGTTTGCCCACTCCCCCAGTGGCAAGAGATCCCTCTGGAGCTCCTCACACTCTCTCTCAGTTTTTACTACCCTGTATAATTTAGTGTCGTCGGCGAATTTGGCTACCTTGCTGTTTATTCCTACTTCTAGATCATTTATGAAAAGGTTGAAAAGCAGGGGTCCCAGTACTGAACCTTGGGGGACCCCACTCTTTACCTCCCTCCACCTGGAGAAGTGTCCATTTAGTGCTACTCTCTGTTTATTGTCCCTTAGGCAGTTGCTAATCCAGGACAAGGCCTGTCCCTTTATTCCATGACTGGAAGTTTATTCAAGAGCCTTTGGTGCGGGACCTTGTCAAAGGCCTTCTGAAAGCCCAGATAAACAATGGCAACTGGATCTCCCTTATCCACGTGCTTGTTGACACTCTCAAAAAATTCCAGCAGATTAGTGAGGCATGGCAAGAGCCATGTTGGCTCTCCTTCAGCAGCGCCTTCTCTTCTACGTGCCTATTAATTTTATCTTTTAAGATGGTTTCCATCACTTTACCTGAGACACTTGTCAAGCTGACCGGTCGGTAATTTTCTGGATCACCTCTGGATCCTTTTTTGAAGATTGGTGTTATATTCACTACCTTCCAGTCATCCGGCTTTAACAAGACACGCAAGGACCTCCTCCCTGGTTATTTCTATCTGGGTTAATTCCTCAGTTTCAGTTTCCCTCCCTACGAAGACAGGCTCTGATTTGGGCATGTTATCTCTGTCTTCTTCAGTGAATACTGAAGCAAAGAATTCATTGAGTCTCTCTGCAATCTCTGTTTCTTTCTTAATAATCCCTTGCCTTCCATTGTCATCTAATGGTCCAATGGCCTTCCCAGTTGGGTTCTTACTTCTAATGTACTTAAAGAAGTCCTTGTTATTTCTTTGAGTGTTTTTAGTTAAACGCTCCTCAAAGTCTTGCTTTGCTTTCCTGATTGTTGCCTTGCATTTGTTCTGCCAGAATTTATGTTTCTGCCTGTTGTCCTCGTTTGGAGAAGCCTTCCATCTTTTAAATGAGCTTTTCTTGCTTTTGATCACTTCCTGAACAGTCCTGTAAGCCACATCAGAGTCCTCTTGAACCTGGTGGTGCCCTTTTTTCCTTTTAGGTATACATTTTCCTTTTAGGTATACATTTTCCTTTTAGGTATGCATTCCAATTGGGCCTCTGTTATTGTTTTTGTGAGCAGCCTCCATGCCTCATGGAGTGTTTGGACTTTCTCAATTCTCCCTTTCAGCTTCTTTTTTACTAGTTTCCTCATCTTCGGGAAATTTCCTTTATGAAAATTTAAGGTCTCTGTGTTAGATTTTATCGGTGATTTGCAGTATATGATTAAGTTAAAAATAATTGTGTTGTGGTCACTGTTCCCTATTGGATCAGTAACATTAACATTTTGCACCAGATCCTGTGTATTGCTCAGAACCAAGTCAAGGATTCTTGTACCTCTAGTTGGGTCTTCAACCATCTGTTCCAGGGAACAATCATTTAGCATATCTAGGAACTTTATCTCTTTGTCATGTGCTGAACAACAGTTCGCCCAGTCTATGTGAGGGTAATTGAAATCCTCCATTATAACCAGGCTTCCTTCTTTTGATGCCTCCTTTACAACATTCTCCAACTGCCAGTCTCTCTCGGGGGCTTGGGTCGGAGGCCGATAACATATGCCTACTGTTAGACCATTCTTTTGGCCTGATAGTCTTACCCACAGAGTTTCTAGTGGTGACTCTAAATCACCTCGATATGCCAATTCGTATGACTTTATCTCTTCTTTGACATACAAGGCTACACCACCTCCCGTTTGCCCCTTCCTGTCCTTCCTGTACAGTTTGTAGCCTGGGATGACTGTATCCCATTGGTTATCATCCGTCCACCAGATTTCAGTGATACCAATAATATCAATATCTTTGTCTATTGCTAAGTATTCCAGCTCCCCTATTTTGTTCCGGAGGCTTCTGGCATTTGCATACAAGCATTTATATATACTTTTCTGATGCAGTCTTTTGAGTCCAGTTGCATCCTTAGACTGCTTCTTGCATCCTTCTGCTGGAGTGCTGGTGACTGGCTCCTCGCTCTGCTCAGTAATTATTTCATCCTCCTCACTACTCAAGTAAACACTTTCCTTAACTGGATGCTGCCCAGCTCCTGTCGGCTTTCCCCCAGTTATCAGTTTAAAAGTTGTTCTGCAGCCTTTTTGATGTTGAGTGCCAGCAACCTTGTCCCATCATGGTTCAAGTGCAACCCATCCCCCCTGAACAGGTTTGGCTCGTCCCAAAATGTTCTCCAGTTCCTGACAAATCTGAAGCTCTCCTCCCGACACCATCGTCTCATCCACACATTGAGGCTTCTGAGCTCTGCCTGCCTGGTAGGTTCTGCACGAGAAACAGGCAGTACTTCTGAAAATGCTACCTTGGAAGTCCGGGACTTCAATCTTCTTCCTAGCAATCTGAATTTGGCTTCCAAGACTGATTGCTTTGCCTTCCCAACATCATTGGTACCAACGTGTACCACGACCACTGACTCCTTCCCAGTTCTCTCTAACAAACTATCTAGATTTCTCGTGATGTCTGCAACCTTTGCACCGGGTAGGCAAGTCACTACACGGTTGTCATGCGCATCACAAATCCATCTCTCTGTGTTTCTAATAATTGAATCACCTAGTACAAGGAGCCTCTCTCCTGCAGTCTGTTCATCTTCATTCACCTCATCAACTTTATTAAGGGAGAGGTCTTCAGTTTGTTCCTGTTGTTCTTCCTGTATCTCGTCAAGTGTGTTGGAGAGATCCTCAGGTGGGAACAGTTGTTCGTCTGTGCATTCCTCATCAGGTGTGATGGGGGAAGGAGCCTCAAGTTGATTCTGTAAATTCAGACTCTCAGAGCGATCCCTTGCTCTTCTATTTCTTCGAGTGACATTCCTCCATGGATCTACCTCTTGAGTTAGTGAAATGACTTCTTCCTGAGAGCTGTGCCCTATCTCTTCATTGTCCAGGATAGTCTGCTCTGCTCTGTCCAAGAACAGCTCAAGCTCCTTAATTTGCTGATGGTTAGATATACGTGCCTCCAGCTGCTGGACCTTCTCTTCTAGCAGTGCAACCAGCTTGCACTTACTGCAGGTGTAGTTCTCCATGCGCTTGGGCAAAATCAGGAACATGGCACAAGTGTTGCAGATAACTACAGCTGCTCCCTCAGACTCCATTTTAACGATTGCAGTATTCAGTGCTCACTTGTTCCTGTTGGTTTGGCTCTCCTCAGCAGCAGCTCAGACAGAAAAGGTTGGAATGGCAGTCTTCCAGGTTGGCCCCATTCGGCACGGTAAGCCACTACTTACTGTTCCTGTTTTGTGTCTTTAAATCCCCCCTCCAAAAGAGCCTCCAATCAGCTCTAGGAAAAGTTCAAATGAAACAGCCACTACTTACTGTTCCTTTTTGTGCCTTTAAATCCCCCCTCCAAAAGAGCTTCCAATCAGCTCCAGGAAAAGTTCAAATGAAACAGCCACTACTTACTGTTCCTTTTTGTGTCTTTAAATCCCCCCTCCAAAAGCACCTCCAATCAGCTCCAGGAAAAGTTCAAAAATCAAATGTGGATAACCTAACTGCAGGGCCCTGAGGTAAGCTGGTGCAAAGCACATGGGGCAGCTCCACCCCCCCACCCCTCCACACACACACACACTCACCTCACAGCAGCAGCACTGGCAGGAAGCAGAAGTGGGCCTCCCATACATGGAAAAAAAGTAAAACATCCCCCAAAATAAGCCTTACTGCTTATTTTTGAACCCTCAAAAATATAAGACTAATCTTATTTTTGGGGAAACATGGTAATAAGCAGGGGTGGGTTCTGGCAAGCACTACTGCCAATTTGCTCATGGGTGCGCTGCACGTGTGCACGCTTGATGTGCAGTGCAAGAAAATTGTTCTGTGCATGTGCAGAAGTGAAAAACAAGCTGGTGGTGCAGTAGAAAACCAGTTCAGGGGCGTGGCAGGCCTGGGTTGTTGTCGGTTCCAGCAACCCAGGCCACCAAATCACTACCGGTTCAGCTGAACCAGGTCGAACCGGTTGGAATTCACCACTGGTACTAAGTAAACATAGAATTTTAATTGTTCACTGTTATAATGACATATCTTGATTTTTTTTTAATTTCTTTCATTTTATTGGGGCACTAATAAGTCTTTACTTATTCCATCATTATTATCTTTGTATTTTGCTCTTTTGTTTCTTTTTGCTTATTAATTAAAAAGCAATAAAATACATTTAAAAATATGAAAATGATATGAACTTAGACTTCTAGATTGACAGTTAAACTGACATTTAGCATCATGAAACAAAATATGCATAACTTCTGGATTTCTATTTCAATGTAACTATTTCATATCACAGCAAATTAATCACTCTTTTAATCAAGGATTAGTTTAAATATGACACTGAATCAATAATATTTAATATCAGCACATCACCAGATGCTGCAATTTGTTATAATTTAATATACTGAATCAGCCATGGGATTTAAATTTTTTTACTAATGTAAGTAGAAAATCTCTAGATTATACTTCCTCTGAAGGAAGGCAATCTGGTGTAACAGTTCAGTGTTTCTAGAAAACCAGAATTATATCTATATGGATGAGGCAAGAGGAAATACTTCATTTCTTCTTAATATCACATAAATATCAGTTTTCTTCTCACAAGTAATCACTCAGTGCTTAGAAGAGTGATTCATCTACTGATTATAGTTATTGAATATTCTTTCTCCACATTCACTGTACATTAGAGAAAACTGAAATTATCTACTGAAAATAATTCACAGTAGCTTCAAATATGTTGTACTTCCATACCTTTATTCTTGGTGAGCATGGCCTTTGGATGAAAATTATAACAGCTGAAGTGAAACTTACATAATGGGATCTAAATTAAGGGAATCTGGTTTATATTTTGAAGTCCATTGTAACAGTGTCATCTAAGTAAGATACAATCTTTTTTTTAGACTCAATTTCTGAGGACTTCACAGAAATCCCCAAACCATTTTCTTGTTAATAGTAAGAAACTTTTCTATAAGGATGTTTCACCATGCTCTTCAAGGATGTTTTCCATTTACTTGGTCTAGCAAACATTTCCTGGTTAGCTGCTGTGCATTTTATTACATCATACCCCCCCTGCCCAATAACAAAGGTTGTTCTTTCCTATACAGAGTCTCGTGATTCGGAATTATACTCTCAAGCAATTATACCACCTAAGCAAGACAATTATTAAATGTTGCCCAACATCAGAATTTTGATAACATGACCATGGGGATGCTGCAATGTTCATTAATGTAAAAAAATGGTCATAGGTCACTTTTTTCAGTGCCATTTTGACTTTGAACAGTCACTAAATGAACTGTTGAAGGTAAAGGACTGTCTGACATTTCAAGAAAAGAAAGAAAAGAAAGATCAGCAAAATCTGAACTGAATAAAAATGAAAGTTGCTGGCTCATCAATTCATTATAGAACTAAGAAACTAATATCGTTCCTTTCCAGTTTTTCCTCTCCATTCTCTTGAATATTTTTGAATCTTTAAACTACATAGCTGGATGTAATTTTTTTAAATAAAAAAACTTTTAAAATGTTTAGTAAGTTCATATTTATCTGGGGAAAAGAAAATACAATACAAATAGTAATTTGTTTAATGAGAAAGAACGATGATGTTCATGAGGTTATCAGGAAAAGTGGGTCCAAATCATACTTCTGAAGAAGTACATGTATCTGCAGAGAGCAAAGGCTAACCATTTTTTATAACAGAAGCATAGATTCTGAAAATAATAATACTTCCAGATCAGTTGTAGACAATATGGTCCGAGATTATGACTTTCACCGTTCATTGGAAGAGACAGACACAGCACTCATAATGACACTGGTTTAGATTGTCAAAACCCACCTCACCATTCCCAAATGCACCCAAGTCTATTTTAAGTATTGTGCATAAGCTAGAACATTATAATTTTTTGGTATTTGTAAAGCAAATTTGAAATGGCTATCTTCCAATGATATTGAAAGCAGCCTTCATTTAATGTAAATATGAGCATATTCAAAGCAAGATGTTTTGACAGCAGGCAATAGAGACAATTTAAAAAGGCCTGAGTAAAATGAGGTGGCATATTATAAACAAGACACAAGAGGAATCATAACAACACCCTTTTTAATACCACATTGCAGCTCTATGATTCCTAAGCCATCTACCTATGGAAAGTTTTCACACCTCAAGATTTATCCTAAAAGATTGAGGATATTCTATAAGTGGCATGGAATTTAATTGCTGCAGTCAGAGATACTTCCCTACAAAGCATTTTTGCAGCTGCCAAATGGCTGAAGGCTGGCTGAAGGATTCTGGGTGTTCAAAACTCTCATACTGAACATGTGTATTCTCTTCTTACTTTAATTATCATTTTTAAAGCTCTGATTAAAAACAAGAAAGAGTCTTGTAAATAAGAAAAAGACCATACACTAAAAGTGCGGAAAATGGAAGCAGTCTGGAAAATATCCAGTGAATCATTGGTTTGAATGGGAACCACTTGAGAAAGGAAAGACTGAATGGTAGTAGATTTCTTAGCCAAGAAGAGGAAATTCCATCCTCTCACTCCATCATCCCTTGTCTCTTGGTTGCCAGAGGTAGAAACACATCCATGGGAGGGTATCATTGCACACTTTTTGCCTGATTATCACAGAATTTTTCTGAGCAACACAGGGGCCTAGAGGCAGTGGTGGGATTTAAATTTTTTTTACTACCGGTTGTAAAAAATTAAAAAATGTTTAATTTTTAATTTTATTTTATTAAATCATTAAAAATAAAAGTGTACAAAGTGAAGAGTTAAATGATGATTCCGCTTCTTTGAGTTCCTTCTTTGTAATCAAGCGTACCAGCGATCCCAGCATGTATAAAATACTGATTCTTGTTGGTCCCGCAATAGGCTGGTAAGCTTGTCTGCTTCCGCACAGTCCATAATCTTAGCGATTAGCATTGTCTCTGATGGTATATCGCTAGTTTTCCATTTTTGGGCAAACGAGATTCTAGCTGCAATAATGATGTGGAGAGTTAAGTACCAATTAGTTTTATTTAAATTATCTGGCTTCATGCCTAATAACGTTTCCGGACACAGCTTAATCTTACAGCCTGTAATTTCAAAAACCCTATTTTGGATTCTAGTCCAATATATTCTTGCTCGAGGGCAAGTCCACCAAGTATGGAAATAAGTTCCCAGAGCTACCTTACATTTCCAGCAAATTGGGGAGGCCTCTGGGAACTTCTTTGATCATCTAGCCAGCGGAAGGTGCCACCTATATAGTATTTTGTATGTGTTTTCCTTATATGAGACCGACATTGTTAATTTTAAAGTTTTTTTCCAGATTTCTTCCCATTTCTCGAGCTCAATTGAGTGTCCCAGATTTCTCCCCCAGGCAATCATTGAGTCTTTAATCACTTCCTCCCCAATCCAACACTCTAATAGAAATTGATAAAATTTGGATAAGCGGTTTTCATCGTTCCCTATAAAAATCTTATCTAATTCTTGCGGAGAATTATAGATTCCCCTCATATTTCTATCCTTATCTACTCTAGATTGAATCAGATTGTAAGTCCACCAATCTAAGTCACAACCTAAGATTGTCAACTCGTTTCAGGATTTCAGTCTTCCTGAAGAATCCAACAGTTCCTGATAGGTTAGGGGTTTATGTGTGCTTAGCCAGGGTCCAACTACGTGATCCTGAGCTAAAGCGAGGGTTGAATTCACTCACATTCAGCTGCACAAGTTGGTCTGGGAAGCTCCAGTCATCAGGTCGGCTAGTTGGTGCCTGCTTTGGTATCCTCCAGCTGTGTGTAGAAGCTGTCCTCTTGACCCGTTGTGGCTCCAACAGCAATTTCCCAGATGCCATAAATCTCAAGGCTTTCTCTGGCAGAGTCAGTTCCAATTGCGGGGAAGGTTTAGACCTTGCTCCCAGCAGGCGGTCCCCCTCTGCAGCCCCCCCCCCCGCCGCATGGCTTTGGACTGTCTGCAGATGGTCTTGGCATGCGATCCGTCATCTGCTACTTTCCCCGTGGGCTCTTCCTCCATCTTCGTTGAGATTTTGCACTGTCCCAGGTCGGATCAGTGCTAGGAATCAGCACCCCACCCAGCACCCCAACTACAGGGGTAGCTGGTGAAGTATTTTAAGGGAGATTCAGGTTAATGTCAGCATTCCAGATAGCATCCAAAATTAAATCAGAGTCCAAGGCAACATGCTGCTCAAAGTTCCAATTTATTAAGAGAGCCATGCTGGCACATCTGGGGAAAACCCAAATCTGAAGCTTCTTCCATCCCACCCTCCAGTTAAAGTTCATGATGCCCACACACACACCACTCCATCACATGCTCCAATCTTCCATTGCTATGCTGGCAGTTCCACCCATCCAGTTCTGGTCAGGTGCAGAGGTACCAAGACAAAGGATGATCTTGGCAATCTAGAAAGGAATTTTATTGTGGCTACATAACATTGTACTCCATACTATCCCCTCTCACATTTCTCCACTATAGAAACAGCATAGTAGAATAGGAGGTAGGCCAAAGTTCCAAAAGGAATGTGGCTGCAGGCCTGACAGTAAGTGTCAGTGGAAAAAAGTGCTGTAGGATGGGAATTGTAGTACAGACTGCCAGGAGGGCATCCAGAGTTAGGAAAAGAAAGAGTGTTCTGGAGACAGAGAAGGGAAATTGTCCATGAGAGATGTGTATATGTTCACATAGCATTACTTGTGTGTCAGTGGTGGGTTTCAAAAAATTTTAGAACCTATTTTGTAGGTGTGGCGTGTTTTGTGGAAGTGGCTCAGTGGTCATGTGATTGGGTGGGCATGGCAAACTTGGAAAATGTGGTGAAACTCACTTAAACAATGCTCTTGCTTAGCAACCGAACTTTTGGGCTCAATTGTAGTCATAAATTCTCTTTCTTTTTCTTTCTTTTTCTTTCTTTTTCTTTCTTTCTCTTTCTTTCTCTTTCTCTTTCTGTCTCTCTGTCTATGTGTGTGTGTGTGTGTGTGTGTCTGTCTGTCTGTCTGTCTGTCTGTCTCTCTCTCTCTCTCTCTCTCTCTCTCTCTCTCTCTTTGTGGCTCTTTATCTCTCCCTCCCTCCCACCCACCCTCTCTCTGTCTTTCTCTCTGTGTGTTTGTCTGTATCTCTCTGTATCTCTCTGTCTCTCTCTCCTCCCCTCCATCTCTGTCACTCTGTGTGTGTGTGTCTCACTCACTCTCTCTCTGTCTCTGTCTGTCTGTCTCTCTCTCTCTGTCTCTCTCTCCCCTCCCTTCCTCTCTCTGTCACTCTATGTGTATATGTGTGTGTGTATCTGTCTCTTACTCACTCACTCACTTAATCACTCACTCACTCTGTGTGTGTGTCTCTCTCTGTGTGTGTGTCTCTCCCTCTCTCCCTTCCATTCTATCTGTCTCTTCTCTCTCTATGCCTCTGTCTCTCTGTCTCTGTCTCTGTCTCTCTCTCTCTCTCTTTCTCTCTCACACACACACTGTGGTCACCTTGTTGAGTGTTCCAAACATATTTGAAACACTTAACAACTGGCCTGTATTTATGTTTTTTTGCATTCTGCAGTCATAGGACCAAAATATATGGTTAAAAGTACCTGGCAGCCATGCGCCTGTTTTTTCTGCAGCGAGGCTGTGCATGGACAGCGATGACTCCGGAGCCTGTCCAGGAAGATTAGTTTAGTTTAGTTTAGTTATATTTTTATACCGCCCTACTCCCGAAGGACTCAGGATGAGGAATGTGAGAGGGACCCCTCCCTCCACAGATGGGCTCTGGAGTCATCATCAGCCTTGCTGTGGAAAACATAGGAACATGCAAACACCTCGCACTATTACAGCCTTGGAGACTCGTAAACTTGTTCCCACTTGCCCAGTCTTCTGCCAAAGCTTCCCTCTGAAGCCCTCCAAAGCTCTCAGAGGGAGGAAGGGCCAGTTGGGAGAGGGGCTTTGGTCCTGCTCTGGGTTGTAATTGTGCAGGGTGTGTGCGTGCTTATGTTTTCCACGGCATGGGGTCACAGCTGGAAGATGAGGAACATGAGCGGGACAAGCGGGGCCTCATCCTTCTGTAGAGGACCTGTCCCCAAAGAGAGCAGATGTGGTGGCATTGGTCTTGGGATGTTCTATGGAGCCCCCCAGGGAGAAACGCTGCGGGGGATGGCTTTTTAGCCAGGCAGCTGTCAGAGAAAAGAGGGCAGCATGCACCCATGGGCTTGTGCAACCTCTGAATCCTCACCTCCTATTCCTTCTTCAGCTGCTGCACAAGCCCACATGGTGTGTGCTGCCCTCTTCTCTCTGACAGCCACCTCGTTTCCAATGGAGGGGGTGGGGAATGCATGCATTTTCCTCCCTCTGCATGGATTTCCCACCTCTATTGGTGGCAGCTGTTGGCGGGGCAAGCCTTATGTGGACAGGCGGGGCAAGAAAGAAAATGATTAGAGAACAATTATGTGATCTTGATGACTATAAATCACAGAGACCTGACATATTATATCCCAGAGTTCTGAAGGAGTTGGCAGATGTTATCTCAGAACAATTGCACCATATATTTCCAAAATTATAGAATACTAGGAAATTTCCTGAGGATTGGAAAAGAGCTGATATGGTTCCAATCTTCAAACAAAAAGGGGGACAGACCCAGGATACTTCAAACAAATGAGCATAACATCAATACCTGGGAAGATACTGGAAAAAATAATCAAAGACTTCTGGTGGTGACATCATGACATATGCGGGCTAGAAGATTGGGGCTCCAGCTTCTTACCTTGATCTATACGTTTTCGAGGGTATGCTGATCTTGGAGAGAGATGCAGAGGAGTCAGGAAACCCTAGGAGTAGTGAGGCACAGTGTGACTGCCCGCTATGATGCAGGGGATACCCTTTTAATCCAGGGTATGTCATCAAGAGGACTAGTGGAACTGCTTGAGAGTGGAAACAGCAATGAGTGTCAGTGGAGAAGGAAGATTGCAGAGAAGAATGGATGAAGTAGTGAGTCTCTAAAGATTGGGTGAGACCCCTATAAATGAGCAGCAACTTAGCAGAGGCAGGAGCTGTGAGAGCAGCTTTTAGAGGCAGGAGACCAGCCCAAAGGAACTGGTTGGTGAGAGTGAGCAATCAAAGGGGAGACAACGAGAAAGAATACAAACTGAATTTAAGACATATAGACTTGAGTGGAGAAGAAGATATCAAGAGGGAGGATTGGAGACCAGTGGTGCGTGTAGAGGTGGCAGTTTGCTGACAGTAGTTGGAAAAAAGAAAAGGACAGCAAAGCAGAAGGTGAAGAGGCTGATGCTGAAACTACTTAGAACTACTTAGAACAGAAGAGTGTGAACAGCATAGCAAAGACTAAACAGAAATGTAAATTAACTAAGAATTTAAGGTTGACTGCCTCCCCAGCAACCCAATGGTCAACAGAAGGAATACCCACAATGGAGAAACAAAACATAACAATGAACATCCAAAATGTGCAGGCAACATTGCTAGCCATTTAAGAAACCATGACTAAGCTTCAAGAGGCAATGTCCAAAAACCACAGTGAATTGAAAATGGAGATGAATGAAATGAAAACAGAGATGTGAAATTAAAAGTGAAGTTAAAAGTGACATACAGAAAGTAGACAATAAAATGAGAATAATACAACAAACACTGGGAAAAAATGAGCAGCCAATAAAAGCTGTAGAAAAAAGAATGCAACAAACGGAGAAGAAACTAGAGCTAGTGAACAGCAGATGAAAACATTGAACAAAGACTTAGAAGACTCCCTCCTCCAACTGGAAATGGACCGTGCAGCTTTTTATCTCTGATTTCAGAATGTAACAGAGACAAAAGATAATGGCAGAGTTAATAGCAGAAATGTTACAAAGAGACAAGCATGGGATCCTAAATGAATTGAACAATATATACAGGGTAAGCATTAGTTACACCAGAAGACACTGATGCTTAGAGAAGTACACATTAGATTTGTGAGGAAAAAAAGTGAGAGATATAATTTATACAATAACAAGAGATGAACTGATGATGTACAAAGGTAAAGAGAAACAAGCCCTGAAACAAATTCTGTGAAGAGTAAGGGAGCAGCGGAGAGACTATCAATTTTTGGTGATACAACTGGTTAAATGAGATATACTATTTAGGTGGTTGGTACATGAAGGGATGCTGGTAACTTGGCAGGAGAAAAGGATAAAAGTTGATAATCTGGAGAAGGCACAGGATTTATATGAACAACTGGTAGGACTGGAAGAGGAACAGAGCAGTAAGGAAGAGTTAGAATCTAGAAGGAAGAGCAACAACAGGGAATAAAAGAAGGAGAACAAGAAGAAAGTAGTAGGGAAGAGAAAGAACTACAGAGAGAGAAGGAAGTTAGACCAATAGCAAGGAGCCAAAAAGATACTAGAGTCAATAGAAGATAAAGACAGGAAGAGAATTAAGAGGATGGAAGAGTAAATCCAATTATTGTCAGTAAATAGTTTAAATAGTTTAAATTCATCAACAAAAAGAAAACATATCTGGGCAAAATTAACAAAACAAAAAGCAGATATAATATAGGAAACACATTAAAAACAAGACATAAAATACCTGGAATGTCCCAAATTAGGAATATTGTATGCAGCATTAGTAGAAGAAAAGAGAAAAGGGATAGCGATATATGTTAGAGATGGGTTAAAGACAAATTTAATTTATGCAAACCCAAAGGGAAGAATATTAATGATAGAGATATGGATAAACCAAAAACCAGTATTATTGGTAACAATATATGCCCCAAACGAAAATCAGAAAGATTTTTATAAAAAGTTACAAAAAAAATTAGAGAAATTGGATTGAGGAATATTTGTATACTAGGAGATTATAATGCCATAGTGGACAGTAAAAAAAGATTATGCAAGTGACAAGAAAAAGAAAAAGAAAGTATTACCAATGACTTGTTTTGACATGATGGAAGAGCTAGATTTAATTGACATTTGGAGAAAACTGGAACCAGAAAAAAACAATTTACCATTTATTCCAATCCACACCAATCCTGGTCACGAATCAATATGGCATGGATGAATGGAGAAATTGGGGCAGAATTACATACAGTTGAAATACTACCAAATATGTGGATGGATCATAATCCCATTAAAATAATTTGGAAAGGTAAAAAAAACTAGACAAAGATGGATGCTAAATTTGCAAATACTAAAAGAAAAAGAAATTATCCAAATGTGTAGAAATGAATTGAAGTTATTCCTCAAGGAAAATACAAAACAACAGACATCTATACAAAATCTATGGGACACCATGAAAGCTTATTCCTGTGGAATTATCATAGCATGTTTAGCAAAAAGGAATAAAGAAAAATGGGCACAACAGAAGATACTAGAGGAGGAAATTAGAAATTTAGAAATAGAATTACAAAACAAGAAACAGAATTACAAAATTAGAAAGGATTGGATGTTAGTAAAACCAGGAAGAAATGGTAAGGGACCTAAAATTAACACATCAAAACTTTTTTGACCAAGCAAATAAACTGGGAAGATGGTTATCATATAGACTGAGAAAAGATAGAGAAAAAGGTTAATATATCAACTCCAAGATGAAAAGGGGGAATTGCAACATACAATGGAAGGGAAGAAAAAGATTGCTTACAAGTATTTTGAAAATCTGTACAAAGGGGATCAAATAGAAGATGAAAAAATAAAGGAATATTTGAAGGCAGAAGGAAACCCATCAATAACAGAGGTTATGAAAGAAATGCTATCAAAAGAAATAACGAGACTAGAATTGAAACAGGTGATTCAAAAACAGAAAAACAATAAAATGCCAGGCGTAGATGGATTCCCAGCAGAATGGTATAAGATGTTGGATGAATTGAATGAATTGATAGAACCCTTGATGTTGGAGATGTATAATAAGGCACTGATGAAAGCAAATCTACCAGATTCATAGAGAGAAGCACACATTACATTAATATTTAAAGAAGGTGCAGATAAAAAACAGATTCAAAATTATAGGCCAAACTCATTGTCATTTATTGTTAAATATCAACTATAAAATATTCACAACAATAATAGTGGAGAGACTGAAAAAGTTATTGAATGAATACATACATCCAGACCAAAATGGATTTCTCCCAACAAGGCAAATTAGGAACAATACCAGAATAATAGTAAATATCCTAGAGTATTATGAAGTGCATCCAGAGAAACAAGTGGCACTTATTTTTCTGGATGCACAGAAAACATTCTATAATTTAAATTGGAAATTCATAATACAACAAATTAAGAATATGAAATTAGGGGAGCAATTTGAAAGACTAATAGAAGCGATATACTCTACCCAAAGGACAAATATACTATTAAATGGGGAAACTATAGCGACCTTCAAAAATAAAGAAAGGAGTAATGCAGGGTTGTCCTCTATCACTTCTGCTCTTTGTTCTGACACTACAAAGACTGCTAATAACAATTAGACAAAATTTGGAGATAAGAGGAACTAAAATTAAAACAGAGGAGTATAAAATTCAAGTCTTTGCAGATGATTTGGTATCTTTTATAGAAGATCCACTAGAAACAGGAAGTAGCTTAATTCAAGAATTAGAAAAATATGGACATGTAGCAGGGTTAAAGATCAATAGAGAAAAGACCAAAATAATAACTAAAAGTTTGAAGGAAAAACAAACAAAAAAAGAATTAGAAAGGGTAATAGGATTGCAAGTGACAAGGAAAGTGAGGTATCTTGGAATATCGCTAACTGCATGATGCTCAACTTTAAAAGAAAATAATTACACAAAGTGCAACAAAAAAAAGATTTAGAATTATGGAGAAAGTTACAACTATCATTATTATGGAAAATAGCAGCGATAAAAATGAATATATTACCAAGACTCCTATACTTATTAAAAACAATTCTAATAAAATTAGAGAAAAACATCTTCACTGAACTGAACAAGATTTTCAAGTACCCTAACGATGCCTGCTTCATAATAAACGACCCAATATTAGAATCCAATAAGAAGTGATTTATTAACAGCTTCATTAGGCATTCCTCATTAGGCGCTTCTTATTTGCAGCCATCTTTTTTGCTTTCTTTATCTGCTTCTGAACTTTGCCCACATTACTGTCCTCTCCTCAGCCTTCGTCATAAATCACAGCCAATGAGAGATGGTAGCTTAGACATGCGCATTCACAGGGCAGAGTCCCTTCGGGGAGAGGGGGCAGTTAATAAGTCGAATAAATGAATGAGTTTGAGATTCCTTTTTGACCACAGGTATGTTTGGAATTCCCCTCTCTCTATGGCAGTTTGATGCTTCACAAACTGACAATTATATTAAAATTCATATGGGAAGGAAAGAAAGCTAGGATAAAACTGAAAGTGTTGCAGGATAACAGAAGCAGAGGTGATATGGGACTCCCTGACTGGGAGCTTTATTATAAAGCAGCAGCATTAATATGGATCAGGGATTGGATTAATTTAAAAAATAAAAGAGTATTAACACTAGAAGGTTATGATTTTCAAATGGGATGGGATTTCTTCTTATGGGAAGAGGGGGGAAAAACAAAAGTATTTTCATAGACACTATATTAGAGATGCACTGATACAGGTCTAGAATAAAATTAGGGAAAAACACTACATGAAAATACTGACATGGCTTTCCACTATGGAAGCCATGATACATCCCAATACACTAGATCTATCTAAAATGGTTAGATACAGAGAAATTTTAGATACTCAGGGGAATTTGAAAACAAATTGTCAGACCTGCTTCCATCATAAATCAGGAAAGACCACGCTTAAGCTCATTTGGAAAGTTTAAGGTTACTTTTACTGAATATGATAAGACTGCAGCGAAAGTCAAGCAAGGAATGAAACATTTAGGCGCGTAACATACGTAGCAAAGCATAACCCAGCCCTTAGCCCCTTGACCCCAGTATATTGTCCAATGCAGAGCCGGTCACGACATCAGGTGTACTTCCTGCTCAGGAGCATCATCACAGTGGAATGCACGACCGTTAGTTTTTGGTGATAACAAACTAAGGCCACATCCCTCACCAGCTCACTTAGTATTCAGACAGCCCCCTCTCCCCCCGTTTCAAAATGACAGCCGAAGCAAGCAAAAAGTGGAGGCAGCCGAAGCAAGCAAAAAGTGGAGGCTGACATCCGGCCCTCCTCCAGAAAAGGGACGTCAGTCCTGCAATAAAACACAAACAATACAAAAACACCGAGAGGGACAGAGACAACCACAAAACAGAGACACAAAAGAACAGCAGTGGTTAAGGTTTGTCAGGATATTTCGCATAAAAATTCTTCAGTATCTTAGGGGCCCGAACGTGGCGTTTATCCATCCACTCAGTATGGGACGGAGGGAAATCCTTCCAAGACACTAGGTATTGCACTATTTCTCCAGACTCTAGAGTCCAAAATGTCCCGTACTTCCTAATGGGGTTCACCAGCTACTAATAAAGGCAGTGGGGGATCAGATTGCTGTCGATGAAGATAAGATGTGTGTTCAGGTTTCAATAGATGGACATGGAAAATCGGGTAAAGCCAACAATACGTTTTTGGCAAATCCAGTTTGACTGACATGGAACTGATGATCTTAACAATGGGGAAAGGTCCAACATATTTTGGACCCAGTTTTTTACATTTTTGAGGACTCTCCAAAAATCTGGTAGAAAGGTAAACACGGTCACCAACTTTATAATCTGGAGAGACAATTCGTTTTTTATCAGCATACAATTTATGAGATTGGTGAGCATCATCCAGCGTCTTCCGTGCCACAGGCCAAAATGATGTCATCTTACTACTCCAATCTAAGAGTGAGAGAACGGTAGGAGACTTGTGAGGCAACTCGGGAATAGGCACAAAGTCTTGGCCATAGATCACTTTGAAGGGAGTCATACCGGTGCTGCTATGAACGGAATTGTTATATGCCACCTCAGCATGGATTAACAGGTCGGCCCAATCATCTTGTTGGTAATTAATGAAACACCGCAGATATTTCTCCAAAACGGAATTAGCCCTCTCACAAGCTCCGTTCGTCTGAGGGTGGTGGGAGGAGCTTAACCCCTGGGAGGAGCCAATCATCTTCAAGAATTCCTTCCAAAATCGAGAAGTGAATTGAACTCCTCTATCAGAAATAATACGTCGAGGAACTCCGTGTAGTCGATAAATGTGATTCAGGAACAATTTTGCTAAGGCCTTAGCCAATGGGATTCCTGAGCACGGAACAAAATGAACTTGCTTCAAAAATAAATCATATGCTAACTACCCATATGACAGTGAAACCACGGCTATTTGGAAGTCCATAGAGATCTCCTTCCAAGGAGACTCCGGCCATGCTACAGATTGGAGGAGACCTTGAGGTTTGCCAGGGGGGCGTTTACATGCAGCACAAACTGGGCAACTAGCAATGTAAGACTCAACATCTTTCTTCATACAAGGCCACCAGAATTGACGCTTAAGTAAATGTAGGGTCTTTACAAAATCAAAATGACCAGCCAAACGAGAATCGTGTGCCCTCTGGAGCACAAAAGTACGGAGCTTAGCAGGGACGTAAAGTTTAGAACCCACCCAAAGTAAGTCATCCCGCAATGTACAGTCACCACAATGTACAGCAAACCAATCATCAGCCTGAAGTTCTTCCTTAATTCTAGGGATCATTTTGGGTGGGGTTTCGGTCTGCAGAGTTGAATGGCGAGTGGTAACCGAAGCAGCTAAGTTACACACCGGAATAACAGGCTGGACAACAGTAAGTTTAGAGCTGTTGTATTGAGGAAGGCGTGACAAGGTGTCAGCCATAAAGTTTCGTCCTCCAGGAATATATTTCATGGAAAAATTAAATCGACTGAAATATTGAGACCAACGGACTTGTTTAGGAGAAAGTTTGCAAGGTGTCAGTAGAGATTCCAAGTTCTTGTGATCAGTCCATACTTCGAATGGGTGAGAAGCTCCCTCCAAGAAATGTCGCCAAGTCATAAGGGCCCAACAAACTGCAAAAGCTTCTTTCTCCCAAATAGCCCATCTTATTTCAGTATCTGAGAGCTTACGAGAGGTATAAGCGCAAGGTTGTAACTCCCCGTTGGAGTTGTATTGTAGTAGAACAGCGCCAACCGCCACATCACTGGCATCAGCCTGTACGACAAAAGGCACATCCATGTCAGGGTGTTTTAAAATAGGTTCCGCTGCAAACAAGCGTTTAAGTTTTTCAAAGGCAGCTTGGCATTCCATAGACTAGTTCAGGGGTCTACTAGGCCGTGGTTTATCTTCACCCTTTGTTTTTAGTAGGTTCGTAATTGGCAGAGCAATACTTGAAAAAGAGGGGATAAATTGGCGGTAAAAGTTTGCAAAACCCAAGAAACTTTGTAATTGCCGCCCTGGGTCCGTTTGGAGAAGGGCGGGGCATAAATTTAATAAAATAAAAATAAAATAAAAAATTGTTTACGGGTACGAGGCGGAGCCCACTCAGTCACTGCTTTTACTTTAGCACGATCCATCTCAATACCCCCTGACGAAATCCGATATCCTAGATAGTCGATCTTGCTTTGATGAAAGTCACACTTTGAAAGTTTAGCATATAGTTCCGCCGCCCTCAGTTTGCACAAAACAGAACGGACAAGCTTTACATGTTCTTCACGTGTTTCCGTGTAAATAAGGATATCATCAAAATATACAATAACGCCTTTGTACAGGTGCTGATGTAAGACCTTATTTGTCAGTTGCCGCCCTGAGTCCTTTTTTAGGAGAAGGGTGGGGTATAAATTGGATTAATAAATAAATAAAACCGCTGGTGCACCTTGTAGGCCAAATGGCAGAACTTTAAATTGAAAACAACCCAACGGGCAATTAAAAGCAGTTTTCCATTCATCCCCTTCTTTAATCCTAATCCTATAATAAGCTTCTCTGAGATCCAGTTTTGTAAAAATCTTACCTCTCACTAGATGGGCGAGCATATCTTTCATGAGGGGGAGGGGGTAGACATTTTCAGCGCAGATCGTGTTCAAGTTCCTGTAATTTTATTTATTTATTTATTTAAATTTATATCCCACCCTTCTCCACAGAGGACCCAGGGCGGCGCCACCACTAATCCACCACTAGGCAGAGTTGGCCATCTTTCTTCTCTCTGAACATAACAGGAGCCGCGACTCGAGGTCTAGCAGGTGCAATAAAACCTCTTGCCAAATTTTTGTCAATGAACTTGCGCAATTCCACCATTTCCCCTAGTGTCATGGAATAAATGTGTGGTTTAGGTAGTTGCACCCCTGGGAGGAAATCAATGTTGCAGTCTGTGGAGCGTTGGGGTGGAAGCTTGTCAGAAGATTTTTCACTAAAAATGTCTTTCAAATCCAAATATTCTTTAGGGATCTTTTCTTCCCCTGGTATCTGTTCCAAAACGGTTGCCACTTGGTCACTCAACACACTTTCATTGGGGTCGGGGGGCCCTGGAGCCGGGTCCACACCTAGGATTGGGGGGGTGTACTTAGGGGGATACGTATCCAACCCTCTTTCCAATCTATGACAGGGTTCCATTTCCGCAACCACGTTAATCCCAAAATAATTGGGTTGTCTGCAATAGGAGCAACAATGAAATGAATGGTTTCCCTATGGTGATCACCAATCACCAACTCAAGTGTTTCTGTAACAAATTTAGCTGGACCTCCCCCCGCAACCAATCCATCCATTTGACAGAATGCGATCGGCACTTTTAAAGTCTTAAGGCAAATTCCTAGTTGTTGTACTAGATCTTGGCTTATAAGGCATCGTGAACATCCAGAATCCAAAAGGGCTAGTAATTCTGAGAAATGTCCACTAGAGGGCGTTTTTAGCTTAAGGGGAATAGTCATGGGGCCCGACCGGGAACTCACCCGATTCCTCGTCAGAGGCGACCGATTCCTCGTCAGAAGCGGCCTCCTTCTCCCAGTCATTCGGATCCTGCCCTGGTTCGTAATAGTTGGTAGTAAGGTCCAGTGGCTCCATCCCCGACATCGCTGGCCTGGTACGTGGATCAGTTTTTCTGGTGCCTTTATTTATCTCAGAAGGTGGCTTGGGGCAGGGCTTTGATCCCATTCTGCAAGCATTAGCCCAATGCCCCTCCTTCCCACATTTGAAACAAGCAGTTCCACTGCTTGTTTGTTGGAGGGTCCTCCCCTCCCTTCTCTTGGGCTATCACGATGTGGTGTAGCAAATGGCGATGCTTTAACTTCTCTTTGCACTGAATGAACATTGGCTTTTCTGATTAAATCAATCTCTATGTCAACAGATAAATCGTACTAACCCTCGAGGGTATGTGGATTCCGTCTGTTGATACAGCTCTGATATAGATCAGGGTGCAAGCCTTCAGTGAAACTGTTGATAAGAGCTTCCTCACTCCAACCTCTCATGTAAACAGATAATTCACGAAAGCATTGAGAATATTCTTGAACTGGCTGATTTCCCTGACGTAATGTCTTCATTTCTAAGCGGGCTTTACGTTCTATGTGGGGGTCCTCGAAACGCCTTCTCAGGGCAAACATAAATCTGCCGAAAATTTCTCATCAGAGGAGAGTTATCATTGTGCAAAGCTACAATCTAATCTGAAGCCCTGCCCTCCAGGGCCAGACAAACAACTCTAATTTTCGCTTCGTCATCTGGCAAATCAGGGGCAGCTTGCCTCACAAAGTTGCTGACATGCAGTAGGAAAAATCCTAATTCCTTTGCATCACCTCCAAATTTCACTCCCAATGGAGGGACAGTAGCCATTCTGTGGGCCGGGGGGCTTGCTTCCCTTCTAGGACTCGCCTCCCTCCTTCGGCGTGGGGTGGGGGAACCTGGCCTTGCTGTAGCTGGACACTGTGGATGCTCGTCTTTCTGGGTAGGGTTCCCTCCAATTTGGGGTTTTTCCTCCTCCCTCCTTGGTAATAACCAATCCCGAGGGTCAAGAGCCCCTTTCCCTTTACTTTCTCTGCTGCGTTTCAGTTCATCAGCTTCTGCAATTAGTTTCTGCGCTCTTTGTCTTAGAAGAAATTCATCCTCTGGCACTTCCCAGAAGGGGGGGAGGGGCCCCGTCTGCGTCTAGTATTTACTCCCCACGGGGTTTCTTCAAACATTCCTTTTCTGCCCACTCCCTTGGACCATCAGTGACGAACAGATTTATCTTCAATTTCACCACCCAGGCTAATATCCGTTAAGAGTTCAATGACTGACCTGGGATCTTTGGCATCTGGATTCTGGATGTCCGGATTTGGAGCGGAGGCTGTATCCGGTGCAGTTGCTCCCAGCAATTCATCTTTCCCAGCGTCCGACATTCTTTGATGTTTAGGGTTTTTTTTTGTTTTCTCACTCACTGCTGAAGTTTTTAGCTCAGATATGAGTGTAATTTGGATTCCTTGCTTTTTGTCAGACCTGCTTCCATCATAAATCAGGAAAGACCACGCTTAAGCTCATTTGGAAAGTTTAAGGTTACTTTTACTGAATATGATAAGACTGCAGCGAAAGTCAAACAAGGAATGAAACATTTAGGTGTGTAACATACGTAGCAAAGCATAACCCAGCCCTTAGCCCCTTGACCCCAGTATATTGTCCAATGCAGAGCCGGTCACGACATCAGGTGTACTTCCTGCTCAGGAGCATCATCACAGTGGAATGCAAGACCGTTAGTTTTTGGTGATAACAAACTGAGGCCACATCCCTCACCAGCTCACTTGGTATTCAGACAGCCCAACCCCCCCCCCAACCCCATTTCAAAATGACAGCCGAAGCAAGCAAAAAGCGGAGGCTGACACAAATCAAGAATTAAAGGAGCAAAATATAAATATAGATTGGTGACCATATCTTCAATTACAATTGAGGTATAAAAAAGATGTAAAAGAATATGGAATCTATACAGAATTACAACAAATAGATAAAATTTTAACAGGTCTGGAAGATAAATTTGTAACAAAAATGTATAAATATTTATCAGAAGTGACATTGGAAGAAGTAGTAGTTAAAGGTTGCATGATAGCATGGGCCAAAATTTTTGGATATAATATAGATCTAGTAGATTGGGAAAGAATTTGGAACACAAATTGTAAATTAACAAGATCAGCAGCATACAAAGAAAACATGTACAAAATGTTTTATCATTGGCATTTATCACCAATGAGATTGGCCAAAATGTATCCAAACATGAATCCGACTTGTTGGAAGTGTAAAAAAGTACAAGAGACTTTATATCATATGTGGCGGAGTTGGCTGGAAACCCAAAAGTATTGGATTAAAATTTGGAAATGGATACAACAAATTACAGAGGAACAAATAGAATATAAACCGGAACTTTTTCTGCTTGGAATAACCAAGGGGAAATATAGAAAGAAAATCAAATATATATTAATACATCTGTTGACTACAGTCATAATTATATTTGCCCAATGTTGAAAACAAAATTCTAAATTGCCCAGAAATGGATAAATTAACATTAAAATTAAAGGATAAAGAAGCATCTGAATACTATGAAATTTGGGATAACTGGTATAAATGGTTGTATAACAGAATTAAGTTAATCTAGCCAAGAAGCAATAGAGGAATATATAGAACTGTAAATGAATGTATATAAATAGGGAAGTGACATAAGATTGATATATACAGGTATGATGACCCAACGATGTTAATGTGATGATTGTAAGGTGTTATAGATGGAAAAAACAATAAAAATCTAATAAAAAAGGGAAAAGATAATGAAAAAGAGATCTGCAAACATCTAGAAACAAATAAAGTTATAACTAAAAACCAGCATGGAATTGTTAAAAACAGATCCTGCCAAACCAATCTTATTTCATTCTTTGACAAAGTCACTAAATTAGTAGACCAGTGAAATGCTGTGAACATAGTATACCTAGACTTCGGCAAAGCATTCGACAAAGTAGACCACAACCTACTTCTTGGTAAGCTAGAAAAATGTGGAATAGACAGCATCACTACCAGATGGATTTGTAACTGGCTGACAAACTGTGCTCAACAAGTTGTCCTTAATGGTTTTATATTTACATGGAGGGGAATTAAGCAGTGGGCTACCACAAGGTTCTGCCTTAGGCCGAGTACTCTTCAATATCTTCATAAATTACTTAGATGAGGGAGTAGAAGGGAACTCATCAAATTATAGCACGGGCTCGTGTGCTTTTGGCACCCAAGCTAAAAAAAGATTCGCCATGCTTCTAGGGCCTAGACAATGTGCAGCTCAAGTCACCACTAGGGGCCAACCCAAGCGGCCGACCAATCCCAGCCAGAACAAAATAACCACCAGCATGAAAGCAGCACTGCCAGCCAACCCCTGGTTCTCTGACAATAAAGGCATCTTAACAATGAGAGATGGTCTAGCCTGGAAAAGGTCCAAAATATACATCCCTGCCAGCTTGAGACTAGAAGTGCTACAGTGCAGCCATGATGCAAAGTTAGGCGGTCACTTTGGATTCCTAAAGACACTCCACCTCATCAGATGGCAATTCTGGTGGCCTAAGATGAAAGCAGAAGGGGAAGACTATGTAAAGAACTGTGCCACTTGCGCAGCCATGAAAATAAGGTTGGGCAAGCCCCTGGGCTACTGCAACAAGTGGTGAGCCCCAGCCAACCCTGGGAAGAAATCACAATGGACTTCAGCTCTACGATGAAGTCCACTGACTCCCAGAAAGTGGTGGGAACACAATAATGTGGACAATCATTGACTTGTTTTCCAAGCAAGCCCAATTTATCACTTGTTCAAGGTGGCTGTCGGCAAAGAAGATAGTGAAGTTGTTTGTCAAGCATATCTACCACTTGCACAGTGTATCGCAGAGGATCATCTCTGACAGAAGAGTCCAGTTCACTGCCCAGTTCTGGGGAAGATTTTAGGTCCCTTCTCAATAGATTTTGGAAAATCTCAACATCTGGGGGGAGTCAGAACAGAAGCAAAGAAGCATTGGCAGGGTAGCAGCCGCAGATAATGCCACAGGTACTAACCCCCTCTGGGCCCTGCTGATCCAGCAGATGGCACAGCAGCAACAGCAGGGGACCCAGCAAACCCTCCCCCCAGTTGGCGCATAAATCAGGGTCCATTCCCAACCAACTCTGAAATCTGCAACTGGAAAGGAAAACTACTTCCCTTGGGGTGAAGTTTGATGGGAACCCACAAAAATTAGGATTCTTTGTGGCACACATGCTGACCTATATGCAAGAATACAGGCATGATTTTCAAACCCAAGGATCCTGAGTGTGCGTGGTTACCCTAGCCCTGGAAGGAGCAGCTGCCAGATGGATGGTGACCCTACATAATGCCGATGCGCCAGAACTGCGGGACTTCGACTGTTTCATGTTTTAAACAATTTTATTCGTTTTGCAATTTTATAAAGGAAAAGGTTATGTAGGGTATGATAGAAATATTTTAGAGCTTCCATGCCGGGGGTGGTAACCGCCTCCGAGACTTCATACAAAATCAATTTCAATAAAAGGTGGAAAGAGGTACATACATATCATATCATAAATTTCATGCATTCAATCATTTGTTTCTATTAACATCCATATAGGAATTACGATATATTAAAAAAGATCATTTTTGTGATCTGAGTCTCTTTGCTATTGTTTCTTCTTCTTCCTTCCCGCCAGTGGGCGAAGCCACGGCCCCTCCCGCTCCCATATCTTCATCCTCCAGGATTGAGGAATGTTTTTTAAGAAAGGCTTCTGCCTCTTCTACTGTTTTAATTCTTGCTCTACCTCCCTCCCAGAACACCAACATTCCTTCAGGCATTAACCATTTGAACCACACCCCTTTTTTGTACAATTTTTTGGACAAGAAGGAATATTTCCTTCTTATCTCTCGAATCTTTTTCGGGATCTGCTTCAAAATGGAGATCTCTTTTTGTTGGTATATCAAAGGCCCTCCTCGCTGTGCTCTCAGAATCTCATCCCTTGTTGACCTTCTTACAAATTTAATATGTATCTCTCTGGGTACATTATTTATTCTGGCATATGATGAATTAATTCTATAAATCAGGTCTATGCCCCCCCCCAAATGTGTTCTTTATTCTTTTTGGTATACTCTGCTAAAATTGTGCTCATTAAATCTTTTAGATTTTCTGAATCTGACTCCAGGACATTTTGAAACCTTTAAAAAAAAGACATTCTTTCAAAATCCATTCTTGACATATGACCAGCAATATCTGTAACTTCTTTTTGAAATTCCCTTATCTCTTCCCTCATCTCAACTGCCCCACCCTCCAACCCATCAATTTTTTGTTTATTATCTGTTATAGCTCTTTGTGCCTCCAACAGTTCCAGTCTTGAACTTATCATGTCTTTCCGGATTTCTTTTATTTCCTTCATTATGCTTTGAAGCATCTCATCTGTTGATAGTTGTTGGGTGTCCTCTCCTGCAGCTTCTTTCTGTAACATTGCAGTAATTTTTGTTTGTTGTGGGATTGGACTGGCTTTTGTTGAAGCAGGGGCGGAAAGAGATTTTCCAGTCGGGGGTTTTCTCGCTGCCATAGTTAAAGTTTTAAGTTCTTGTAGCTAAAGATGGCGTCGGTGGGCAAGCAGTCCGTGAAGTCCGAGAAAAGGAAAAGTCTGTATCAAAGTTCAAACTGTATGTTGTATAAACTCCAGAGAAACAATTGTATAATCCAATGCAAAAAAAAGAAGAAGGGCTCACAATGGGAGAAACACTGAGAGTTACTTGAGTTGGCTTTCTATATAAGTTTTAACTTGTTCTTGTAAAATTGAAGGAATGTTCACAAATCAAAGAAGGTTCTCTGCTGGGAACAAAGAAGCGCCATTTTTCCGCCACTTTAGCGGTAGTGAAGAACTAGTGAAAGTTCCATTTCAGTTGTAATGAGGCTCAGATACAAAGTTTCCACAGCAATTCCATATATGGTAGTGCATTTCCTTTTGGTTAATAACAGGTTGGATGTTTAGTTTCCTCTCTCTCCCCAGTCCCAGGGAGCATTTTAAAATGCCGCTTTTTTCCGAGGGGGGGTTTCTACAAACTCCCCCCTCTATTTCTCTTTTCTAAAAAGTTGAATACATTCAAATGCAAAAACTCACAGTCCACACAAGTAAAGCAGAGCCTCGGTACAATCCTCCAGCCCCGGCATTTCAGCCCGTACTTCAAACTTTCATTGTTCCAGCGATCCTTCGGCGAAAGGAGTCTTCCCCCCGCATTCAGCTTTCCAGCTCCTGGGGCAAAATGAAACAGCCCCCCACTGACCGCCATCAAAGTCCCGCAGCCGCCCGTACGGTGGGGGCTCCCTACAAGAGCCCCCGTGCCCCCAAAGGCACCCACTAGAAGAGCAAGCGGCGGACGTGTCAGAAACACATCTGTCGCGTCCGGAAGCCGGAAACGATCTCCGGGACTTCGACTGTTTCATGATGTCCCTGCGACAATGTTTTGAGGACCTCCTCACAGACTGAAAAGCACGTGACTGCATTAAAGTTGTGAAGCAGGGACAACAGCCAGTGGCAGAGTATACCGAAGAATTCCAAGACCTGCCGTGTTGTGTGAACTGGCCAGAGGATATCCTGGTAAACTGCTTCAAGGATGGGCTGAGTGATGACATCTACAATGCCTGAATGGCCCGAGGTGCACCAAACATGAGTGGTATCTCAGTGTCGAAGAGTCTGAGATCAACATGGCCAGGAACCAATACTGACCGAGGTGTATGTGGAAGAAATCCCCACCCCAATGGAAGCAAGAACCTTTCAATGTGGAAACAGCATCTTCTCTGAAACCCTCAGCCTGTTTCAAGTGTGGAAAGGAGGGGCACCGAACTGCAGAATTCCATTCTCAAACACTGGCTAGGAATCCAGAGTACTCATCAGGGGGGAAACCTACGAAACCTGGCTAGTGCAGGAAGGAGACGACCCTGAGGAGCAGGGAGGTTGTAGAATCTCCACCCCCTCCCCTCTTCGAGGAGGAAACCCCAGCTTTTCAGCAGGAGGAACCATACTCATTTGGAAGCAATCTAGAGCAGTGATGGCGAACCTTTTCAGCCCTGAATGCCCCAACTGGAATGTGTGGGCATGTGTGCATGTGCCAGAGTGCTGGAAACCCACAGACCAGCTAGCTGGCACGTGCATGCCTGGTTTTTCCTGACATTTATTGGGCCATTTTTGGCCCAAAACGGCTTGACAAACAGCCTGAAAACAGCCTGAAAAACAGCTTGTATTTTGGCATTTTCAGGCTGTTTTAAGGGATTTTTCAGGTCATTTTTTGGCTCCGGTGCCTGTGTACACACACACAGAAACAAGAAGAGCAGCTTGCAATGGCATGTGTGCCCACAGAGAGGGCTCTGCATGCCACCTCTGGCACACATGCCATAGGTTTGCCATCACAGATCTAGAGGATGAACCACTGATAAGCAAACCAATTAAACTGCATACCTTCCCCCCTAAGACTGTTCATCCACAACTGGGAGAGGGGGATAAAAATCTTCACTTTAGTGGAGGGGCTGTTTGATCAACCCAACCCTGCTAAGAAAGTTGAATATTAATGTAAGGAAGCTGAAAAGCCCCATAGCTTTTTGCCAAGTAGATGGCTTAATAGCAGGGGAGGAACCAGCTTCTTTTGCCACTGAGCCTTTACAGATAGGCATCGGAAGCCACAAGGAAATACTTACATTTATAGCGGTACCTGGCATGGAATGGCCACTAGTTTCGGGCCTTGCATGGCTGAAAAAATGGAACCTGTTAAGTTTGCAGGAATTCAGTCCGAGACAGGCTAGTCATTGAACAGGTTTATTGCAAATAGCAAGAACTATATACAGGAACAACAAGAGATCAGTGCAACTGAGACTTCCCCACTTTTGATAGTTTTTTATAGGTTTCCCTAAAGCGGGAAAAACCTGAGCCACACAGAAAGTCTGGCCCGGTCAGCCGCGTCTCAGCCAATCAGACGCGACTGGCTGTTACAGTGTTTCACAAACCTCCGGGTCAACCTTGGTCCCCCAGACTGAATTTATTTTATTTATTTATTTTATTAAATTTATATCCCGCCCTTCTCCACAGAGGACCCAGGGCGGCGTACAGGAAATTTAAAAACATACCAATACAAAGATAAATATATAATTTAAAATAAATATTAAACAGTCCTATCCTGTACTAAAACCAAATTTAAAATACCCAATTTAAAAGCTTCCTAAAAGTCCCCACGGGAGGTTAGGCTATGTCTGTGCGTAGGTTGAGAACATAACAGAACCCCAAAATTAATTGGAAGCAAGGCACCATAAGAGTGCAGATGCATGTGACTTTTGCTGAGAATCCACACAAAGAAACTGAGGGGGCAGAACAACAAGAAACAGCAATGCCTGCTTACACTATATCAACCCAGAGCTTACCCAAAGAATACAAAGACTTGGCTGAGGTTTTTAGCGAAAAAGCTTCTGATGAGCTCCACCTCACCTCTCCACTGACTGTGCGATATGTGGTGCCAAACTCCCTAAACCCAAGATGTATAGCATGTCCCTGAGGAAACTGGAAGAACTGAGGGCATTCATTGAGAAAAACCTAGCAAGGGGTTTCATCAAGCCAGCCTGATCAAAAATCACAGCCCCAGTGTTATTTAGAGGGAAAAATAGTTGGCTCTAAATGTCTCTGTGTGGATTTTAGAAATTTAAATACGATCAGTGTGGAGAAGCTATGTGGGTAAAGTGTTGGAATGTAAAACCTGACAGATTAATTGAGCAATTCCATGACAAATTTCCAGATAAGCCAAAGGGTCACCAAGGGGGGGGGCTCCAATAGGGGAGTATTTCCTCCCAATAGCAGTGTAAAAAGCTTAAAAGAACCATTCCCCTTTAAGAAAGCCAAACCCCAGCAAAGTACCAGCAAATGGAAAAAAACCCAAAACAAAACATTCAGATCAGTAAGTCTAGGCATACTGCCAAGAATGTAATAAGGGTTAATAGAGAGGCAGTTTATGTAAGTAGTGTATAAGCTTTATATAAGCTTCTGTGTATAAATGTATAAGCTTCGGAAAGAAGGGGATAAGCTTTCTTTTATAACCTTTTCCCTGGCACCTAAGCACCCTGCAATATTCTCACCTGCAGTGTTTATACCAGTAATGGCAAACCTTTTTTGCCTTGGGTGCCAAAAGTACACCCTATCACGTGCACTTTCATGCTCATTCCCATAATTTAATGCCCCGCGCCCCCTGCCCCCTGCACATGCATCCCATGCATGTATGCATGGATTTCTTGGAGTCTGGGGAGGGTGAAAACGGCCTACCCCACCCCCGGAGGCCTTCCGGAAGCTGGAAATGGCCCTGTCAGGCATGTAGATTCCTTTTGGAATCTTTGGCCTGCCACACTAATATTCTATTCTACTATGCTGTTTCATTAGTGGGGAATTGGGAGGGGGAATAGTAAGGGGAAGAATGTGATGTTGCCAAAATTAAATTCCTTTCTATAATCCAAGGTCATCCTTTGTCATTGCACCTCTGCACCTGACTGGAACTGGATGGGTGGAATTGCCAGCATAGCAGTGGAAGATTGGACCATGTGATGGACTTGTGGGTGTGGGGGCAAGATCATGAACTCTCAACTGGGTGGGGAAAACCAGGAAGTTCAGATTTGGGTTTCTACAGATGTGCCAACATGACTCTTAATAAATTGGAACTTTGAGCAATACTTTGCCTTGGACTCTGATTTAATTTTGGATGTTATTTGAAACCCTGACATTAACCTGAATCTCCCTTAAAATATTTCACCAGCTACCCCTGTAGCCAACCAGATGATTGGAGCCTCCCAGACCAACTTGTGCAGCTGAACATGAGTGAACGCCCCCCCACCCTCCTACCCTAGCAAAGGCTCTGCAACATACTGGAGTGGAGCTTTTTACTCCTTCTACACAGTGACAAGTGAAATGATCCATTACCCTGAAGCTGAATTCCCCCAACATGGGGAATTCCAGCCACCCAGCAGAAAGGGCCTGGGGCACATTTCCCCTTTCCAGGATACCAATGATTGGCTTGCATCCTGTGAATCAAGCACCACCAGGGTGGGCTTTCTTCCCGGGTCATGGATGGGCCCAATACCAATGGGCACCTGCCCCTCCTCAGCAGATGATGCCATTTCAGATAACTGAACCTGGCCAGAGCCAGGGACTGGGGGCACCACCAGTTCCACACACACACACCCAGCAATGTCTCAACAGGCTTTTGTCCAACCTCTACTAGTGGGTGCAGCTCAACAAGGGGGTCTACCACCCCAAGCAGCCAGCCAATGGCCTGCTCCATTTTAACCACCAGCCTCACTGGCACCCATGCCCCCACAGTTCCGGGCAGCACTTGATGGAACCCCAGATAAGCTGGCTTACTTCCTGAATTGAGTCTGGACATACATTGATCAAGTTGGAGCGCAATACCCTTCCGACAGAGAGTCGATTCAAGAAATAGCCGAAGGGTTGAATGAAGGGGAGGCTGCATATTGGATAGTGGAGCTCCATGAGGAGGCAGCTCCTGAGCTACAAGATGCAAATGGGTTCATCCAACTGATGCACGCCCGATTTAGCAATGTGGCCTAACATGTAAAAACAGAAGAGCAGCCAAAGGAGACAGAGAATCCTACCATTGGGGAAGTCCCTACCAACTCGGAGGAGGAGGAGGAAGAAAATAGCAAAGGACGTTCAGATTTGGGTTTTCACATATGTGCCAACATGACTCTCTTAATAAATTGGAACTTTGAGCAATACGTTGCCTTGAACTTTGATTTAATTTTGGATGTTATTTGGAACCCTGACAGGCCCATTTTCTGACTTCCAGTGGGCCCAGTAGGTCCATTTTTTGCCCTCCCCAGGCTCCAAAGGCTTTCTAGGATCCTGGGGAGAGCAAAAAATGGCCCAACATGCAAACTGGAAGTTCAGGACTGGACTTCCGGGTTGCCCATTGGACCATTTTTCTCCCTCTGGCAAAAAACAGCCCAATGCACAAACGGAAGTCCATTACCGAACTTTCAGTTTGTCCATTGGGCAGTTTTTTAAATTATTTATTTATTTATTTATTTTATTAAATTTATATCCCGCCCTTCTCCAAACGGACCCAGGGCGGCGCACAGGAATGTTAAAATACATACAAAACATATAAAATTTAAAAAACTTATTCTAGTAAAACCTGTGCTAAAAACCAATTAAAATCCCAAATTTAAAACTGTCTAATGGTCAATACAGGGGGTTACGCTAGGCCGGCTAGATGGAATAAATGTGTCTTCAGACACTTGCGGAAGAGGCGGAGGTCAGAGATGGTGCGGAGTTCAGGGGGTAGGTCGTTCCAGAGGGCTGGCCCAGCCACAGAGAAGGCTCTTCCCCTGGGTGTCGCCAGTCGGCATTGTCCAGCCGATGGCACCCTGAGGAGGCCCTCTCTGTGGGAGCGTATCGGTCTGAGGGATGTATGGGGCAGGAGGCGGTCTCGCATATAACTAGGCCCCGAGCCATGGAGCGCTTTAAAGATGGTCGTCAAGACCTTGAAGCGCACCCGAAAGACCACAGGGAGCCAGTGCAGCTCGCGCAGGATAGGTGTTATGTGGGAGTGTCTAGGCGCTCCCGTAATCACCCGCGCGGCTGCGTTCTGGACTAGCTGCAGCTTTCGGGTGCACCTCAAGGGAAGCCCCATGTAGAGAGCATTACAGTAGTCGAGTCGAGAGGTGACGAGTGCTTGAGTGACTGTGCGTAGGGCACCACGATCCAGTAAGGGGCGCAATTGGCGCATCAAGCGTACCTAATGGAATGCCCCCCTGGCCACGGCTGCCACGTGATCTTCCATAGACAGCCGGGAATCCAGGAGGACACCCAAATTGCGCGCCCTCTCCACGGGGGCCGGTGTTTCGCCCCCAATGGCCAGTGTTGGAATAATCTGGCTGAACCGGGGCGCCGGAAGCCACAGCCACTCAGTCTTGGACGGGTTGAGCTTGAGTTTGTTACCACCCATCCAGATCCGTACGGCCTCCAAACACCGGGACATAACCTCGACGGCATCGTTGGGGTGGTCTGGGGTGGATATGTACAACTGAGTATCATCAGCGTACAGATGATATCCCACCCCAAAACCACGGATGATCTCACCCAGCGGCTTCATATATGTGTTGAATAGTAGGGGCGAGAGGACCGACCCCTGAGGAACCCCACATATGAGGGGCCTCGAGGCCGACCTCTGCCCCCCTGTCAACACATATTGCGACCGACCAGAGAGGTAGGATGAGAACCACCGCAAAACGGTGCCTTCCAGCCCCAACCCCCCCAGTCGGCGCAATAGGATACCATGGTCGATGGTATCAAAAGCCGCTGAGTGGTCTAATAGGACTAGGATAGAGGAATGTCCTCTATCCCGCGCCCTCCAGAGATCATCAACCAACGCGACCAATGCCGTCTCGGTGCTGTGCCCGGGTCGGAAGCCGGACTGGCGCGGGTCTAGATAATCAGAGGGTGAAAAAAAGCCCAACATACAAACCAAAAGTCCATTTCTGAGCTTCTGGTTTAAGCATTGGGTGGGGTTTTGCACTCTGGAGGCTTCAGGTGAAAAATGGCTGAAAATCAAGGCTGAAAATGAGTTGACCAGTGCGCATAGGCGTGCACTGGAGCTGACAGGGCAATGCCTCACATGCCCTCAGAAATGGCTCCACATGCCACCTGTGGCACGCATGGCATAGGTTCACCATCACGGGTATACACATATACACATATCACATACATCAATATTATTATATGAACAGTGAGGCATCTGGGCATCACTCATTTCAACTCAAATAGTAATAATAATATTAATAATATTATGCATTCCTTTGGCCTCCGAGCCCCTCCCTGACTGGGGAGCTTCCCCCTGTCTTTGGGGGATGCCTGGGCAGTGGGGCTGACCTTTTCCTCCCATCATCCAAGAGGCCCTTACTTCAGAGAGGCCCCAGCTGCTGCTCCAGGGTATTACTCCCTCCCCAGTCTCCATTTCAGGGACACTTTTCCTCCCCCAAATGAGCTGGAGAGAGCTCAGAGGCCCCTTTCAGGGACTCAATCAAATCAGAATAGAGCTGGAAAGGGACCTTAGAGGTCTTCTAGTCCAACCACCTGCTCAAGTAGGACACCCCATGCCATTTCAGACAAGTCGCTGTACAGCTTCTTCTTAAGAACCCAGAAACACACCAGGTGCTCTGATATATCAAAGCCCACTTGTAATTCACTTTAGGTCTGTCCATTAATCCTGTTTACATATCACTTCTAATAGATTGTCCCAAACTGACTGAAATAATATCATTCCTCTTTTCACACACTGTATTTCCATACAGCATAATTCTGTGGCACATCTCACCTTTGTTGCCTGTTTAAGATTTCAAGATTATTAGTTCAATCTTTCTGAATATTCTCTAGATGTGAGGACTTCAACTCCCAAAATGTTCAGCAGTGGCCACCCTAGCTTCAAAATTCTCAGAAATCACATTATTGAACCACGGCCAAGTTTCAAACAGCTGCTTTGCTAGATCAGAACAGAGACTTCTATTACTTGCTGTGAATTTCATTGCAGAGCCTTCCATTTTCTTTTGGCTATTTTCAACACAATAAGCCTTTTTAAAAGGAATTTAATACAAATTTTAATTGCACAAAGGAAACCTACTTTTCTTCTTCATTGCAAATTAGAACAGCTTTTATAGTTAATTACTAGAAAAATATCATTGACCATGGTATTCTCCTGGGGCGGCTTCAGGGGATGGGAATAGGAGGCCTTGTGCTATCCTGGTTCACTTCCTTCCTCTATGGCCACTCTCAGTCAGTGTTGACAGGAGGGAAGAGATCCTGCCCTTGTCCACTGCTTTACAGGACACCCCAGGGCTCAATACTCTCTCCGCTCCTGTTCAACATTTATATGAAGCTGCTGGGTGAGAACATCAGCCATTGAGGTATCATCAATATGCTTTAGGTCTGTCCATTAATCCTGTTTACATATGATTTCTAATAGATGAGTTAAGTGATGCCGTGTCTTCCCTCTCACAGTGCTTAGAGGCTGTTAGGGGCTAGATGGGGAGCAACAGGTTGAAACTAAACCCTTGCAAGACCAAGTGGCTCTGGGTTTAGGGTTCATTGGCTTAGGGAGAATTGCCACTACCCCAAACAGACCCTGGGTATAATCTAGGGGTTTTCCTGGACTCACAGCTCCTGCTCAAAGAGCAGGTGGTGATTGTGGCTAGGAGGGCCTCTGCGCAACTGTGGGATGTGCACCAGTTACACCCTTTCCTGGACCAACAGTCCTGTCAGATCCCTGATGTGATACTGCCATTCATATGGAGGGAGGGGGGAGCATGGGGATAAGCTGTATTTTATAACCTTTTTCCTGTGCCCTGCAATATTCTCACCTTTTGGGAATGAAATAAGGAGGGAGGGCCATGTGGAGTGTGTCAGTTGGTTGAAAGCAGAAGAAGACTATGGGGATGGATCCTTATCTGAGTCTCAGGACAGCCGTTACAATAAACATCTTCACACCTGTGGATTGGCTGAAATCCACATTGGAACTGGAGGGATGGCTTCTAGAGTGCTATTTCTAACTATGCAGTTTGGGATGGTATTGAGAGTCTGTTTTGCCTGTTCTGCGATCACTTCTTCTCAATAAAAGGTTCCTTTTGAAGTACCATGTTTCGAGAGTCTATACTTTCTTGGGAATGGAGGAGAGGCAGATCCTTACAAGACCCTACTCACAGTCACTCATGCCCTAGTCACTTTCCAACTTGACTATTGCAATGTGCTCTACATGAGGCTGCCCTTGAAGAGCATCTGGAAGCTCCAGTTGGTGCAAAATGCAGCAGCCCATATGGTTTTGTGTAGACCTGGTGTGCACATGAATCACCTCTCCTGCGGGAGCTGCATTGGTTGCCAATTTGCTTCCGGGTGCAATTCAAGGTGCTGGTTGTCACCTGAGGGACTATTTCTTGCCGGTAACATCTACCCCACCCATCAGAGTGGGGAGGCAGGGAATGTTGTGGATCCCATCCCTGAGGGAAGATACACCTGGTGGGATCCAGAAGAAGGACCTTCTCTGTGCCCTTTCTCTGTGGCTCCCTCTCTCTGGAACATTATTCCCTCAGAGATTAAAATGCCCCCCTGCTCTTCTAGAAGGCACTGAAGATTTGATTCTGCCAGTGAACCTGGGGAACCCAGAGCAGGATGAAGCCTATTAAATGGCTCATGTCAACTGCTGTCACCAGGGTGGGTGGTGGGAGGTGATTTTGTTATATTGTGCTATATTAATTTTTTTGATTCTTTTTGTTAGTTTTTATTGCTTTAAATGTGGCTTTATATTCTGTAAACTGCCTTGAGTTGCCTTGGGCGAATAGGCGGCAATATAAATTCAATAAATAAATAAATAAATAAATAAATAAATAATAACTAAAAGATGAGCTATTATTTAGGGAAAAGCGGATCCAATTAGCTGATAAGGGCTGCGATCATGATAATATAGTCAGTTTCAGGAGTTTTTGTTTTGAAAACCTAACCCAAAAAAATCCAATAAATGCTTTCTTAAAAGTACAGCTTATTATTGTTTTTTTTTTATATTGAAAAAGTTTTATTGGTTTTACAGTTTTTCAATAGGATAGGGTAAGGGATACAAAGAAATTTTGAGAGCATTCACGTCAAAGTCGTCGGCCCTACCGGGACATCAAAATAGATCATTAATAAAAAACATTTTCCATACACTACAAAGTAAAAGCAAGTACATATTTCTAAGTTCTCAGTTCTATGCTGTCAGTCATTTACAAAAATCCAGATGCACATGTTATATTATACAATATTATTCAAAAAATCAAGGCAAAGTTATTTTTTAGATCTAAGTCTCTTGGCAATTGTATCCTCTATCTCTCCTTCCAGGCCCCCAGCGGGCGGGGCCGTGGCCCCCCCTGCCCCCCCTGGATCTTCCCCCAGGACAGAGGAAAGTTTTTTAAAAAAGGCTTCCGCCTCAGCAACTGTTTTAATCCTCACTCTTCCTCCTTCCCAGAACACCAGCATCCCTTCGGGCATCACCCACCTAAACCAGATCCCGTGGTCAAACAATTTTTTGGACAAGAAGGAAAATTTCCTTCTTGCTTCTCTAATCTTTCTTGGGATCTGCTTTAGGATAGCAACCTCCTTTTGTTGGTAAATTAACGGACCTCCTCTTTGCACTTTCAAGATTTCCTCTCTGGTTGACCTTCTAACAAATTTAACATTTTAGTGGCACTGACTTTAATAGCTAACCATGGCACAAGAATCAGCACTGGCAAGTTTAGAACTAAGGATGGCCTCTCTTGAATCTGTTATACAAACTTTGGTACAAGAAATCCAGGCCCAGAGGGCAGAAAATATCAACTTTAAAAAGGAATTATTGGACACACGGAAACAGGTGCTGGAGAACACACAGAAGACTGAAGAACTGGAAGGGGGGCTGGTGGGGGCTAAGGGAGAGATTAAAAATGTTACTAATGAGGTTGTGGAAATAAATGGGCATGTGTCTAGGATTGATATGGAAAGGATGACATATTTTTTGAGATTTCAGAATGTTTCTGAGGAAACTGGTGAATGTCTCCCTGAACTCATGAGCACAATTATAGCAGACTATTTACATAAACCTAAGGATGAGATCAGGGGGGACATTGACCTAGCCTACAGAATTAACTCTGCATATGCCAGGATAAATGAAGTACCCAGAGAGATACATGTTAAATTTGTTAGAAGCTTATTATTGTTTTTGAGAGAGCAAAACTGGCTTGTAGAGTAGTGCTGACAAGTGAAAAGAATGTAATATAAATATATTCAGTCAGTAAAATACATCACTCTTTGAAGATGTCACAGATCAATAAATACCCCAAGAGCTGTCAGTTATTCTTATTTAGGTAATCAGAAGAGGTCACTTTTTTTTTCTTATTATATTGTTGGGCACAGCATTTGTTAATGTCATGGTCTCAAATTGAAGCTTCATTGGTCTCAGGCAGGGCCAGTGCATACATAAAGACATAATGGTTAAGATATTATGGAGGTTATTGTCTAACCCATAATGTTATGTTACAGGAGCTGAAGCCCAAATACCCAGGGTTGGACTGCAGACATGGATGAGGGAAGGGTTCCTTCAGAGCCCATTCATCTAACACAAGAAGCCCTGTTTGGGATAAATGGCAATTTAGAGAAAAAGAGCATTATTCCTACATTTTGTTCCATGCTCTGGAACATGGAACATCTTGCATAGCTAATATCTTACACAGCTAATATCAGATAACAAATCCCTTTAAAAAACTGAGATTCCCCAACACACTATCAAGTTTTACAGAGTGCAAATATTTGCAGCTTTTTTTCTCCAGCAGGGACAGACTGTATTTCCATTTTTGACAGGCTCACAAAGGAAACTCATAGAAAATTAAGAAGCATCATTAATTCAGTTAATTCTCAGGAACAGGGGAAAGCCCCACTTCAGTCAGCAACAGCCCAATGCAAGAGTGAGAGAAATAACCATTAAAAAAAAAAGTTAGTCAACCTAAAATATGAACAGCCTACAAAACAGATGGTAAGGAAAAGGCAGCAACAGTAGTGACATTCCCTGCTTAGCAAATAAAAACATTTTTTTCAGCTTTCCTTCTACCCTCCATAAATATCCTTGAATAATCAGATTTGGAAGATGGCCAAATGTCCCTTAGTTCAAAAGTGTGTACTTTCAAAAACAATCACAGCCTGGGAGATGGGCAAGATAGTAGGCCATGTTTTTAGTCATTTTCAATTCCACAAAATCAGATTGCAAAAGCAGAATATCCATTCAGAGAGCTTATTGAAATTGATACACTGATGAAAACTCTGATCAACTATACAAAATGTCCTTTTCTCTCTTTCCAAAATGGATTTGTTCCCCCCCCCCCCCCCACTTCATTCTTAGGATGCTTTAGAAGTGATCTTAACAGTAGTAGTTTTTTCTGATGGCTGTGGCAGTCTTTCTTGAACTCCTCTCTTTTATTCTGCAATTTATTTCAATTGCCCTGTTTCATGATATAGGAAAGCTCCCAGAGGGAATCCTTCCACATTTTTTTTCTTTTCAGTTTTCTGAGTTTTAGGAAGCAGAGAGATAATAGACTACAGAAGACAGGTGAGTCATTCATAAATAACCTTTGCATCAATTCTATTTAGAGTAAGAAAAAACTCATACTACTTTCTTCCTCCAGTAGTTCAAGATGGGATTCATAGTACTCCCTCATCCAGTTTTGCTTACAACCACCTTTGAGGTAGGTTGAGTTAATGTACAATTGTTACTCCAAAATCATTCAATGAAGTCTTTCCATAGCAGATTTCAACCACAGTCCTTGTTTAAAAATACTTGGTCAATACTTCTGTAAACAACAAAATGGAAACATTATTTGGTCAGGGTCCTTGGTGCTCTCTGAGCTTGCTTTTTTTCTTGCAGACATTTCATTATCCTAACTAGATAACATCATCATATTGGAAGAAATGTCCACCTGGGTTCAGTTCCAAGTGGGAATAATGACACTCCAAACATGGAGGCTGATTGAAAAGATGGTTTAATGGTGGACAGGACCATATGGTTTGAGGTCCTGGGCAATTGAGTACATGGGAGGAGGGGGGAGAAGGAGAGGAAGATTTATACTCTCTCTTGGGCTTTGAACTTGCTTCCTGTTCCTGTGAAAGAAATGTATTCTGATTGGCCAACTTTGTAGGTTGTCTTGAGTCCCAGGCTTGGTTGAATCTTGCTGGATGATGTAATGAAGGAGCATTGGGCAATTCCTATTATGGATTAAAGGCTTTGTCCTGGTTTGGATCTTGTGAGGGCTAATCCTGGAGCTGAAGGTTTTTTGTCTTGTAGATAAAATGGCCCAGTTTTTTTATCTTGTAGATAAGCTGGCACCAAAATATCTGCTGGGGCTGAGTTTCTGTGCCCCTTAAGATTTCTATTTCTCTCTTAGGAGAAATAGTCTGCCTTTTAAATATTTCCTAGAATATTTTATTCTTCTAGGAGAGGGGTGGTGCTAACTTTCTACAATTCCCCCTTTTGCCAAAATATGTGGGTGGAATACATGTTATTGGCAAAAGATTAAAAATTGATCAGATCAGGGAGACCTGATGAGTTTGTATAATTTTTCTGATGCAAGTGGGAAGGCATTGATAGAGGCATCAGAAAATGATTCTTTCAGTGGCTTCCAAAAGGAGAGCTTTCAACCATGAAGGTCTAGCAGCCAGGGCAAAAGTTCTGAACAGAAATGTACAGTATCCAATTTTCTATGCCAATTATTTTCAGATGTTTGATATCACTTTCTGTGAGCTTCCAGTCAGGTTTCAAGAAAGGACAAATCTCAAAAATCTTCATAGCCATGGTTTTCTTTTAAATAACAACAGGCTGCCCATTTCCAAGGGTTGGTTACTGAACCTGTCTTAGCTCTTACTTTAGTGTATCCAGGATTTGTGAGTCCAAATTGAGGTTAACCATTGTGCAATCCAGGCTCTTTAGTATTTTTAAAATTACACACAATAAGCCATGGGACTCCTGCTCATGAGACCACCAGTGCAACATATCCTGCTTTACTGGGCTACTGGGCAGCATCATTTGTGAGTCACAGTCAGGCCTTGGGAATTTGGATATCTCTTTTCTGCTATCTCTTCAAGTGAGGGAATTGCCTGAGGGGGATGCCCCTCCCCCATGGAATTAGCAGGGAGGTATGACTGCTTGGGCCTTAGTGCCACTGAGCAAAAATCAACCTAGGAGCAGCTTTGTGTGAAGGGGATAGCCTAAGTCTGATTCTGAATGGAGGGTGTGTCTGTATATATGCAGCTGTTTCTACTATACAGGCAATACAAACATGCTGGACAAAGTTCCCTCCCATTAGGCAATGTTCAAGGTGTTTGCTGTGGCAACCACTCCCAAATACAATCCCCCAAAGTCCATTTAACTGAATACAAAATAAATGAGACAAGAAAGAAAACCTTATAATGAATTTTCACTCTCCACCATAGTCTTTCTAGCTGTCTTCTGGGGATTGAAAAGAGTCTCCATCTCAGGGTCATTTCTTTCGTGTCTGCTGGGTGGCATTAGGCTTGGCTTGGTGGTAAGGGTGGTCAGTGAGGCTTGGAAAGGTCTGCTCCATTCTGGTTGTTGTGATGACTTTTAGGGTGATCTAAACCCAATTTCCTGGCTCAGTGAATGGAAGGTGTCTTCTGGAGGCAGCATCTGGATTCATGTGCTCTACTTCCACAGGTTGCAGAGTTGTCTGTGCAAGGCTGAAAGACATTAGAACAGGGTCCACTCCCCCTCCCCTTTTGGGTGAGGAAAGGCATTGTAGGAGAATAAAAGATAGAGAGAGGAGGTGGGTAGATAGCTTGCAGGAAGGGTGTCAGGCCCGCAGTCATATTCCTTTTAGGATCTTTGGCCTGCCACACTCTCTTTCTTTACTATGTTCAATAATAATAATAATAATAATAATAATAATAATAATAATAATAATAATAATAATAATAATAATAATAATAATAATAATAATAATAATAATAATAATAATAATAACAACAACAATAATAATAATTTTTATTTATAGACCGCCTCCTCTCCCCAAAGGGACTCGGAGCGGTGCACAGGGAAATTAAAAATACTAATATAAAATACATAAATAGGTAAAATAAGAATTAAACAAAATTATCCCTGCGCTAAAACCCACTATAACTAAAATTACACTACAATCCCCTAAACCCAATTAAAAAACGGAAGACTAACCTAGGCCGGCCAAGCAGAAGAAGTGGGGAATTGGGAGGGGGGAAGAGTAAGGAGTAGAATGTGTTGTTGTCAAAATAAAACATTCCTTTCTAGAAGCCCAAGGTCATTCTTTGTCTCCTCACTTTTGCACCTGACCAGAACTAGATGGATGGAAATGCCATTGTGGCAATGGAAGATTGAACCATGTGATGGACTTGTGGGTGTGGGGGCAAGGTTTTGAACTTTCAACTGGGTGGAAACCCAGGAAGCTTTCAGATTCGGATTTCCACAGATGTACCAACACGTGTTTCTTATTAAATTGGAACTTTGATAAAAGCTATGTCTTGAACACTGATTTAATTCTGGATGATATTTGGAATGCTGACATTAACCAGAATCCGAGAAATATTCTCAACAATGGAAAAAGGGATGAATGAAGGGGAAGTTGCAGGATGGATAGTGGAACAAAGTGATGAGGCAATTCCTAAGTTAAGATATGCAACTGGGTTTCGTCCCATGGGGGGGGGCAATAAAATGCTGGAGTTGCTGTCAATTTGGCCACAGAGCAGTGTGCTTGGCTCTAACCCCAATATCACAAATGTGTGCACCAACCGCCAGTGAGGTAAAGGCCCCAGAAGCTACCACAGAAGAATCATCTGGGCCAACAACCTCAGGAAGAGAATCCCCAACCTAAGGCGACAAAGAGTCCTACAAATGGGGAGGCCTCGGAGGAAGAAAATGCTGAAGACAACCCAATGGTTAGTGCACCCATCCACCCCTTTACAATAAAATGCAAGCTCCAAGTGCCAGAAACAGGAGTGGAGGGGGAAGTTGGGGCAATTGTGGACACTGGTTGCACCCGATGCTTAATCAGCATGTCAATTGGGTATGCTAGGCATACACACAAGACCCCTAAACCATCCCATTCGGTTTGAGCAAGTGGATGGTGTTCTATTCTCAGAACTCAGAGTGGGTGCCAAATAACTGAGGCGCAGGCAGGAATAAAAGGCTAACAAGTTTATTCCAACAGAATGATCAACACGTAACTTGCGGCTCTTTCAGACAGGCAACAGCTTGGCTCTGCCATCTGACAGCTCACTTTTATAGTGAGCTGTCAGATGGCTCCGCCTATCAGCTGTTAGCATTGTCCCGCCAAAACTAGAACGAGCTGCGCATGCTCAGAACGTAACACCCCTCCCCACCACGTTTGCGCAAGCATAGTCTTGAAGGTAAACCGACTGGCCCCTAACACCGTAACTCTCCCTGAACACCGTAACTCTTGGCTGGCCTCCTGCGCAGGGACAGCCTGTGCAGCGACGATCGTGGAATGGAGCATTGGGTGTGATTTCAGATGGCCATCGTTGACCTGGCCCCGGAGATCGATAGCTGGAGCAGGACGTGGCTGGAATTGGCCCAACTCCCCCGGTAAGTCCCCGACTGGCGGGCCAGGGTGTCTTGCAGCATTGTGCGCCGAGTCTTCTGCCCCCTCTGCGTCTTCCGCCCTTGCCAGGCCCTTCCTTGTGCGGAGTTGGTCTCGGTGACAACGCCAGATTCGCCCGTCGGCCAGTTTCACCCTGTAAGAGCAGGGTCCGGTATGATCAATGACAGAGCCCAGCAGCCATAAAGGGTGACCGTCATAATTTCTGGCATATACAAGGTGCCCGAGGGCAAACTGGTGAGTGGCCGCAGAGGAGTCCAGGGGAGTCTCAGGGGAGTAAGAAGGGTGTAGTCTATCCAAGCATGTTCGAAGCCGCCTCCCCATGAGTAGCTCAGCTGGACTCCTATTAGTCAATGGGCAGGGTGTAGAATGGTGCACTAACATGAAGGTGGCGATGTGCTCCTGCCAGTTGGCTGGACCCATTTTAGTGAGTGCCTCCTTGGTGGAGCGCACCATACATTCAGCCAGGCCATTGCTGGCAGCGTGATAAGGGGAGATAAGGGCATGCCTAATACCCATGGATGCTAAAAACCCTTCAAAGGTGGCAGACGTAAACTGGGGTCCATTATCTGACACCAGTACGTCAGGGAGGCCATGAGTGGCAAACAATCGCCGAAGTACCTGCACGATGGCGTCGGAGGTGGTGAAAGTCATCTGGAATACCTCCAGCCATTTGGAGAAGGCGTCCACTACAATGAGAAACATTAGGCCCTGCAATGGGCTGGCAAAATCAATATGAATACAAGCCCAGGGGGCAGAAGGACGGTCCCATTCCTTGGGAGGGGCTGTAGGAGGCATTGGGCAGGAAGCCTGGCACAGGAGGCAACCCGCAACCCACTCTGCAATGTCTTGGTCAAGCTTGGGCCACCAAAGGTAACTCCGGCCCATCGCTTTCATGCGGACGATGCCAGGGTGACCGCAATGGAGTTTCTTTAACACCGCTGTGCGAAGGGGGGGGGAAATCACTCTGTGACCCCACAACAAACACCCATTTTGGGTGGAGAGCTCCGCCTGGTGATTTTTAAAAGGCTGGAACTTTGATGCTAAGGAACCCTGAGGCCACCCCCGTTTAACCCAGTCCAGCACCTTGCATATTACCTTGTCCTTGGCAGAGTGCCAGGCAATGTCAGCAGCAGAGAGAGGGAGATCGGGGTCAGTGAGCAAATTGGCGTGGGCGATTTGCTTGCCGGGGCGGTGGACCAAGGTGTAGTGGTATGCCGCTAAGAAGACAGTCCATCTGGTCATCCGGGGCGAAAGCACTTGTGGCGTTTGCTTGTTGCCGGCCAGCAACCCGAGCAGTGGCTTGTGATCTGTAACAATTTGAAATTCACAGCCATAGACATAATGGTGAAAACATTTCACCCCAGCCACCAAGGCCAATGCCTCTTTGTCTATTTGACCATAGTTGCGTTCAGCAGCCGATAGAGTTCTGGAAAAATAGGCAACTGGTACCTCGGAGCCGTTGGGTAAAAGGTGGCTGAGCACAGCGCCCACCCCATACGGTGAAGTGTCGCAGGCAAGGATGAGCGGCAGGTGCTCATTGTATTGTGAGAGGACCGAATTGGAAACCAACAATTATTTGACTGCTGAGAAAGCAGAGGCTTCTCTCTTACCCCATACCCAGGCAGCCGATTTGTCCAAGAGGCGATGCAGGGGTTCAGCAACAGATGCCTTGTGGGGGAGAAATAATGCATAAAAATTAAGAAGCCTGAGAAAGGCTTGAAGTTCAGTCTTCGACTTCGGTGCTGGGGCATCTAATATTGCTCTTGACTTTTCTTTGGTGGAGTGGAGCCCTGCGGCATCCACTAAGTAGCCCAGGAACTCGACTTGCGGCACCGCAATGTGGCATTTTTCGCGCTTCACTTTAAAACCTGCTGACTGGAAATGGCTGAGCACAGTGCGCAGGTGGAACATCAATTCAGGGAGGGTTTTAGCAGAGACGAGGACGTCATCAAAATATGGGACCCCCCCCCCCTTGGAACGGAAGAAAAGCGGCGTTTTGAAATGGCTCCTCAGGCTTGAGGAAGCGGAGAAATCCACATTCAAACATCTCTAAATGATAGTGAAAGTCTTTGCGGAATGATCGTCGTTACTTAGTATCGAAGTCTGGCAACAAAGAACCAATTTTTCTTTCTGCTGATTCCCGGTGGCTTCCAGATGGGCGGGGGAAGATGGCGTTCCTTTGTTCTCCTGAGACACACTCTTCATGGATGATTGCTGACATTCCCTTGTGATTGGGACTGCCTCTCCTTTTCTTTACTAATGATTGTTTGTAATTGATTAATTGGTCCTTTCCCTGAAGTGCCTTCTTCCTTATATTTGATTGTAAAAGTTTGGTTTCTCTCTGGACTTTAATTAGAACAACTCTGACTTTGTTTATTGGAAATTGCTCATCTCCTGCCTCACTGACTTCTCCTCAGCAGACGCCATCTTACTGACACAGACTTAAATCATTCATCATGGCTTCAAAAAAGCAGACACATCAACCTAAAATCACCTCGATGTTACCCAAAAAACCTGATACGGATGCTAGATTAACAGCAATGGAAGAAACTCTTCAGACCTTGGTGAAAGAAATTAAAGAAATGAGGAAGGACCATGTCAGTTCTAAGTTAGAACTTTTGGAGGTACAGAAGAAGTTAATGGAAAACACACAAAAGACCGATGAGCTGGAGGTGGGGTTGGCTGGGGCAAGGGGAGAGCTTAAAAGTGTTAATAATGAAATAGGAGATTTAACTGGTCATATGTCTAGGATGGATTTTGAAAGGATGTCATATTTTTTAAGATTTCAGAATGTTCCTGAGGAGACTGGTGAAGATTTAACTGATTTAATGTGCACAGTTTTAGCAGATTATTTACACAAACCTAAGGACGAGATTAGGGGGGACATTGATTTGATATATAGAATAAACTCAGCATATGCCAGGATAAATGAAGTACCCAGAGAGATACATATTAAATTTGTTAGAAGGTCGACAAGGGAAAGGATCTTGAGGGTGCAGAGAGACAGTCCTTTAGTTTACCAACAGAAAGAGATCGCTATCTTGAAGCAGGTCCCGAAGAAGATTAGAGAGATAAGATGAAAGTATTCCTTCTTATCTAAAAGATTATTTAAACAGGGGGTCTGGTTCAAGTGGGTGATGCCAGAGGGAATGTTGGTGTTCTGGGAGGGAGGAAGAGTAAGAATTAAAACAATTGCAGAGGCGGAAGCCTTTCTTAAGAAACATTCCTCAATCCTGGAGGATGAAAATGGAGGAGCAGAGGGTGCCGTGGCCCCGCCCACTGGGGGCCAGGGAGAAGAAGATACAATTGCCAAAAGTGACTTTATTTTAGTACAGCTTAACTTTTGTTTGGATGTTTATACATGATTGCTAGCATAGTTTTTACAATGATATGTATGCATTTCTTTCCACTTTGTAGTACAATTGAAATTATGTATTATCTATATTTTGTTATGAAGCCTCGGAAGGAGTCGACGACTTCGGTGTGAAAGTTCTCACAATATCTTTTTACACCTTACCCTTTACCCTATTTGTAAAAAATTTATAAAACTCAATAAAACTTTTTTCAAAAAATATATATATGGGACGACGCCCTCAAGTCCATGGAGAAGCCTCTCCATTACACTTTGAAACAAGCCTGGGGCAATGCTGACCCCAAACTGTAAACGCCTACATTTGAACGCTCCGCGGTGTGTGATGATCGTTTGCGCTTCTGCGGCTTCATCGTCGACCAGCAACTGTTGGTAGGCTTGGGCTATGTCAAGTTTAGCGAAGATGGCACCTTCACCCAAGGTATGGAGGAGATGATGGACGATAGGCACTGGGTAAGCATTCGAGGGCAGAGCGCGGTTCAACAAACATTTGTAGTCAGCACAAATTCTCACGCTGCCATCCGGCTTCACGGGGAGCATGATTGGGGTCTCCCAACGTGCATGGTCCACCGGTTCTAAGATCCCTTGTGCAATGAGACGGTCTAGTTCGGCGTCGACTTTGGGCTTGAGTGCGAGGGGAACTCTGTGTGGCTTCAGGCGGACAGGCTGCACCATGGGGTCGATGTTGAACGTGATGGGTGTGCCCTTGTAAGTGCCCAGTTGACCATCAAACACAGTGGGAAATTCTTTGATGAGAGTCTCTAATTCAGATGACTGAAGGCAATTTATACCATTGATTTGGAGCCCCAAGGCATCAAACCAATCCAGACCTAAGAGGCTAGGCAAAACACCATCAACAATTATTAATGGCAGCCGTCCTTTGAATTTTTTTAATTGAACGGTGACCATTCTAGAGCCAATTACGGGAATAATGTTCCCTTGATAGTCTCTTAGCGTCAAATTGCAGGCTGAGACGGTGCTTTGACAATTTAGGCAGTAATCGTTTGATGGTGCTCCATGAGACAATTGAAGTGGCTGAGCCCATGTCCACTTCCATGGAGCAAGGTGTCCCATCAATTAGGACGGTCACGTTGATCTTGCTTCTTACAGACTGGCAGGAACGTACCGATTGTACATCGGAAAGGTCTGATCCGTGGAACTCCACGGGGGCATCGTCTTCAACATGGTTTTCTTTCCAAGCTGACTGACGTCGGTAGGCAGGTTTGGCAGGTGGAAAACTGCTGGATTGTAGAGCACGGCATACTTTCGCAATGTGCCCTTTTCGACCACAACGCTGACAGATCGCCTGCTTAAATCGACATTCAGCTCTGGCATGGCTGCTTCCGCAACCCATGCAGACTGGTCTGTCAACACTGCGGCCGCTGGGCCAGCTCTTTTTCTTTCTCGCCTCTTTAAGGTGATTTATGTCATTTCCAGCTTCAGAGTCAGAGCCTGTGCTCTCATCGCCCTGATGAACTGTGAATCTTTCATCTCCAAAGGATTGGTTAGCTAGTTCCGCAGCGAGTGCTTCAGCCAGTGCAGACTCGAGGGTGACTTTAGCTTTCGCTAACAGACGCCGCTGCAACTTAAGGTCTCTCAGACGACATACTAACTGATCAATCAGGGCATCCTCGAGATCTTTAAACTCGCAATGCAAAGCCGCTTTTCTAAGAGCTGCCACATATTGAGTTACTGTTTCGCCCTCATGCTGGCTCCTTTGATGGAATGTGTGTCACCAGGCAATTCTGGGTGGTGAAGGGGCATAATGGCTTCTGAGTTTAGTCATCAGTTGAGCCCAAGACACCGCTTTAATGGCCGCTGGAGCTGTGAGAGCCTGGGCTGTTTCAAACACTTCTGTCCTGCAAACAGAGAGGAACTTGGCACATTTTCGCTCGTCATTTACCTCAGCCAGGTCGTGGGCCACCAGAAAACAGTCAAATCGGGTGACATACGACTCCCAAGACTCCGAGCCAGGAGTAAACGGAGGGAACTATACTGCAGCTATTCCTGTCAGCCGCGCTCACGATGTCTCGTCGCGAGTGAAATGACTAGCTCTTATAGTGACTTCAGCTACGTTGACCGACTAACCTGGCCTCAGCACGGCGATCCCATCCTCGTCACCAGTGTGCCAAATAACTGAGGCGCAGGCAGGAATAAAAGACTAACAAGTTTATTCCAACAGAATGATCAACACGTAACTGTCAGGCCTGCTTCTTCGTTGGCTTAGGAAAGACCACACTTAGACATTGTTTTGAAATGAATAAGGCCCCTTTTACTAAGTAACAATAGCTTACAGACCAAGTAAAGCTGAGAGTGAATAGTTTAGGCGCGAACAGAAAGTATTAAGCTTAAGCCCATCCCAATCCCCAAACCCCCCCTTTGCATTGTCCAATATGCTTTCGTCTCCAACATCAGGTGGGCAGGTCTTCACCATCCTGGAATGCAGGTCCGTTAACCAAGAGATAACACCAACCGTCAACATTGTCCACCAGCAGAACATACTCATCCCAATGCCCCCCACCCTCCCCGTTTCCATGGCAGCGAAGCAGGAACTAGCGAGGCTGACATCCGGACCTCCTCCAGGAACAGCGGGAAATCCGGGACAGCATGCGGAACACGAAAGGCTACACCTGAAAGACAAAGAAGGACAGACAAAACAACAGATAGGAGAGGGGAAAAAAAGTCAAGGTTTGTGCGGATACTTGGCATAAAACTGGCGTACCAGTTTAGGAGCTTTGAGATGCTCTTTATCCACCCATTCGTTGTGAGAAGGGGGAAAATCTTTCCACATGACTAGGAATTGAGTCTTATTTCTGCGGATTCTGGAGTCCAAAATATCACGGACTTCATAGTGCTGGTGCCCGTCCACCATGGTAGGTGCAGGAGTATCAGGCAAAGGTTTGCGGAGATGCGAGGTACGTGCAGGTTTCAGCAAGTGAACATGGAACACAGGGTATAATCGCCGGTAGGTCTTTGGGAGATCCAAACGGACCGACACAGAGCTGATGATCTTGGTTATTGTGAAAGGACCAACAAACTTGGGACCCAGTTTCCTGCATTTCTGGGGGCTATCTAAATTCTTGGTAGATACATAAACTTGATCACCAACTTTGTAGGCGGGGGGAACCGCCCGTTTCCTGTCAGCGTACAATTTGTGCGAGTCATGGGCATCGTTCAAAGTTTTCCGGAGAACTGGCCAGACAGAAGACAGCCTAGAGGACCATTCGGCTAACGAGGGGACTGTCGGCGAGTCATGAGGTAGTTCGGGGATGGGTACAAAGTCTTGTCCGTAGATGATTTTAAAGGGGGTCATGTTCGTACTGGAGTGAACGGAGTTATTATATGCCACTTCGGCATGTATGAGGAGATCAGCCCAATCATCCTGTTGAAAATTAATAAAGCAACGTAAGTATTGTTCCAAAACGGAATTAACCCTTTCACAAGAGCCATTCGTCTGAGGGTGGTAGGCGGAGCTTAAGCTTTGGGCGGAGCCAATCAGTCTTAAAAACTCTTTCCAAAAAAGAGAAGTAAATTGAGTGCCCCTATCAGAGATGATGCGTTGCGGGACGCCATGAAAACGATAGATATGAGAAACGAATAATCGAGCCAGAGATTTGGAAGAAGGAATTTTCGTACAGGGGACAAAATGAACTTGTTTGGAGAAAAGATCGGTAACGACCCAAATAACGGTATAGCCCCGACTAGGCGGAAGGTCAACTATAAAGTCCATTGAAATTTCCTTCCAAGGTCTCTCTGGCGTAGCTACAGACTGGAGGAGTCCATGTGGCTTCCCCGGCGCACGTTTGGAAGCCGCACATACGGGGCAACTGGCAATATATGATTCAACATCTTTCTTCAGTGAGGGCCACCAGAACTGTCTTTTGACAAGATGTACAGTCTTAACGAAACCGAAATGGCCAGCTAAACGTGAGTCGTGTGCGCGTTGCAGGACAAAAGGACGTAATGTAGCAGGTACATAAATCTTCGAGCCAATCCAGGGAAGATCGTCTCTAACAGTACAATCACCAGAGTGTGCGGAATACCAATCATCAGTAAGTAGTTCGTCCTTAATACGAGCAATCAGGTCTGCAGGTGGAGTAGTTTGGACTGTAGCATGACTTCTAGTAGATACTGGGGAAGCCAGTAAAGTAAGTGGTATGATGGGCTGAACGATAGTGAGTTTAGAAACATCATATTGTGGTAATCTGGAAAGCGCATCAGCCATGAAATTCTTGCCGCCCGGAATATATTTAAGGTGGAAATTGAAACGATGGAAGTAGTGAGCCCAGCGAAGTTGCCTTGGGGACAATTTCCGAGAGGAGGTAAGAGCTTCCAAGTTTTTATGGTCCGTCCAGACCTCAAATGGATGGGGAGCGCCCTCAAGAAAATGACGCCAAGTCATGAGAGCCCAACGAACAGCAAAAGCCTCCTTTTCCCAAATCGCCCAACCACGTTCGGACGTAGTGAGTTTCCGAGAGGTGTAGGCACAGGGTTGCAATTGGCCACGGTGGTTGAGTTGTAATAGGACCGCTCCCACTGCGACATCACTGGCATCCGCTTGAATTACAAACGGGGAATTCACATCGGGGTGTTTAAGAACAGGTTCAGCCGCAAACAAACGTTTAAGCTTCTCGAAAGCGGCTTGACATTCCATGGTCCATTTAAGTGGGGATCCTGGACGAGGTTTACCTTCTCCTTTTGTTTTCAGTAGGTTTGTAATGGGTAAAGCAATGTTCGCGAATGACGGAATAAATTGGCGGTAAAAGTTTGCAAATCCCAAAAAACTCTGTAGTTGTTTACGAGTACGGGGAGGAGCCCACTCCGTCACCGCTTTGACCTTAGCAGGATCCATTTCAATTCCCTCAGAAGAGATGCGGTAACCCAAATAGTCAATTGTTTCCTGGTGAAACTCACATTTAGAGAGCTTGGCATAAAGTTCAGCGGAACGTAGTTTGTTTAATACCGAGCGCACCAGTTTAACATGCTCGTCATGTGTTTGTGAGTAAACCATTATGTCATCAATATAAACAATAACTCCCTTGTAAAGGTGCTCGTGGAGAACCTCATTTATCAGTTGCATAAACACAGAAGGGGCACCTTGAAGACCAAAAGGTAGAACTTTAAATTGAAAACATCCAAGCGGGCAGTTAAAAGCGGTTTTCCATTCGTCCCCCTCTTTAATTCTGACCCTGTAATAAGCCTCACGTAAGTCCAGTTTAGTAAATATTTTTCCGGTAGCCAGGTGAGCAAGCATGTCCTTCATTAGCGGAAGGGGGTAGATATTGTGTTCACAAATGGTGTTTAGATAGGAGTAGTCTTGTACTAATCTCAGAGTGCCATCTTTTTTTTCTCTAAACATAACTGGCGCAGCCACACGTGGCCTAGCTGGTTCAATGAAACCCCTTTGAAGGTTCTTATCGATGAATTTACATAATTCCTCCATCTCCCGTGGGGTCATGGAGTATAAACGAGGTTTAGGTAATTGAACTCCAGGGAGGAAATCAATTGAACAATCAGTAGCTCTATGAGGAGGAAGGGAATCACAAGATCTTTCACTGAAAACATCTTTTAGGTCCCAATATTCTTTGGGAATTTTCTCCTCGCCTGGTATGAGTTCAGGTGACGGAACGTCTAACAAAGGTGCAGCAGATTCGATTAAAAGAGGTGGGTTACTGGGAGGTGGGCGATTAGCTTCTGATGGTAGAGAGGTATGTTCAGGTAGGGATAAAGGTATGCGTACCCACCCTTCCTTCCAGTTTATTAGAGGATTCCATTTCCGAAGCCAATTAACTCCCAAAATTACAGCATTTTCGGCAATGGCAGTTACAATAAAGTTGATGGTCTCAGTATGACCAGTGCCAATAGAAACTTGAATTGGTTCGGTGATAAAAGATGCTGGGGTTCCCCCTGCTACAGAACCATCCATTTGGCAAAAGGCTATGGGGTTTTTTAGGGTCTTTAAGTGGAAACCCATAGAAGATACCGTTTCTTGGCTTATGAGACATTTTGAACAACCAGAATCAATGAGGGCCTGCACATTGCATGTACGACCAGTAGATGGAGCCAAAAGCTTTAAATTTATATAAAGGGGCCCGGAGCGGTGACTCACCAGATTGTCGTCAGAAGAGTCTGAAGACGCCTCCCAGTCATCAGGTGTGGTGCTGGGCTGGTCAGTTGAGAGATTAAGAGGCTCCACCCCACTCATGGCTGGTTTTGTGCGCACGATTGGTGTCTTTGGATGCTTCCGGTCCGAAGAAGGGGGCGGGCGTGGAGGTTGTCTTGATCTGCATTTGTCTGCCCAGTGCCCCTCCTTTCCACAGCGATAACAACTGCCTGAGCGAGGTTGAGTTGTTTTCCCCCCCCCCTTTTTGCAAGTGGGCATCCTTCTCAAAGGAGTGAGATTTGGGGGTGTCTTTCTGTGGTTTTTTCTCAGGAAGGACTGGATCCTGCAAGTGGGCTTGATCCAACTCAACATCTGAAGCGAGATCTATCCATTCATTTAAAGTTTCGGGGCGAAATCTGTTCACACAAGTTTGATAAATGTCCTTATTTAGCCCTTCAACATAAATGTCCATCAAAGCTGGTTCACTATAACCGGTCATAAACACCGATAATTCCTGGAAAATCTGCGTGTATGACTGGACACTATTGCTCCCCTGTCGTAAGGTTTTCAGTTTCATTTTAGCTTTCCTCTCAACACGGGGGTCTTCAAAACGCCTTCTAAGGGCATTCATAAAGCGATCGAAATCCCGCAGCGCTGGGGATCGGCAATTATGCAGTGAAACCAGCCACCCAGAAGCTTGACCTTCTAAAGTCATAGAAACAATTCTGATTTTGATTTCATCCTCCAAATCAGCTGCGTAAAACTGCATGAAATTATCGACGTGAATTAGAAAAAACGCCAGTTTATCGGCACTCCCGTCGTATTTCACACCCAAGGGAGGAAGTTTTGCAAGTCGACGGGGGGAAGAGGGATTGGCCTCTCTCCGCAATTCACTGCTGGCCCGAGCAGGGGGGGATGGTGTTGAACTCCTGCTTTGTCTGGCAGTAGCTGCATGTGATTCTTTTGGCTGTTTGCGTTCCGCCTCCCTCCCCCAGAGCTTATCCAGGGCCTCCCGCTTCTCATCTGCCTGGCGGAGCAAATTCTGGGCCATTTCCTTCAACTCCCTTTCTTCTCTTAAGAGCTCCGGAATGATCTTCTTTGGGGAAAGACGCCGCCTGGAGACGGTCACCCCAGTCATTCCTACCCCTTCGGACCAACGTTTTGGTTTGACTGAATCTTCGGCTGGCAGATTAAGATCTAGGCCAGCCAAACAGTCCATCACTGACCTGGTATCTTCAGAATGAACTGGGGGGTGCGATGCTTCTGCTCCCATAGAAGTTTCAGGCAGGACTTCCACCAACGGAAGCTCCTCTTGTGCAGGGTCCGACATCAGGTAGCGGTTTTTGTGACTCTCAGCTTCTTGTCAGGCCTGCTTCTTCGTTGGCTTAGGAAAGACCACACTTAGACATTGTTTTGAAATGAATAAGGCTCCTTTTACTAAGTAACAATAGCTTACAGACCAAGTAAAGCTGAGAGTGAATAGTTTAGGCGCGAACAGAAAGTATTAAGCTTAAGCCCATCCCAATCCCCAAACCCCCCCTTTGCATTGTCCAATATGCTTTCGTCTCCAACATCAGGTGGGCAGGTCTTCACCATCCTGGAATGCAGGTCCGTTAACCAAGAGATAACACCAACCGTCAACATTGTCCACCAGCAGAACATACTCATCCCAATGCCCCCCACCCTCCCCGTTTCCATGGCAGCGAAGCAGGAACTAGCGAGGCTGACAGTAACTTGCGGCTCTTTCGGACAGGCAACAGCTTGGCTCTGCCGTCTGACAGCTCACTTTTATAGCGAGCTGTCAGATGGCTCTGCCTATCAGCTGTTAGCATTGTCCCACCAAAACTAGAACGAGCTGCGCATGCTCAGAACGTAACAGATGGAACACTGATTTGAGTGGGGGGGCAGCCACAAAAATTACCGAATTGGTAAACTTAATGATAGGCCCCCACTATGAATTCCTCAGATCCTTCGTAGCTCCAAGAATGCAGAAATCAATTATCTTGGGGCTTGCTTGGCTGGACAAGTGGGCACCTACAATAAAGTGGGAGGACGGCGTTAGAAAATTGATTATCGGCTTTGGGCCATTACCAGCGGTGGAGCCAAAAGGCCACCCAGGAATGATTGAAGCCAACAGCCCAGACCATCTGGAACCTGCAGCACCTGCAGCAGACACCAAACCCCCAAGGATCTCATAAGTACCAAAAGACTACTGGGACTTTGCGGGGATGTTCAGCAGGAAGATTGCAACTATCTTCCCCCTCACTGGCCCACAGATTGCACAATAGACTTCAAATCTGTGCTACCTTACCGAAGCCAAAATTGTACTCCATGACTTCCAAAGAGATGGATGAATTGAAAAAGTACCTCGACATCAATTTGAAACAGGGCTTTATTGAACCAGCGAAGTCGAAAGTAGCGGCCCCAGTGCTCTTCAGAGAAAAGAAAGATGGCGGGGTTCGTCTCTGTGTTGATCTGCGAGCCTTGAATGCATTATGCGAAAAGAACACTTATCCTCTTCCCCTCATGAAAGATATGTTGAACCACTTGGCTAAAGGCAAGATCTTCACCAAGCTGGACTTGAGAGAGGTGTATTACCGCATACGGATCAGAGAGGCAGATGAGTGGAATACCACTTTTAACACCCCCCTTGGCAGTTTTCAGTACTAAGTCATGACATTTGGGCTACAAGGAGCACCCGCAGTCTTCATGCAGTACATAAATGAGGTGCTACATGAGCACCTATACCGTGGAGTGCTCATTTATCTAGATGACATCTTGATCTTCTCTGAAACTAGAAGAACACGTGAAGCTGGTACGGCAAGTCCTGAAAAAACTTCTGGCCACCAAGCTATACTCAGAATTGTCGTAGTATTCCACAAGACCTCACTAGATTACTTGGGGTATCACATCTCCCACAAGGGGATAGAAATGGATCCAGGAAAAGTGAAAACTGTGTTAGACTGGAAACCTCCAGTCTGCAAAGCTTCCTTGGATTTGCCAATTTCTACAGGCAGTTAATTCCGACTTTTGCAGAAATTGCCCTCCCATTGACTGAGCTATTAAAAATGGATCCTTCCCCAATGAAGCCAAAAGCAAACCAACCCCTGAAGTGGACAATGGACTATCAAAAAGCCTTTGAGAAATTAAAACGGATCTTTGCCCAAGAGCCCGTACTGTGACACCCTGATCCAGAATGACCATTTATAATCCAGACGGATGCTAGTGATGTAGCAATAGCTGCAGCGCTACTGCAAAAGAATAAAAGGGCCACCTCTTGCCATGCACTTACATCTCCAAGAAACTCACCACTACTGAAAAGAGATGGGCCATTTGGAAGAAGCATTTGAGATCAGGTGGAGCATGCTCATGTGGAGACATCTCCTGGAAAAGGGGGATATACCGTTCGAGGTCTGGACTAATCATAAGAACCTCGAAGCTCTCAAAGCCCATTGAAGGTTATCCCCCAAACAAGTTTGCTGGGCACAATACTTCCAAAGGTTCAAATTCTAAATTAAACATATCCCTGCAGGAAAGAACTTGTTGGAGGATGCTTAGTCAAGAACCGCTTAGTCAAGAACCGCAGTACGACAGTAAGAAGGAAGAAGTTGTTCACCCCATCATTTCTCCCTTCCACCAACAGGTGGCCTAGGTCACCACCCAAAGCCAGGATAAGCTGATGACAGAGGTTCAAAGCAGCACTCCTGGCAGACCCATGGTTCAACAATAACAAGGACATCCTAACAATGAGCTGTGGCTTAGCCTGGAAGGGGTCCAAACTGCACATTCAATTTTTGGCAATGTTATTACAGTGAGCTCTGGGAATTAGATCTTTCAAAATGAGTACCCCTAGGTCTTTGACAGAGTGTGGGTCATCTTTTAGATCGTTTCTGCCCAGCTTGTATTTGATGTTCTGATTTGTATTGCCAATGTGTAGGATTTTTAGCAGAGATTTGGAATTGCCAGTTGTTTGACCATTCAGATACACAATCTCGGTCATTTTGTAGGGTAGTAGAATTGTCTGTGGTGTTAAATTGTTTTATATTGTTGGCAAAGAGGACGCAGCTCCTTATAATATGATCACAAAAGTTGTTTATGTAAAGTAGAAAGTGTGTTGGCCCTAGAACGCTGCCTTGGGGAACACCACTATTAACTGGTGCAGGGTTTGATATAGCGTTTCCAATTTTGACTACTTGTTGCCTGTTTGATAGGAATGCAGCTATCCATTTGTGCAAAGATCCAAAAGCGCCATAATAACTTAGTTTTAACAGAAGTTTATACCACTGAATCAAAGGCTTTGAAGAAGTCTATGTAGACTGCATATATTGTTTTACCCTGGTCGAGAGAATAGGTTATTTGTCTCTAAGTGGAGGTGATGGATTGGTTTATGATGGATTCCATGACTTTACAGGTGACACAGCAAATGGAGATTGGTCTGTAATTCTCAACTAGGCTGGGGTCTCCTTTTTTGAAGATAGGCATGACTGTTGTTAATGACCATAGATCAGGCAAGGAGCTCGTTCTAAAAGATACTTCATAGATGGTGGCTAGAGGTTTAGCTAAGCTGGTGAGCTTTTTTAGAAAGTAGGCACATATTCTGTCAGGACCAGAGATGAAATCCTCCCAGTTCGCCCAAACCATTAGTGACAATAGGCCATGGTTCTCCGAACGGGGGTTAAAAATCCCTGGTGGCCCCACCCTTGCCCAGTCACCTGCTTGCCTGCTTGCCCAATTGTTCACTCATCGGTTCACTTCTGGCTGCTTGGTGCTTTGCTTCCGCCCCCGATATAAGATCCCTTTGCCCATGTGGCCTAGCTACTTGGTTCGCTGACTCTGCTTGGCCAGGGGGTTGGACTAGATGAACGCTGTTAATCTTTTAAATCTGTTAAATCTGTTGCAGGGGCCAATTTCTGTGAGGTACAGCTGCTTTTGCACAATGTTTGTGAGTTGCACAATGTTGTGAGTCGGTTGTGTTGTTTTTGTGAAAAGTGTGAAAGTTGCTTTTTGAGCTCTTTGTGGCTCTGTGAGTTTCCTGCTTGTGGCAGGGCCTCTTTTGTGTGAGGTGCAGCTGCTTCTGCATTGTGTTGCTTTTGTGTTAAACTAGTTTCGTGTGTTTTGTGTGCTTTTGTATTGTTCCCATCACTGGTACTCAGCTAGTAAAGCTCTTTTTCTTCCTTTTGCAGTAGTAGCCTTTACCAGCAAGGATGAAAACACAACATGTTAAATATTCTTACATACCGTATTTTTCGGAGTATAAGACACACCTTTTTTCCTCTAAAAAGAGGCTGAAAATCTGGGTGTGATTTATACATTGAATGCAGCATATTTTTGCCTCCTGAAGCCCCGCCCCTTCACTAAAATGGCTGTGCATAGCCTAATGGAGGCTTTCAGAGAGCTCCTGGGGGCTGGGGAGGGCAGAAATGAGCAAAAAAAGGCTGTTTTGGGGGGGGGGCAGCCCTAAGCAGCACGCTATAAGCCTCCATAAGGCTATGCATACCATTTTCTTTGAAAGAAAACTGACCGTTTTCACGAAAAACAGGCTGTTTTTCTGCTCATTTTTGCCCCTCCCCCCAGCACTCTGCAAGCCCCCCCCCAAGGCTATTCATGCCTTTTATTTGAAAAAAGTGGGCCTGTTTTTGCAAAAAATGGGCTGTTTTGGGGAGGTTTGCAAAGTGTAAAAACTTCCCCCTCCCTTTCGGAAAGCTGTTTAGTTAAAGCAGTGGTCGGCAAACTCATTAGTCAACAGAGCCAAATATCAACAATACAATGATTGAAATTTATTTTGAGAGCCAGAAGGTGTGGCCTATTTTGTGGGAGTGGCTCAGTGGTCATGTGACCGGGTGGGCGTGGCCAACTTGGAAAATGTGGTGAAACTCACTTAACAACAGTCTTGCTTAGCAACCAAAATTTTGGGCTCAATTGTGGTCATAAGTTCTCTTTCTTTCTTTCATCTGTCTCCCACTTTTTTTTCCTTTCTTTTCTTTCTTCCCTTCTTTCTCTTTCTCTTTCTGTTTCTCTCTGTCTGTCTCTCTCTCTCTCTTTGCATCTGTCTGTCTCTCTCTCTCTGCGTCTGTCTGCCTGTCTCCCTCTCTGTGGCTCTTTATCTCTCTCTCCCTCCCTCCCTCCCTGTCTCTCTGTCATTCTCTCTCTGTGTCTGTCTCTCTGTATCTCTCTGTCTCTCTCTCCTCCCTCTCTCTCTATCTCTGTGTCTCTCTCCCCTCACTCCCTCTATCTTTGTCTCTCCCCTCCCTTCCTCTTTGTCTGTGTGTCTGTCTGTCTTTGCACTCACTCACTTAATCACTGTGTGTGTGTGTGTGTGTGCCCCTCCCAACCCGCGGATGGGCTCTAGACCAGCGGAGCCTCGTCCTATTTTTTTAACCAGGCGATCTTTCCTAAGACATTTTACATAAAAAAGAACCTTAATTGCTGGCTCAACAAAAGAAGCTGGAAGCCAGGAAGCGGAAACCTGGGACAGGATAACAACCTTTTCTGTCCCCTTACCAGCTGATCTGGGAAGAAAAGGAATGCGAGGGGGATCTGGAGTCTGGAGCCCCTCCCCCACCGCGGAGGGGCTCCAGACCAGCAGAGCCTCATCCTTCTTTTTAACCAGGCGGCTATCAGAGAGAAGAAGGCAGAGCGTGCCTGAGGGCTTGTGCAGCAGCCGAAGATCGCCTGGTTAAAGATCGCCTGGCTAAAAAGAAAGACGAGACTCCGCAGGTCCGGGCCCATCCGCGGGGGGGGGGAATCCCCCCCCCATTACTCTTCTTCCTGGAAAACATAGGCGCGCGTGCACACCTACAGCCTGCAGAAGTTTCCTTCCAAAGCCCTCTGAGCGAGGAAGAGCCTGTTGGGAGAGGGGCTTTGCTCCTGCTCCGGGCTGTACTTGTATGGAGCGTGCCTATGTTTTCCATGGAGTGGGGCCGCGGCCGGAAGATAAGGAACGTGAGGTGGAGCAGCGAAAGAGCCACACTCAAGGGGCCAAAGAGCCACGTGTGGCTCGCGAGCCGCGGTTTGCCGACCACTGAGTTAAAGGAATTGATGAGAATTACATTGATCAAGTGCTGTCCCAGCAGAAACAAAGATTTAGGTGCTACAGGATGTCAAGATTTCCTTCTCCAGCACATGGATAAATACACCTGGAAACCTCTACCTACCTACCTACCCTCTCTCTCCCTACCTACTTACTGTATTTCTCTCCCTCTTTCTCTCCCCCCTTCCTATCTACTGTATTTCTCTCTATTTCTCTCTCTCTATCCCTCTACCTACCAAACTATCTACTCTCTCTCTCACCTATCTACTGTATTTCTCTCTCTCTCCCTACCTACCTACCTTACACTCTCCCTCCCTCCCTACTGTATTTCCCTCTCTCCCCCTTTATCTACCTACCTACCTACCTACCTACCTACTCTCTCTCTCTCCCTACCTACGTACTATATTTCTCTCTCTTTCTCTCCCTCTATCTCCCTCTATCTACCTACCTACTTTTTTTAAAAAAAAATTGCCTCTTCAAAACCTGGGTGCGTCTTATATTCCGGTGTGTCTTATATGCTGAAAGATATGGTAAGTATTCTTGATGATTCTTATTTAAGTATTAAATGGACAAAATAATTGGTACATTTTCTTTTTGTAGGTCATAAGGACAAAAAAGTGGTGTTAACCTGGCCGTGCCTACCCAGTCACATTACCACCAAACAACGCACCAAGCCACATCCACAGAACAGGTAGGGAATTTTTTTTAGATTTCACCACTGATCAGGACCAATAGATAAAGATGGCTTTAGGTTGTGAAGTCCCTTTTGACGGTATCTTCAATAAAATCAATGTGGATTAGATCATTGCAATTAGTTAGAGTAATGAAACACAAGCAAGCACAGAGAGCACCAAGGATCCCTCATTTCAATCCTGAGCTACAAATATTCTTTATTGGTATTATTTGGTCATGTCTGTTGGCCAAGTTTAAATGGTTTAATCAGGGATCTTCATTTGTGTTTACAAATTGAACTTCAGCTTTAAACTGAAGACTTAGAAACAGTCTTAAAACGGCTATATGTTACAGATTTAAGTAACCCTGCTTGCCTTTCATGAGGGAGAAAAATACACATGCTAAACTACCTTTAAAATGAAAAATTGCTTCATGTATTTTCTTAAAGGAGAGCTGTTTTCCTACTAAATATCAAAATGAGCTTCACATCTAAAGAATATATTACATGTTTAGTTTAGTTTAGTTTATTCGATTTATATACTGTCCTATTTCACCTAAAAGGGACTCAGGACGGTGCACAGAAAGATAAAAACCCAACAATACAATACAAAATATAAAAAACAATTAAATTATTAAATCTGTGCTAAAATTGGATAAATAAATTAAATAAATAAATGTAAAATTAATATTAGAATTTCATTCAAGGGCTTTGTACAAAAATGTATATATCTGAAAATAGATTTATAGAACATGCACATCTAAAGTGCAGTCAGTACGCTTGTATTATATGAATGCTAATCAAATGGATGTCATTTTCATTAAACTGCTCCTAATTAAAGATTAGCATCTGCTGAATCAGATGACTTTAAACACAGTCTCTCTAATCTGGTATGTTCCAGATGTGTTGCTTTTTAATTCCCATGTTCCAGTTAGGATATCACACTGACTAGAGAGATCAGGACATAAGCACATCGGAAGGGCAGGGATTGAGGAAATGTGCTTTAAACTACCTGACCTTTTAGGTGGCAAGAACTGTATCCTATATTTACCAACTGAAGCATATGCCTACTCATTTACTCATCAGGGAATTTCATTCATTGCGCAACAATAGTGGAACCCTTTTATTCGGTGCATGGCTATTCCAGCCACCATACTAAACGGAGTTTATCAATCCCTTATAAACATGCTCAAGAGCGGCGCCAGCTGCTGTCAGCACTCTTGCAGCTTTTGTAAACGAACAAAGGAGATCCACAGCCCGTGTCCAAACAACCCACATATTCGCGTTTTCTTCTTGTTCCGAAATGACTCGGAAGGGGGAGAGGTCTTATGCTCCTTTCCCATCCTTCGAAAATTTATCCCGGGAAGTAACGCAGATTCTGCCCATCCCTATCGATTTCCTCGCTCCGTCGCCTCCACGTGTTCAGCTCCACCTCCTTTAGCTTAATGGCACGGTACGTATTGGGCCCTTGATAAAGGAAAGTGGCCAGCGGCAACGAGGAAACCTACGCGCTTCGCTCTCTTCGAGAACCGAGTATTTCTAGCTCAATTAATCGCCAGGATCGTCTGCGCTTGGGCCGCTCTTCCAATCCAAAGGCGTCTGCTCAGGCGCCACGAGCCAATCCCCCGTCAAGAACTGGGCGGAGGCGGTAGAGCAAATGGCCAGAGGGGGTTGAGTGCACGGCCAGAGCGCTGGTCTGCTGCCGCCGCCGCCGCCTCTGCAGTTGCCTCAGACCTCAAACTTCAAACATAGACTGAGCCTGTGCAAAGGGACATGTATGGCGGCTGGGAAAGGCGAGCGACGAGGTAAAGTCCAAGGTGCAATCCAGACTCGGATCTTTTCTTGGACTTGCCATGAATCATTGGTTCCTGCACCATCGTAATACGAGGTAAGCTTTCCAGAAAGGATGGTCACTTTGCAAGACCCAATCATTCATAGGGAGCTTCTCAGCCTGGAGATTCCACATGGAGCTATGCATTAAATGGAATGGGAAGAGAACACGGATGTTCACAATTTCTTTCGCGCTTAACGAACAAAACTCTGTTCTTTGCGAGCGATCCTTTAGCAGCTAGTAGTGTCCTTATGATTTCATAATCATCTAACCCAATAAACCACAGGGCCTTCTAGTAACGTGGCGCTGCTTATTTTTGAAACCTGGATTTGCCGTTTAAAAAGGAGGGCCCACGCAGTGGCAGATAATAATCAAATTTGATCCCAAAGAGTGGGAGAGGTTGCCCAAGCCTCGCAGGGAAGCATCAATCGTTTCAGCAAATTTGGGGAGCAGAGGGTTTAGCATTCTTTTGAGAATGATGCTCCAGAATATCTCGCAGACATCCAGGATAGCAATGATATTCAACAGAATGTTGAGGCACCACAACTCCACAGGATCACTTGTTCTAGAAACTTTGGAGTTGAGGTGTACTTGGTGGTAGTGATGCTCTGATGGAATGACCATCTTTCCCAAATCTATTTTAATTTAATGATAAAGTCCCAAGAAAGGATGTTTTGGAAATATGCATAGCATCAGAGAACAGTCAAGGATGGTCGCTGATAAGGTGATCATAGTTTGTCCCATGATGGCATGCATTTGTAAGTTAGGTTGCAGTCATTCTTTTTATATTTTCATTTATAAATACTAGCCAACTTATCCAAATATTATGAATATAAACATCCGGTCTCTGCTTTTTGGATGGTGTTTTTCTGACACTGCTAAAGCATGAACCAGAATGAGAAAAAGAAGTAGTAAAATATAATACTGAAAATATGTCGATGAAGTATAAGGTAAGGAATTTGAGGTATCACAACCAAGATGAATCAATAAATCATAAATTCTTAATGAACCCAGTAAGAAAAAAAAATGGATGAAGAATTTACTATATGTATGTAATTGAACTGCTGGAGATATCTACAATTATGTGTAGATTGTAGGCCTACACATAAATTCTATAAGAATAAGTTGTATAACTTACTGGATGTCTATGTTGACATTCATACAATTTTACAATCAATATGTACTGAAGTGAAAAAGGTCGGAGGGAGAGAGAAATGCTTGGTAAACACAGAGGAAAAAAATCAGTCTGAAATTGTCTGGATCAGCTAGAATGGTAGGTACAGTAATTGCAACAACTGGGAAAAACAGATTGTCAAAATTACATGGTGAGATGACCATAGTAAAAGGAGAAGATACGATATGAATCAAAAACCTATGTCACAGCAGACTACACAAATGTAAAAAAAGATAAATCTGACTATAATTAATAATGTAAGTTGTTAGAGTTGTAACTTGTTTATATGTTCAGAAAAATCCAGTGTATGTCCACCTAACACAAATTAAGGTAGATGGCATTGTTTGCAACTGGTACAACCTTAACAGTCATTGATGACTGATAGCAAAACTGTTAAGAAACATACTATAATATATATATATAAATGTCTGCAAAGTTTCCTGTGTATATTAAATAGGCAGGTAAAGAGTCTATATTTTAATTTTAATTTTGGTAGAGAATATGTTGAGCCAATTAAAATGCTGATGTGTTTGATTTAGTAAATTTGATTAATTGAATCTGCTGGGTACATCAATAAATTAACAATGCAATTTTCAATAAACTTCTGAATATGAAAATAATTGTAATAGATTACTTTTAATGAAATATGTTCAATTGTGGCCTAGATTTTTGATAGACATGAAATGCTTCCTATGCTGAGTAAGTAAGACTAGCATTCATCAACAAATTCCTAACTGTACAGATTAACTGCCCGCCCTTTACGTAAATAACACAAAAAAATAATAATAGTACATTTTCATTCATTTTTGTCCAAGGCTAGTAAATATTTTGCATTTTGGAAATAATGAAGCAATTGTGCTTCTTTTTCTACTAATAAGAACTGCAAATCATTGAATTTGACAGTACTAGCTGAAATAAATATTATTTTATTTTTTCTGGATCTTTCATTAGACTGAAAAAATGCTTTTAAAAGGATTAAAAACAATTATATGTTATCAGATACTTCAGGGAAAGTGCAAGGAAATTCTCTCCAAAATTGCATAAAACCTATACATTTAAATGCAATGTATACATTGATTAAGAATACCGTATTTTTCGGAGTATAAGACGCACCGGAGTATAAGACGCACCAAGGTTTTGAAGAGGCAAATTACAAAAAAAAAGTAGGTAGGTAGGTAGATAGAGGGAAAGAGAGGGAGAGAAAGAAAGAGAAATACGTAAGGTAGGTAGATAAAGGGATAGAGAGAGAGAGAAATAGAGAGAAATACAGTAGGTAGGGAGGGAGGGAGAGAGTAGGTAGGTAGGTAGGTAGGTAGGTAAAGGGATATATAGAGAGAGAAATAGAGAGGGAGAGAGAAATACAGTAGGTAGGTAGGGAGAGAGAGTGTCTGTGTAGGTAGGTAGGTAGGTAGGTAGGTAGGTAGGTAGGTAGATAAAAGGGGAGAGAGAGAAATACAGTAGGTATGTAGGGGGAAAGGGAGAATGTGTGTGTGTGTAGGTAGGTAGGTAGAAAGATAAGAGAAATAGAAAGATAAAGAAATATAGTAGGTAGGTAGGGAGAGAGAGTGTGTGTAGGTAGGTAGATAGAAGGATAGAGAGAGAAATAGAAAGCGAGAGAGAAATACAATAGGTATGTAGGGGGAGAGGGAGAATGTGTGTGTGTACTGTAGGTAGGTAGGTAGATAGGAGGATGAGAGAGAAATAGAGAGAGAAATACAGTAGGTAGGATGGAAGAGAGTATGTGTGTATAGGTAGAAGTATAGATATAGATAGAGAGAGAGAGAGAGAGAGAGAGAGAGAGAGAGAGAGAGAGAGAGAAATACAGTAAATAGGGAGGGAGTGTGTGTGTGTGTGTGTAGTTAGGAAGGTAGAAGGAGAGAGAGAGAGAGAGAAAGGGAGAAATACAGTAGGTAGGGAGAGAGAGAGAGAGAGAGAGAGAGAGAGAGAGATTAGGTAGGTAGGTTGATGTTCTCAGGTGTATTTATCTCTGTCCTGCAGAAGGAAATAGCAGACAAACCTTAAAACTTCGTTTCTGCTTGCTCAGAAAAAGTTAAAGAGTTTTCCGAAAGGTGGGGGGGGAGAGCCTTTGCACTCGGCAAACTTCCAAAACAACCCATTTCTCCGTGAAAATGAGGCTGTTTTTTAAAAAAAATAAAAAGCATAAGTAGCCGGGGGGGGGGGGGGGCTTGCAGAGTGCTGGGGGTGGGGTGAAAAATGAGCAAAAAACCCGCCCCGTTTACCCAGGAGACTAGGCACTCCATAAGGCTCGGCACAGCCAGTTTGGTGAAGGGGGCGGGGTTCCAGGAGGCAAAAAGGGGTTTTTTGTGCTTTGCATACTTCTTCCAAATGCTCTTTCTCCGTGAAAACGGGGCCGGTTTTCTTCAAATAAAAAGCATAACTAGCCTTGGGGGGGCTTGCAGAATGCTCCTGGCGGGGGGCAAAAAACCGCCCCATTTATCGTGAAAACGGGCCATTTTGGGGTCAAATAAATTGCATGCATAGCCCTATGGAGGCTTATAGAGTGCTGCTGGGGGCTGGGGGAGGGGGAAACGGCGCATTTGAGGCTAATTTCTGCCCTCCCCAGCCCCCAGAGGCTCTCTGGAAGCCTCCACAAGACTAGGCACAGCCAGTTTGGTGAAGGGGGTGGGGTTCCAGGAGGCAAAAAAATGCTGTATTCGATGTATAAGACGCACCCAGATTTTCAGCCTCTTTTTAGAGGAAAAAAGGTGCGTCTTATACTCCGAAAAATATGGTAGTTATGACTGGTTTGGTTAACTTAAATTAAATTTCAAAAGTGCAAAGACTTCTGGCCTATAGGTTTTTTTATTCTTTTTTCTTCTAATAATTTTTTCTTGTAAAATAATAAAAAAAATATAATCAATGGTTCTAGTTTTTACTAGCCTTTTCTGGAATGATTGACAGTTAAGAAAGCAGAAATACATTCTTGTAGCTTGTCATTTTTAAATCCACATTCAAATGAATGTCTTGTCTGGTAAATCCCATTCCTCTTCCATAAAATCTTTTAATCACAATCTGGACCATTCTCCACATATATCTCTGATGTTAAAGTATTTTGCTCTATTCTCTGTTAGAAAGTCAAATGTAAATGTTCTCCTTTAATTGTAATCTTATTTCCTCCTGACGCCCTTTAGTGTGCAACCTTCAAAACCTTCATGTGTTTTTTAGGAATTCAAAACAACATTTTCCAATAGGAAGAATTCTTATAATTAAATCTTTAACTTAAAAATTAAATCTTATTTTGAGTCCATCTAGACCAGTGGTAGTCAACCCAGTCCCTACCGCCCACTAGTGGGTTTTCCAGCTTTCATGGTGGACAGTAGGGGTTTTGTCCGATACTGAAACACTTTCCTTTTTTTTAATTTAATTGACTTCCCTACTTTATAAATCACCATTAATGTGGAACCTGTGGGCGGTTAGAAAATTTTACTACTAACAGAAATACAAAAGTGGGTGGTAGGTATAAAAAGGTTGACTATCCCTGACCTAGACATTTGAAACTTTCCAAAACCAATGTTTTAACAACTCCTTTCTTGTTTATTCCAAATAAAAGATTTTGAGAATAAATCCTTAAATTTGCATTTAAAACTTCTTTCACTTGGAATTGAAGGAGACACGCCTGCTGCTCTAAAACTTACATTAGAAAAGTTTCTAATAATTAAAAAGCAATTTCCAAAAGTGATTAAGAAATGAGGTTTGGCAGAATGCTATGTCCACATAATAAACTACATTGCAGCTATGAGCTTAATTGAAGCCCCTCAACTCCAAGTCAAGGGCTAATAAGCTAACTGCAAAAACTTCAGTTCCTACAGTTTACTCATGAGAAGCAGCTTTCCAGAATTCACATGGGTGCTCTCAAGATCTCTCTTTTATCCGGATTGATTTTTAATGGCCATCTGAAGTAGCTTCTTCAGAAATGCTTAATTCACAGTGACTACTCACCAGAAGTCAATGCAATCTGTCAATGACAACAAAATAAGAGGGGAGAAAAAGCATGGGTTATTTCATGTGGCTTTCTGTTTCTCAGCTCTATTAATTCCAGTGTAAAATGTATCCAAGATTGTCTTCTCATGAGTGTCTTCTTTGAAAGCCATTCTACATATGGTAGTCCAGTCCATGCAATCACACTTAAATTGAGCAGAAATAATTAGCAATAGATCCAGAAGTGGGTTCCTGCCGGTTTGGCCCGGTTTGGCCGAGTAGGTAGAACCGGTTCTATTGTCGGCGGCACCATCTTTATTTTTGTTTCTGCACATGCGCAGAACAATCTCTATTGCAGAAATGCAATTCCTCCCCTTTTTTGCTAAGTCCTTGGACTTACGACCAAGCACTCCCATTGGCTCAGGTGCGCAATCAGGTTGGAGGGAGAATTGCAGGTCCCCTATTGGTTAACCGTCTGACAACTGGCTGTATAAAAGAGCTGGCAGGCGGGCGGTTCTGTTGTTACTGTTCTTGTTCATGTTTGCATTAAACCTTTGAAGCAGCTTCCTGCCTCCGTGTCTTTTGCCTCAGAGTTCAGTTCTGAGCATTTTTCTTACATTCTTTTTAGGTGTAAATGCACACACACACATTTTTGTGCGTCCATCCGGCAGTAATGCCGGTAGCAACCCATCCCTGAATAGATCAGCTACCTAATTCAAGGCAATTCCAGATTTTTTTGTTGTAATACGTCCATTTCAGAAAAAACAATTGCCTTGAAATGGAAGTTCCCTATGTACAGTTATAAGTCAGTTACATATAGAGGTCATGCCATTTGGTCATCAGAGCACACCTCTCACTTTAAAATGAACTACAACTGTATGTTTCCCTAGCACCTTAGAAAACAATATTTGGAGGTCTGGCTTTCAACACAGTGTTTTGAATTCCTGATAGATGTTTGCCATCCTGAAGCGAAGGGCTGTAAATATTGTAAAAATAATTTTTGATCAGCCTTTTATGTTTAGAATTATATCTGTCTCTAATTTTACATATAAAGTACTGCAGATGCTAAATGCTGCCTTTTTATAAGCATCCTGTTTTTTACATTCTATACTGCTAAAAATATGTTTTCATATATGAATGTAAGTTGTGTTCTATGTGTGCACTTAAGCATTCTTGGTATTGCACAATTGTTTACTCATAAATTGAATTCTTTTTCATCCTTGCCTGTACTCAGTATAAAAGTAAAGAGAGAGAGAGAGAGAGAGAGAGAGAGAGAGAGAGAGAGAGAGAGAGAGAGATTTGCTTTTGTGCCACATTTTGGAAAGTCTAAAAGGACTTAAGCGCAGAAATTGAGGGAAACACTCCATGAAATCGATAATAGTGCTCAATATCAAAATAAAAAAATAAACTAAACTATCTATTTTGTAGATAATCAAACGGATTATCCAATAGGTAATTTAATAGATAGCTGTTCCTTTCCACGGCATTGGAATGAATTTAAGCAGAGGGTCTTTTTCAGTCTAAGCTCAACTGTTAGCAACCTCATCGATATATTCATATTTTTCTTAGCAACAGTATAGATGAGGTTTACTATTCCAATTTTGGGTTATTTAAATTTTCTTAAAACTTGAACATCTAGCTTGGTTTTCTTCAAAGTAAACACTAATCAGACTTGACCTGCTTTGATTTTGAGATTAGACATGATCAGGGGGGATTGACAACTAGTGGGGTGTTGTTATGACACAGACTGAAAGATAAGAAATTCTGAAACCATCATAGATTGAGTTTTGTGGTTTCAGCTTAGATGCGTCTTAATCAAGAAGTATAACTTAAAACAGAATTTCAGAATAAACTTATTATTTATTTGACTTAAAGTACAACTTGTGAAGGATATACCTTGTCAGGGCACAAATCCCTATATAACCATGTTTGCTGAAAAGAATTACTGTATTTTTCGGAGTATAAGACGCATCTTTTTTCCTCTAAAAAGAGGCTGAAAATCTGAGTGTGTCTTATACATCGAATATAACATTTTTGCCTCCCGAAACCCCACCCCCTTCACCAAAATGGCTGTGACTAGCCTTATGGAGGCTTCCAGAGAGCTCCTGGGGGCTGGGGAGGGCAGAAATGCACCTAAATCGGGGCATTTTTTGCCCTCCACAGCCCCCATCAGCACTCTATACGCCTCTATAGGGCTGTGCATTCAATTTATTCGACACAAAAATGGCCCGTTTTCGCGATAAATGGGGCGGGTTTTTGCTCATTTTTCACCTCCCCCAGGAACACTCTGCAAGCCCCCCCCAAGGCTAGTCATGCTTTTTATTTGAAGAAAAATGGCCCCTTTTTCATGGAGAAAGAGCAGTTTGGGGGAGGTATGCAAAGTGCAAAAAACTTTTCTTTTTTTTCCTTTCGCAAGGCTGTTTAGTTACTTGGCAACTTTAAGACTTTGGACTTCAACTCCCAGAATTCTCGAGCCAGCATAGCTTGTGGACATAGCTGGCTGGAGAATTCTGGGAATTGAAGTCCACAAGTCTTAAAGTTGCCATGTTTGGGAACCCCTGAGTTAGAACACTTTCGGAAAGCTCTTTTGGAAGGCTCTTTAACTGTTTCTGTGCCAGGAGAAACAAAGTTTTAAGGTTTGTCAGCGATTTCCTTCTCTAGGACATGGATAAATACACCTGGAAACATCAACCTATCTACCTACTCTCTTTCTCTCTCTCCCTACCTACTGTATTTCTCTCTCTCTCTTTCTCTTTCTCTCTCTATCCCTTTATCTACCTACCTACCTGACTACACAGTCTGTCTCCCTACCTACCTACCTACTCTCTCTCTCTCTCTCTCTCTCCCTCCCTACCTCCCTACTGTATTTCTCTTTCTTTCTCTCACTCTATCTATCTACCTAATTTTTTTTGTAATTTGCCTCTTCAAAACCTTGGTGCGTCTTATACTCCGAAAAATACGGTATATATCCCTGTCCTTTTTTAATTAGAGGTGAAAGATGGCAATGTAAATTCTAACATATCACTGTTAAAAAATAACCCCATAACCCCCAAGTTTTTCAAAATCAGTTTCATCTTACTTACATGATAAGGACCACTTCAAACTATCAGAAAATTAGATCAACTGTTTTCATACCTATTCTTATTTTAAAAGAACACTTAGATTCCAAATGAGATTCTGTACATTCAGTAATGGTAAGTTGTGCCTCATAAAGAAGCCTATCATTATGTCCAAATTTCCCCAGAAAATGAATTTGCCTTTCAAGTGTGAATTCACTGGGGGCATGACAGTGAATCTGAGAACTAGAAAGCTCATATGTAGGCAACTGTTTTCTAACAGTTTTCCCAGAGCTGCAGTAGACCAGGAAACCATTTATTTAACAATTTCAGCTGTTTATTCAATATAATCTTTGTTTTCCTCTTAACAAGTAAGTCAACATTATTTGCCTAGCAGTACAATAAATCTGCCAAGAACATGTTTTATAGCTATTAATTTAGCCTTATTACATTTTGATTCAACACTAAGAGTTCATTTCTATACGTTTCTATTTTGGAGGCAAGTCCTAAGGTGATAATGGCTGTAAGATTTAGAATCTAAATTTATATATTTATTTTTTTAATAATTTTTGTCTCTCTTCGACCGTCTTTGCCTCAGGAAACTTGGGGACTGTTTGAGAAAACGATGGCAAAAAGTTGTTGGGTGTTAACCTATTGCAAACATGAATGTTTCTGCATTAAATACATTTAGTTATTAGTTATACCCATTATTTGAGGTTTAACGCAACCTCTAATAAAGGAAGGAAGTAGGAAAGAGAATTCCTTTTTTATTTAAGCCTCTCAAATCACTCTGGTGTTTACAGATTATGGTAATGTCTAAACAAGCTAGAACTGCAGAATTGGGGTTTTCTAATTCTTTTCTAACAACATTAAGTAGTTACAGAGATGAATGGACAAGCATCAGGGTGGTGTGTGTCTGAAACCATTTTTAAACCAGCACATCCGCTCTTACCTACTTAAAATATGATATGAATCAAGCCAAACCACTAGCTGATATTTACAAGAACTTATTTGTAAATATCAGCTAGTGGTTTGGCTTGTGGTTTAGGCTAGCATGTTATATGTTGGTTGATTGCATGCTTCTTCTGAGATTTTAAATTGCCAGCTGGCTAAAACCACATACGTGTGGAATAATTTCCAGCGCTGATAAGCTTTTTGTACCTTTTCTTGTAATTGCTGGTAAATATCTCTGTATCTGAATATTAAATTAAGGTGTTTCATAATGTCCGAGCATCTTATTCAAATGAAGGTGAGAAAATGTTTTTACAAACAAGATCTGCCTTGCCTTTTGTAAGGCTTTGGTCAAAGAGAGCTGAATTGAAATAGTTCCCATAATAATTTCTCCATAAAACTGTCTTCTAAGATTCTATCTTTTGCTGAGTTAGTAATGGATAAATAACATATTTATTCAATTAATTACTATGGATTTTAAACAGTTTGATGAGATTTAATTCTTATTCCTCTTCTAACCTCCCTAAATGCATTGCCCATAGGCTAAAATTTGGAACGTAAAAATAATTTATTTTAAAAATGTAGTCAAAAATTCATATTTTTTCAGAGCAGTTTGCATGCTGTTTAGTATCCAACTTGTTTTCCTCAGACAAGATGATAAAAAAAAATCAGAAAAAGTGAGATAAAGACAAAATTAGACTGCTATTAAAACTAAATTATAGCTGAAGTGGAATGTGAAATTGCTGTGCAAATTGGATATCATCAAATGGAGAGAGAGATAATATTTATATTTATATTTATTCAATTTATATCCCGCCCTTCTCCAAACGGACCCAGGGCGGCGCACAGGAAAATTAAAATACATACAAAACATCATATAAAATTTAAAAAACTAATTCAATAGAACCTGTGCTAAAACCAGATTAAAATCCCCAAATTTAAAAACTATCTAAAAGTCAGTATAGGGGGCTACGCTAGGCCGGCTAGATGGAACAAATGTGTCTTAAGACACTTGCGGAAGAGGCGGAGGTCAGAGATGGTGCGAAGTTCAGGGGGTAAGTCGTTCCAAAGGGCTGGACCTGCCACAGAGAAGGCTCTCCCCCTGGGTGTCGCCAGTCGGCATTGTCCGGCCGACGGCACCCTGAGGAGGCCCTCTCTGTGGGAGCGTATTGGTCTGAGGGATGTATGGGGCAGGAGGCGGTCTTGCATATAACTAGGCCCCGAGCCATGGAGCGCTTTAAAGATGGTCGTCAAAACCTTGAAGCGCACCCGAAAGACCACAGGAAGCCAGTGCAGCTCGCACCGGATAGGTGTTATGTGGGACTGTCTAGGCGCTCCCGTAATCACCCGCGCGGCTGCATTCTGGACTAACTGCAGCTTTCGAGTGCACCTCAAGGGAAGCCCCATGTAGAGACCATTACAGTAGTCGAGTCGAGAGGTCACGAGGGCCTGAGTGACTGTGCGAAGGGCAGCCCGGTCCAGTAAGGGCCGCAATTGGCGCATCAGGCGTACCTGATGGAAAGCCCCCCTGGCCACGGCCGCCACATGGTCCTCCATGGACAGCCGGGAATCCAGGAGGACACCCAAATTGCGCGCCCTCTCCACGGGGGCCAGTGTTTCGCCCCCAATGGCCAGAGTTGGAATAATCTGGCTGAACCGGGGTGCCGGAAGCCACAGCCACTCAGTCTTGGACGGGTTGAGCCTGAGTTTGTTACTACCCATCCAGATCCGTACGGCCTCCAAACACCGGGACATGACCTCGACGGCATCGTTGGGGTGGTCTGGGGTGGATATGTACAACTGAGTATCATCAGCATACAGATGATATCCCACCCCAAAACCACGGATGATCTCGCCCAGCGGCTTCATGTATGTGTTGAACAGTAGGGGCGAGAGGACCGACCCTTGAGGTACCCCACATACGAGGGGCCTCGAGGCCGACCTCTGCCCCCCTGCCAACACATATTGCGACCGACCAGAGAGGTAGGACGAGAACCACCGTAGAACGGTGCCTCCCAGCCCCAACCCCCCCAGTCGGCGCAATAGGATACCATGGTCGATGGTATCAAAAGCCGCTGAGAGGTCTAATAGGACTAGGATAGAGGAATATCCTCTATCCCGCGCCCTCCAGAGATCATCAACCAACGCGACCAATGCCGTCTAGGTGCTATGCCCGGGTTGGAAGCCGGACTGGCGCGGGTCTAGATAATCAACTTCCTCCAAGTGTCGCGGAAACTGTTGGGCCACCACACTCTCAACAACCTTCACTAAAAAGTGAAGGTTGGAGACGGGACGATAGTTCTCTAGTAATGCTGGATCCAGGGACGGCTTCTTGAGGAGGGGCCTTACTACCGCCTCTTTCAAGACAGCAGGCAAGGACCCCTCACTCAAAGATGTGTTGACAATGCCCTGGAGCCAGCCTCGTGTCATCTCCCAGGATGCCAGTACAAGCCAGGAGGGACACGGGTCCAATAAACATGTGGTAGCCCTAAGTCTCTTTGACAACTTGTCCATCTCCTTGGTAGTAACAAAATCAAACTCCTCCCAAGATGGTGTCTCAAGAGCAACCTCGGACCGCTCAGCTGGACCACTGTCGATGGAGGGCAGCTCGCTCCGAATCCGAGTGATTTTCTCCTGCAGATAAATCCCAAATTCCTCTGCTCGACCCTGTAGAGGGGCTTCCCGCGGCCTCTGTTGAAGGAGGGAGTGGGTCACCCCAAACAGGGCGACAGGGCGGTTATCTGCGGATGCAATAAGGGTGGCACAGTACTCACGTTTGGGCCACTCTTATCGCCACCAGGTAAGTCCTAATGTAGGTTCTCACTAGTGTTCGGTCGGCTTCGGAGCGAGAGGATCTCCATCTGCTCTCTAGGCATCTCTTGTGGCGCTTCATCTCCCTAAGCTCCTCGGTGAACCAAGGAGCCCGGGTGGATCGTCGCTGCAAGAGAGGCCGCACGGGCGCGACTCGGTCCAAGGCCCCCGTGGCTGCACTTAACCATGCGGCCACTAGGTCCTCAGTCGAGTCGTGGGGCAAGTCCACAGGAATTGGCCCAAGCTCCCTTTGGAACCTTACCGGGTCCATCAGAAGCCTGGGGCGGAACCATATAGGAATATCCGGTTCCGCCTCCCCGCGATGGGGTGCAGCGATCGGAAAGTCGAGCCGAAGGAGAGCGTGATCTGTCCATGACAGGGGTGTGATGACTAAATCCCCTATTCCCAGATCACGACTCCACTGTCCCGAGACGAAGATGAGATCCAGGGTGTGTCCACCCTCGTGGGTAAGGCCCAAAACTACCTGGGTCAGGTCCATGGCTGCCATGGAAGCCATGAACTCCCGAGCTGCACCAGAGGTTTCGCCTACCGACGGCAGGTTAAAGTCCCCCATGACCAAATATCTGGGGGTCTCAACCGCCGCCTCGGCTATCACCTCTAGGAGCTCGGGTAGGGCTGTTGTTGCATAGCGAGGAGCCAGGTATACAACTAACACGCCCAACTGCCTCCCTAGGCCCCATTTCACGAGGAGGGACTCGCACCCGGTCGTCTGGGGGATCGTGGTCTCCTTTGGCTCAAGACCTTCCCTAACCATAATCGCCACCCCCCACCCCTCCCTAGGACCCTAGGTTGATGGAAGGCTCGGTAGCCTGGTGGGCACATTTCTACAAGGGGATGACCTCCCTCGTGGCCCAACCAGGTTTCCGTAATACCTACCAGGTCCGGGTCCCCCTCTGACACAAGGTCATGGATGAGGGTGGCTTTTTGCACCACGGACCTGGCGTTGCATAGCATCAGCCTAGGGCCCCGGGTCTGTGGTTCTTGCCCTCCTAGCCTGCGATGTGAGTATGGGGGGTTGGAGCGCGTGACCGCCCGTAGCCAGCGGCCACGGTCCTCCAGCTGGTGATGTTCCTCCCGTCTCCCACCGCCCCTGCCCCTCCCCAAGACCAGATTGATGGGAAACACCTCAGTGGAAACGACCCCCCCTTCCCCCTCCTCCGTTTCCCTACTTCCGCTAGCCGGCCCTATAATCTGTCACCCTCCCACCTGACTATCCCTCCCCCCCACCCTGGGACCCCCTAAAAATCGGATTAAAAATTTACCCAGAAATCCCCTGAGTTTACGTTTTGCCCACCTCAGGGTTCAACAACCCATCCTTAAGGTGGGCCCCAGATAGATCGGGGGGCCACAGCTGCGAGAGGGGAGACTCTCGCAGACAGAGGAGATCTGTCCTTGAATACAGTAGCATATAAAACAGTCCTGGCTCTAAAAGGGAGGTAGCATAAGTTGGTAAAAATAGCAAGTCAATAGCAAGTCAATTTACAGCAGAGGAAGGGCATATAAAAACAATCTGGTATTAAAAGATAAAAACAATCTGGTGTTAAAAGATAATAAATAGATGATAAAAATACATAGATGGTAAATGATAAAGTAGTAAGAATGGAAAGGTAAAATGGAAAGGTAATCCCGGAGGAATAAAGGGTAGGCGAGGGGAGGGTATGGTGGGTAGCAGCAATAAATACATATTTCCAGTCTCAGTCCAAAATCGTCCCAGCAAGATGGTTTGCTGTCGGGCCTAGGCCTCTTCCTCTCCGCCTGGCCTGGCCCGTTCAGTAATCTGGGATCTGTCAGTCTCTTTCTGTCCTCTTCCTGTAGTGTAACAAAAATACAGCAGTGAATTTATTACTTGAATAAAGTTTCCCTCTTCAGTGATGTTCTAAGAATTTTACAGTTTTATATATCCCAGGGTGGATAAAAATAAATGATTTTTTAAAAAAAATAAAAAAAATCAGATTTTTTTTATTTAAATCGGATTTTTTTATATAAAATGCTTTTTGAGGAAAATATATTACCATCCAAAGGTTATTCCATCATGAAATAAAGATTAGTTTTTAAATTAGGTAGAATAAAGCTGTATATGTTTAATTTTTTTGGTAAATAAATTCCATTAATCCATTCACAATGTCATGCTCTTCCAGAGGTTTTTGTAAGATTATTTGGCAGTTTCTCTGGCTACTAGATATTATCACGGATGCTTGGTTTACTTTTGCAGTTCTCAAAACTGAATTTGACTCAGCAGAGATCACATGCCTCTTCTTCACAGCAAAAATATTATAACATGAACAGTTGAAAAAAAGACCTTAATCCTAACTTCTACAAACCTCTTAGCCAAAGACTTAAGTGTTCAAGAAATAAAGACTAATGTTGTTGAAATTACTAAATACTTCCGTAACAATCATTTTGCTGCAGCAGTTCTGAAAAGGATGGGTGAAACCAAGCTAACATTCCCACAAGATGTTAAATGGAACTCTGTGGTGGACTGTTTTGAGCAGTATTTCAAGAACTGGCCTATTCTGATGATAGTTTGTGAAGAAAATCGAGATAAAATAGATGGCACTGTCACGGCCAAAATCCTCAACATTGGGCTTAAGAGAAATGTTGAACATATGCTGAGCATCCTGAAACCCATCTCTGAAGCTTTAAACAAAATACAGAAAAATGGCTGTTTTATTTCTGATGCTGTTGAAATTTGGAAGGAACTGAGTGAACACTTAAAAACAGAACTACACATGGACAGAATTAAATTACAAGCATTAAAAAAACGAATGGGACAAGGATTGTCTCCAGCTCATTTTTTGGCAAATATTTTCAATATCTAGTATCAGGGTCAAAACCTAAGTGCTGAGGAAGGGGAGTTAGCTATGACATGGGTATCCAGCAATCATCCATCTGTAATGCCAACTATAATAAACTTCAAAGCTAAGGGGGAACCATTCAAGAAATATATGTTTGCTGAAGATATTTTAAAGAAAGTCACACCAGTAAACTGGTGGAAGTCACTTAAGCACTTGGATTTAGAGACTGTTCAAGTAATGATTTTACTTTTAACAGCAGTAGCTTCTTCTGCAGGCGTTGAAAGAATATTTTCTTCCTTTGGACTCATTCATTCTAAATTGAGAAATCGTTTGGGTCCCGATAAAGCAGGAAAGCTTGTTTTTCTTTTCCAGATTATGAACAAAGAAGATGAAGATGACGAGTGAGCTACAGAGGATAGTATTTAATTTTTTCATGTGTAGGCTGGGCTGACAGTTCTAAGTTTCTTAAAATATATATACTTTGTTTAGCTAAATTAGTTAACAAACATGGATGTTTGTTTAAGCAAATAACATATGATGTAATGTTATTGTTTCAGTTGAATAAATCTATTTAAATTGTTATTATTAAGGTAATGATTATTTTTTCTCCTTCCTAAGTACAACAGAAAAGTTGCCCAAATATGAATGATTAACCTATTAAACTAGGGATAAAAAAAACTAATATGAAAAGTTGTTATTCTAAAAATCTTCATCTACTTGCATATTATGTTATAGCAGCAAGAATTAGTCTTTATGTAGAAAACTATGATTTAAATCAAGCTTTTTTACTAGTGATTTAAATCAACTTGATTTAAATCAAATCCACCCTGATATATCCTGGTGATGCTATAATTTTTCTTCATAATTGAAGGTGTACACATCTCTGTGACACATTAGAATCATACAGGTTTTTCCTTTGTCTTCTGTAGATGTACAATACACTTCTCAAATGTGATGACCTCCAGATTATTGGATTACACAACCAGAAATAACACAAGTTACAGTAGCACTTTTGGAGATCGCCAGTTTGAGGAAGACTGGTCTGTAATGACTTCCATCTACAGGAAGTCTTAGAATTCACACTTTGTACAAACTCACAATATGCTTAAGATGTTGCTTTTGATTTTGACTTTGCATGTTGCGTAAACTTAATCAGTTATAGTTTTTAATGAAACATAGTTAAAGTTATGTCCCTTTGGGGAGAGTGGTGCGGTTTATAAATTTAAAAAAAAAAGAAAAAAGCAAGCAATGGTTTAGTGCTGTGTATTAATCTAGTCAATGGCAGTGGTTTAGCCAATAATTGTATTTAAGATCCTCCACCAGCAATTTATATTACATTTGGTTACTTAACTACTTGTGACTCACACATTTCCTATGTTCTGGTTACTGCTTATTGGAATTAGTTGTTGATACCTTTTTACAAATTCTATACTATTCCTATAGTTCAAGAATGCATAATTTGTATCTTTTATGTAGATATGTAGAGATCATACGTGGGTTTGGGGTAGATTACCATCTGTACGCGGATGACACCCAGTTGTACATCTCTACCCCAAACCACCCCAACGATGCCGTCGAAGTGATGTCCCGGTGTCTGGAAGCCGTACGGATCTGGATGGGAAGTAACAGACTCAAGCTCAACCCGGCCAAGACTGAGTGGCTGTGGCTACCGGCGCCCCGGTTCAACCAGCTGATTCCATCACTGGCCATTGGGGGCGAACATCTGGCCCCCGTGGATCGGGTACACAATTTGGGCGTCCTTCTAGATGCCCGGCTGTCAATGGATGACCATGTGACAGCCGTGGCAAGGGGGGCGTTCCACCAGGTTCGCCTGGTGCGCCAATTGCGTCCCCTATTGGACTGGGACGCCCTTCGCACAGTCACTCATGCGCTTGTGACGTCCTGGCTAGACTACTGCAACGCTCTCTACATGGGTGCATCCCCTTGAGATGCACCCGAAGGCTGCAGTTGGTTCAGAATGCGGCCGCGCGGGCAGTTTCGGGAGTCTCTAGATACTCCCACGTAACACCTCTCCTGCGCGGGCTGCACTGGCTGCCTGTGGCTTTTCGGGTGCGTTTCAAGGTGTTGATTATCACCTTCAAAGCGCTCCATGGCACAGGACCTAGTTATTTGCGGGATCGTATCCTGCCCCACACATCCCTTTGGCCGATTCGCTCACACAGAGAGGGACTTCTCCGGGTGCCGTCCACTAGGCTGTGCCAGCGGGCGACGCCCAGGGGAAGGGCCTTCTCTGGCGGGCCCGACCCTCTGGAATGACCTTCCCCCTGACATTAGAACGACCACGGATCTCCGCTCCTTCGGCCAGAAACTCAAAACCCACTTCTTTCAGCTAGCCGGCCTGGCCTAACTCCAGCTTTCCCACCTCAGTTTGTATTTTTAAATTTTGTGATTTGGTTTTAAGGTTAAGTTTTTAATTTTTATAAATTTGTACAGGGGTTTATTTAATTCGATTTTAGTTATATGTATGTTGATTGTATGGTTTTAATTTGTACCTGTACACCGCCCCGAGTCCCTTCGGGGAGAGGGGGCGGTCTAGAAGTTCAATAAATAATAAAATAATAATAATAATAATAATATAACATAAAAGTCAGTCAGGATTTTAAATGAGTTTAATTGTAAGCCTGTGAACGAGAATTAACATGATTATTGAATGTGGACATTAAAAACCAAGTTCTCAGGAGGTTATAATGGTTTTGTACATTGCGGATAAATATGTATTGGATCCTACTGCTGTCTGAAAAAGGAACTCAAGTAAATAGGCCTATGAAAACTTTTGAAAACCCTGGTCTAGCTGACTCATGTTTGAGAGAGGACACCAACAGGAAACCTGCCTCCTCCAGTTAAGAAGGGAGTGTTAGAAAATAGCCAAGAAATCTTTGAGAAGCATTGCAAGAATTGCATATAAATGTGGCTTTAACAATGTTCAATAGTAATTGGGTATATTTTAAGCCTGCCACAAATTTTATTGGATTAATTACTGCTTTTCACCAAATTTACCTTTCAGTATTAATGTGATAACATTTCCATATGCTAGATTTCCAACCCGAAGCAATAAACTTGAAATATAATGCAATTTTGGGATATGTAATCAGCAGCATGCTATAATCTGCTTATATTCTAGCTCTGTGTTTTCAGCAGTGAAAGTACTAGTTCTTAATGTATTGAGGGGGAAAGGTCATTATTGCTGAGCACATTAAATGACTAATATAAAAAGATGACAAATCTTCATGGTTCCATTTGTTCTTGCTGCTAGGAAAGTATTAGGAAAGGAATTTTAGAGAGAAAGTGTTTTGAATTTTTTCCATAAATTATAAAAAAAAGACCATCTACAGTTTGGCTATGCAGTTTGGATTATGGATGCTATAAACCAGTGCCCCAAACCTTTTGGGCACCAGGGACTGGTTCCATGGAAAAATATTTTTTCACGAACCAGGAGAGGCATGGTTTCATATGCTACCTAGATCCAGTGAATACACAGCTGAAGCTTGACTCACTTGCTGCATGGCTCAATTCCCAACAGGCCGCAGACAGGTCCTGGGGTTGGGGCCTCTGATATAAACAACTATCATCTCATCAGGCAATGTAAAGAGAGGTAAAATAAAAAGAATGCAGCCATTTCTGCATAGTTGAAATCCTGCTTGCCTTTTTTTTCACCTGCTACTATACCTAAAGAGATCTGATTGAATATTTGTGGGTGTCAACTTTCCTTTTTTCATTTCTTTTCCTTTTTCAAATGTCCTTACTTCCCGTGATGTCATCTTCCTTTAGATCAGGGGTCTCAAACTCAATTTCCCTGGGGGCCGCTGGAGGCAGAGGCTGGGTGAGGCTGGGCCGCATAAGGGATTCCTTATATTAATATTAATACTAATATTATACTTTCATATCATGGTGGGGGCCACAAGATATCGTCCTGCGGGCCGCGAGAATGAGACCTCTGCTTTAGATCATGTCATTTATAATAGTTTAAAAAAGGAGGATACTGAATTGCAATCCTTGATGTCCTCAATATTGTATCCACTGCCATAAATCATGCCTTACAAACCACAGTACTGTGTTCAATTCATTAAGCTCAGAATAAGCCCTGACCAAACAAACAACATTATGTTTTAGCACAGAGGTGTCAAATTCTATTTTATTGAGGGCCGCATCAAGAGTTGTGGTTTTATGTTTTTATGTCCTCAGGCGGAGCTCTGTGGCCAGACTGGGTGTGGCCAGCTCAACATTGCTCCTGTCTGGGGGCACCTGTGGTGGTCCAGACGGGACTGGGGGGGATCCATTGTCTCCAGTGGAGAAAGATGAGACCAGAGTGAATGTCAAACTCTTGTCCACCAGAGAAGCCTTGCCATCCCTCTCAGGTCACGCAGAAGACCCCCGGAAGGCTGTGCAGACTGCCCAGAGCCCTGGGCAGCGGAGGGTAAGTGCCCAACCTGGCTGTCAAGCTCCCAGGGCACCAGGACGCCACAGCCCAGCCCTTCTTCCCCAAGGGGGCATCCAGCTGTGCTTACCTCCTCCTCGAGGCTACTACTGCTATGCTCACTCTCCTTGGCCAGGTTGTTCATAGTATGTATGGGAGGGCAAAGTGTGGGTCCCTCTTCATTATAGCCTATCTACCTCCCTCCCTCCCTTTTTTAAAAAAGCTGGCAGAGGCCCTGAGCAGAGCTGGCAACAGGCTGTCAGTGATGGACAGATGGGCCTCTGTGTGGCTGTCAGCTCACCTCTCCCAGACCCACACACATGTTTCTTTATGTGTGTGTGGCTCTCAGCTCACCCTTTGCAGTCCTGCACCCTCAACAGAGACCTTCTGAGATGGCAGGCTGCAAACTAATGAAAACCCTTTTTTGGAGTGCTTGTTTCTTTTTCTCACCTATTACTACTTCATTAGTGTGTGCTCAAGGTACTGCGGATTGCACATTCCCCCCAACCTGCCAATAGCATTGTGCACCCCCCCCCACCTCCCACCCCAGCCCCATGGAAGGCTGCAAGAAGTTCCCATCCCAGCTTCTCTTATCCCTCCTGTTCTTTTCCTCCCCAATGTCACAGTGCAGGGCTGCAAGGGGAAAGACATCCCCACGCAAACACATGCATAGGTCTGGGAGAGATGAGCTGAGAGCCACTACGAGCAAACCGGAACTACGTTCCTGAACTTCTGGTTTGCCCATAGGGCCCGTAGGGCCAGTTTTTCACACTCCGGAGGCTTCAAGAAAGCCTTCATAGGGCGGAAAATGGCCTCAAAAGAAGCGAAGTCAGCATTGGCCAGCTGACAGGGTAACACCTCGCCATAGGTTCATCATCACAGGTATAGGGTCTCCTGCTTGAGCAAAGGGTTGGACTAGAAGACCTTCCAGCTCTATTCTGATTGAAGGATGCAGTTGACAGCCAGCAGAGAAAGGAAGATTCTCCTAGATGCTGCTTGGAGTGTCCAAACGCGGGTTATCCTCAGCTTGCTGCCCATTGGACTGAGTTTCACTTTGATGTGTAGCCACGCCTCTTGCCTCTGCATAGGGCCAGTTCTAAAAACTCAGTCGCCCTTATCGGACGCGTCTGGGGAGTCTGCAGTCCTTTGCCAGCAATCTGACCTCCCCAGCAGTGAGTTAGTGTAGCCTTTGTTGTTATTTTTGTGTGTAGTTGTGTTAGATAGGTGATTTTTTATTTTCGTTCCTGTCTTCGTTGTCTTCGTTGCGCGGAGCGGGCTGTTCAAACCGCGGCCGTTTCCCGCTTTTTCTGCGGAGCGGCTTGGCACTGGGAGGGCTTGCCAGCGGCTGCTGGTAAGCTTCTAAGGGGGCTAGGTAGTTAGATAGGACCCCCCAACTTGACTATCGGGGGTTTTCCTCCCTAGGGAAGCTTCTACTGAGGCTTTTCAGCCCGTTGTTTCCCCAGTGCCGGTTTGAGCTTAGGCGGCCGTTCGCAAAGGAAAAAAGGCGCGCGTTTTAAACTTGCCGCCATTTTTCTGCCGCAGCCCGACTCCTCTTCGCAGATCGCCGCTGCTTCGTTCCTGGGGTGGTTCTAGTTCTGGGAGTCCCGGACAGGATCCCCTGGGGCAGCAGAAGAGATCCTTCCCAGCGGCTGCAGGGAGATTGGCAGATTCTGTTGCCATTCCCTGGTCTACTCCAGCGCTGATCTGCAACGCCTGAGACTTTTGGGTCTGAGTTTGGCGCCAAAACCAGGTTCCAGTTTCTTCTTGTTTTAAAGTGTATATTGTTTCTTCCCTGGTGGGATTGGGATGCCTTGACTGGATTTAATTGTTTGTTCTTGTTCTTTCAGCCACTCCATGGCTGATCCCAGTGAGCAAACAGGAGAACCTGCCTCCAAGCGTAGCAAGACCAACCCTGCTGCCAAGGGCGGTTCTGCACCCTGTCCTGACAAGGGGAAGAGGCCTGCAGCCAAGGCCACCAAGGCTGATGAGAGACTGGCGGATAGACGGCTGAGGATTCTAGAGCAGCAATTCCAGAAGGCTCTCTCTGCCCGGGACAAGGCTGTGACAGATAAGATCCCCCCTGCCCCGCAGCTTCGTAGGGAGACCCAATCCATTCCCTCTGGTGATGGGGATTTTGGGTTTTCCCCCAATCACTCAAGGGTTTCCCTTGCCTCTCCAGTCCCCTCAATGGAAGTGGAGCTAGAGGAGGAGTCAGTGGATGAGGAAGAGGAGGTTCCAGCCACTCCCATTTCTGCACCCGCTGAGGCTGCCTTGCCCGCGGCCATGCAGGAGGTTGTGTCCAAGGACATTTCGCAGGGCATCACGGATTGCATGAAGCAATTAGTGGCTTCCTTGCCCCTCCTTTCTACCCCCAAGCCCAGGGCAACTAGGAAGGTGGTTCCTGCCCAGGGGGGTGGCGTTTCCCCTTCTGCCTCTTCTGCAGTCAGCGAGGCATCCGAGGGGGAGGATGATGGGGAGGTGGTTACCCAGGGGGCTCCCGACCTTTCAGGGGATGAGAGCTCCACCCCGGCGGCTCCCGCTTCCAAGGGGCTATTTAACCCCTTCATGTTCAAGGCTATCTTGACCAAGGCTAGGGAGTCGGCCGTGCAGATGGGTCTACCGGCTCAATCTGATAAGAAGGCCTCTGATCAGGACAATGCCATCGTCATCGGTCCTGGACACCCTGGGGCGGGTCTCTTTAGGGAACCTACACCTCCCCAAGAATTGGTGCCGGCCCCTCAGTTGTTCCTCGACATTATTCAGCGCCAGTGGGTTCAGCCCGCTACCATGGCACACCCCAGCGGCGTGGATAAAAAGCTGTACGCTGTTGAGGATGCTATGGAGACCATTCTGGCTCTCCCGCAGGTTGATGACCCCATTGTGTCTTTGACCTCCACATCCTCACTCCCGGCCGAGCTGGTGGAGGGGCTTAAGGCGGAGGACAGGCGGATGGAGAAGTCTTGCCACAAGACACACCAGGCCACTGCCTGGGCCATGAAGGCCTCGCCCTCTGCGTCGTACTTTAGTAGGGCAGCCCTATTCTGGCTCAGGAAGCTATTGGCCTCCTTGCCTGAGAGACAGGTTAGATCGAGACAAGGGGTCAATAAGATCATCGCTGCGGTGGAATATTCTTGCGACGCCTCGCTCAATTCCACAAAGTTTTCATCCAGGGCTCTAGCATCCAATGTCACCTCACGCCGTCTGCTGTGGCTCCGCCATTGGCAGGCGGACATGAAGGCTAAGTGGAAGTTGGCGTCGGCCCCTTCAAGGGTGGCAAGCTCTTCGGCGAGGCCTTGGACTCCTTCCTAATCGAGTCCAAGGATAAGCGGAAGATTCTGCCGGCTGTCACCAAGAAGCAGGACCGGAAGAATCAGTCTTCCTACCGTAGACAGCCCTTTCGGTCTACGGAGGCTCCCTCTACCTCGGGTGGGGCCTCCAGAACCTACCCCCAGGCCCAAGATCGTTCCCAGGACAGGCCGGCCTACAGGGACAGGTCCAGGTTCCAAGGTCAGCGTAGGCCCTTCAAGGGTGGTCAGGCCAACCGTCCCTTCAAGAAGAGCAAGTGACCCCTGGGGGATCCCTCCCATTGGGGGACGCCTACAGCAATATGCGTCCACGTGGGAGGCGACCACGACGGACGCCTGGGTCCGGAATGTGGTCTGACACGGCCTCACCCTCGACTTCCTATCCTTTCCCCCACGGAGATTCATCCGCTGCCCCCTTCCCAGGTCCCCGCACAAGCAACAGCTCATGAGGGCGGAGATCGGTCACCTACTGGAGATAGCGGCCATAGAAGCGGTGCCGGGGGGGCAGGAGGGCAAGGGGTTTTATTCCATCCTCTTCCTAGTCCCCAAGTCATCGGGGGGGGTCAGGGCCATTCTGGACTTGAAGAAGCTGAACCGGTATCTGCAATACAAGCGCTTCAAAATGCAATCCCTCCAGACGATCCTGGGATGCATTCGACAGAACGACTTCCTGACCTCGATAGGCCTGAAGGAGGCGTATCTGCACATTCCCATCCACCCGGCGCATTGCAGATACTTGAGGTTTCAGTTCGCCGGCCAGCACTTCCAGTACAAGGCCCTGCCTTTCGGCTTGTCATCGGCTCCAAGGACCTTCACGAAGGTCATCTCCGTAGTGGCGGCGCATCTTCGATCCAGACCTGTGCGTTTGGTTAGTTACTTGGACGATATCCTGTTGATGTCACCTTCCAGGGACCAGGCCCTGAAGGACTTGGACTGCACCATCCGCTCCCTGGAGGACCACGGGTTCTCGGTGAATCGGGAGAAGAGTCACATGCAGCCCACCCTCTCCATACTTCATCTGGGTGCCGTCATCGACTCGAAGACCTGCAAAGTCTTTCTTTCGCAGGAGCGCATCTGCAGCATTGTGAAGTTGGTGGGTTGGTCCAGAACTCCAGACTGGTCCCACTTGTGACGCTTTCCCAACTGTTGGGGAAGCTGATCTCGTGCATAGCCATTGTTCCCTGGGCCCGCCTGCACGCACGGGAGCTACAATGGTTTCTGCTTCCCTTTCAACGACGCAAGATCAGCAACTCCAGGAGACGGGTGACAGTCCCACCCCCAGTGCTTCGGTCCCTCAGGTGGTGGAGGTCTCCCGCCCTAAGAGAGGGGTCGCCCTTCAAGGAGCCAGGCCGCGTCACCATCACGACGGACGCCAGCCTTGACGGCTGGGGAGCTCATCTGCAGCACCATGTGGCCCAGGGCAGGTGGTCTCAACGGGAGCTCGCCCACAACATCAACTGGCTGGAGCTCCGGGCGGCCAGGCTGGCTCTGCGGCATTTCGGCAATCTCGTAGAAGGGTCCCATGTCCTTCTCCTGACGGACAACGTCGCCACCCGAGCATACGTGAACCACCAGGGAGGCACACAGTCGAGGGCGCTCATGACGGAGGCGGAGGCTCTGGGCAGGTGGGCAGAGAGGCATCTCCTGTCCCTGAGGGCGGACCACATCGCGGGCGAGGAGAACGTGACGGCGGACTGGTTGAGCGAACCACCATCAACACCTCAGAGTGGCAGCTGCACCCGGATCTTTTCCAGCAGATTTCCCGGAGATTCGGCCTGCCCGTCCTAGACCTGTCCGCCAGCCCGCAGAACACGCACCTGCCAAGGTTCTTCACACGATTTCCGGTGCCCGCAAGCAGAAGGGACAAACGCCCTCCGGTGCCGTTGGCCCACAGGCCTGCTATACGCCTTCCCTCCTCTCCCGCTGCTTCCTCAGGTAGTCCGGAAAATCATCTCGGAGGGGGCGGACGTCATCCTGGTCGCTCCCCATTGGCCCAGACGGTCCTGGTTCGCCGATCTAGTGGGTCTGTCGGTAGGAAAGGCCTGGCGCATTCCTCCGAACCAGGTGTCACTGATACAAGGGGCCATTCGTCACCCGGACCCTCAGTGCTTCCAACTAGCCGTCTGGCACTTGAGGGGATCGTTCTGAGACGAATGGGCTATTCGGACAAGGTGATAAGAACGATCCAGGCTTCCAGGCGTCCTGCCACCGTTCGCATTTACGAGACTACATGGTCCGCCTTTCTCTACCTGGTGCCGTGCCAGACACATCGCTGCGGCTGAGGCCTCCACACCTCAGGTGCGGGACTTCTTGCAGGAGGGTTTGGACAAGGGGCTCGCCCCCAATACTCTGAGAAGGCAGGTGGCTGCTCTCGCTACCATCCTGTCGCCCGGTGGGTCCCTGCCGCTCAGCAGACATCCAGGGGTTCGTGGTTTCCTGAAAGGGGCCTCGAACATTCGGCCCCAAACAGTACATAGATATCCGACCTGGGACTTACCCTTCGTCCTCCAGGCCCTGACTGTGGCGCCATTCGAACCATTGCGCTCCGTGTCACTGCGCCACCTGACCTTGAAGACGGTGTTCCTCATTGCAATCACATCTGCAAGGCGAATTTCGGAACTCTCGGCCCTCTCCGTACGGGAGGACTTGTGCGTGGTCCACGCAAACAGGGTGGTTCTCAGACTAGACCCGACCTTTGTGCCCAAGGTCAACTCCTTGTTTCACAGATCCCAGGAGCTCGTCCTACCTGACTTTTGCCCGCACCCCTCTCACCCCAGGGAAAGGAGGTGGCACAAGTTGGACGTTCGCAGGGCGGTGCGGATGTACAAGAAGAGAACGGCTGAATTCCGCAAGTCAGAATCCTTCTTCGTTTCCTTTCAGCCGGTGTCCATGGGTCGCAAGGTCACGTCTACCACGATTGGGCGCTGGCTGCGTGCCTGCATTACACTGGCATATGAGCACCGGTCCAGAGCTGTTCCTCCACGTATTACCGCTCACTCCACCAGGAGCGCGGCAACCACGGCTGCTTGGGCCACCCAGGCCCCCATAGACGAGATCTGCAGGGCCGCTACGTGGTCCTCGCCTGTGCCGTTTATCAGACACTACAAGCTGGACGTATTTGCATCCTCGGAGGCCTCCTTCGGCAGACGTGTTCTCCAGAGGGTCCTTGATGCTCCCAGTTCCCACTCAGACGAATCTCCCCTCCCAGGGACAGCATAGCGTTGGCATGTCCCGCGTTTGGACACTCCAAGCAGCATCTAGGAGAATGACCATTGGTCTTACCTGTGAATGGTCTTTCTCTAGATGCTGCGGAGTGTCCAAATCCCACCCTGGGCGTGGTGGGAACTGGTCCCATGTTTTGTTGAAGGTTAAGACTAGTGTTGTTCCAGTTGTTCTGCGTTTTTTCTGGTCTACCATCGTTTTTAGAACTGGCCCTATGCAGAGGCAAGAGGCGTGGCTACACATCAAAGTGAAACTCAGTCCAATGGGCAGCAAGCTGAGGATAACCCGCGTTTGGACACTCCGCAGCATCTAGAGAAAGACCATTCACAGGTAAGACCAATGGTCATTATCATCTGCAAGTTATGCATGAAACCCTTCCAGCTCTATTCTGATTGATTCTGATTTTTGTAAGAAAGAATTGCATGTTCTCATTTAAAATACACATGAGTCATTTCGTTGCCCAACAAAGCAGAAAAAATCAAGTCATAATATTACTGGGTTTTTTTCAAAACGCAAGTCTGATTAAACTGGAAGAAAATCTTTCCACCTGTGGATTTTGATGCTTAGTGTGGATATAACAAATAAAAAAAGGAAATTCTTTCTCTCATGGCGTTTTCAAAGAAAACATCATTTCTTAGACAATATAAAATAAAAGTACTTCTTTTCAATATTTTTAATTGAAAAAGAATAATAACACATTATCCTTTAATTAGACAAAATGTGTTGGAATATTTGTCAGTTTTCAATATATTTCAGGTTGTCCTGAAATATAGTAGTTAGAAATAAAGGTTAGTATTTTCTTTAATGCTGCTACATCATGTAATTTTATCAATGCTGGCCACAAAGGGCTTTAGCAACTGCTAGAGATTGAATTCATGCTGCTGGCACCTCAGCTTCCTTCCGCCTTGCTTGCAAATTTAGACTTGGGCATGGTAGATATGGATTCAGAGCCAGTTTTGTGTAGTGGTGGTTAAAGGCATAAACTAGGAGTCTTGAGTTCTAATCCCAGCCTAGTCATGAAATCAGCTGGATGATTTTCAACCACTAGCTCTCACTCATCAGGCATTGACAAAACAACTTCTGAAAAAAGGTTTTGAAAGAGGTCAAGTGTCTGCCTGGTGCTACTGCCAGCAGAGACAAGAGGAGTATTCTTAAGATAGTCAAGAATGACAGTAAAGATTATGATGTTGATTTATTATACATCTTGGCACAAATGATCTGTCCCAAAAAGATGTACCTTCTCTGCAAAATGATTTCCAGAGCTTGGGGTATGAACTTAGTAGTATAGGTTGTAGGCTTATCTTTTCAAAGGTTTTACCAGTATATAAGGAACAAAAAGGGAAGGGCCAGTTTAATGTGTGGCTAAAGGTGTGATGTAAAAGGGAAGGCTTTAGTTTTATTAGTCATGATATCTGCAGCTGGTCCAATGAAAAACTGTATGAAAGAGATGGTTTGCATCCATCAAAGAAAGCAACTGAATTACTTGGCAGTACATTCACAGATTTTCTGGATAAACATTTAAACTGAACAGCGGGACAGATAATTAATTGATACAGAACATTTCGGTCCCCAGCAATTTAAAATTAATAGGGTTATCAGTGCATGTAACGTTTGTGCGGATAAGATAATCAACTTTGCTGTCAAGCAAAACCAAACATTTAATAGTGAGTGCCATATCATGTACACTAATCAAACAGGTGGCAAGAAAGTAGGAGCAGTCAGGCACAACACAGTTTATGTAGACAGTAAACACAGGGTTAATCAAAATGGACTCAGATGTTTACACCAATGCACAGAATATGAAACCCACAAATGGAACATACAGCTAGAAGAATTTGAATTATTTAAAAGAAATAGACCAAATAAAAGAGGAGTTTGCACTATATATAAGAAACAGCTACATCTCTACAGAAATGGAGCACAACAATGATGAAAATTATCTTGAATGCATTTGTATTAATATTAAAGGGGGGAAACAACGTTGCCAGAGGTCCATGGCTATGTATTCCAATCAGGAGGCTAAAGTAGTAGTGAATGGAGAGGTGACACAAACCTTTAAAGTCTGGAAAGGTACTAGACAAGGGTGTCCATTATCCCCGTTGCTATTTATATTGTCTTTGGAAGTATTAACAAGAATAATAGGAAAAGACTCATAGATTAAAGGATTGGAAATTAAAGGTGAAAGTTATACATTTCAAGCATTTGTGGATGATTTAGTTTTCATTGTAGAGGAACCACTGCAATTGAGTTTGAGACTCATGGGGGTACTGGAGGAATATGGAGTCAGATTAAAAATAAACAAGGAGAAAACTAAAATGATAGCTAAGCATATAACTAACAAACAGAAAGATGATTTGACTAGGGAAATAAAGATTCAATTAGCAAAAATGGTGAAATATTTAGGGATCTATCTAATGGTAAGGTGCATATCGATTAAGGAGGACAATTATTTTAAATTATTAAATCAGATAAAGACAGACCTGGAAAGATGGAAAGCTATTCAATTCTCCTTTATGGGTAGAATAGCAACAATTAAAATGAGTGTTCTATGAGAGGAGGAGCCTACATCGCTATGAAATGGTCACCTGATCTTGATGCTCCGAGATCGCCGCCAATACTTTTATCACTGGGTGGTCCAACAGGACCTAAACCGTCCCGCAGAGATGATGAACAGGAAGAATACGTCCTGCTGATTACAGGGTGTTAGCAACTCTGGGTTCAGAACTAGTGTTACAACTCTGGTCCCTTAACCAGTGTTAGCAAATGAATGAGGAATAGTGTAATTCACCGGACAGTAAAGAGATACGTTGCTGTAACCACAAACAAACTCTAAAACAGTGATAGTAAGAAAATAAATAGTCTTTACTTTACTTTACTTTACTTTAATTAAATTTGTATACCGCCCTTCTCCCTTGCGGGACTCAGGGCGGTGAACAGGCATAATAAAACAGTAAAACATCCGATACAAAAATATATTAAAATACATTAAAAACTAATTAGATTTAAGGGCCCGTTCTAAAAACCAGATAACCATATAAAAACAGTTAATAAAATCAACTAAAATCAATTAAAAAATTACAATCGATTAAAAGAAAACTACACCAGGCCGGCTGCACGAAATAGGTGCGTTTTCAGGGCCCGACGGAAGAGGCGCAGGTCGGTGATCGTACGAAGGTCGGGGAGCAGATCGTTCCAGAGGGCAGGGGCTGCCACAGAGAAGGCTCTCCCCCTGGGGGTCGTCAGCCAACATTGTTTGGCCGACGGTACCCTGAGGAGGCCCGCTCTGTGGGAGCGAACTGGTCGGTGGGAGGTATTCGGTAGCAGGATGCGGTCCTGCAAGTAACCAGGCCCCATGCCATGGAGCACTTTAAAGGTGGTTACCAACACCTTGAAGCGCACCCGGAAAGCCACAGGCAGCCAGTGCAGCTCGCGCAGGAGAGGTGTCACGTGGGAGCATCTTGAGGCTCCCAGAATCCCCCACTCAGCCGCATTCTGCACCAACTGGAGTCTCCGGGTGCACCTCAAGGGGAGCCTCATGTAGAGAGCGTTGCAATAGTCCATGCGTAGACCGTGCGTAGAGCGTCACGATCCAGAAAGGGGAGCAATTGGCGAATCAAGCGAACCTGATAAAAAGCCCCTCTGGCCACGGCTGTCAAATGATCGTCTAATGACAGCCGGGAGTCCAGGAGGACACCCAAATTGCGCGCCCTCTCTGTGGGGGCTAATAATTCGCCCCCAATGGCCAGCGATGGTACCAGCTGGCTATATCACGACTCTGGAAGCCACAGCCACTCGGTCTTGGATGGGTTGAGTCGAAGCAACTAAGCAACTAAAATGCTTCTTCCGACTAATTTCTCAAACACAATAACAACAGTCCTTCACCAAACAGTTATCTTACAGTGATGCAAAACAATTCCTCCTCCTCCTTCTTCACAGATTCAGCTCCTCAGCACAGCACAGGAATCAAAGGGAATCGAACAGGGAATGAGCTGCGTTCCTGACCTTGCTTATATGGTAGAGCTGATAATTACAGCCAATCAGATTATATTTAGTTCTTAAAGCTACATAACTCCTTAAGAACATAGGCTCATATATATTGTCAACCCAATATAAGGCTGAATATCCTAACATACTTCCCCTTGGGTTGATCAATATATATTCACATCCTTAAACCATAATCATAACAACACTCCTTGTGCTTTCTTAAAATGGTCAGCCAAATTCATCTCTGACATACAGTAAACAAGCTGTACCATTTCCTCTATACACTCCCTTAACTCTATACTCTTCCTTAACAACTATCAGTGATGTTGTTTAGCCTTCTTCATTGCCCAGTAACCTCTGCATGTATATCATATGCTCTCACAGTGCATGCAGATATGCCGTTTCCATTTCCAGGTGATTGATTACATACTTGTGTCTACCTACACATTATCCTGCCCTGAGAGTATTTGCCTTGTTGCATACCCTTCGTTATAACCAGTTACGGACTGATTAAAATCCTGTTCCATCTATCATCCTTTATATGTAACTTCTCTTGATTACCTTGTCTTCACTTGGAATCTTTTTATATTTTTCCCCTGTGGTGTTGTAACCTACTCGTAAATCTCCAGATTCTTTAACTGTTTCACCTTCTTATCCATCACAGCTTTCCACACTGTCTGATTGTCCTCTCGGTATGTTGCTATCTCAGTGTATGTTGCTGAAACCTTTATTTTTCTTACAGACCAGACTTGCCTGATAACGATCAGGTGGCCTGGTGTTTCATTTTGACCTCCTCGGCAGTTCAGGACTTGTGGATGGACTCTCCACCTTTATATATTCCTGCTCTCTTTCCTCCTCTTGAGTAGTCTCTACTACTTTTTCCTCTCCTACCTCCTCCTGAGTAGTCTCTACTGCTTTTTCTTCTCCTACCTCCTCCTGAGTAGTCTCTACTTCTTTCTCTACTTGAGTATTTTCAGTTTTTGACTCAAATATTATTTCCTTTCCATTCTGCAGTTTATCCCAGTTTATATATTCCAGGAAACTTACATCATTACTGTTAATCATCCTCGTCGTGCCTTTCTTCCAGAACCTGTATGACTTATGGTTTGCGTTGTAACCCACAAATATTAACTGTTGTGCTCTACTATGCTCCTTTTGTCTTACCCATGCAGGTGACCCAAACGTGTGAATATAGCTCAGATCAGGTTTCCTACCATGCCACAATGTATATGGAATTTTACCTGTAGTCGAATTCACTACGTTGTTTAAAAGACTGTTTGCACATAACCTTGCCTCCCGCCACAAAGCTATCGGTAAACCTGCATCAGCCAGCATGGTTCTTACCATGGCTTGTAGAGATTGACCCCTTTCTCTAACATGTGCTTTGTGTTGTGGAGCAAAACACTTGTGTTGTATCCCCATTGTACCTAACAAGGTTTAAAACTTGTTATTCACAAATTCTTTACTACTATCAGTGACTATGGTTACAATCTTTCCCTTTGCTTTTCTCTCGGCAAACCTTATCCAGTTTCTTAACTTCTCAAATGTTTCAGCCTTGTTTTTAAGTAGATAGCAAAACCCATACCTGGAATAATGATCCTGTATACTTAGTACCTAGCAAGCTCCCCCTAAACTAGCCTTCATTGGGCCTATAAGATCAGCAAACACTACTTCCAGTGGCTTCTTCGTTTTGAACCCATCTAACCTGTTTGCAGGGGTTTGTTTGCTCTTTTCTTTGTTACACACATTACAATTCAGATATTTGTTGCATGGTTTCAACCTTAACCCATTCACCATCTTAGCAGTCTGTTTCAATTTCTGAAAACTAATGTGTCCTAAACGTCGGTGTAGAAGGTGACCTTACGTTTGAGCATACTGCATTAGCTACATGATTATTAGTTAATACATACAAGCCATCTTTCAATGTTCCAGTAACCTTGGTTCCACCCTTCTCTAACAAACACTCATTCTCCTTGAATGCAACCATATATCCTAGCTTAACTAAAACTATAACAGACAGTATATTAAACTTTAGCTTAGGAACATACAGCATATGCAATTCCTCCTGTACAAATTTACATTTAGCCATTCCTTCCCCAACTGCTTTTAACTTCCATCCATTGGCTAATGAAACCTTGTGACTTGATGAACATATTTTTCTAAAATTCCCTCTATCTCTAGTGATACATAGTGAAGCTCCATTGTCAATAACCCACAAATCATGGTTCACTGATGCCTTATTAGAGGTAGTTACGTTACATTTGTGTTTTTTCTTTCTAACCATGTTTTATGGTTTACCTCCTTTACAATACTTAGCTATATGGCCCTTTTCCCCAGAATTAAAACATTTTACAGTATATACATGGTTATCTACATTTACATTCACGGTTTCTGGCTCAGCTCTAAGTTGTTGCCTTTCCACGTGCCATCTTGACTCCTCTAACACAGGGGTCCCCAACCCCCGGGCCGCGGACCGGTGCCGGTCCGTGGCTGGGTGGGAGCCGGGCCGCAGGGCCATAGAGGAGGAGGAGGGAGGAGGGGGCAGCCCCCTGGGCAAAGCGCGCGGGAGAACGCAGGCGGGGCTGTTCGCGTGCTTGAAGTGCACCTCTTCTTCCACCCTTGTCGACGGTGGGACTCCTGGGGGGGCAGGGAGAAAGGGACTCCGCAGCAGTCCTCCTTACCGGCCGCGGATTCCCTTCCTCCCTGCCCCCACAGAGCTTCCCCAACCGGCATGCCAGCTACTCGTCTTCTTCCAGAGGCTGCGGAGGTTTCTCCCCCCCCTCCCCACGGAGCCTTCTCAGCTCCTGGAAGGAGCCTGACCGAGTGCACGAGCGACCAAGCGCAGCGGTGGCCGCCCGGGTGGGGCAGGCTAAGCCAAGTGAACGAGTCGAGCCGGGCTGAGGAGACTCCGCGGTGGGGGGGGGAACGGGACGGGACGACGACAGACCAACAGAGAGAGGCATAGACACAGAGAGAGACGGGGAGGGAGGGAATCAGAGAGAGTGACACACACACACACACACACACACACACACAGCGGGAGGGAGAGAAAGATAGACAGAGGCACAGAATGAATGATTAAGTGCCTGAATGCGAGACAGACAGACACACACACACACACACACAGAGTGACAGAGATGGGCGGACGAAGGAGAGAGAGACAGAAAGAAAAAGAGAGAAAGGGAAAGAAAGAAAAAGAAAGTGGGAGAGAAAGAAAGACAGACAGAGAAAAAGAGAAAGAAAGAGACAAAGGAAAGAAAGAGGGAAAAAAAGAAAGAGAAAGAGAGGGAAAGAAAGAAAGAGACAGAGAGAAAGAAAGAGAGGGAGAGAGAAAGAGGGAAAGAAAGAAAAAATGAGAGAGAGAAAGAAATAGGGAAAGAGAGAAAGAGAGAAAGAGAGAAAGAGAAAGAAAGAGAGAAAGAGAGAGAAAGAGAAAGAAAGAGGGAAGGAAAGAAAGAGACAGAGAAAGAGAAAGAAAGACAGAAGGAAAGAAAGAGAGAGAGAGAGAACTTATGACCACAAGTGAGCCCAAAAGTTTGGTTGCTAACCAAGACCGTTGTTAAGTGAGTTTCACATTTTCCAAATTGGCCACGCCCACCCAGTCACATGACTGCTGAGCCACTCAGCCGGTCCGCAGAGTTTTCTTTAAAATGAAACCGGTCCCTGGTGCAAAAAAGGTTGGGGACCCCTGCTCTAACAGACGCGAAGAGACGTTGGCTAATGTTTTTTTTTAATTATTTATATATTTTAATCACATTTATATCCCGCCCTTCTCCACAAAGGACCCAGGGCGGCGCACAGGAATTTAAAAAACATACAAAACAGTAAATACAGAATTTAAAAACATATTAAATTATAATCCTATGCTAAAATCCAAATTAAAATCCCCAATTTAAAACTATCTAAAATAGTCCCAACAGGAGGTTAGGCTAGGCCGGCTTGCTGAAAAAGATGTGTCTTTAGACACTGGCGGAAGAGGCGGAGGTCCGAGATGGTACACAATTCAGGGGGTAGGTCGTTCCAAAGGGCAGGGCCCGCCACAGAGAAGGCTCTTCCCCTGGGTGTCGCCAGATGGCATTGCCCGGTCGACGGCACCCTGAGAAGGCCCTCTCTATGGGAGTGGATCGGCCGAAGGGATGTATGGGACAGGAGGCGGTCTCGTATATAACTAGGCCCCGAGCCATGGAGTGCTTTAAAGAGAGCTTGAGTGACTGTGCGAAGGGCAGCCCGGTCCAGTAAGGGGCGCAATTGGCGCATCAGGCGTACCTGATGAAATGCCCCCCTGGCCACGGCTGCCACATGGTCCTCCATAGACAGCCGGGAGTCCAGGAGGACACCCAAATTGCGCACCCTCTCCACGGGGGCCAGTGTTTCGCCCCCAATGGCCAGAGTTGGAGTAATCTGGCTGAACTGGGGTGCCGGAAACCACAGCCACTCAGTCTTGGCTGTGTTGAGCTTGAGTTTGTTCCTTAATTCCATAAGTTCACTTAATTCCATAAGTGAGATAGTCATTCAGGGACAACGGGAAGCCATCTTCCACCGCCCAAACTGAGAGCCGGCAGGAGAGAGTAATAAAAGAAAGATTGTTTCCAGCCAGCCGGACTTAGATACATTTTAAAAAAACAAGCCGCAAATCACTTTCCCTTGCTTCAAAGCAATCCGGGTTTAGGATATCCGCTTCCTCATAACGAGGAGCCATTTCCAAGCGCCGCTTTGAATCCGAGGGGGGGGTTTGACAACAAACACCCCCCTCCAAGTTCTTTTCAGTCCAGGATGACAGCAAAAATATATTTAAAACCACTCACTCCTCACCTCGCCGCCAAAGTCCCGGAGAGCCTTCCTACCCGAACGTCCAGCTCTCTCCATATTCACGATGCGTTGCCGACCACCATTGGCGAAGGGGAAACCCCCCGCAGCATGTCCTTCTTCACCTAGGCCAAAGACAAGGGCCGTTTCCCCGCTGCCGCGGGGGGGAACCAACCCAGGCAAGCCAGCCCTACGGGAGACCCCCAAAAAGGGGCGTCTCGCTCCCGTGGGGGGGCAGAAAAAAGAGCAAAACGGTGGACAAGCCCAAAGACTTGTCCGTCGCCGCTGGAAGGCGGAACCGGAAGTCAACAGCTGCGATAATTGTTTATGCCCAACAATGGAAGAGTGGAAACATACCTAAAAAAGGGAAATAACGAAGAAAATACTTGATTGTGCAGAATATGACAGACTAATGCTAGAATTGAAAAATAAAGAAGAGAGATTGCTATGAGATTTGGGATATATTTTATCGGTGGATGGATTTAAGGAAGGGAAGTTGGAATAAACAAACACAAGGTGCATCACCACCAGATGGATTCGTAACTGGCTGACTAAGCACACTCAATGTGTATTCCTCAATGGAACTACATTACATGGAGGGAAGTATGCAGTGGAATACCCCAAGGCTCTTTTTAGGCCCAGTGCTCTTCAACATGTACTACTGTACTTCATGTACTTCAACATGTACAACATGTATCTTTTGCTCAATAGTAGTAACTGTGAGAGTGATCTTGGAGTTCTAGTGGACAACCATTTAAATATGAGCCACCAGTGTGCAGCAGCATCCAAAAAAGCCAAAAGTTCTAGGCTGCATAAACAGAGGGATAGAATCAAGATCACGTGAAGTGTTAATACCACTTTATAATGCCTTGATAAGGCCACACTTGGAATACTGCATTCAGTTTTGGTTGCCACAATGTAGAACAGATGTTGAGACTCTAGAAAGAGTTCAGAGAAGAGCAACAAAGATGATTGGAGGCTAAAACATATGAAGAACGGTTGCAGGAACTGGGTGTGTTTAGTTTAATGAAAAGAAGGACTAGGGGGAGACAGGATAACAGTTTTCCAATATCTCAGGGGATGCCACAAAGAAGAGGGATTCAAGTTATTCTCCAAAGCGCCTGAAGGTCGGACAAGAAGCAATGGATGTAAACTAATCAAGGAGAGAAGCAACTTGAACTAAAGAGAAATTTCCTGGAGTAGACCGGAAGTTCTCTAGCTGAACAGACGAGGGGTGTGTGAGCTCTGAAGAGTTTCACATGAACTCTGTCTGATAAACCAATTCCAAGATTGTTTTTGGAATCAGAAGCCCCCTGGAGGGTGTGTGTGAAGAAGGGGCAGCATCTCATCAGACCCAGAGGGAGTGCAACAGGTCCCTCGTAGGTCAGAGATTTGCTCTCTGAATCGGAGTTGGGATGGCAGCATGGCAATATGGCTGCAAGAGAAGCTGGCTTCCAGCCAAAGCAACTGAATAGGAGCATGCAGGATGAGATGAAATCTCGATAAGAAGATCTAATTAACCCATAGTCATAAATTAGAACTTGGAAAAGGCAAAGAACCTTGAGAGTATAAATAATATTAATGGACAGATTTCAATTTTGGCAAAAAGAAAGAAGGAGAAAAATGGAGGGTTGAACCACTTAGCCAAAAAAGAGCCATTTGCTTGAAACATGCGGACAGAAATCTGGACAAAAACGGAGAAAGTAGAGAAGTGACAAACCCACTCAAATACAAACTCGAAATTTGGTTTTGGATTTGAAAAGACTGTAAAAGAGACTAGGAGGTTGAAATGAAAATCAAAACATACTGAGGAGATTTGCTCCATTCGAATTTCTTCTAACAAACAAATCTCAAGCAACTCCAATTAATGAGAGGTGGAATGTAACAAGGGGGAAGGGGAATCAAGAAAAAAAGCACTATTCTCTCACTGATAACCTAATCTTGCCTCTGTGGCGAATGGAATGTGAAACTCTGAGCAGGAAGATTTAATTAACCAATTGCCATAAATCAGAACTTGGAAAAGCAGGAGGCAAAGAGAAACATTGCAGAATTTGGCTGTATGCAAGTTTGTTCCAAATAATAGATTTGAGCAACTATAACCAATGAGAGGTGGAAGGCAACAAGGGGAAAAAATAATAAAATCAAGAACCGGGAAAATGCAAAGTTTTTTTCTCTCTGCAAAAAATCAAGATGGCTCCCACTTCTCTACTCTTTACATTAGCTGAATTAGATAAATTTAAGGTGGACCAGAACTTTGAAATGAGAACTGTATAATATCTGTAACTTTGGAACTGGACATTATGGTAAGGTGGGAATTTGAAGAACTACATGAAATTATAAAAAAAAATATGTATAAGTTATTAAAATAAAGTCTAAATAGAATTTTGAACTCAGAGAAGCAGGAAGTGAAGGAATAAGTGAGGGGGAGGGATAATGAAGGGGTAGAAATGGTGGAAAATAAAAAGCAGACAAAAACCTTCATTGGGTTTGATAGTGGTATAGGGAAAATTGAAAAGGGGGAATGTGTCCCAACAAAAGGAAATAAAAAGCAGACAAAAGATTTTACTGAGGTTGATAGTGGCATAGAGAAAACTGAAGAGGGGGTTACGCCCCAACAAAGGGAAATACAAAAGATTTCACTGGGTTTGACAGTGGCTTGGGGGAAAATTGAAGAGGATGGACATGTCAAAACAAAGAAAAGGGAGAAGACAGGAATAGAGAAGTGGGACAAAAGACTTACTAGGAAAAAATCAGATAATTAGAAATTGTTATAAGGGGACTCGACTTCCGGTTTCCAAAGGTGACGGACGTGTTTCGTCTGCTGCTTGCTTTCCTGGTGGGCTCCCTCGGGAGCACAGGGTGGTCCTGGAGGGACCCCCTGCTGTAAGAGCTCCTCGTTGGGAGCCCCCAACTCAGTGGTGGCCAGTGGGATGCTCCCAACCACGCTCTAGGAGCCGGGAAGCAGAAGGGGGGCAATCTTGCCTCTTCGCCGGACGGATCCCGGGAGAAACAAACCAAATTGAAAGAGTAGCGAAAATGCCGGTGCTGGAGGGCTCTTCCTAATCTTCTGGATCACTGATGAAGGACAATCAACAGAGTATTGTGAGTTCTAGTTCAATCAATTCAAACGGAGATTAGAGGGGGGAGTTTTCTTCTTTTAACCCCCCCTCAGAAGAAGCAGCATTCAAATGATCTCTCTCCAAAATGGAGAGAGAAAAGGGACTAACTTGCCATTTGAATTAACTATGGGAGAGAGTATTGCAGTGGCAACAATGTTTCACGGAGCCCTTTCTAAAAAGCAAATTGCAACTTTTACTTCTACTTTTCTTCTCTCCCTGTGAAAGGGTGGGGCAAGATGGCTCCCCTTTGTTCTCTCCTCATAGCTTCTTTATAATTATGAAGTTTGTCCTTGGTAACCGCCTCCAAAGGACTCCTGATATTTTTTAATATCTCCCCCCAAGGCTCTCTTTGTCTCTCCTGCTACGTGGAATTCCTGGATGTGGATTATATGGTTCTACTTGGTTTTCTTTTGATGTATTTCTGAGACTTGAGACAGTGAAGGAGAACTAGCTCTTTATTGGATTTTCTTGATACCTTGAACTGTCCCGGACATCCGCTCCTTTGACACCATTTCTTTTACCATCTTTGAACTGAGACAATAGCTTCCAGAAAACCACCCACGGGGAAATCAATATCTGCCCCCTCTTCAGCAGCTTCCAGTCCAAACATGCAACAGTCAAAAATTACTTCACTATTGCAGAAAGAAACTTTTGGAGAGAGCTCGCAGGAACTGTCGGTTGCTCAAATGTTTCAGGAACTTATGAGAAATATGAATGAATTGCGGAAAGAGATGACGGACTTTAAAATAGGACTCAGAGAAACGCAGCAAAATGCAACGGAAAATAAACAAAGAATTATGGCGTTGGAGGGTGGGGCAACCGAGATGGGAAAAGAGGTTAAAGAAATTCGAAAGGAAAATTTAGAATTAGAAACTTATATATCTAAAATAGAATTTGAAAGAATGTCTTTTTTTCTCAGGTTCCAGAACATACCAGAGAAAAGAAAAGAAAGATCTTAAAGATGTTATGAATACAATATTAGCGGAATACCTTAAAAGAGATAAAGAACAACTCTGGTGGGATATGGACCTGGTTTATAGAATTAATTCAACTTATGCACAATGTCCCAAGAGATGTTCATGTTAAATTTCTCAGGAGATCCACGAGGAAGGAGATCCCCCCAAAGGGGGGAACCTTTACAATATCAAGACAAAGAAATAACTATATTGAAACAAATTCCAAAAAAAATCAGAGAAACAAGAAGGAAATATTCCTTCCTGTCGAAGAAATTATATAATAAAGGAGTTTGGTTTAAATGGTTATTGCCAGAGGGGATGCTGATCTTCTGGGAGGGGGGTAGAATAAGAATTAAAACATTAAATGAGACAAATGCCTTTCTTCAAAAACATTCTTCCCTCCTAGAGGACAGAGATAGTGGGGGCGGGGAAAAGGACAACATTATACAAGATATGGGAACGAAGGGAGCTACGGTGCCACCTGGTGACAGGGAAGAAGAAACAATAGCGAAAGATCACAAAAATCATTTTATTTGAAATGTCATTGTAATTGTTGATATAATAGAAAATGGCAAAGAAAGAGATTATTGAACACATGGTACACAATGCAACAACTCTGTTTATATTTGTCCTTTATTTTTAAAATTGTAAACTTGTGAGGTTTGGGAGGGCTACCAGCATCGACATGGGAGCTACCAAAAATTTTTATATACTCTATCCCAGGGGTCTGCAAAGTCGGCTCTTTTAAGACTGGTGGACTTCAACTCCCAGAATTCCCCAGCCAGCTATGCTGGCTGGGGAACTCTGGGATTTGAAGTCCACCAGTCTTAAAAGAGCCGACTTTGCAGACCCCTGCCCTATCCCTTTTCTTATGTATATTTTAAAAACCAATAATTTTTTTTTTACAAAGAAATTGTTATAAGGGGAAATATAAAGCTGAGATATGTGGTTTACTCCTCAACATGATAATAAAATTGAGTTGCTAACTGATTGAATATGATAATGGAAAGATAATTTAAAGGTTAAAATATATGGAACATGGACAAATATGAAACTGTTATGGGGAAAATGTTTTTATACATGATAATTAAACTGAGTTGCTAATTGATTGAATATGACAATGGAAGGACAATTAAGTATGGGTTAAATATATGAAATATGGACACATATAGAACTCCTAAGATGATGAACAAAGTGAGATGTGTACCGCTTGTTATTCTATATAGTAGATTAATGGAATTGTAATGAACATTGAACAGTAAAGACTGTTATTTAAAGACAATTAAGGGTAACTGAAGCCAAGATATGGAAAATTGGAGAGGGAACATGAAATATACTTATAATGGAAAATTATTGAGATTATAAAGACAGAACTACACATTTGGGGTATGTAAAGATGCATAGTTCCATTGAGCACTACACGTTGAGTGTGATGAGTCAGTCAGTTACAAATCCATCTGGTGGTGATGCACCTTGTTTTTGTTTATTCCAACTTCCCTTCCTTAAATCTATCCACCGAATAAATCTATCCCAAATCTCATAGTAATCTGTCTCCTTTATTTTTCAGTTCTAGCGTTAGTCTGCCACATTCTGCACAATCAAGTATTTTCTTCATTATTTCCCTTTTTTAAGTATTGCCTAGACTTCCTGTCACCTCCTGAGCTTCTCCGGAGTTTTGTTTTTTGTTTTTTTGCGGGTACTTTGCTGGGGCTTGACCTTCTTAAGGGGAATGGGTTGTTTTAAGCTTTTTACACTGCTGTTGAGAGGAAATACTTACCTTTTGGAGTTCTTCCAGCCAGTATGCAAGGATCAGCACTTTGAAGATATAATTGAATAACAAAGCAGAGCTGCTGGAAGGAAGCTTTTAATGACAAGGAGCCAAGATGAGTGACATTCAGCAAGGCTTCTTGGCTAGCTAGAAAGATTTGCATTCAAACATGAGTTTACATACACTTTCAGAGATTTGGTCTAAAACTGGTTTTTGGTGAAGTTTAATTTTGTGCTTGGTGATGTTTAATCCTGTGTTTATTGATGGGATAACTTTCCCTATTCAGCTTTGTTTGGAAAGAAAAAGGTTAATCTCTGTTCCTGAAAAGAAACTGGGTTGAGAAATCTGGCTACTTCCTGTGTCTATTTGTTCTGTTAATTGGTTTAACAAGCAACAGCTACTGTGTTTGATCTTTTGCGTCATTCTAGTGCTAATTGCTTTCTTTGTAAGTTAGGCTTATCTCAAGTGTTTACACTTGAACTTGCCTGAGGTATGAGCTCTTGCAATGACCCAGACAAGGCTTTTGTTTTAGTTTTAAAAGGATTTAAACTGATCTAATTATTTGTATTATGTTTGAATCTTTTCCTGCCTCATAGTTTCTTTTTCTATCTGTGTGTGTGTGTCTTCCTTCACTGCTTTAGTGGTTCCTGGCACTATCTTTTTGGGCAGGATGCAAGCTTGGCACTGCTTTTTTTTACTGCCTTTCTGGGAACATGTGATCTTTTTCTTAATCTGGATGATTTCCTTAGGATATCTTGTGAGGTGAGTGAGACCAGCTGGTATTTTTAAGTGCTGCAAATGGATCTAAAGATTGCTTCTCCTGGGTGTGCTCTTTCTGGACAGCTTAAATGGCCTTTCTGCTAAAGGGTTTCACTTGATGAGCAACAGTTGGCTGCTGATAGTTATCATTGCATTTTAACTAACTCTGGCTTGCAGGTTTTTTTAAGATAATGATTGGTATTTAGGGCAGCTTTTTGCAAGCAAAGAAGCTTTTTGTATTTTTGTACAGGTAATCCTTAATAATAATAATAATAATAATTTATTATATTTATAAACCACCCCCTCTCCCCGAAGGGACTCAGGGCGTTGTACAGGAAATTAAAAAACCATCTAAAAACATACAATACATAACAAAGTTAAAAACGAATTAAATTACCCTGTACTAAAATTTAAGAACATTAAAATTACAACCCATTAAAACCAAATAGACAATTTGAAAATACAGACTGGGGCGAGAAGCGTAAATTAGGCCAAGCCGGCCTGATGGAACAAATAAGTTTTTACTTTTTGGCGGAAAGCACGGAGGTCTGTGGTCGTTCTAATATCCGGGGGTAGGTCGTTCCAGAGGGTCGGGCCCATCACAGAGAAGGCCCTTCCCATGGGCATCACCCGCTGGCATTGCCTAGTGGATGGCACCCAGAGAAGTCCCTCTCTGTGTGAGCGAATCGGCCGAAGGGATGTATGGAGCAGGATATGATCCCGCAAATTACTAGGTCCTGTGCCATGGAGCACTTTCAAGATGATAACCAACACCTTGAAACGCACCCGAAAGGCCACAGGCAGCCAGTGCAGCTCGCGCAGGAGCAGTGTTACGTGGGAGTACCTGGTGGCTCCCAAAACAGCCTGCGCAGCCGCGTTCTGGACCAGCTGTAGCCTTCGGGTGCACCTCAAGGGGAGCCCCATGTAGAGAGTGTTACAGTAGTCTAGATGGGACGTCACAAGGGCATGAGTGACTGTGCGAAGGGTGTCCCAGTCCAATAAGGGAACTGGAGCACCAGGCGAACCTGGTGAAACGCCCCCCCTAGCCACGGCTGTCACATGGTCCTCCATCGACAGCCAGGCATCTAGGAGGACGCCTAAGTTGTGTGCCCGATCCACGGGGGCAAGATGTTTGCCCCCTATGGCCAGTGATGGAGTCAACTGGTTGAACCGGAGCACCGGTAACCACAGCCACTCAGTCTTGGACGAGTTCAGCTTGAGTCTGTTCCTTCCCATCCAGATCCATACGGCTTCCAGACACCGGGACATCATTTCGATGGCATCGTTGGGGTGGTTTGCGGTAGAGATGTACAACTGAGTATCATCAGCGTACAGATGGTAATCTACCCCAAAACCACGGATGATCTCACCCAGCGGCTTCATATATGTATTGAACAGGAGAGGCGAGAGGACCGACCCCTGAGGAACCCCACAAGTGAGAGGCCTCGAGGTCGACCTCTGCCCCCCTGCCAACACAAATTGCGATGGACTGGAGAGGTAGGAGGAGAACCACCGTTAAACGGTGCCCCTCACCCCCAACCCCTCTAGTCGATGCAATAGGATACCATGGTCGATCAAAAGCCACCGAGAGGTCTAATAGGACCAGGATGGAGGAACAACCCCCATCTCTGGCCCTCCAGAGATCATCAACCAACGCGACCAATGCCGTCTCAGTGCTGTGTCTGGGCTGAAAGCCGGACTGGCGCGGGTCCAGGTAATCAATCTCCTTCAGGTGGCGGGGAAACTGTTGTGCCACCACACTCTCTACAACCTTCACCAGAAAGTGAAGGTTGGAGACTGGATGATAATTTACTAACAATGCTGGGTCCAGGGAAGGCTTCTTGAGGAGGGGCCTCATCACCGCCTCTTTCAAGATGGTTGGCAAGAACCCCTCACTCAAAGAAGCGTTCACTATTTCCTGGAGCCAGCCTCGTGAAACCTCCCAGGATGCCAGTACAAGCCAGGAGGGACACGGGTCCAATAAACATGTGGTGGCTTTCAGTCGCCTACGCAACCTGTCCATATCTTCGGAAGCAATAGAGTCAAACTCCTCCCAGAGTGGTGTCTCAAGACCCACCTCTGACATCCCCTCCAGACCACTTTCGGTGTAGACCAACTCGCTTCAAATCTGAGCGATTTTGTCCTGCAGATACTCCCCAAATTCCTCTGCTCTGCCCTGCAGCGGGACTTTCCGCGGCCTCTGTTGAAGGAGGGAGTGGGTCACCCCAAACAGGGTGGCAGGGCAGTTATCTGCGGACGCGATAAGAGTGGCACAATACTGACGCTTGGCCACTCTTATCGCCACAAGGTAGGTCCTCAAATGGGCTCCTACCTGTGCCTGGTCCGATTCAGAGCGTGTGGATCTCCATCTCCTCTCTAAGCGTCTCTTGCAGCGCTTCATCACCCTCAACTCCTCGGCAAACCAAGGAGCCTCGGTGGTTCGCTGCCGCAAGAGAGGCCGCAAAGGCGCAACCTGGTCCAAGGCCCCAGTGGCTGCACTATTCCATGCAGCCACTAGGTCCTACATCCGGGCGCGGGTCAGGGCCTCAGGTAATGGCCCAAGCTCCATCTGGAACCTTTCGGGTTCCATCAGGCGCCTGGGGCGGAACCATCTTGGAAAATCTGGGTGTAGCGGTGGGAAAGTCAAGCCAGAGAAGTGAGTGATCTGACCATGACAGGGGTACGATGGCTAAATCCCCTACTCCAAGATCACTCATCCACTGGCCAGAGACAAAAATGAGATCCAGTGTGTGTCCACCCTCATGTGTGGGGCCCTGAATTACTTGGGTCAGGTCCATGGCCGTCATGGAGGCCATGAACTCCCGAGCTACCTCGGAAGTCTCGCCTACCGATGGCAGGTTAAAGTTCCCCATGACTAGCAGTCTGGGGGTCTCAACCGGCATCTCGGCGATCACCTAGAGGAGCTCGGGCAGGGCTGCTAACACGTAGCGGGGAGCCAGGTACACAATCAGCAAGCCCAGCTGCCTCCCTAGGCCCCACTTCACGCAGAGGGACTCACAACTGGGTATCTGCGGCACAGTGGTCTCTCTCGGCTGAAGACCTTCCCTGACTATGACCGCCACCCCCCCACCCCTGCCTAGGGCCCGCGACTGATGGAACGCATGGTAACCTGGTGGGCACATTTCCACGAGAGGAAGTCCTCCCTCGTGGCCCAGCCAGGTCTCCGTAATTCCCGCCAGGTCCGGCTCCCCCTCCGACACAAGGTCGTTAATGAGGGGGGCTTTGTTGACAACGGACCTGGCGTTGCATAGCATCAGTCTGAGGCCCTGGCTCTGTAAGCCCTGACCACCTAGATTGACTTAAAACAGTTCATTTAGTGACCAAAGTTACAATGTCACTGAGAAAAGTGACATGACCATTTTTCATACTTATGACTGTTGCAGCATCCCCATAGTCATGAAAGGTCAGGCAAGGAGAAGCACCCCTCGTCATGAGGGATTTCAAGTTGGCCACGCCCACCCAGTCACATGACCACCCAGCCATGCCTACCAAGCTGGTCATTAGGGCAGAGAGCCAGTTGTTAAATTATTTGAATCCCACTCCTGAGAAGGAGTTGATAAGTTGAAGAATTTGAGGAACCTTGGGTCTAGAGCTATCAAGACCCTGATAATGGTATTTTGATGTCCCTGTAAGAAACATTCAGCTTCTAGAAGCATTGAGTCTTTTCTTAAAGATTCCTAGTTAACAATATATAACCATACATTTACTTCCTCTAATTTTAGGGGAAACAATCAGACTGTACATTAGATTTTATCCTGTTTTCTCTGTAAATGCCTGACACAATTTGTGACATTGAAAATCAAAGCACATTTGCTATAATGAAAATACTACTTATAAAACAGAATTCTCTATAAGATTTGTACTGTTGGTAAGTAGAATGTATCTTACCTGTGAAGAAACTGAAGGGACATAATAATAGTAATAATAGTAATAATTGGTCACCAGGATGTAGAAAAGACATGGAGACTCTGGAAAGAGTGCAGAGAAGAGCAACCAAGATGATTAGGGGACTGGAGGCTAAAACATATGAAGAACGGTTGCAGGAACTGGGTATGTGTAGTTTGATGAAGAGAAGGACCAGGGGAGACATGATAGCAGTGTTCCGATATCTCAGAGGGTGCCACAAAGAAGAGGGAGTCAAACTATTCTCCAAGGCACCTGGGGGCAGGACAAGAAGCAATGGGTGGAAACTAATCAAGGAGAGAAGCAACTTAGAACTAAGGAGAAATTTCCTGACAGAACAATTAACCTCTGGAACAGCTTGCCTCCAGAAGTTGTGAATGCCCCAACCCTGGAAGTCTTTAAGAAGATGTTAGATAGCCATTTGTCTGAAATGGTATAAGGCAGTTATTTTATTTATTTATTTATTTATAAAATTTATATAACCGCCCCCTCTCCCCGAAGGGACCCGGGGCGGTGCACAGGAAGTTTAAAACAAACACAATACAAAATATAAATAATTAATATTGAATTAAATAGATTATCCCTGTGCTAAAATTTAAATAGTTAAAACATAATCCCTTAAAAACCCAATTAAAACAATTTATAATACAGACTGAAGGCTAGGTAAATAACTTAGGCCAAACCGGCCTGATGGAACAGGAGTGTCTTTAATTTCTGGCGGAAGGTGCGGAGGTCCGTGGTTGTTCTGAGGTCGGGGGGTAGGTCGTTCCAGAGGGTTGGGCCCACCACAGAGAAGGCCCTTCCCCTGGGTGTTGCCCGCTGGCATTGCCTAGTGGACGGCACCCGGAGAAGTCCCTCTCTGTGGGAGCGAATCGGCCGCAGGGATGTATGAGGTAGGATGCGGTCTCGCAGGTAGCTTGGTCCCGTGCCATGCAGCGCTTTAAAGATGGTGATCAACACCTTGAAGCGCACCCGAAAGACCACAGGTAACCAGTGCAGCTCGTGCAGGAGCGGTGTTACATGGGAATATCTAGACGTTCCCAAGATCGCCCGCGCGGCCGCATTCTGGACCAGCTGCAGTCTTCGGGTGCACACCAAGGGGAGCCCCATGTAGAGAGCATTACAGTAGTCCAGCTGGGATGTTACAAGCGCGTGAGTGACTGTGCGAAGGGCGTCCCGGTCCAATAAGGGACGCAACTGCCGCACCAGGCGTACCTGGTGGAAAGCCCCCCTGGCCACGGCTGTCACGTGATCTTGCATAGACAGCCGGGTATCCAGGAGGACACCCAGGTTGCGTGCCCGATCCATGGGGGCCAGATGTTCGCCCCCAATGGCCAGTGATGGAATCAACTGGTTAAACCGGGGTGCCGGAAACCACAGCCACTCGGTCTTGGACGGGTTGAGCTTGAGTCTGTTGCTTCCCATCCAGATCCGTACGGCTTCCAGACATCGGGACATCATTTCAACGGCATCATTGGGGTGGTTTGGGGTAGAAAAATACAGCTGCGTGTCATCAGCGTAGATGTGGTACTCTACCCCAAAACCATGGATGATCTCACCCAGCGGCTTCATGTATGTGTTGAACAGGAGTGGCGAGAGGACCGACCCCTGAGGCACCCCACAAGTGAGGGGTCTTGAGGCCGACCTCTGCCCTCCTGTCAACACAAATTGCGATCGGCCGGAAAGGTAGGAGGAGAACCACCGTAAAACAGTGCCCCTCACCCCCAACCCCTCCAGCCGATGCAATAGGATACCATGGTCGATGGTATCGAAAGCCGCCGAGAGATCTAACAGGACCAGGATGGAGGAGCAACCCCCATCTCTGGCCCTCCAGAGATCATCCACCAACGCGACCAATGCCGTCTCAGTGCTGTGCCTGGGCCGGAAGCCGGACTGGCGCGGGTCCAGATAATCAACTTCCTCCAGGTGACGGGGAAACTGTTGTGCCACCACACTCTCAACAACCTTCGCTAGAAAATCAAGGTTGGAGACTGGACGATAGTTTTCCAACAGAGCTGGGTCCAGGGAAAGCTTCTTGAGGAGGGGTCTCACCATCGCCTCTTTAAAGGAGGCCGGCAAGAACCCCTCACTCAGAGAAGCGTTGACTAACTCCTGGAGCCAGCCTCATGTCACCTCCCAGGATGCCAGTACAAGCCAGGAGGGACACGGGTCCAATAAACATGTGGTAGCTCTTAGTCGCCCACGTAAGCTGTCCATATCGTCGGAGGCAACAGAGTCAAACTCCTCCCAGGATGGTATCTCAAGACCCGCTTCTGACCATCCCTCTAGGCCACTCTCGGTGGAGATCAGCTCGCTCCGAATCTGAGCGATTTTATCCTGCAGATAAATACCAAATTTGCAGTGGTTGGCAAACCGCGGCTCGCGAGCCACGAGCGGTTCTTTGGCCCCTCGGGTGCAGCTCTTCCTCTCTCCTTTCCCCCCCCCCCCGGAGGCAGCGGAGGGCCCGTCATGTCGGTTGGGGGGGCTCTGGCTGCCTCCCCCTGGAGCGAGCGAGCAAGCCAACGGGCGGGGGGAATGCCCGGGGCTGTGGCTGCGCTGTGGCCGTCCGGGCGCCGCGCGCACAGGGAGGCGGGCGCCGCATACACAGGGAGGCGGGCGCCGTGCGCACAGGGAGGCGGGCGCCGTGCGCACAGGGAGGCGGGCACACGGTGCCTGGACGGCTCCGGCGCAGCCGCAGACCGGGCGCTACCCCCGCCCGTTGGCTTGTTCGCTCGCTCCAGGGGGAGGCAGCCAGAGCCCCCCCAACCGACATGCCGGGCCCTCCGCTGCCTCCGGGGGGGGGGAAGGAGAGAGGAAGCGCCGCACCCGAGAGGCCAAAGAGGGACCTGGTGGAAACGTGGCCGGCTGTCCTGCCCGATGCGCTCGGACGGCGGGAGCTGCCTGTCGCAGGGCTCGGGGCCAGCAGCAGCAACAGTCGCCTGCAGAGAGCGCCGAGCCATGCTTTCCGGGGCTTGCCGCCGCGTGCGGCTGTGACGGAGATGGGCATGCGGCGGCCGGACAGCCTCCGCGGTGCTTGGATGGCCGTGGCCTCGGGTTCTCCCCCTGCCCGCTCACTGCGTGAAAACCCATGCCGGGCTTTCCACTGCTTGGGGGGGGGAAGGGAGGGAGAGAGGGATGGGGAGACTGACATACAGAGAGAGGGGGAGGGAGGAAGAGACAGAGACACAGAGAGAGAGGGAGGGAGAGAGGGAATCAGAGGGAGACACACACACACACACACACACACACACAGAATGACAGATGGGTGGAGGGAGGAGAGAGAGACAGATAAAGAGAGAGATAGAGACAAAAAGAGAAAGAAAGAAAAATAGAAAGAAAAAGAAAATGGTAGAGAGAGAGAAAGAAAGAAAAAGAAAGAATTTTGGTTGCTAAGCAGGACCGTCGTTAAGTAAGTTTCACCACATTTTCTAAGTTGGCCACGCCCACCCGGTCACATGACCGCTGAGCCACTCCCACAAAACAGGCCACACCTTCCGGCTCTCAAAAGAAATTTCAATCGTGGTACTGTTGATATTTGGCTCTCTTGACTAATAAGTTTGCCCACTACTGGTATAACGTTCCTGCCCACGCAGGGGGTTGGACTAGAAGACCTACAAGGTCCCTTCCAACTCTGCTATTGTATTGCATTGTATAGAATAGGTAGAATTACTGGAACATAATAATAACTTGCTATTTCACTACTGTAAGAATTGCTTTGCTCCTGTAAGAATTAGAATTGCCTCTGCCATTTGTTTCTACCAGTGATCTAATTCATGTTATCTGGCTTTTGTGTACAACTCAATGTCAGGTGCAGGGTATGTCATGGCCTGGCAGGGTTACATCAGGGTTCCTCGCTGCCAAAGGAAGGCCAGAATTGGGTACTAAGCTGATGTCTTTGCAGGTATAAAATGATGTCATACCTTCTCCGAGGTGTAGCCTTTCATTGCATGCTCTTTGTATGTTGTGGAATGGTCTACCCAGCTCTTCTTTGGCTCTGGTATCGAGGGCAAAGGAGTGGCATTGGCGAGGATGGGTGGGCCCGGGCTCCAACAATGATCCGCGGTCCGGAGCACCTGGCTCAGGTACACATGGCTACCCGGAGGTCCTTCAGAGGCCAGGAATAGCCATTTTTTCTACTTCCAATGGGCCCAGTAGGACCATTTTTTGGCGTCCCCAGGATCCGGAGGCTTTCTAAGAGCCTCGTGAGGGTGAAAACTGCCCCCGGAGGCCCTCTGGAATCTGGAAATGGCCCATTTTCTGACTCTTGGTGGATCCAGTAGGTACGTTTTTCTCCCTCCCCAGGCTCCAGAAGCTTTCTAGGAGCCTGGGGAGGGAGAAAAATGGCCCAACACAGAAACCAGAAGTTCAGGAACGGTCTTCTGGGTTGCTTGTTGGCCATTTTTTTCCCTCCGAAAATCAAGGCTGAAAATTAGTTGGCCACCACACCCACGTGCGCTGGAGCTGACAGGGCAATGTCTTGCGTGCCGTCAGAAATTGCTCCGCATGTTACCTGTGGCATGTGTGCCATAGGCTCGCCATCACGGGGATAGTGCGTGTTTGTGTGTATAATAATAATAATAATAATAATAATAATAATAATAATAATAATAATAATAATAATAATAATAATATATTTATTTTATATACCGCATCCTCTCCCCTAGGGGACTCGGAGCGGTGCACAGGGAAAACTAAAACACATAAAATATATACATCAATAAATACAAAAGATAAAAATCAATTAAACTAACTATCCCTGCGCTAAAATACCCATTAAAACTAACAACCCTAAAAATTTTATATACATAAAATTTACCCATTTATAACTAATATACAATATATTAGAAATACATATGATATATTATATTTTAAAATCCCCTTTTCATCAGTATTATATTAATTTATTCTTTTTATGTTATCTTTTGTACTTGTCTATATTTTTTCTTTAAAATGTCCAATTTTCTTGAAAAAGGAATGGCATGAGATTTCATGAAAGAATAGTGGCCATGTGACATATTTAAATTTATTTATTTGCTGTCACCAGACACTACCTATAGAATTTTTGTAGACTACCTGTGATTCCTAGATCAAAGATTAGAAACCACTGACATAAGGTATGATAACAAGTATAGTAATTTGGGCCTTGAAATGTGCTAGCCTAAGTTATAATTCCAAAAGTGTCTATGAGCTCTACTGGCTGGGAATTTTGGGACTTGCTGTTCAACTTGAAGTACATAAAAATGGAGGAGAAAATAAGAAAATCTTCCCAAAGTGATCTGCTTATTACCAAATTAATAAAACCTGCTTTCATAGCAACTGGATTTTACCACTAGTAGAAACATTTGAATTTGGTTTATGTGAGAGTTGTCTACCTTTCCAGGATGTGCATTAGTGAATCAAGCACTACAACTTTTTTAAGGTTGGCATTTCAAACACCAAATCCACACGTTTGATCCAGATGACCTGTATCTGAGACACCCCATTAATGCTTTTCTTCTATATGAATGCAATCATTTCTGTCATCATGATATATATTTCCTCATATTGGCATGTCCAGTGCTAACTTCTAGCATTGTTAGTAACTTAATATTGATGAATAAGGGAGTTGCTTAGTGAGGACAAGCTGTGTAATTATTTTCTGCGTATTTTTCCATGTGAGTGAAGGATGGGCATAAAGGGAAAAAAACAGTGATAATAAACTTTTTAAATATAATTGTTATTTTAAAATACAAATATTAAAAAAGAAACGGAAAATACAGAAGAATAGTGAATGCGAAAGTAGAGAAACAAAATAGAGAAAGAAAAAACAGAAAAAAAGATTTAGAAAAAATAGCTTCCAATCTTCTTGACTATGACTATAAATGCATTTATATTTTACCTACCTCTCTAAGGGTACATCATAATTTCTATCTTCCATAAGCTTTCCTTTATAATTGACCAGCCCATAAATCACAAGTTATTTTTATTTTTTTAGAAAAAAAGATCCATAAAGATTTTCCAGTCACTAATAAATGTAATACTTGATCTTTTGTAAGTTGATCCTGTAAGTTAATGTTGTCATCTTCTTTACTTTTATCATCTTCATCAACCATTCTTCTTTTGTGGATATTTCAAAGTCTTTTCATTTTTGTGCATATACAATAATAGTCTTGCAGCAGTGATAATACAGTAGTACCTTGGTATTCAATTGCTTTGAAATTCATCAAATTTGGTACTCAGTGCATTTTGATGTAAAAATTTTGTCCTGGTACTCATTGTTTATTTGGTACTCACAACACAAGCTACAACTTGTCTGTGTCGGCTGCCTTGCCTCTCTACATTATTTCTTACAGGAAAAATTTGTTTGACATTCAACACGCCTCCTAGAACCAATTAACGATGAGTACCAAGATACCACTAGATATAAAAATACTTACCTGTGGCTCTTTTTTAGTTATCTGTCCATTAATCCCAACAAGAAGTGGTGACCATAAATCTATGAGCAACTTCATTTTGGGTGAATATGGTAAAATGTTGAATGTTTTTATATATTAATATCGTTTTTTAAAAAGTGTATCTCTCTCCCTTTCTGTTTTAACAGTTATTGGTACAAAGAGACCTACATGCCTAAAGGGTGGCAAGGAAAATTGGAAGACGGCTAAAGAACAGTCATGTCTTCTGTTTGGCATACTATTCTCTCTCTTCATTGGAACTACAAGAGGCTGGGTTTCCTCTTAGTTTTCAGTGTAAGTGTATGTTGTAGTGCCTCTTTAATGTGCCCCACCACTTGCATCTGTGCCAGTGACATTATGAGCTGCACCAGCAGAAACCTCTCAAGGGTGCCATCAACTCTTTACAAGCACATAGAAAGACTGGATATGAGTCACAACAAAATTGGGATTTTGGATCAAGACTGGCTACCCATGCTGCTTGAAAAGTTGAACACCCTCATTCTCAACCATAACAACATTTTCAGTATTTCTATTGGGAGCTTCTCATTTGTTCCAAATGTCAAGTACCTAGACCTGTCATCCAACAATTTGAAGTCATTGGGCAGTCCTATATTTCAAGAACTGAGAATGCTGGAGGTTCTGTTGCTTTATAACAATCATATTGCACAGGTTGATTCTGCTGCTTTTGGAGGAATTCATACTCTGCAAAAACTGTATTTAAGTTACAACTCTCTCACACACTTCCCAATTGAACTCTATACTGGGAAATACAAGCTTTCCGAACTTGTATTCTTAGATCTTTCTTATAATCGGATCCAGTCAATACCAGTTAATGGCATGAGATTAGTACCAGCCCGACATTTAAGTGGAATTTATCTTCATGGGAACCCATTTAATTGTGACTGCATACTTTATTCTATGCTGAACTTGTGGTACCTTCGACATTTTACTTCAGTGGAAAACTTCAAGACTGAATATACATGTAATAAAGACTCCCAAAAACTGCCTTTATTGCAGAACAATTATTTAAATTGTTCAGAAAGCACCATTAATGGTTCTTTCCATGCCTTTGGTTTTATTCAGGAAGCACAAATTGGTGAGCGAATTATAGTACCTTGTGATACCAAAATCAGTGATGCTGGGACTAGTTTTATTTGGATCAGCCCAGATAATCAAGTATTAGAGCCAGGAAAAATAACTGAACAGTTCAAAGTATTTCATAATGGGAGCCTGGAAATAGATGATGCTCAGTATGAAGACGCTGGACTTTATTCCTGCATTGCAATAAATAAGAAAAGATTACTGAATGAAACAATTGAAGTAAGAATAAATGTCAGCAATTTCACAGTGGACAAATCTTACTCACATGAAACATTTAACACTGCTTTTACAACGCTTGCAGCTTGTGTAGCCAGTATTATTTTGGTACTTCTTTACCTCTACTTGACGCCCTGCCCTTGTAAGTGTAAATCAAAGAAAAGGCAAAGGCAATTAAACCAAAATAGCGCATCTCATGCATCCATACTAACCTCCAACACACCCCTCAATCTTCCATTAGATGAGAAGAAAGCTAGCAGTGGCAAAAGGGTGGTGTTTCTTGAACCTGTGAAGGAACCTAAACCAGGTCAAAATGGGAAAATCAGAATATTTCCCAATGAGACTGTAATTGCAGAAAGCATCCTGAAAACACCCCAAACAAAATCAGACTCGGTTTCCACAAACTCAGCATTCTCAGACATGCCTTTCATGCCATCACCTTAAGTGTTCCTCCTGCACTGATGACATAATACTTGCAGCAGCAGCCACGGCTTTATCCAATGTTGAAAAAAAAGTTATGGAAAACTTCTGATTTTTTTAAGAAAATGGAAATCTTGAAGGTTGCAATTAATTGCTGTTAGCTTCTTGTTCCTTCTCAGTGAGAAGAACATGTGTTAATCTTACAACGTTCAGGAGGAGCTCGTTATATGACAGGAGTAGCAGAGTAAGGTGGTATACCTTGTATTCTTTCTAATATTTCCTCTGAAATGAATTAGGAGGTAGCCTTATGGAGGAACGTATTTGATCACTGTTCTCATTCAGTGGAAGAAAGCTTACACAGTAGAAGTCCTATCGGCTTTAGGCCCCTAAGTGTTTCACTGTATAGAATCAGTGGGATTGTGTTATCAGACTTTGAATCAAGTATGTCTCATAGTGTTTATAGAAGAACAAAATAGTCATTTATTCAACTTCTGTTCATTGCCTTGAGAAACGGGCTACACAAATAAATTTATATAATCCAAAATATTCCCAAATAATGCTTAATGTTTAGATTTTTTTCAAAACTGGACAGGGATTAGGTTTTTTTTTCTGTAATGAATTTTAAAATCTAGGAATGTAATGTAAGGTAAATCTAATAAGAGATAACCTCCAAAATTGATAACTTTTACAGAACTCATACTGACCAGAGATGTGATTATTAAACCAATTAAGCTTTGAAGGTCTGTATTTCAGAAGAATAACACTTTAATCTTGTTAAGAAACCCATAGTCCAAAGGTTTTTAAGAAGTACTATTTTTCCATCTACTGTATGGTGAGAGAGGTGCACTATTGGAATGTCTGTCTTTACAGGTCTTAAAGGGATAAGAGCCATGATACTGTACAAGTATATCCAGCCTATTTGTTTGGATTAAAATTTATGTATGAGTGCTGTGTGGACTGAGCAGAAAATGTCTACAAAAACAATGCATAGAATTAGTTTTGTAAAATTATTGATATTTGTGCAATTAGATATTTTATATAAGTTCCACTACACTTTGACTATTTTTGACGACCTATTCAGAGCCATAATCCAAACTGTTGATCCCGATAAATGTTGCTTTCACATCAATGCCTAGACTTTACCTTCTATAGAACTTCAGTTTATTGAATTTGATTGTTTAGAGCTTTATTTGAAAAATTCAAACTAGTTAAGCTAATTCTGTTTGTCATTGTTTAATGTTAAACTATCAAAGCCACAATTCATGAAGCTTCCATCTTGTTAGGTTTTGATATAAAATTGACAAGTCAATATTTTAGGATGATCTACTCCATTAGAAAGCTGGAACTTTGTATTAGTAAATGAAATATGAAAAACAATAAATTATTTGTAAGTTATTTGTTCACTAGGATTCCAAGAACTGTGGTGGCACAGTGGTTAGAATGCAGTGTGAAGCTCCCAAGAGAAAACCCCAATTAATTCACGGCCTCAAGTAAAAGTTCAAAGAAATGTCCGTTTATTAGGTTTATCATCTTAGCAGAGCCTCGTATATAGCCAAGACTAACAATTATTGGACGGCTTCTGCACTTTACCCCCTTATGCCCCCTCCCCTCTGCCTGTCATAAATCACGTTCCCCAATTAGCATTGAAAGTAAATCTATGCATGCGCAGTCACAGGTCATCCTGAGATTCCTTTCCCGACCACAGGAATGTCAAGAATTTTCACTTCGTTAGGACAGACAGATAATCTCCATGGCAACGTCGGGATGTTGACAACCGGCTCCCCTCACTTCTCAAAAGAAACCTATGGGAAACAAAACAATTTGAATACAGGAGTATAACTTAGGGATGCATTCCCCCCCAGGCTTGCTTGGATTTTCTGCATGGAATTTTGCTATAAGGTGATCAGCTTGGATGTTTCTATGTTTCACCCACGATGCCTCCGATAAGGGATAATCCTTCCACTTGATTAGGTATTGGAGTTGCCTTCTGTGCCACCTTGAATCAAGAATTCGTTGAACTTCATAATGGGTTTGGCCCCCTATGACCATAGGGCCTGGGGGCGCCCAGGGCAGTGGTCTCAGAGTGGAACTGATCAAAAGGCTACTATGAAACGATTGGTGTGACTTCCCCAGCAATCAAGGCAGTTTCAATATCACTGAGACTGGTTTGATGATCTTTACTATGGGGAATGGCCCCACAAATTTCAGCCCCAGTTTTTTGCTAGGCAGTCTTAGTCTGAAGTATTTTGTGGAGAAGTAAACCTTCTCTCCTACCCGGAACGGCCGTTGCGGAGCCCGGTGTTTATCTGCCTGTTTCTTGTAGGTTTGTGTCACTTTGGCTAGTGCTTTCTTGACATTTTCCAAAGCTGCTTTCAACATCGACATCCAATCAGTCAAGCTGACTGAGGAGTGAGGGTCTCTTGGATACTCAGGCATTGGGACAAAGTCCATGCCGTTCACTATTTTGAACGGCGTGAGTCCTGTGCTGCTGTGAACAGCATTATTGTATGCAATCTCAGCAAAAGATAAAAGGTCTGCTCAATTAGACTGCTGACAGTTCACGTAGCACCTCAGGTACTGCTCTATCATGGAGTTCAGTCTCTGCTGCCCCATTAGTGCTCGGATGAAAAGCTGAACTAAGACCCTGATATGACCCAATGGACCGCAGGAACTCCCTCCAAAACTTAGCCATGAACTGGACTCCTTTCTCTGACATGATTCTTTGAGGTACTCCATGCAGTCAGTAGATATGCTTCACAGTTTAGCCAGCTTGTGAGCCGAGGGTAGTCTGCTACAGGGAATGAAGTGTGCCTGCTTGGAGAACAGGTCTATTACAGTCCAAATCACTGTGTTTCCCCCACTTTTTGGCAACTCTACTATAAAGTCCATTGCAATCTCCTCCCATGGCCTCATTGGTTCTGCCACTGTTTGTAGCAGTCCCGGGGGTTTTCCTGGTCGTATTTTCATTGTAGAGCAGATGGTGCAACTCTTTACGTAACTATCCACATCTTTCTTCATTCCAGGCCACCAGAATTGCCTCCGGGCTGGGTGTAAAGTCTTTAGGAACCCAAAATGGCCTGCCAATTTGGCATCGTGGCTCCTCTGGAGAACTAGGATATGTAGGGATTCTGGAACATAGAGTTTCGTCCCCTTCCAGGCGAGGTCATCTCTCTTCGTCAAGATGTGTTGGTTGTTTTGGAACCAGGGGTCCGCTAACAGCTTAGTTTTGAGTCTTGTGGTTAGGTCGCTCGCGGGTTGACCCCGCCGGTCACGGTGTTGCCGCCTGGTGGTTAATTGGGCAGCTGTTTGAGTAGAAGGAATAATGGCGTCCACTACGTGCTTCCGTTCGCATTCGTACTGAGGCATGCGGGAGAGGGCATCAGCTAGAAAGTTCCTCTGCCCTGGAATGTGCTTTAGTACGAAGTCGAAACGGTTGAAATGTTGAGCCCATCGGACTTGTTCTGGGTGATAGTTTCCATGGGGTCCTGAGAGCTTCCAGATTTTTGTGGTCGTTCCAGACTTCAAATGGTTTCTGGCTCCCTTCTAACAGGTGTCTCCAGGTTAGCAGTGCACATCTCACTGCGAAAGCCTCCTTTTAATAATAATAATAATAATAATAATAATAATAATAATAATAATAATAATAATAATAATAATAATAATAATAGTAGTAGTAATAGTAGTAGTAGTAGTAGTAGTTGTTGTTGTTGTTGTTGTTATTAAATTTATAACCCGCTCTCTCTCCCCAAAGGGACTCGAGGCGGGGCACAGGGAAATTAAAAATACATATAAAAACCACAAACAATACAGTATTAAAAAGAATTAAACTAAAACCCTGCGCTAAAATCCCATGTTAAAACTAAGACAAACCCCTAAAAAACCCTAAAAACAGTTAAGCTATCCCAGGCCGGCCAAGCAGAAGAAATGTGTTTTTAATTTTTGACGGAAGGAGCGGAGGTCCGTGGTTGTTCTAATTTTGGGGGGAAGGTCGTTCCAGAGGGTCGGGCCCGCCACAGAGAAGGCCCTTCCCCTGGGCGTCGCCCGCTGGCATAGCCTGGTTGACGGCACCCGGAGAAGTCCCTCTCTGTGGGAGCGGATCGGCCACAGGGATGTATGGGGCAGGATGCGATCCCGCAGATAGCTAGGTCCCATGCCATGGAGCGCTTTGAAGATGATGACCAGCACCTTGAAGCGCACCCGAAAGACGACAGGCAGCCAATGCAGCTCGCGCAGGAGTGATGTTACATGGGAAAATCTAGAAGTTCCCATAACTGCCCGCGCGGCTGCATTCTGGACAAGCTGAAGTCTTCGGGTGCACCTCAAGGGGAGCCCCATGTAGAGAGCATTGCAGTAGTCCAGTCGGGATGTCACGAGACCATGAGTGACTGTGCAAAGGGCACCCCGGTCCAGTAGGGGACGCAACTGGCGGACCAGGCGAACCTGGTAAAACGCCCTACTGGCTACGGCCGTCACTTAATAATAATAATAATAATATATTTAATTTCTAGACCGCTCCCTCTCCCCAAGGGGACTCGGAGCGGTGCACAGGGAAATTAAAACAATAAATATACATAAATATACAAAACAGTTAAAAAACACATTAAACAATAAAACCCTGCGCTAAAATTCCCCAAAACCAATCACTAAAACCCTAAACCCTATAATACTATGGTAAGAGGCTACCCTAGGCCGGCCAGGCAGAAAAAGTGCGTTTTCAATTTCAGACGGAAGGAACGGGGGTCCGTGGTAGTTCTAATATCGGGGGGGGAGGTCGTTCCAGAGGGCAGGGCCCACCACAGAGAGAGCCCTTCCCCTGGGCGTCGCCCGCTGACAAAGTCTAGTGGACGGCACCCGGAGAAGTCCCTCTCTGTGGGGGACGAATCGGCCGTGAGGAAGTATGAGGCAGAATCCGATCCCGCAGATAGCTAGGTCCCGAGCCATGGAGCACTTTAAAGATGATGACTAGCACCTTGAAGCGCACCCGGAAGACTACAGGTAGCCAGTGCAGCTCGCGCAAGAGCGGTGTTACATGGGTGTACCTTGTGGTACCCATTATTGCTCGCGCGGCTGCATTCTGGACCAACTGCAGCCTCCGGGTGCACCTCAAGGGGAGCCCCATGTAGAGAGAGTTACAATAGTCCAGTCGGGATGTCACGAGAGCATGAGTGACTGTGCGAAGGGCATCCCGGTCCAATAGGGGGCGCAACTGGCGAACCAGGCGAACCTGGTAAAACGCCCTCCTGGCCACGGCTGTCACTTGATCTTCCATGGACAGCCGGGAATCCAGGAGGACACCCAAGTTGCGCGCCCCATCCACAGGGGCAAGATGTTCGCCCCCTATGGCCAGCGATAGAGACAGCTGGTTGAACTTGATCTTCCATGGACAGCCGTGCATCAAGGAGGACGCCCAAGTTGCGTGCCCCATCCACAGGGGTTAGATGTTCGCCCCTTATGGCCAGTGATGGAGTCAACTGGTTGTACCGGGATGCCGGGAACCACAGCCACTCAGTCTTGGACGGGTTGAGTCTGAGTCTGTTCCTTCCCATGCGGCACATCGTCTCTCCGTGTCTGTGAGCTTGCAGGAGGTATAGGCACAGGGTTGTAAATTTCCTTGGTTGTTTCTTTGGAGTAGCAGTGCTCCTACTGCCATGTCGCTGGCGTCTGCCTGGATCACAAAAGGTTGCTCAGGGTCAGGATGCTTCAGTACCGACTGCTTTGCAAACATTTCTTTCAGTATTTCGAATGCCTCTTGGCAGGTTAGTCTCCACTGTAGAGGTTCTCCCGGACGAGGTTTCGTTCCTGGGCTCCCTGTCTTCAGGAGGTCTGTCAGGGGTTTGGCAATCTTCGCAAAGGAGGGAATAAATTGCCTGTAGAAGTTTGCAAACCCTAGGAAGCTTTGTAGCTGTCTGCGGGTGCGAGGGGGTTGCCAGCTTAGGACGGCTTGCACTTTGGCTGGGTCCATCTCTATTCCTTCATTTGACACTCGGTAGTCTAGTCGCTCACAGTGGAATTCACATTTTGATAACTTGACATAAAGGTTGGCTGCCAGAAGTTTTTCCAGTACTTGGTGGACCAGGGGTATGTGGTCATCGACGGTCTCAGTGTAAATAAGGATGTCATCTAGGTAGATGAGGACCCCTTTGTAGAGGTGCTAATGCAGCACCTCGTTTATTAATTGCATGAATACTGCTGGGGCTCCCTGTAGTCCAAAGGCATCACTTTGAATTGGAAACTCCCTAAAGGGCAGTTGAATGCTGTTTTCCATTCATCTCCTTCCCTGATCCGTATTCGGTAGTATGCTTCTCTGAGGTCTAATTTGGTGAAGACTTTTCCCTTGGCCAAGTGACATAGCATATCTTTCATGAGGGGGAGCGGGTATAGGTTGTGTACGCACACCGCATTTATCCCCCAAAAGTCCACAACCAGACGCATAGTTCCATCTTTTTTCTCTTTGAAGAGGACTGGTGCCGCAACCCGTGGCTTGGCTGGCTCGATGAACCCTCGTGCTAGGTTTTTGTCTATGTATTTACGCATTTCTTGCATCTCTCGAGGCGTCATGGCATACAGCTTGGGTTTGGGTAATTTTGCCCCAGGGATGATTTCAATGGCACAATCTGAATGTCGCATTCTGTCTCACTGAACACTTCTGCGAGGTCCTGGTATTCCATTGGAATCAGTTCAGCCTCTGGGGTTTTGTCAGATGTGGTTGCCAGTTGTTCTCATGGGCTCTTTGGGGGGGGGGTTCCAATGTGGGTGGCATTTCTGCTTGCTTGTGAGGGAGGGGTTGAGGGCCCGGTGATATTTTATTTTATTTCTTTATTTATTTAAATTTATATCCCGCCCTTCTCCACAGAGGACCCAGGGCGGCGCACAGGAAATTTAAAAAACATACAAAATACAATAAATATAATTTAAAAACTATTAAATAAACCTAAGCCTGCAGGTACCCCCTTGCCACCAGATGGTCGGTCCCCACCTGTCTAGCCAGGAAAGTCCAAGTATGACTGCATCTGTCATTTGGGGGGCTATTATGAATCAAATTACTTCCCAGTGATCTGCCAATTCTAGTCTCACTGGTTCAGTTAGGTGAGTGGCATAGGCTCTTCCCATTAGGGACCTGTCAACCGGCTCGAACCGAATCGGGTGGGCCAGTCTTTTTGCTCTGATCCCCAGTTTCTGAACTGTGGTTAAGTTGATCAAGCACCTAGTGCAGCCGGAGTCTACAAGGGCTTGAAAATCCCCCTGTTTTCCTGTTTTGGGGGCTGTGAGGCATATTGGGAAAAGGAAAGGGTAAATTGATTCGCTCACCATTGGGTCGTCTTCTCCCTCGTCCTCGCTGTCATAGGGTTCGAGTGACTGGTCATCGTTGCCTAAGGTTCCACCACTTTCGCCTGGGGGGGAGGAAACCCCTGCAGCATGAAGAGCCCTCCTGGATGTGTTGATGGCCCGTCGGGGGCCTCGTTCTGGTCGGGCCCTGGGTGGTGGGTCCGGCCTTGGTTTCGGGGCTGGGGTTGGGCATGCAGCTACCATGTGGCCCATCCCCCCGCATCTGTAACACTTCACGGAACTTCAAGGGAGGGAGGTCTCAGGTCTCGTTCTGGTGCCATTTCTCTCTTTTGACGGGGTGGTTTCAGATTAGGTTGACTCCTCTCTTTTGTGTCTGGTTCCTTCCTTGTGTCGTTGGCACGTAGCCCACTGTCAACTTTTGCTGCCACTTGAAACCACTCAGAGAGTTGGTTTGGGATGTCACAGTATGCAGTTACTTGGGCAATGCATTTGTCCAGGCTTGTTCTGAAAAAATGCACGAGCAACCGTTCTGGTGGGGGGGGTAGTCTTCCAATTACCCTCCTTAATTCACGGATGTCTCTGATGGGGTGGCTTCTTTGCTTTAGGTTTCTGAGTTCCTCTTCCGCATATGGGTCCTCTTCCCCCTCTTCAAACCTGGCCTCTAACACTTGCAGGAAGTCATCTATGTCTTGCAATTGGGGGGCTCTCCTCTTATGGAGGGCTGCTAGCCATTCTTTTGCTTCCCCCTCAAAACCCTCTGTGATGGCGTTCACCATGGCTCTGGGGGATGGGTAGAGGTGCCCATAGCATTCTAAGTGGATATCAGCTGAATCAAGGAATAGAGCTAGCTGGTCTGAGTCACCATCAAACTTTCTCCTGAATCGGGGTGGGTCGTTTAGCTCCCTCCCTCCTCTGTCTTCCTCTCGGTCTCTATATGCTCGTGCCTGATATGGCTCGTCATCTTCTTCAGCTCTAGGAGGGGGAGAGGGAGGGAGTTGCCTGCTCTTGGCAGCATGCTTGCCCCTGGGAGGGGTACTGGTTGCTGTTTTGGGCTTCTTCTTCTATTGGGTGGGGGAGGGGGGCTGCACTCCAGTCTGCGTCTCCTCCCTTCAGCATTATCAGATATCGCTCCCCTCTCTTTCGGACGGCAGGCTGGCCTCTCGTCATGAAGAGTGGCTCAATCAAAATCCTCCCTCTACTGCACCCCCCAGGAATCCCATCTGGGGCTGTGGGCACCTGGCTTGTTCCCAGTCCCACATCCAGTCCACCCTTGTCAGTTCGTTCGAGACTCCCCATTTTTGGGGGGAATTAGGGTAAGGGAATTCAAGCTCAGCTGCTTTAGGAGCTAAATTCCACCAGTACTCATCTTTCCTTGCTTCTGCCGCTGGGAAAGGCTTCACAGGCCGGACATCTGAAGCTCCACTGTTCAGGGTGGCTGGCTGGCCTCGCTGAAATGAGGCTTTCTTCCTCCATATCAATCTACCCAGGCCTTGTGCTCTGGAGAGGACACCCCAACTTTGCATACAACATTGAAACAACACGGAAAGGGGCAGTTACTGGTTATAAGTCTTTCCTTGATTGGCATAGAGTGTGACCCCAGGGGCCACTTTTGATGGTGGGAGAGGTCATTGTACCTCATTGGGCAGCTGCTGCCTGCCTTAAGCTGGGCAGCCCCCAGCCAGTAAGGTGCTGCCCCGCCATGGTCTGTTAACTTCACAGGGTGCATGAGGTGTAGGGTCAAAACCAACAAACAGATTGATAACTTTGCACCATGCAACAACCATAAGAAAACCTCAGCCCTAAAGTTGGGCACTTGAAATGTTCAGACAATAACCCCCGGCCTTTCTGACAATTTGCAAGAAATAGATGGCATACGTAAGACAGCTGTCATCGACATGAAGCTGAGCAGACTGCAGATAGACATAGTTGCCCTTCAAGAAACAAGGCTGTCAGACTCGGGATCTGTTAAGGAGAGAAACTTTTCATTCTTCTGGTAGAGAAAACCATCAAATGAGACTAGGGAATATGGAGTTCGCTTTGCTAGTCCCTACTAGGACTCATTACTCCACCTGCTGCAGGAAGTGAAAGAATTCTGTCCTTGCAGCTCCTCTCATCAGCAGAGCTGGTTAGCGCATATGCACCCACATTATCATCTTCAGTAGAATCATAAGACAAATTCTATGATCATCTGGTTGCTACTATCAAGAAAATCTCTGAGAAAGAATCACTGTTTATCCTTGGCAATTTTAATGCCAGAGTTGGAGCTGATTATAGCTCCGGGCCTACTTGTTTAGGTCAGTTTGGCGTCAGGAAGATGAACAACAACAGTTAACTCCTGCTGGAGTTTTGCTGCTACTATGGTCTTTGCATTAGCAATACATTCTTTAAAACAAAGCCTCAATACAGAGTCTCTTGGAGACATCCAAGATCGAAGCACTGGCACCGGCTCGACTTGATTCTTACCAGGTGCTCTAACTTTCCCAGTATTACAATCACATGCAGCTGTCAGGGTGCTGACTGTGATACAGACCACTTCTAGGTGTGCAGCAGAATAAAACTGCAAACAAAGAGACTGCATCACTCAAAGAAGGAAGGAATACCAAGAATCGACAACAGCAAGACCCACAATCAGGGCAAAGTGGAGGAATTTGCACAAACACTTGCGGAAACTCTCACAGACTCAGCTGAAGCAAATGCATCTGAAAGATGGGAATATTTCAAGAATGCTTTTTATAGCACTGCCTTGTCAGTATTTGGTAAGGAGAACAGAAAGATAGCAGATTGGTTTGAAGCCCATTCGGAGGAGCTGACACCTGCCATCGAGGAAAAAAGGAGAGCACGAATTGCATATAAAGCCTGGTCCAGTGAACGCAATCTACAGGTTCTGCGAGCTGCTCGTTCGTAGCAAAGTCCATCAGATTGCCAGGAGATGTGCTAATGATTATTGACTGCAGCTTTGCTCTCGGATCCAGACAACAGCTGACACAGCGACTTCAAGGTGATGTATGATAGCATCAAGCAGGCTTTAATTCCAACACAGAAGAAATCTGCCCCTCTGAAATCTGCTACAGGTGAGGTTATCCAGGACTGAGTGCAGCAGATGGCACACTGGGTGCACCACTACTCTGAGTTATATTCCAGAGAAAATGTGTTAATTGAAAAAGCATTAAATAACATCAAGTGCCTGTCTGTCTTGGAGGATCTTGACACTGAACCAACCTTAAAAGAACTAAATGCAGCCCTGGATTCTCTTGCCTCTGGCAAGGCACCCAGGAAAGATAACATCCCTGCCGAAGTTCTGAAGTGCTGCAAAAAGAACATCCCCACTGAACTGGATGAAATCTTCTGTCTTTGTTGGAGGGAAGGTAGAGTACCGCAGGACATGAAGGATGCAAATATTGTCACATTGTATAAGAACAAAGGAGACAGGGGTGACTGTAACAACTACCACGGATCTCTCTTCTTAGTATTGTAGGGAAGCTGCTTGCCCATGTTGTACTGAAGAGGCTTCAGGTGCTTGCAGAGAGAGTATATCCAGAATCACAGTATGGATTCCGAGCCAACAGGTCCACTACAGACATAGTTTTTTCCCTTAGACAGTTGCAGGAGAAATTCGGGGAACAAAGACCGCCACTTTTCGTAGCCTTCATAAATATTTACGAAGGCTTTTGACTTGCTTAATAGGGACAGCCTTTATAAAATTCTCTCCAAGATTGGATGTCCGCCTCAACTCCTCAACCTCATCAGGTCCTTTCATGAGGAAATGAAGGCAGTGTAGGGTTTTTTTGTTTTGGAAAAGTTTTTATTTTTAAACAAACACAAACAAACAAGACAAAGAACATAAACACATCTTCCATTACTAAAAGTGTGTCAATTGGTTACAAGGCTTCTGTGCATCCCTTCCATAGCCATTACTTAGAATTCATATCAGATCACATATTATCAAATCAGATATCATTTGACTGATTATTAAACATTAAACATTCATTGACTATAACTTTTATTACATCCTTTTTACATAAAATATTCTAAATTTAAAATAGATTTATATTATAGCATTTCATTACATCATCCTAAAATCATCCAGTAGTATTACATCTTTATATTCTATTCTATATAGAATTGTTTATCTTTTATAACAAAGCTTTTCAGCATCCTCTCCATAGTCCTCGCTTTCAATTTATATAAAATTTCATATTATCAATATATTGTATATAGCATTATTATAATTATTAATCACTTATTTAACTATAACTATTATTACTTTTTCTTATACATAATACTGAAAGTTTAACTAAGTTTAACTTAATTTTTATTATAACATTTCATTTCATCATCCTGTATCCTTCCAATAGTAATGCAGTCCTATATCTCTTGCCATTTGTAGAATTTGTATTCTAATAGTTTTCTTAATAAGTCTTATGTGGACTTCTCTTAGCAACTTGTTGTTCATTGCAAATCTTGTAAAGACATGGAACCCTCCATCTATTCCTTCCATCAGCTTGTCTTTGGTTATCATTAGTGCTTCCGTCAAAATTTCTCTCATTATTTCTGCCAGATTTTCTCCCTTTTCTTCTTCCATGTTTTAAAGTCGGAGATAGAGTTCAAACTTGTCAACCTTTCCTTTCAATGTTCCAATACAATACAATACAATAGCAGAGTTGGAAGGGACCTTGTAGGTCTTCTAGTCCAACCCCCTGCGTGGGCAGGAACCTTATACCATTTCAGACAAATGGCTATCTAACATCTTTTTAAAGACTTCCAGGGTTGGGGCATTCACAACTTCTGGAGGCAAGCTGCTCCAGAGGTTAATTGTTCTAACTGTCAGGAAATTCCACTTCTATCATTTTCCTCCACACTCAATTTGCTGTCAATCTCAACAATTTTCTTATCACTTTGTTCATATTTTTCTTCATGTTTTTGAACTCTATCTTCAAGTTTTGTCATCGTTTTGAAAATATTCTCATCTCTTCCCTCCATTCTTTCTGTTCTTTGTTCTATAATCTCCAATCTCTTTTCAATGTTCTCTGTGCTTATTAATTTTTTTTTTAATTTTAAGCATTATTATTTGCCATGTTAAGTTCTTTTCTTCTTCATGTTGCACCATTCTTCCAGATTGTAAACAATGCCACTACAACATCCAAGGACTTTTACTAGGTTTCAAACAAATTCAATATAATCTTTCAAGTCAAGGCTTTCTCTTTACTGCAGTCCAGCTACTGATAGTATTCCAGAAGAGCTCCTGTATGAACAAACTGTACTCTTCCCACTATCCCTTCAATAAACAAATTCCAAAGCCTTGAAGCATGAGATATACGTCAAACATAAAAAAAAACCTAATATTTCCAAGCCTCCAGCCTCTAGGTTACTTCTTTTTCTCCTGCTTTTACCCCTCTCTTTAAGCTCTCTTTAAGTTAAGGGAAAAAAATGGTTAAAAAGGACAATCCTGCCGTGCATTGGAGAAAAGATAAGAAAGGAATCCTTAATCCACAAATATAAAAAATGAGGAAAAATAGAAGAAGAAAGGAAAAAGAGACCAGTCCAGTTTAAAAAGTAAGAGGCATTTGTAAAAATTTCATCCATAAAAAGAAAACGAAATTAAAGAAAAAAAAGATAGCACAATAGTTTTCATTCAGGCTAATCTGCCGCTTACTGGCTTCTGGCTTCAATTTTAACTTTACTCTAAGTCAGTGGTTCCCAAACTTTTTCAGTCCACCGCCCCCTTGGTGCTATAAACTGATCCTCAGTGCCCCCACCAGTGGTGGGTTTCAAATTCTTTTAGAACTGTAGGTGTGGCCTATTTTGTGGGCGTGGCTTGGCAGTCATGTGACCGTGTGGGAATGGCCACCTTGTAAAATGTAGTGAAACTCATTTAACAACACTCTTGCTTAGCAACTAAAATTTTGGGCTCAATTGTGATAATAAATTCTTTTTCATTCTTTCTTTCCTTCCTTCCTTCCTTCCTTCTTTCTTTTCACTCTCCCCCTCTTTCTTTTTTTCTTTCTTTCTTTCCTTCCCTGTGTCACTCTCCCTGACTTTCTTTCTTTTTTTCTTTCTTTCTTCCTTTCTCTTCCCCTTCCTTCTTTCTTGTGTCACTCTCCCCCTCTTTCTTTCTTTCCTTCCTTCCTTGTGTCACTCTCCCCCTCTTCCTTCCTTCCTTCCTTCCTTTTTTTCTTCCTTTTTCTTCCTCTTCCTTTCCTTTCCTTCCTTTTTTCCTTTCTTGTGTCATTCTCCCTTCCTTCCTTCCTTCCTTCCTTCCTCCCTCCCTCCCTCCCTCCCTCCCTCCCTCCCTTCCTTCCTTCCTCTCTCTCTCTCTCCCCCCCCCTCACACATACTTTCCAGTTGGTGAAAATTTCTGTTTTGCCAGCTGGGAGGCTAGCAAAGAAGACTCATTTTCCCTGCTGCCCGCAGCTCTCAGAGGCAGGAGGCAGGGAAGTGAGCCCTAGGCCTCATTTCTGCCTCCTTCTTCGAGAGCTGGCTTCAGGGATGGCCAGCCTCTCCCACCACTGCACCCTTCATTCACCTTCCACCCGGAGGCTCTGCCGGCAGTCGCCTCCCAAGACGGCTGCGAGCCTTCCAAGGAGGATGCTGGACATTGGGGGTGGGGGTGGCATCTGCTGTTTCTGCTGCTGCTGCAACTGGTAATGCAGGCTTCTCGCATTAAGTTGCAGGCGCACCGATTTCAGCAGCTGCGTTTTGCTTTGAAACTTGCTGCCCCAGCAACCCGAAGGGGACATTCTCCCAGCAACTTTCTCTCTTGCAAAACAGGTGTGCGAGGCCCCCAATGATCTGATGGGAACCGTGAAGAGCCAAACTGTGCCCAGCCATCCTTACTCCCTCCCAGCTAAGGGTGGGAGCACCTGAGATGCCGCTGGAAGAATGTCCCCTTTGGATTGCTAGGAAAGCAAGTTTCAAGGCAAAACGCAGCTGCTGGAATCGCCCCGTTTCCAATGGGGGGGGGGAATCCATGTTTTTCCTCCATCTCCATGGATCCCCCCCTATTGGAAATGAGGTGGCCGTGAAAGGGAAGGGAGCACCCCCCCCCGCGTGTCTTCTTGAAACAGCAGGAGGAGGAACGGGGGGGGGGGGAGTTTGGTTGTTTGAAAAGCCCCGCGTGGAACTCCCCTCCTATTCCTCCTCCGGCTGTTTGAAGACACGCGGGGGGCGCTCCCTTCCTTTCACAGCCACCTCATTTCCAATTGGGGGAGATCCATGGAGATGGAGGAAAAACATGGATTTCTCCCCCCCCCCCTCATTGGAAACGAGGCGGCTGTCAAAGCAAGGCAACGCCCCCCCCCCAGAAGAAGAAACAGAAGGGGAGTTAGCGTCAGCCCTCCGCCCGCCCGCCAAGCGGTAGTTGGGTTGGGTGGGCGCTGGGCCCCTGTCCTGGCCAAGTGGCGCTCGTGGTTGCCGCCGTGCCCGCGCCCCGGGCTGCCTGCTGAGGAGGAGGAGGAGGCAGGGGCGTGTTGTTGGCAGTGGGCGGGGTGGGGTGGGTGCAGCACTGCAGCCCTTGCCCTTGGGGCTCTTCTTAAGGGACATGCTGGCTGGCGCTGCTTCAGGGGGGCTCGGCTGCCGCACCTGCCTGGTTCTGCTGCCCACCACCGCGCTCCAGCCGGGCTCTCCCCCCAAAGCCGCCCCGCACCCCTTGCCTCTCGCGTGGGGAGGTTGCAAGACATGCGCCGGATCTTCCGCACCGCTTCTCCAGATGCATGGAGGGGCCAAAAGCGGCCGCACTGGAGCTCCATCCCCTTCCTTTTCAGAAGGAAGGAGGCAGCCCCTGATCTGGACTAGCGGAGGCTCTAGTCCTGCTTGAGCAGGGGCTGGACTAGAAGACCTCCGAGCTCTCTTCCAGCTCCCTCCGGTTCACTTTGGGGCTGGAGCAGAGGCTTCCTTCCTCACAGGAGAGGCGTGCGCGCATGCGCGCTGCTTCAATCTTCATCCCCGACCGGCTCTGGGGTCCCCTCCTCCCTCCGCAAAAGCCCCTGCCAGGCCAGCAAAGATCCCATCTGGACCAGGTGGCGCTGGGACCCCCTGTGCCCTCCGCGCCCTCGCAGTGACTCCCTTGCTCTGAGCTGCGCTTTGGAGTGGGCAGCGATCCCTCGAAAGCCCCCAAGTTGGTCCTCCTCCTCGCCCGGATCCAGAGCGGCGCTCCCCACCTGGCCTTTGTCCCTGCTGGCTGACTAGAGGACCTCCGAGCTCTCTTCCAGCTCCATCTGGTTCACTTTGGGACTGGAGCAGCAGCTTCCTTGGGGCCAGCAGGGACAAAGGCCGGGCGGCGAGCGCCGCGCTGGATCCGGGTGAGGAGGAGGACCAACTTGGGGGCTTTCGAGGGATCGCTGCCTGCTCCAAAGTGCAGCTCAGAGCAAGGGAGCTGTGGGGGCGCAGGGGACCAGCGCCGCCTGGTCTGGATGGGATCTTTGCTGGCCTGGCAGGGGCTTTTGTGGAGGGAAGAGGGGACGCTGGAGCTGGTCGGGGACAGGAGATTGAAGCAGCGCGCGCACACGCCTCTCCTGGGAGGAAGGCGGTGATTGGAGGGGAGGGTGGTGACGTTGCTTAAAGGGAAACCCGCTATTTCCAGGTTTGTTTTAACGATGTCGTCCTTCTGCCCACGCCGATAGGCTTTAACAGCCCATCTTCCGATCGGCAAGTTTCTTCCTCACCCTCAGCGCCCCCCTGTTGCCTCCTAGTGCCCCCTGCAGCCGTTTGGCCTCCTAGCGCCCCCCTAACGCAGGCCACCGCCCTCTGGGGGGCGTTACCGCCCACTTTGGGAACCACTGCTCTAAGTCTTTTTGGGTGTTCGTGTCTCTAATAGTAAAATTTATCTCACCATTTCAACACACACTCTCTCCTGCTCAGCTTCCGTTCAGGGGTCTGTCCCAACCTTATGCAGCTTAAAATGGTTGCTTCTCCTGTAGCTGGAAAAAAGAGCTTTCTCCTGGATCAATCAGGGACTTTGCGATGTCCCTGAGATCAGCAGGATGTGCCCTTTTCTATCACCGTCTCTGTGGGACGGTTTAGGTCCAAAAAGGACCATCCAGCAGCAGAGATTCGATAGTAATCCTGCTATCCAAGGTTGCATGTCTCGTTGTAGCGATGTCAGATCTGCCTCCACGTCAGGGCAGTGTAGTTTTTGATGGCTTAACATCAGATTCTTTTGACATTCGAAATGGAGTGAAGCACGGCTGCATCCTCATGCCAACTCTATTCAACAAGTCTATTCAACAACTTATGGACTGTTTTAGCAAGGCCTGCCAAGATTTTGGACTAATAATCAGCCTGAAAAAAACACAAGTCATGGGTCAGGATGTCGATTCACCTCCCTGTATTACAATCTCTGCACAAGAACTGGAGGTCATCCATGACTTTGTGTATCTCGGCTCAACTATTGCCAACATTCTCTCAGATACTGAACTGAATAAATGTATTGGTAAAGCAGCCAGCACATTCTCCAGACTTACAAAGAGAAGAGGCTTAATAAGAAGCTGACAATACATACAAAGGTCTAGGTCTACAGAGCCTGCGTCATGAGCACACTCTTGTACTGCAGTGAGTCCTGGACACTTTACATACTGCAGGAGAGAAAGTTGAATACCTTTCATATGCGCTGTCTCTGACGTATTCTTGATATCACCTGGCATGGCAAAGTTCCAAATAGCTCAGTCTTGGAACGTGCTGGAATTTCTAGCATGTATACACTATTGAAACACAACGTCTATGCTGGCTTGGGCATGTCATGAGAATGGCTGATGGTCAGATTCCAAAAGATCTCCTGTATGGAAAATTAGTGCAGGGAAAGCGCCCCAGAGAGAGACCACAGCTGTGATACAAGGATATCTGCAAGAGGAATTTAAAGGCCTTGGGAATGGACATTAACAGCTGGGAAACCTTGACCTCTGATAGTTCAGCTTGGAGGCTAAAGGTGCAGCATGGCCTTCTCCAATTCGAAGAAACACTTGTTCGGCAGGTTGAGGCAAAGAGGCAGTCCCAGAACAGAGCAAAATGTGGGGGCTGGGCAGGAGACAGAATGTATATGCCCTCAATGTGGAAGGGATTGCCACTCTCGAATTGGCCTTTTTAGCCACACCAGATCCTGTTTTAGGACCTCTTTCCAGAGCATAATACCATAGTCTTTTGAGACTGAAGGATGCCAATGAAGTATCACTTCTCTATTAGTAAGAATTAGGTCTAGTATAGCTTTTCTTCTAGTTCCCTCCTCTACCTTTGGATGACAAAGTTATCAGCTAAGTTGGTTAGGGATCTGTTCGATCTCCCACTTGCTGCAGAGTTATGTCCCAGTTGATATCAGGGTAGTTGGTCTCTCATTATTACTGTGCTATGTTTCCTACATACATTTGTTAATTGATTAGAAAAAGTTCATCTATTTCTTCTGCTTGGTTGGGTGGCCTGTACCTATAGTAATGTCATTTTTTCTCTTTTATATTGACCCACATGGGTTTTTATCCTTACTTTTGTGTAGAGATGTAGTGATCTTTTATATATAATGCAACTCAACCTCCTCTTTTATTAAGTCTGTTTCTTTTGACTAGCTTGTATTCTTCCATCAGTGCATTCCAAGTTTCTTCTCACCAAGTTTCAATAATGGCAACTATATAATATCTGCCTTAATGTACTAATATTTCAGGTTCACTCTGTTTGTTTCCTAAATTTTGAGCATTAGTGTATATGCATTTGAGTTCTTTATGGGTCTTAGGCAGTGGTGGGATTCAATCCATTTAACAACTGGTTCACCAAAAATGTGAGCACACTTGCATGTGTGTGCAGATCCAACTTCTGCGCATGCATGTGTGCATGGCTTCCATGCATGCACATGTGCATGGCTTAAGCCATGTGGTGAATTTTGACCCAGCAGCCTTTTGGGCCTGCTTTGCTCCATCACTGCTCTCCGTCAGCAGCTGCTTCTCTCCACTGCTGCTCTTCCTGGGAGAGAGCACATCCCTTGTGCAATTTAGCAACTGTGAGCCGCCATTTTCCTCTAAATCCCATCCAGAAAGCACGCAACACAAAGAAGCAGCAGCCATGTTGAATGCTGCTCCTCTGCGCTGCATGCTTTCCGGATGGAATTTAAAGGAAAGTGGCTGCTCATAGCTGCTAAATTGCACAAGAGACGCTTTCTCTCCCAGCAACAGCAGCAGCGGAGAGAAGCAGCTGTGGTCCTGGAGACCAGATGGAGCGTCTTGGTGAGCAACCAAGCCTCGGCAAGGGACGGCTGCAAGTTCTTTGCTGCAGCACTTTAGGTAAGAACCGCCAGTAGTTTGAGGCCAGAGGGTGGCAGTGGCATGTGGGTGGAGACCTGGGGCAAGGCTGGAGCTGGGGAATGGCACGTTTCCCAACCTGCCTGAGGTGGGGAGCAAGTGGGCAAAGGCTCTGGGACAAGGCTGGAGCCGGGAAATGGTATGTTCCCGTACCTGGCCGAGGCAGGCGGCAAATGGGTAGAGGCTCTAGGCAAGGCCGGAGTTCTAGAATGATGTGTCTGTCAGCCCCATGGCACTCTGGCGGCTCAGGGCTGCCATAAAGAGAGGGAATGTGGCGGGAATGTTACAAACTGCTTGGGAATCTCCTTCGATGCTGGTAGCCTCAACCCGACAGTATGTAGCAGATGGCATGGCGGACTTCGGTCAGCTGGGAGGTGGCCTGGATGCTGAGTGCTGCCTTTGTAATCAGAGTGAAGACAGTTAGGAGGCAGTCTGGTAGCTGCTGACTCATGCAGCGTTAGGAACTGTGGAGGACTGACTCTGGTAGCTTTACCACCCCAGATATCAATATGGGGGAGGTGCTGTGAGCATTGGATGCTTGCAGGGGGGTGAGCTTCCAGGTTATGGGTGGCGCGGCTGGGAAAATTGGAGCCAAGGGGGTGTGATTTGGAGAGAACCTTATTGGAGTCATGGGGGTGTGATTTGAATAAAGCTTTATAAGTTGGTGAGGAGCACAAAACAGTAGCTCTAACAATTTTCCTTCATTTGTATTTGCAACTTGGTGGTCAATTCATGCCAGCATGGATTAAACAGAGTTCTAATCATCATTACTGTTCAGAGTCTTTGCTTTCCATCTGGAACCTGACAGTGTCCCTTGGCCCTGACCTAAGGCGAAGGGCAAGCAGGCGGCATGCTAACCTTTGGTGAGCAGAGCAGGCGAGGCAAGGAAATTAGCTGGATGGTCTGGACCATGTGGCAAAGGGAAGATAATATATAAGGCAGGGCTAGCCAATGGTCAATTTTACCAGTTCTCTGAACTGCGCAAAATCATAACAAGGGGTTCGCCCAAACCAGTCCAAACCAGCTGAATCCCACCCCTGGTTTTGGATATGTTTCTTATATCTCCTACATTGTAACTGGGATTTCCATCCTTTCATCATTGGAAATAGGTTCTAAAGGTCATGAAGATTCGTTCCCCTCCCAATCTTAGTTTAAAGTCCTTTTGATGGCAGAGGGTGAGAGGAGCTCGTTGCAGCCAAAAACAGAGCCTGGGAGGGTCATGCGTGGCCCTTCAAAACTCCTTTTTTGTTGGTAAAGGCACTGTGGGCCAGTTCTTTGCTTTTTCTAGGGCAGCCCCACGGGCCACATTGAAGCACCCGGCAGGCCGGATCTGGCCCCCGGGCCTTGAGTTTGACACCCCTGGGGTAGATGTATAGATTAAAACAACCTTTAAGAAGGTGTCTATCAAAATATTGTTACTGTTCCTTGGGGGTAAGCCATAGGTCGATTCTCCTTAGTCCCACATCTCCAGAATGAGTTGAAAACCACCATGATGATGATCACAACAGCACAATAAGAAACCCGCTTTCTCCATGTGTGAATGTTGACACAAGTACAGATATGTTGTATGGGGGCTTCAGTAACACTGTCACAACCATCAGCTTGTCTTTTATTTTTGAATTATTCTTGCAAATATTGGTGTCTACTATATCTGTTCTGAAACATGAAAGAATGTTAACTGGCCTCCCTTGGTCTACACTTGATAAAGTTGTGGCTATCTTAGTATTACTATTCAATAATTGTTGATATCGTAGGTCAGCTGTATTTCCTTTTGTACAAAGCCTTGAAGCCCTTAGTTGCTACTATATAAGTCCAGGGACATTCAGTCCTTACAAAAATGACTTAGAATGACCAAACCTAAAATGCTATTTCTCTGTAGTTAATGTAAATTAAATTATTTCCTCTTAAGCAAAGAAGAAGCAGAGCAGTTTACCCTGCTGAGGACTTGCATTTGTAAGTTATATATGCAATAGGGCAGTTTACAAATCTATGGTAAATATAAGTCTAAAGCTGTCTATACCTTTACATTCCATGTGACATTCCTGTCGTCTTGGTTCAACAATAAAGTATCTTGAAACAAATATTCAAATCCCTGTGTCTTTGATTTTGTAAGTGACCAATTAATAACCAATTAAATTAAAAATGAAACAAAGTAAAATAAAGCTTCAATAATTATGTACTGCTTTGTTCCTTTTGTTCTGTGCATATTTAGTCATTTGGCTATGAATGAATAGGGAGAGCAAAACTTCTACAAAACATTCTGCAACTGTCATCACACATTGTGCAAAGCCATGGTTTAATCATAGTTTGCTCAACCATGCGTTACTGAATAGCTGAGATCAGAAATGCTAAGACAACACAAGATACATTACAGAATAGCATAATGTATGTAATGGATATGATCAAAGTATAGTGTATAAGATCTATAAGCAATATCTAAGAGTATATTAGTACATTTTATCTTCAATAAGGTGACCAGACGTCCCGCTTCTGGCGGGACAATCACGCTTTTTCATAATTAGTCCCGCCTCCTGCGTCCCTTTTAAAAAGTCCCGCTTTTTTAATCTTGCAAATCTTCCTCCTCTTCCTCCTCCCCACCCGCCACTCCTGTCCGACTTGCCTGCCTCGGTGGAAGATCAGGTCATGAGGTGGGAGCAGGAAGTAGCATGGGACGCTAAATCTGGAGCGGCGCTGGGGCTTCGGCCTGGAGGAGTTGTACAGCCAGTGAGCGGGGCGGGCGGGTGAGCAAGGCGCTTCTGTGGTGCCCAGCAACATTCCCTACCCGCCTGCTCCGCTGGCTCACCCACCGGGGCGGTGTTGGGGCTGGAGGAGATGTACAGCCAGCGGGCGGGTGAGCAGGGCGCTGATGTGGCACCCAGCAATATTCCCTGCCTGCCCGCTCCGCTGGCTCAGCCACCGGGGATGTGCTGGGACTGGAGGAGTTGTATGGCCAGCGGGCGGGCGAGCAGGGCACTGCTGCAGCGCCCAGCAATATTCCCTGCCCGCCCGCTCCGCTGGCTCACCCACCGGGGCGGCGCTGGGACTGGAGGAGTTATACGGCCAGCGCGCGGGCGAGCAAGGTGCTGCTGCGGCACCCAGCAACATTCCCTGCCTGCTGGCTCCGCTGGCTCATCCACTGGTGGCAGTTCCCTCCCTCCCCCCACGGAGCCCCTTCAACCCCTGCGAGGCAGACGAGTGGCTGACATGCTGGCTGGGGAGGCTACAGCTGCCTCTTTCGCCTTGGGACAGCCAGAGTGCTTCCTGGGGACTGAAAAGAGTCCCGGGAAGGGGGGGGAGAGACAGAGAGAGGCACAGAGAGAGAGAATGACGGAGGGATTGAATCAGAGACAGGGAGGGAGGGAATCAGAGTGACAGTCGTCTTCCGGGTGCGCTTCAAGGTGTTAGTTATCATCTTCAAAGCGCTCCATGGCTCGGGACCTAGCTATCTGCGAGATCGGATCCTGCCCCACACATCCTCACGACCGATTCGCTCCCACAGAGAGGGGCTTCTCCGGGTGCCGTCCACTAGACTTTGTCAGCGGGCGACGCCCAGGGGAAGGGCTCTCTCTGTGGCGGGCCCGGCCCTCTGGAACGACCTTCCCCCTGATATTAGAACGACCACTGACCTCCGCTCCTTCCGTGCAAAATTGAAGACCTATTTCTTTCGACTGGCCGGCCTTGAATAGTTCTCCCTGTCTATTGATTCCAAATATTTTAATGGGTTCTTAATCTTAATTATTTTTAGCACGGGTAACACTGTTTAATTCTATTTTAAAGTATGTATTTTGTATTTATTGTATATTGTTTTTAGCTTCTCCTGTGCACCGCCCCAGGTCCCTGTGGGGAGAGGGTGCGGTTAATAAATTTGAATTTGAATTTGAATTTGACGGACACAGGGAGAGCCTTCCTTCCACCCTTCCTCCCTTCCTTCCAACTCAATCTACAATTATTCATTTTCTATAAATGCTGATGCATGAAGAACTTCACCAGTAGTTCTTGAACTGAAAGATGGGATATCCATAGCTACCTTACTTCAATTTTTTAAATAATGGTTAGAAAGGAAATAGCAAGGTGGTGGGGATTAATGCTGTGTTGATTGGTTTGGAGAGACAGAGAGATGGAGGGAGAGAAAGATAGACAGAGACATAGAATGAGTGATTAAGTAAGTGAATGAGAGACAGACAGACAGACACACAGTGACAGTTGGGCGGAGGGAGGAGAGAGAGACAGATACAGAGAGACAGACAGACAGACAGACAGAGACAGAAAGAAAAGAAAGAACTTATGACCACAATTGTGTCCAAAATTTTGGTTGCTAAGCAAGACCGTTGTTAAGTGAGTTTCACCACATTTTCCAAGTTGGCCACGTCCACCCGGTCACCTGACCGCTGAGCCACTCCCACAAAATAGGCCACACCTTCTGGCTCTTCTCCCTTCCCCCCCTCCACCGTCAATCTTTATCTTTATTGTATTTCTATACCGCCCTCTCTCCCAGACGGGACTCAGGGCGGTGCACAGGAACAATTTTTATATATATATATATATATATATATATGTAATTGTTTCACAACATATATATATATATATATATATGTAATTGTTTCACAACAACCTGTTATTATTAGGCCCCAATTAAAGGGAGGAGACATACTGTTTCCCTTACTGCCCATCGGCTCATCGCTAGAGACCATCCAAACAGCAAGCCAAGAATTATGTTGTATAATATTTTAGATATGTGTGTTAGTTTTATGAGCTGATCAATAAATTAAATTAGAAGAGACCCGGTTCGAATCCCAGTAAGGGGTATGGCCAGCTGATGAGAGCTAATAAGCTCGAAATAGATCTATCCTGGTCTCTTCTAATTTAATTTATTGATCAGCTCATAAAACTAACATATATATGTGTGTGTGTGTGTGTGTGTGTTTTCTGAGGTTTTCGCGGGTGTTTGTATGTAGGTCTTTGGTTGTTTGGGTTTTCTCCCGCTTGGTGCTTCCAGGAGCAATGGAAGCACCAAGCCGGAAGCACCAACCTGAAGATGATGAATGAGACTTCATCGAAACGTCGTGAAGATACTTCCAATTCTACGCGGGAGAAAACCCGAACAACCAAAGACCTATATATATATATTTTATTTTATTTATTTTATTTTATTCGATTTATATCCCGCCCTTCTCCAAACGGACCCAGGGCGGCGCACAGGAAAATTAAAATAATATACAAAACAATACAAAAATATAAAATTTTATATTGAAAAAGTTTTATTGGTTTTACATTTTTCTATAGGGTAGGGTAAGGGATACAAAGAAATTTTGAGAGCATTCACGTCAGAGTCGTCGGCCCTTCCGAGACCTCAAAATACACAATAAAAAGATAACAAAAAAAAGCATTTTTCATAACACTACAAGTACATATACCTAAATTCTCAATTCCATGCTGTCAGACATTTACAAAAAATCCAGATATTATGCAAAATTGTTCAGAAAAATCAAGGCAAAGTTATTTTTTCGATCTAAGTCTCTTGGCTATTGTATCTTCTTTTTCTCCTCCCTGGCCCCGAGCGGGCGGGGCTGTGGCCCCCTCCGTTTCCCCTGGATCTTCCCCCAGGGCAGAGGAATATTTTTTAAGAAAGGCTTCCGCCTCAGCAACTGTTTTAATCCTCACTCTTCCTCCTTTCCAGAACACCAGCATCCCTTCGGGTGTCACCCACTTGAACCAAATCCCATGATCAAACAATGTTTTAGACAAGAAGGAAAATTTCCTCCTTGCTTCTCGAATCTTTCTAGGAATCTGCTTCAAGATAGTGACCGTTTTTTGTTGGTAAATTAAAGGGTTCTCTCTCTGCGCCCTCAGGATTTCCTCTCTGGTTGACCTTCTAACAAATTTCACATCTATCTCTCTAGGCACTTCATTTATCCTGGCATATGCTGAGTTAATTCTATAGGCTAGGTCAATGTCCCCCCTGATCTCATCTTTAGGTTTTTGTAAATAGTCTGCTAAAATTGTGCTCATGAGATCAGGGAGGCATTCACCAGATTCCTCAAGAACGTTCTGAAATCTCAAAAAATATGTCATTCTTTCCATATCAATCCTAGACACATGCCCATCTATTTCCCCAACCTCTTTAGTAACATTTTTAATCTCTCCCTTAACCCCCACCAACCCCCCTTCCAATTCTTCAGTCTTCTGTGTGTTTTCCAGCACCTGCTTCCTTGTGTCCAATAGCTCCTTCTTGAAATTGATGTTTTCAGCCCTCTGGGCCTGAATTTCGTTTACCAAAGTTTGTATAACAGTTTCAAGAGAAGCCATCCGTTGTTCTAAGCTTGCCAGTGCTGTTTCTTGAGCCATGATTAACTGTTAAAGTCAATGCCAGCCAAAATGGCGTTTTCAGGGTGGGGTTGGTGAGACTAACTGGGAGCCAAAAATATAAAATTTTAAAAGCTTATTAAATATGAAATCCTGTGCTAAAAAACCAATTAAGACCCCCCATTTTAAAACTATCTAAACTAGTCAACAGCGGAGGCTATGCAAGGCCGGCTTGATGAAACAAATGTGTTTTTAAACACTGGCGGAAGAGGCGGAGGTCAGTAATGGTACGGAGTTCAGGGGGCAGGTCGTTCCACAGGGCAGGGCCCGCCACAGAGAAGGCCCTTCCCCTGGGTGTCGCCAGTCGGCATTGTCCGGCCGACGGCATCCTGAGAAGGCCCTCTCTGTGGGAGCGAATTGGCCGTAGGGATGTATGGGGCAGGACACGGTCTCGCATGTAACTAGGTCCCGAGCCTAGTTACAATCAAAGTAGTTAAAACTAAACTAAATTTGGACCCGTGCTAAAAACATAATTAAAACCCAACTAAAATTAGCCATAAAACAGCCATAAAACAGCTATGCCAGGCCGGCTGCATGAAAGAAGTATGTTTTTAGTGTCCGACGAAAGAGGGGAAGGTCCGTGATTGTACGGAGGTCGGGGGGCAGGTCGTTCCAGAGGACGGGGCCTACCACAGAGAAGGCTCTTCCCCTGGGAGTTGCCAGCCGGCATTGTCCGGAGGATGGCACCCTAAGGAGGCCCTCCCTGTGGGAGCGGACAGGTCAAATGGAAGTATGTGGTAGGAGGCGGTCCTGCAAGTAACCATGTCCCATGCCATGGAGCGCTTTGAAGATGGTCACTAAGACCTTGAAACGCACCCGGAAGGCCACAGGCAGCCAGTGCAGCTCGCACAGGAGAGGTGTTACATGGGAGTGTCTTGAGACTCCCCAAATCCCCCGTGCGGCCGCATTCTGCACTAACTGGAGCCTCCGGGTGCACCTCAAGGGGAGCCCCATGTAGAGAGCGTTACAATAGTCCAGGCGGGAAATGAGAGCTTGAGTGACCGTGCGTAGGGCGTCTCGATCCAGAAAGGGGCGCAACTGGCATATCAGATAGACCTGATAGAAGGCCCCCCTGGCTACGGCTGTCAAGTGGTCATCCAAAGACAGCCGAGAGTCCAGGAGGACACCCAAGTTGCGGGCCCTCTCTGCGGGGGCTAATGACTTGCCCCCGATAGCCAGAGATGGAACCAACTGGCTATGTCGTGGCGCCGGAAACTACAGCCACTCGTTCTTGGATGGGTTGAGTCGGAGCCTGTTCCTCCCCATCCAGACTCGCACGGCCTCCAAACATCGGGACATCACTTCGATGGCATCGTTGGGGTGGTTACGGGTAGAGATGTACAGCTGGGTGTCATCAGCGTACTGATGAAACTCTACCCCAAAACCACGGATGATCTCACCCAGCGGCTTCATATAGATGTTGAACATTAGGGGCGAGAGGACTGACCCCTGAGGCACCCCGCACATAAGGGGCCTCGATGCAGACCTCTGCCCTCCTGCCAACACAAATTGCGACCGGTCAGAGAGGTAGGAGGAGAACCACCGTAATATGGTGCCTCCCAACCCCAACCCCCGGTGCAATAGGATACCATGGTCGATGGTATCGAAAGCCGCTGAGAGATCTAACAGGACCAGGATAGAGGAACAACCTCTATCCCGAGCCCTCCAGAGATCATCTACCAACGCAACCAATGCTGTCTCCGTGCTTTACCCAGGTCGGAACCCGGACTGGCGCGAGTCTAGATAGGCAGTTTTCTCCAGGTGCTGGGGGAACTGTCGTGCCACCACACTCTCAACAACCTTCACCAGAAAGTGAAGGTTGGAGACCAGACAATAGTTGGATAACACAACTGGGTCCAGGGAGGGCTTCTTGAGGAGGGGCCTCATCACCGCCTCTTTCAAGATGGTCGGCAAGAACCCCACACTCAAAGAAGCGTTAACGATCACCTGGAGCCAGCCTCGTGTGACCTCCCGGGAGGCCAGTACAAGCCAGGAGGGACACGGGTCCAATAAACATGTGGTGGCATTCAGCCGCCCCAGCAACCTGTCCATGTCATCTGGAGTCACAAGGTCGAATTCTTCCCATAAAACGGTCTCAAGGCCTGCCTCCATCTGCCCGCCCAGACTATCCTCATTGGAGGCTAACTCGCTGTCAGGCCTGCTTCTTCGTTGGCTTAGGAAAGACCACACTTAGACATTGTTTTGAAATGAATAAGGCTCCTTTTACTAAGTAACAATAGCTTACAGACCAAGTGAAGCTGAGAGTGAATAGTTTAGGCGCGAACAGAAAGTATTAAGCTTAAGCCCATCCCAATCCCCAAACCCCCCCCTTTGCATTGTCCAATATGCTTTCGTCTCCAACATCAGGTGGGCAGGTCTTCACCATCCTGGAATGCAGGTCCGTTAACCAAGAGATAACACCAACCATCAACATTGTCCACCAGCAGAACACACTTATCCCAACGCCCCCCACCCTCCCCGTTTCCATGGCAGCTAAGCAGAAAACTAGCGAGGCTGACATCCGGACCTCCTCCAGGAAAAGCGGGAAATCCGGGACAGCATGCGGAACACGAAAGGCTACACCTGAAAGACAAAGAAGGACAGACAAAACAACAGATAGGAGAGGGGAAAAAAGTCAGGGTTTGTGCGGATACTTGGCATAAAACTGGCGTACCAGTTTAGGAGCTTTGAGATGCTCTTTATCCACCCATTCGTTGTGAGAAGGGGGAAAATCTTTCCACATGACTAGGAACTGAGTCTTATTTCTGCGGATTCTGGAGTCCAAAATATCACGGACTTCATAGTGCTGGTGCCCACCCACCATGGTAGGTGCAGGTGTATCAGGCAAAGGTTTGCGGAGATGCGAGGTACGTGCAGGTTTCAGCAGGTGAACATGGAACACAGGGTATAATCGCCGGTAGGTCTTTGGGAGATCCAAACGGACCGACACAGAGCTGATGATCTTGGTTATTGTGAAAGGACCAACAAACTTAGGACCCAGTTTCCTGCATCTCTGGGGGCTATCTAGATTCTTGGTAGATACATAAACTTGATCACCAACTTTGTAGGAGGGGGGAACCGCCCGTTTCCTGTCAGCGTACAATTTGTGCGAGTCATGGGCATCGTTCAAAGTTTTCCGGAGAACTGGCCAGACAGAAGACAGCCTAGAGGACCATTCGGCTAACGAGGGGACTGTCGGCGAGTCATGAGGCAGTTCGGGGATGGGTACAAAGTCTTGTCCGTAGATGATTTTAAAAGGGGTCATATTCGTACTGGAGTGAACGGAGTTATTATATGCCACTTCGGCATGTATGAGGAGATCAGCCCAATCATCCTGTTGAAAATTAATAAAGCAACGTAAGTATTGCTCCAAAACGGAATTAACCCTTTCACAAGAGCCATTCGTCTGAGGGTGGTAGGCGGAGCTTAAGCTCTGGGCGGAACCAATCAGTCTCAAAAACTCTTTCCAAAAAAGAGAAGTAAATTGAGTACCCCTATCAGAGATGATGCATTGCGGGACGCCATGAAAGCGATAGATATGAGAAACGAATAATCGAGCCAGAGATTTGGAAGAAGGAATTTTTGTACAGGGGACAAAATGAACTTGTTTGGAGAAAAGATCGGTAACGACCCAAATAACGGTATAGCCCTGACTAGGCGGAAGGTCAACTATAAAGTCCATTGAAATTTCCTTCCAAGGTCTCTCTGGCGTAGCTACAGACTGGAGGAGTCCATGTGGCTTCCCCGGCGCACGTTTGGAAGCCGCACATACGGGGCAACTGGCAATATAAGATTCAACATCTTTCTTCAGTGAGGGCCACCAGAACTGCCTTTTGACAAGATGTACAGTCTTAACGAAGCCGAAATGGCCAGCTAAACGTGAGTCGTGTGCGCGTTGCAAGACAAAAGGACGTAATGTAGCAGGTACATAAATTTTTGAGCCAATCCAGGGAAGATCGTCTCTAATGGTACAATCACCAGAATGTGCGGAATACCAATCATCAGTAAGTAGTTCGTCCTTAATACGAGCAATCAGGTCTGCAGGTGGAGTAGTTTGGACTGTAGCATGACTTCTAGTAGATACTGGAGAAGCTGGTAAAGTGAGTGGTATGATGGGCTGAACAATAGTGAGTTTAGAAACATCATATTGTGGTAATCTGGAAAGCGCATCAGCCATGAAATTCTTTCCGCCCGGAATATATTTAAGGTGGAAATTGAAACGATGGAAGTAGTGAGCCCAGCGAAGTTGCCTTGGGGACAATTTCCGCGAGGAGGTAAGAGCTTCCAAATTTTTATGGTCCGTCCAGACCTCAAATGGATGGGGAGCGCCCTCAAGAAAATGACGCCAAGTCATGAGAGCCCAACGAACAGCAAAAGCCTCCTTTTCCCAAATCGCCCAACCACGTTCGGACGTAGTGAGTTTCCGAGAGGTGTAGGCACAGGGTTGCAATTGGCCACGGTGGTTGAGTTGTAATAGGACCGCTCCCACAGCGACATCACTGGCATCCGCTTGAATTACAAACGGGGAATTTACATCGGGGTGTTTAAGAACAGGTTCAGCCGCAAACAAACGTTTAAGCTTCTCGAAAGCGGCTTGACATTCCATGGTCCATTTAAGTGGAGATCCTGGACGAGGTTTACCTTCTCCTTTTGTTTTTAGTAGGTTTGTAATGGGTAAGGCAATGTTGGCGAATGACGGAATAAATTGGCGGTAAAAATTTGCAAATCCCAAAAAACTCTGTAGTTGTTTACGAGTACGGGGAGGAGCCCACTCCGTCACTGCCTTGACTTTAGCAGGATCCATTTCAATTCCCTCAGAAGAGATGCGGTAGCCCAAATAGTCAATTGTTTCCTGGTGAAACTCACATTTAGAGAGCTTGGCGTAAAGTTCAGCGGAACGTAGTTTGTTTAATACCGAGCGCACCAGTTTAACATGCTCGTCATGTGTTTGTGAGTAAACCATTATGTCATCAATATAGACAATAACTCCCTTGTAAAGGTGCTCGTGGAGAACCTCATTTATTAGTTGCATAAATACAGAAGGGGCACCTTGAAGACCAAAAGGAAGGACTTTAAATTGAAAACATCCAAGCGGGCAGTTAAAAGCGGTTTTCCATTCTCTTTAATTCTGACCCTGTAATAGGCCTCACGTAAGTCCAGTTTAGTAAAGATTTTACCGGTAGCTAGGTGAGCAAGCATGTCCTTCATAAGCGGAAGGGGGTAGATATTGTGTTCACAAATGGTGTTTAGATAGGAGTAGTCTTGTACTAATCTCAGAGTACCATCTTTTTTCTCCCTAAACATAACTGGCGCAGCTACACGTGGCCTAGCTGGTTCAATGAAACCCCGTTGAAGGTTCTTATCGATGAATTTACGTAATTCCTCCATCTCCCGTGGGGTCATGGAGTACATGCGAGGTTTAGGTAATTGAACCCCAGGAAGGAAATCAATTGAACAATCAGTAGCTCTATGAGGAGGAAGGGAATCACAAGATCTTTCACTGAAAGCATCCTTTAGGTCCCAATATTCTTTGGGAATTTTCTCCTCGCCTGGTATGACTTTAGGTGACGGAAAATCCAACAAAGGTGCAGCAGATTCAATTAAGGGAGGTGGGTTACTAGGTGGTGGGTGATCAACTTCTGATGGTAGAGAGGTATGTTCAGGTATGGATAAAGGTATGCGTACCCAGCCTTCCTTCCAGTTTATTAGAGGATTCCATTTACGAAGCCAATTGACCCCCAAAATTACAGCATTATCGGCAATGGCAGTTACAATAAAGTTGATGGTCTCAGTATGACCAGTGCCTATAGAAACCTGAATTGGTTCGGTGATAAAAGATGCTGGGGTTCCCCCAGCTACAGAACCATCCATTTGGCAAAAGGCTATGGGAGTTTTTAGGGTCTTTAGATGAAAACCCATCGAAGACACAATGTCCTGGCTTATGAGACATTTTGAACAACCAGAATCAATGAGAGCCTGCACATTGCACGTACGTCCAGTAGATGGAGCTAAAAGCTTTAAATTAATATAAAGGGGCCCGGAGCGATGACTCACCAGATTGTCGTCAGAAGAGTCTGAAGACGCCTCCCAGTCATCAGGGTGAGCGCTGGGCTGGTCAGCAGAGAGATTGATAGGCTCCACCCCATTCATGGCCGTTCTTTGGATGCTTCCGGTCTGAAGAGGAGGGTGGGCGTGGAGGTGGTCTTGATCTGCATTTGTCGGCCCAGTGCCCCTCCTTTCCACAGCGATAACAACTGCCTGAGCGAGGCTGGGTTGTTCTCCCCCCCCCTTTGCAAGTGGGCATCCTTCTCAGGGGAGTGAGATTTGGGGCTGTCTTTCTGTGGTTTTTTCTCCGGACGGACTGGATCCTGCAAGTGGGCTTGATCCAACTCAACATCTGAAGCGAGATCTATCCATTCATCTAAAGTCTCGGGGCGAAATCTGTTCACACATGTTTGATAAATGTCCTTATTTAGCCCTTCAACATAAATGTCCATCAGAGCTTGGTCACTATAACCAGTCATAAACACCGATAACTCCTGGAAAATCTGCGTGTAAGCCTGGACAGTCATGCCCCCCTGTTGTAAGGTTTTCAATTTCATTTTAGCTTTCCTCTCAACACGGGGGTCTTCGAAACGCCTTCTAAGAGCATTCATGAAGCGATCGAAATCCCGCAGCGCGGGTGAGCGGCAATTATGCAATGAAACCAGCCACTTAGAAGCTTGATCTTCTAAGGTCATAGAAACAATTCTGATTTTGATTTCATCGTCCAAATCAGCTGCGTAAAACTGCATGAAATTATCGACGTGAATTAGAAAGAACGCCAGTTTGTCGGCACTTCCGTCGTATTTTACACCCAAAGGAGGAAGTTTTGCAAGTCGGCGGGGAGAAGTGGGATTGACTTCTCTCCGCAATTCCCTGCTGGCCCGGGGAGGGGGGGATGGTGTTGAACTCCTGCTTTGTCTGGCAGTAGCTGCATGTGATTCTTTTGGCTGTTTGCGTTCCGCCTCCCTCCCCCAGATTTTTTCCAGGGCTTCCCGTTTCTCGTCTGCCTGGCGAAGTAAATCCTGGGCCATATCTTTCAACTCCCTTTCTTCTCTTAAGAGCTCCGGAATGACCCTCTTTGGGGAAAGACGACGCCTGGAGACGTTTACCCCAGTCATTCCTACCCCTTCGGACCAACGTTTTGGTTTGACTGAATCTTCGGCTGGCAGATTAAGATCTAGGCCAGCCAAACAGTCCATCACTGACCTGGTCTCTTCAGATTGAACAGGAGGATGCGATGCTTCTGCTCCCATAATTGTTTCAGGCAGGACCTCCACCAACGGAGGCTCCTCTTGTGAAGGGTCCGACATCAGGTCACGGTTTTTGTGACTCTCAGCTTTCTGTCAGGCCTGCTTCTTCGTTGGCTTAGGAAAGACCACACTTAGACATTGTTTTGAAATGAATAAGGCTCCTTTTACTAAGTAACAATAGCTTACAGACCAAGTGAAGCTGAGAGTGAATAGTTTAGGCGCGAACAGAAAGTATTAAGCTTAAGCCCATCCCAATCCCCAAACCCCCCCTTTGCATTGTCCAATATGCTTTCGTCTCCAACATCAGGTGGGCAGGTCTTCACCATCCTGGAATGCAGGTCCGTTAACCAAGAGATAACACCAACCATCAACATTGTCCACCAGCAGAACACACTTATCCCAACGCCCCCCACCCTCCCCGTTTCCATGGCAGCTAAGCAGAAAACTAGCGAGGCTGACACTCGCCCCGGATCTGAACGATTTTATCCTGCAGGTAACATCCAAATTCCTCTGCACGACCCTGCAAAGAAGCTTCCCGCGGCCTCTGGTGAAGGAGGGAGCGGGTTACTCTGAACAGGGCGGCAGGGTGGTTATCTGTGGATGCGATGAGAGCGGCGAGATGATCCTGCTTCGCCGCTCTTATCGCCACAAGGTAGGTCTGCAAATGCGACCTTGCCCGTGTCCGGTCAGATTCGGCACAATTTGACCTCCAGAAGCTCTTTAGGTGTTTCTTCCGGCATTTCATTTCCCTCAGCTCCTCAGAAAACCAAGGAGCCAAGGTAGAGCAACGGCGAGTGAGAGGCCGCAAAGGCACGACCCGGTCCAGGGCCCCCGTGGCTATTCCAGGTGGCCACTAGGTCCTCAGTCGAGTCACAGGTCCGGGTCTCAGGTATTGGCCCAAGCTCCGTCTGGAACCTCTCCGGGTCCATCAGGTACCTGGGGCGGAACCATCTTGGCACTTCTGGTTCCGCCTCCCCGCGGTGGGGTGCAGCGGTTGGAAAGTCAAGCCGGAGGAGAGAGTGATCTGACCATGACAGGGGTTCGATGACTAATTCCCCTAATCCAAGAGCACTTGTCCACTGGCCGGAGGCAAAACTAGGTCCAGTGTGTGTCCCCTGGTGTGCGTGGGGCCATGAATTACTTGGGTCAGGTCCATGGCCGTCATGGAGGCCATGAACTCCCGGACCACCTCAGATGTTTCGCCTACCGATGGCAGGTTGAAATCCCCCATGACTAAAAGCCTGGGGGTATCAACCGCCACCTCAGCGATCACATCGAGGAGCTCAGGTAGGGCTAATTTTGAGTAAAAGAGTATTCTGAGGATCACAAAATAATTTGTCCTGTGGCTGTATACAGTCAAGAATTGTACCATGAAGAGATAAGTAATGTTTCTTAATTATTTGGCTACTGCTGTTGATGGTGATAGTTTTGAAAAATATTTTACTACACTACCTTTGATATTAGTTAAGCATCTATTCTTTATTTTTCAGATGAAAACTTCATGAGCATCCAAAGCACTAGGGCTTATCTCCTATTTATGAAATATTATTTATTTACTTATTAAATAGATTTATATGGCTACCTAACTCACAATAATTATGGGAATAGGAGATAAGGTCATTTTGGCAACCAAAATATACAAGTAATTTCAAGTGAAATATTATTTGAAACATTTGTATTGATCCATCTTTAATTACGAAGAAGCAATTGAATGAAATGAGCTAAGGATAGCTTCCCATATGCATTATTTGAGTTTAGCAGCTTTGGAAAACAACTGTATAAAGACAAATTAATGCATCTTCATTGCAAGTAGATTCCAATGATATCAAGGTGCCAATTGATGTTTCAGTTTTTGCTGCCCACCCATCTATCTGTTTATTGATTATATTTAGCCGTTGCATTTAAATATGCAATTTGGGTCTTTGTAGCAAAACCTGCAAATATTTTTTGAAGATTATGTTTGCAACTTAAACATGGTCTCTAGTTTACACAATTATGGAGGGGGTGGGTCAGGGGTGGGTTCTGCCCGGTTTTACAGCTGGTTCACTGGCGCGCATATGCACAATTGAATTAAAATTGTTCTGCGCATGCACAGAACTAAAAAACAAGATGGCGGTGACAGTGACCGGGGAAACCAGTTCGGGGGCATGACAGGCCTGAGTTGCTGCCGATTCCAATGACCCAGGCCGCCATGCCACTACTGGTTTGGCCAAACGGGTAGGAACCCACCACTGGGGTGGGTGGGAACCCCAAATGTTAGTGAAAGGACTCATACAGGACTTCATGTTTTTGTGTTTTCAAAGTTAAATTAGGCTAAAGACTCCAAAATGGAGCACTATGCAACTTCCATGATAATTAATAATGCACGCAACTCAATAAGTAGAAAGAGGCTAGTTTCTTTTTTTTAATTTGGTGCAACTGCAAACTATAATCTGAAATATCCTGGAGGTCATTTGGCTGGAGAAGGCTTGTTTTGGCCACGATGCTACCTAATCTCTCAGCACCATGCTGCTAACATTTGGCTGATACTTTTGGCATTTCAAATAAACTGAGTTCGGAGTGAATCATGATTTCCAATACATAAGAAGTTTATTATTGGATGTCATCATGTCATTTATTAAAGATCTTCTCATAAGACTACTAAATATGTCCATGGAATACATTTTTCCTAATATGTACAAAATTTCCATGGTTATATGCTTCAAAAAACATGAGAGCTATGTCATCATTCATTTGATTTGCATATCTTCTGAGTCTTATGTGCAGATGGCAGCTTTCTGCATGCTTGGAGAGATGGCTATGTTTTCTTTTGTGTTGAAAAAACAAATAGTTTCAAGAAACAGAATTTAACTTGCAATTTTAGCTATGGTAGTTTTCCAACTCTTACAAGAAAAACTACAGTCTGCCTTTCCTAGACTATATCTTCAATATAATTAAAAAGGAGTTCTAGTTAGTATTTTTAAGAAATAGGCATGTGTTTGTCCACATTGATATCAGCCAATGATTTGCAGGTTCTCATTTACAATTTCTGTAACGTTTACTTCCCAGAAAATGTGTTATCTTTGCTGAAATCAATAGAATATTTATATATTTAATACTGACTGCATCATACAGTCTCTTTTATTTTTTTCTATCAACAGAGGGATATTTTGTCCATCTGTCACTGATCTATGCTATGATTTGTTTATTTTGAGGTACAGAAGAAGAGATAAGTCACAATGGTTCATGCATGATTAAGATTTAAAATACAAGGTTCACAATCCTATTGCTGCCCATATGTTCCACAATGATAAGCTCAACATTTCCTGCTTAAAAGTATTTGGTAAAAGACATTTGCTTTAAATATTTTTCTTCTGATCAAAGAAAATGTATCGCTCTAGTGAAGAATTTGATATATTCAGAAATATTTTCTGCTGTGGTTGCAGACGCTAAGAAGTGGGAAAGCTACTGTATAAAAATATTTTTACTTTTTTTTCATTTGCTTCTTTTTCTTCCCCTCCTCTTTATTTATCAGTTTCTACTTACAATTTGAAAAAAAAGCCTGATTGTTTGACTTGTTTCAAATGAGTCGGTAAAATAGCAAGTATTCCCAGATTTAGCTTAAGAAATTTTATCATCATTTTTCAGACCATCTCCATGCCTCCCTCAATGTCCATCTGTAAACACTGAGAAAATTGTTCTTGAATGGAAAGGAAGGAAGGGGCAGGAGGGGAGGAATAGGGAGGAAAACTTTGTAATTGTAAGTCTCGCACCAACTTCTCCCAATTTAAGGCCAAGTGCCCTGAGTATGAGATCAAAAAATGAAATTAGGTTAAATAAAGTAGCAATATATAAAAAAAGCTTTGCAAAATACCTTTCTCCTGCTCACAAAGTCTGTTTTCAGAAGATATTTTGATTTCTAGTAGAATGATTCTCCTCAGGTAAGGCTGATATGCCACTTGGGTGTTCAATATTTATTTTCACAGGAAAAGATGGAAATTTCTTGTCTCTCTGCATCTCTGGATCGTGGCCATACACTTGGGGATCTGACTGACATATGCACACTTGCAGACATCTGCATACATGGAAACTGATCATGTCAATTTCCTTTTCCTTTGCATTTCTTATTTCACTACTCATACTAAATGAAGAATATACAGAGAATACCTAACAAAGGAATTGTAAGCAAGCATATGAAAACACTGCTTTAAAGATTTTATCTGTATTTCTACATGGTATCTGTGCAGTTCTCTTAAGGCAAATGTTTTTGAATGTTCTTTACCAAATACCATTTGTACAAGCATTTTTTTTCAACAGGAAACAACTATTATTTTCTCCAACACAGAGTTCGCCTCTATTTTCATCTGAAATCTGAAATAATACATTTAATACAGATTTCAGCTGTGTTTTTTGATATATGCATTCTTGTGAATATTTTTGCATGAAAAAGTCACACAATAAATTCTGGAAATAAATAAGCATACCTCGGCATTCCAACTTCTTTATATCTAGCAAGTTCAAAAGTTGTAAGATAAAGGTAAAGGTTCTCCTCGAACATATGTGCTAGTTGTTCCCGACTCTAGAGGGAGGTGCTCATCTCCGTTTCAAAGCTGAAGAATCAGCTCTGTCCAAAGACATCTCCGTGGTCATGTGGCTGGTATGACTAAATGCTGAAGGCACACAGAACGCTGTTACCTTCCCACCAAGGTGGTCCCTATTTTCTACTTGCATTTTTATGTGCTTTCGAACTGCTAGGTTGGCAGAAGCTGGGACAAGTAATGGGAGCTCACTCCGTTATGTGGCACTAGGGATTTGAACCGCTGAGCTGCCGACCTTTCTGATCGACAAGCTCAGCATCTTAGCCACTGAACCCCTCAAAAGCTGTATATTTGTCTAAATGTTTAGATGAGGCCAATTATTTTTTCAGTCGCCTTAATCATGCAATTCAATGAGTTTCTATAAATTCTGACTATAGTTTACACACCTGATGGTTTCAGATATTCCAATTCCTAATTTGTGAAAAAGAGTGAAAAACTATGTTTATAATCTTCTACAATTAAACTACAGAAAAATCTTAGTTTCTTTTTTTTCTAATGATTGGATTTCTGGTAGGATTTATTTACATCATGTGATAGGTGTGTCTACTACAATTTTGTTTTGACATGCAACGCCAACATAGCCCAATAAATGACTCTAAAATAATGGAGAGATAACTTCCATCTAAAATATCTAGAATCAGAATTGCATGATTTCACAAACATTTTATAGTAGTTCAAACTGATACAGGACTTTGACTAAACCTACAAAAGGAATTAGGGTTTGGCCCACAATCTTGCACTCTGCAAATACTACTGGATACCTCAAAAAGGTGTAATCTAAGATACTATTTCCACAAATTAAATTATACATTGATTTATCAAGTTTCATGTAAATATAACTTAAATGAGCAAGAACAGCATCTTGCATCAGGATAACAAAGTCCCAGGAGATACGTATAAAAGTTGCATGTACATTAATTAATGGAAAATGATTATAAAATATTGTGAATGTCAATTTATTCAAATAAAAATTGCAAATATACTGTACACTGGAGAAAATTTAGTGGAAAACAAATCTTATTTGAACTAATGTTTGAACTTTAGGTTGGGGAAGCACCAGAAGCTGAATAGGTCTAAGGCTGGCCTAGGCCTCAGACTCTGGTCAAGTAATCTTTGGTCAAGAAATAAGATTGCAAACTATGCTCAATATTATACTGTTGTATTTGCAAAAGAGGTCTTGGTGACCCGACAGATGCATCCCACGACATCCTGCCTTTACTTCCCTAATCAATCCCTGTACTAACCACAAATAGCCTCCCAATGCATATATCTTGTTGACCCAAGCAAACTGTATTAATGTTTTCAATTCCCCCCAAATCCATATTTGGGCAAATGTAGGATAACAGGAATGTATACGTAACCGAGGGTATAAAAGAGGGTTTTTGTCAGTCTGACGGGGTTCAGACATTTTTATGAGCCTTGCAGCTTTTGCTGGACCTTGTGCACAAATAAACTTTCCCTACTTTAAAGAGCTTGCCTGTTTTTCCTACATCAAGGTAACAAATATGGAGAACTTGAAGGCAGATATAATATAGTTGCCATTACTGAAACTTGGTGGGATGAAACTCGTGAATGGAATGTACTGATGGAAGGGTACAAACTATTCAAAAGAAACAGACTTAACAAGGAAACAGTCAAGGAAACAATTGGTCTACTAGACAAGGACGTAACAGGCAGTAGAGAGAAAGCAGAACTGCTTAATTCATTATTTGCATCAGTCTTCACACAAAGAGAAACTATAGCCTAACCTATAAAAAATCTAACTATAAAAGACAGACTAGAAATACAAATTAAAATAAGCAAGAAAATGGTTAGATAACACCTATCTGATCTTGGTGAATATAAATCATTGGGACCTGATGGTTTACATGCCAGAGTTCTCAAGGAAATTATCTCCATTGCACCATATTTTTTTAAAAAAAATCCTGGGGCACCGAGGAACTATGAGAACTATGAGAAGATTGGAAAAGAGCTGATCTGCTTCTCATCTTCAAAAGGGGAAAAAATAACAGACACAGGAAACTACAGACCAATCAGCGTAACATCAATACTTTACTTTATTACTTTATTCAAATTTCTATACCACCCTATCTCCCCTGTGGGGACTCAGGTGGTGCACAGAAGAGATAAAAACAGCAACAACATATAAATACAGGATAAAATAAGATTAAATTAATAAATCTGTGCTAAAATTATTAAAAGCTATTAAAAACTATTTAAAACATTATCTTAAAATTGAATCATAAAATCTATGCCAGGCCGGCCAGATGAAAGAAATGCGTTTTAAGCCCCCGGCAGAAGAAGCGTATGTCTGTCATGGTGCGAAGATCAGGGGGAAGGTCGTTCCAGAGGGCCAGACCCGCCACAGAGAAGGCTCTCCCCCTGGGGGTTGCCAGCCGGCATTGGCCAGTGGACGGCACCCTGAGGAGGCCCACTCTGTGGGAGTGGACGGGTCGAAGGGAGGTATGTGGTAGGAGGCGGTCACGCCATGCCATGGAGCGCTTTGAAGATGGTTATTAACACCTTGAAGCGCACCCTGAAGGTCACCCGGCAGCCAGTGCAGCTCGCACAGAAGAGGTGTTACGTGGGAGTGTCGTGAACTTCCCAGAATCCCCGACGCGGCCGCATTCTGTACTAGCTGGAGCCTCCGGATGCACCTCAAGAGGAGCCCCATGTAGAGAGCATTGCAGTAATCTAGGCGGGAAGTGACGAGGGCTTGAGTGACCGTGCGTAGGGCGTCTCGATCTAGAAAGGGATGCAACTGGCGTATCAGGTAAACCTGATAAAAAGCCCCCCTGGCCACGGCTGTCAAATGGTCGTCCAAGGACAGCTGAGAATCCAGGAGGATGCCCAAGTTGCGAGCCCTTTCCGTGGGGGCTAGTGATTCGCCCCCAATAGCCAGAGATGGAACCAACTGGCTATATCGAGAGGCCGGAAACCACAGCCACTCGGTCTTGGATGGGTTGAGTCGAAGCTTGTTCCTCCCCATCCAGACCCGCATGGCCTCCAAACATTGGGACATCACTTAAACAGCATTGTTGGGGTGGTTTGGGGTAGAAATGTACAGCTGAGTATCATCAGCATACTGATGGTACTCTACCACAAAACCACGGATGATCTCACCCAGCGGCTTCATATAGGTGTTGAACAGGAGAGGCGAGAGGACCGACCCCTGAGGTACCCCACAAGTGAGGGACCTCGACGTCGATCTCTGCCCTCCTGCCAACACAAATTGTAACTGGTCGGAGAGGTAGGAGGAGAACCACCACAACACGGTGCCTCCCAGCCCCAACCCCCCCCCCCAGCCAGTGCAATAGGATACCATGGTCGATGAGCCGCTGAGAGAGCTAATAGGATCAGGATAGAGGAACAGCCTCTATCCCGAGCCCTCCAGAGATCATCAACCAACACGACCAATGCCGTCTCCGTGCTGTGCCCAGGTCAGAAGCCGGACTGGTGCGGGTCTAGATAGACAGTTTCCTCCAGGTGTTGGGGAAACGGTTGTGCCACCACACTCTCAACAACCTTCGCAAGAAAGCAAAGGTTGGAGACCGGATGATAATTAGCCAACACCCCTGGGTCCAGGGAAGGCTTCTTGAGGAGGGGTTTCACCACCGCCTCTTTCAAGACGGCCGGTAGAAACCCCTCACTCAAAGAAGCGTTCACTACTTCCTGGAGCCAGCCTCGTGTAACCTCCCAGGATGCCAGTACAAGCCAGGAGGGACACCGGTCCAATAAACATGTGGTGGCATTCAGCCGCCCCAGTAACCTGTCCATGTCATCTGGAGTCACAATAATAATAATAATAATAATAATAATAATAATAATAATAATAATAATTAATAATAATAATAATAATAATAATAATAATAATTAATAATAATAATAATAATAATAATAATAATAATTTATTATATTTATAAACCGCCCCCTCTCCCCAAAGGGACTCGGTCGAACTCTTCCCATAAAACAGTCTCAAGGCCTGCCTCCATCTGCCCGCCCAGACTATCCTCATTGGAGGCCAGTTCGTCCCGGATCTGTGCGATTTTATCCTGCAGATAACATCCAAATTCCTCTGCACAACCCTTTAAGGGAGCTTCCTGCGGCCTCTGTTGAAGGAGGGAGCGGGTCACTCTAAACAGGGCGGCAGGGCGGTTATCTGCAGATGCGATGAGAGCGGCGAGATAATTACGTTTCGCCACTCTCATCGCCACGAGGTAGGTCCGCAAATGGGACCTTACCCGTGTTCGATCGGATTCGGAGCGAGTGGACCTCCAAGTGCTCTCTAGGCGTCTCTTTCGGCACTTCATCACCCTCAGCTCCTCAGAAAACCAAGGGGCCAGGGTAGATTGGCGCCGGGTGAGAGGCCGCAAGGGTGCGACCCGGTCCAGGGCCCCGGCGGCCGCCCTATTCCAGGCGGCCACCTGGTCCTCAGTCGAGTCGCGGGTCATGGTCACAGGTATTGGCCCAAGCTCCGTCAGGAACCTCTCTGGGGAAGTATAAATCTTTATTATGGTGAAAGACCAGCAATGCACATTACTTTTTCCAATATATTAAAAAGTACTGATATTAAAATATATTTAAAAAGTATTGACATTAAAAGTGGATAATAACATACACGTTCTCAAATTGTTCAGGTCACTCCCTGGTTTATGTGGGTGAAAAGCCGATAAGTATGGGAGTAAATACAATGGTCTAGAAATTGTTAGAGATATGTCCAAATAATTGGTACAAGATGACAATTATACTTCTGTAACCAATTTTTTTCTTGTGGACATTGCAGCAACACAGAATTTTGCCACTGCATGCGTGTAGCTGGGTTTGTGTCCTGGAGGAGAAAGCCTACGTAAAAATTGTCTGCCCTCCCTGGTAATCTCTCTAATAAGGGGAGAATATATGCAGACATGCAAGATCTGAATAGTTCACAGTGTAGTAGAACGTGTGAGATATCTTCCACTTCTCCTTTACCACATATACAAACCCGTTCTGCTATAGGTGTTCTCTTATACCTGCCCTGGAGGAGTGCTGAAGGAAGAATGTTAAATCTGGCTCTGAAGAAAGCTATTCTTCGTTTTTGGAAATTGTGGTCATTTAAATATCTTGCCGATTCCCCCACACCCTGTTTGATTCTGTCTGTACTGTGGAGAGGCAACCTATTTAATTCTTCTTGGAACTCCATGTCCTTCATTCAATGGATTACTACTTGCTTTGCTTGGTCAAAGCCTAGAGACATTAAGAATACCAGTGAGAACCCATAAGAGCCCAGCTTGTGATCAATTGCCTGTTTCCAGGGGGAGAGGAAATTGTCAGTCAACACTAGTGGGGACAGTCCCTCTGGAAATAATTGCATTTGAAGCCAATGAATGATCATCATCTTCCAGGCTCTTACCTGAATTTGAGGCATGCCTGTCTCAATGCTTAACTGGGCATTTGGAGTTCCATTGGGTGCAGCTAAGATGGCTCACAGGAATTTGGTTTGTATGGTTTCTAGCAAGTCTTTCTTTGCAAGGATTCCTGTTTGTGTCCCATATAGAATTTGTGCCAATGTTTTGGCCTCAAAAAGTTTTAAGGCAACAGGTACTAACTGCTCTCTGCCTGTATAAAAGAAGTGTTTAATTGCATTTGAGGACCTATTGGCTGCTTGCAATGTATGATCCAGGTGTGCCTTCCATATCCCTTGCGAGCGGAAAACTACCCCAAGGTATCTAAATGTTCTAACCTGTTCCAAACTATGTCCTTCTATTTTCCAGGAGTATTGGCTAGGTCTTTTAGCAAAAACTAAAATGTTTGATTTATCAAAGTTAAGGATCTGTGTTATGGTCTACGATGTTATCTCCACCGAAAAATGTTAATTAAATAAAGGATCCAACAGGCATACTAAAAATTGATAAAATAAAATAAAACCAGGAGGCACTACTGCAAACACACTCCGGCTGCACCAGCTGCAGCTCCATCCCTCAATACTTGGGAAGATATTGTTAAAAAATAATAATAAAAACCTGAACATCTAGAAACAAATACATTTATAACTAGTAGCCAGCATGGGTTTTTTAAAAACAGATCATGCCAAACCAATCTTGTCCCAAAGGTGCTTTTTTAAGAGGCGGCTGGATTTTGTGGTTTTTCTTTGAAGATGTTTTGTTTCCCCTCAAGAAGCTTCTTCAGCTCCAAACCAATCTTATTTCATTCTTTGACAGAGTGACTCAATTAGTAGACCAGAAAAATGCTGTGGACATTGTATACTTAGACTTCAGCAAGGTAGACCAGGGGTTCCCAAACTTGGCAACTTTAAGACATAGCTGGCTGGAGAATTCTGGGAGTTGAAGTCCACAAGTCTTAAAGTTGCCAAGTTTGGGAACCCCTGAGGTAGACCATAACTCACTTCTTGGTAAGCTAGAAAAATGTGGGATACACAACATCACCACCAGATGGATTTGTAACTGGCTGACAAACCATACTCAACAAGTAGTCCTTAATGGTCTACATCAGTGGTGGGATGGTTTTTACTACCATTTCTGTGGGTGTGGCTTGGTGGGCATGGTGTGGTGGTCATGTGACGGGATGGGTGTGGCCAAGTAGCCATGTGTCTGGGTGGGCATAGCCAACTTGACATCATTCACATTAAGGGGCACCTTGCCGAGTCCTTCCCTCCCAGCCACTCCTTGTCACATCCAGCCTCAATGTATCTACAGTTCTGTAAAAATGTTGTTCACCTTTTTTTGACTTTATTATCTGCATCTACATACTATAGATGTACTTTCATGGACCACTGAAAGGAGGAAATAGCTCACATGCTTTGCTCAAGAGTGTGATGGGCAGGTCACAAAACAGGCTTTTGAGGGGCTGCCACAAAGAATTGGGGAAATATATTTTCCATAGATGCAGAAGGCAAACCTAGAAGCAATAGATGGAAACTGAACAAAGAAAGAACAACCTAAAACTAAGGAGAAACTTCCTGACAGTGAGAACAATTAACCAGTGGAACTACTTGTCTCTAGATGTTCTGGGTGCTCGATCACTGGAAGTTTTTAAGAAAAGACTGGACAGCCATTTCTCTCAAATGGTATCGGGTCCTACCCAAAGTCCCTTCTAAGTGTTATTCTGTTATTTTGACACCTTTCCCAGGTCCTCCATTCAGATTTTGGAATCCTCAGTTTTCCTGCCTCAGCAGGAGGTTGAACTAGAAGACCTCCAAAGTCCCTTTCAACTCTGTTATTCCATTATTCCTGAGCTAAATAGTTAAGACCCTCATTGGAGCCCTATCTGTTTTACTCCCTCTGGACTAATGAGCTGCCTCTAGACATTCATTTTAATAAGATTTTTAGAAACCTGCAGTTGAAAGTTCTTCATCTCTCTTTATCCTGAAGACTCAATTTCATTTGCAATTTGATCCCAAGCTGATTGCCTTTTTAGCATTTCTCTTGATACTTTTCCAAAATGCACTGTCATGAAGCCACATCTTCCTCCCCCCCCCCCCCTCTCTCATACACACAAGTTAAGCAAATTCCCTTGTTTTGGAGACTTTAAAATCAGAAGAGACCTTGGAGGTCCTATAGTTCAAACTTCTGCTCAAGGCAGAAGACCTCATGCATATGCAAGTTCACAGACATCCCGGCTTTGTCTGCAAGAACTTCCCCACCACACATTTCCTCATCTGATGGCACCATGCAAGGCGGGAGGCCCAAGAGAAAGCACCTGGTCTGGGCACAAAGCCCTCTCCATGACAGACCCCTTCCTAGGGAGCAAAGCAAGAACTTGCCAATCCATCCCAAAGCCAAGCTTCAGAGTGGTGATGATGGCAGCAGCAGCTGTGAAAGGAGAGCTCCAGAGTTTAATACTGTTTCTCTCTGCCGCAGTGCTTTCTAGATGGGATTTACAAGACCCAAAGCTGCAACTCACAGTTGCTAAATTTTGCTGTGCTGCACAAGATGCTTTCCCAGCAAGAGCAGAAGTGGAGAGAAAACAGCTGCCGATCCAGAGAACACGTGGAGCAGCTTCATGTGATCTCTGGGTCAGTGGCTGCTTCTCTCCACTGCTGCTCTTGTTGGGAGAGTGTCTTTTGCAGCACAGCAAGCCTCGGGTGCTCGGGGAGACACTCCATGTGTTCTCCCGAGACAATGGCCCAACATGGCTGCTTCTCTCTGCTGCAACATTTTATGGACGAGACAGTAAGGTAAGAACCTTACCCAAACCGCTTCAGCCCACCTGCACCTGTGCTACGCCACGTGGCACCTGCACCCATGCCGCTGCTTCCCTCACCTGTACGGCCACCCCCATGGCCCTTTGACCAAATATGGCAGGCCACAGGCTAGGTGAATTGCTTCAGCCTGTGGGGAGGATGTAGTTTGAGGCCAGGGCAGAGTTCTCTGAGTGAGCATGGGCAGCGAGCATAGATTTCCCAGGGGAAATACATTCAATGGTCCCTGGGTAAGATGTAAGTAAAACAGAAAATTAACTAACTAGGGAGTGGAGAAGACTTAGGTTGAAAGCGAGGAAGGGGGAGAGCAGCTGGCCCACAGGTGCCACATGGTCTAGGCTAGGGCCTAGGTGAGCTGCGACAGCCAGGAAAGTGCATGAGCTGGTGAAGGAGCAGAAATGTCTGGGGAGCTAGACAAGCAGGCAAGCGAACCAGCTGGGCCATGGACACTGTTGGAAGGCAGGCAAGCTGGCTGGCCTGCAGAGTCAATCCAAGCAAGGAGCCAAACAAGTAATAGCTATGCTGGGGAGGCAAGATGAGGAGTGACTGGGCAAGGTGGGTGCAAGTGGGTGAGCGGCAGGTGAGCAGGGCAGGCAAGGCAAGCAGGAAGAGTGGGCAGGCAGAGGCGGGGCCAGCCAGTGGTGGGATTTGTCGGTTCTTCAAAGTGTTCAAAATTTTCACTACTGGTTCGCCTGAACTGGTCCGAACCAGCTGAATCCCACTTCTGATCTACATGGAAGGAAGTGAGCAGTGGCTAAGTTTCTGTCTTAGGCCAAGTACTTTTCAATATCTTCACAAATGACTTAGATGAGGAAATAGAAGGGGAGCTGTGAGAAAAATATCCCAGATATAATTTCTGCATATCAAAAAATGGTCATGGAGTCTTATGGCAAAAGGAAACAGCAACTTTATTTCACCTTTCACCTGCGCAGGTGGACCTACAAGTAGGAATCAAAATCAGGCACATGGGTGTACCTTAAATACACAAAATGATGTATCATATGCACCATAACTTGGATACAAAAACACAATTGCGTGCTCAAAATACAATGTGAAAAGTACATGGAAATTCCCCAAATGTTCTGATAGCATATGTGTTCAGAGGCCCCATAGGACCTCGCTTTCCCAAAACTTAAAGAATAAGGTGATTATCGGCTTCCTGAACAACATTTCCTGTTATTCCTAGTTACAAAGGAAGTTTCCAAGCTATCAGGTTATTCCTGGTCATTCTGACCCTATGATTCCATGCCAAGCTGTAATTTTCCAGAAAAGCTTTTCTAAGCTTTGTCTAAGAAAGCGAGCAATCTATGCTACACATGTGTTAGGCCCAAATGGATTTACAAAGATGACCCCAAACCATCAAATTTTAGCTCAAATAATCCAAGATTTAATCCTTATTCTCTCAATTCACCCTTTCTCTAATTAAAACACTTATTTGGGAAACTCCAGATGAATTGATTGTATTCTCAACCTCTTGCACCATAATTCTGGCCTCCCTTCCGCTTACTTCCTTCTTCTTTGAGCACTTATATCCACTGAAGCAGGTCAAGCACTTTAGACACAAAGGAGCACAACTCATATAAACACAAGTAACACAATCATGACTATGATTCCCCCAAATGCTTCTTTCAGTCAAGAGAAGTCTGGCAACCAGGAGGTCAAAAGGTTTTTAACACACATAAAAGCAGAGCTTTCAATGACATATGTTCAATGACATATGTTCAAAGAGCCGCCCTGGGTCCTTTTGTAGGAGAAGGGCGGGGTATAAATTTAATAAAATAAAATAAAATAAATAAATGTGTAAAGCGTTCAGCTTAGCAGAACTTAGCTGTTGCAAGGAATTTAAATAACCTCCACCTTTGACATAACAAAGTTTCTCAAAGTCCTAATTGTCACTCTGGTCTGGTCACACACCCATATCATCAGCTAAAGCAGCTAGCACTGATGAAGGTTCATTGATGCTAAAGCTCAAGTGAGATGGCCATGCATAAGCATGCTTCTCTTTCCCCTATACCCCAATTCTCATACTATCCACTGGTGTTATAGACCATCTTACAGGATGTGCACCTGGATATATAACAACATGTGACTCTTATCCCCCTATAGGTGGTTCCACATGTTCATGCTCCCTTCCACCATCAGGTGCATGAACTAGAGGTTCATTTGCAAGAGTTCCATCCACAAGTTCTATTCCTGCTGTGATATCATGCTTAGGATGAGTTTCGTGTGCATCATGTGCATAATGCGTAGGATGTGTAGGGAGGCAACATTATCCTTTTAGGTGAATCTCTATTTTTTTGATAAAGACTTCGATTCATCACCTCATCATTGACATAAGAACATAATTACTTACTTTTTTCATGCGGCCAGCCTGGCATAGTTTGTTTTTACCATCATTTTAATAGGGTTTCTTAAGTTTATTCTAACTGATGTTAAATTTATTTAATTTAACTTTAAATTTATCTATTGACTGTATTTAAATGTACCTTTTATTTTCCCTGTGCACCGCCCTGAGTCCCTATGGGAGAAAGGGCGGTATACAAATCAAATCAAATAAATAAATAAATAAATAAAAATAAGAATAGCCTTGCTGGAACAGGCCACAGCCCTTCCAGTCCAGCATTCTGTCTCACACAGTGGCTCCCCATTTGCTTCAGGGTATTCCCAAGCAGATGTCTTCACCTGCTTATGATTCCCTGCAAATGGCATTGAGAAATATCCTGCCTATTTCTCCATCCCAGAGGGTGTCCTTAGGCATCCATAATGATAGCCATGGATACCCTTGTTCTCCATGAACTCGTCTAATCCTTTCTTAAAGGTGTCGAGGCTGACAGCTGTCACCACTTCTTCTGGCAGGGAGTTCCATAGACCAGCGATCCTCTGGGTGAAAAAGTACTTCCCCTTATTTGTTTGAGGTCTAGCTTCCAAAAGTTTCATGGAGTGCCCCCTAGTTCTAGTGTTGTGTGATAGGGAAAACAGTTTTTCCTTTTCTACTTTGTCCACACCGTGCATGATTTTATAGACTTTAATCAGGTCACCTCTCAGGCGCCGTTATTCTAGAGTGAAGAGGCCCAGCCGTTGCAGCCTCAGATGGTAAGGAAGGTGTTCCAGCCCCCTAATCATTCTGGTTGCCCTCCTCTGCACCTTTTCCATTTCCATAATATCCTTCTGAAGGTATGGTGACCAGAACTGTACACAATACTCTAGATGGGGCCTCACCTCACCATAGATTTATAAAGAGGCAAAATGACACTTGCTGACTTATTTTCTGTACCCTTCCTAATGATCCCTAGCAATGAGTTTGCTTTTTTCACTGCTGCGGCACACTGGGTTGACACTTTCATTGAGCTGTCCACCAGGACACCAAGGTCCATTTCCTGGTTAGTTGCAAGGAGTTCAGACCCCATCAGTTCTAGAGTGAAGAGGCCCAGCCGTTGCAGCCTCAGATGGTAAGGAAGGTGTTCCAGCCCCCTAGTCAATAACATGAGTTATTACCATACAAAAGTCAAGTGTACAATAGTCTATGGACCTCCTATGGTATGCGAGGATAAGCATACATAAGCATGCAAGCCACAGAATAAAAACCATCTTCTAGGTAACTACAATCTGGCCTTGCAATCTCTAATCCTTCCATTTCAGTGCAAGCAAAAACATGATTGGCAGGCACTTGCACATACATTACTTTATCCTGTCTTTTTCAGGATGTTTGCAATGAACACAATCATAAGCAGGTAACACTGCTTTTAACTCTATTACCAGTTTTCTTCAGCTGAGTCCACTTATTGGACATGTGGACTTCCAAAAAGAGTGATTATATGTGAAAGAGTGAATTATTGGGTCCAATAATACTTTTTGCCTCATCAAACAAAAACTTTCCAGGCACTGGTACTCCCACCAAACATATCGTCATTCTATCAGAGACTGTAGTCTCTCCTTTCACACAAAAAGAGGAGTTACTTAAAGCAACTTGCATTAAATTCAAAGAGACATTTCCTTCCTTTTTGCTTGGACTTCACTTCCAGGCTTCAAAGGTCCAACCGCATTTCTCTGTTGCCTTCCTTGGTTTGCCAGTATATGTGGAAGCAATTTAACATATCCAATTGCACACCTTCCTTTCCACACATAAGCAAACCTGTTAAGCCTAGACCTCCACACAGAACCATAAGCTTCGAGTGAGCTTTGATTTCATCATAAGGGAAAAATAAGGCTTCCTCAATGATTTTAAATCCTCTATATGAAGGGGTATAATTTCTATACAGCTCCGTGCATTGCTAATATATGGATTCCATCTTATAAGATATCTCAGCATTTTTTGTAACAATGTCGTATGTTCGGTTGCCCCTTGGCACACCTTCCTCAAAGGTCGAGCTGATGCAAATAGCATCATCATCAGTGGTTTCAATGAGTGATAACTGTATCTGCACTTGTAAATATACATTATCAGGCTCAGAATGGAAGCATAACTGTAGTCATGTAATACTCATACAGGCTTCATTCCTACCTGATAAACATCCAAAAAGGCAATCACTGTGCATTTCATTGTCCTAATGAACTAGGCCTCTCACTTGTTTAAGGTATATATGTATAAAACAAAAAGGCTTCCCCTTAAACTTCCAGGGTCTGTACTGGCTGTACCTTCATTGGACACAACATAGATATCAACCACTCTGCCAATTCTTTTCTGAGCAAAAGCAAAGCATGATAACGAAATGTATTACCCCCAGCCAATAAGCAATAAGAATTGCAATAAGCAATTCCCACTCCCAATGTTCCATAAGCTAAGCTAACGCTGGTCTTCAAGAAGCTTGCTTCAACAGTTCAGATGCATTTGGTAACTCAGTTCATCTATAATGAACTGAGTTACCAATGTCCGGCTTTCGGCCCGGGCATAGCACCGAGACGGCATTGGTCGCGTTGGTCGATGATCTCTGGAGGGCCAGAGATGGGGGTTGTTCCTCCATCCTGGTCCTATTAGACCTCTCGGCGGCTTTCGATACCATCGACCATGGTATCCTATTGCATCGGCTGGGGGGGTTGGGGGTGGGAGGCACCGTGTTACGGTGGTTCTCCTACCTCTCTGGCCGATCGCAATTTGTGTTGGCAGGAGGGCAGAGGTCGACCTCGAGACCCCTCACATGTGGGGTGCCTCAGGGGTCGGTCCTCTCGCCCCTCCTGTTCAACACATATATGAAGCCGCTGGGCGAGATCATCCGTGGTTTTGGGGTAGAGTATCATCTCTACGCTGATGATACTCAGCTGTATATATCTACCCCAAACCACCCCAACGATGCCGTAGCGGTGATGTGCCAGTGCCTGGAAGCCGTGCGGATCTGGATGGGAAGTAACGGACTCAGGCTCAACCCGACCAAGACCGAGTGGCTGTGGTTTCCGGCTGCCCGATTCAACCAGATGATTCCATCTCTGGCCATAGGGGGCGAACATCTTGCCCCTGTGGATGGGGCGCGCAACTTGGGTGTCCTCCTGGATACCCGGCTGTCCATGGAAGATCAAGTGACAGCCGTGGCCAGGAGGGCGTTTTACCAGGTTCGCCTGGTACGCCAGTTGCGCCCCCTATTGGATCGGGACGGCCTTCGCACAGTCACTCATGCTCTCGTGACATCCCGACTGGATTATTGCAACTCTCTCTACATGGGGCTCCCCTTGAGGTGCACCCGGAGGCTTCAGTTGGTCCAGAACGCAGCCGCGCGAGCAATTATGGGCACCTCTAGGTTTGCCCACGTAACACCGCTCTTGCGCGAGCTGCACTGGCTACCTGTCGTCTTCCGGGTGCGCTTCAAGGTATTAATTATCATCTTCAAAGCGCTCCATGGCTCGGGACCTAGCTACCTGCGGGATCGGATCCTGCCCCATACATCCTCACGGCCGATTCGCTCCCACAGAGAGGGACTTCTCCGGGTGCCGTCCACTAGACTTTGTCAGCGGGCGACGCCCAGGGGAAGGGCCTTCTCTGTGGCGGGCCCAGCCCTCTGGAATGACCTTCCCCCCGATATCAGGACAACCACGGACCTCCGCTCCTTCCGCTTAAAATTAAAGACACACTTTTTTCGCCTGGCCGGCCTTGGGTAGTCTCTTTTTAGGTTAGGGGTTTTAGGGGTAATTTTTAGTTTAGTTTATGGGTTTTAGCGCAGGATCAATTTAATTCATTTTTAATTTTGTATTTTGTATTTTGTCGGTGGTCTTATTTGTATTTTAATTGCCTGTGCCCCGCCTCGAGTCCCCTTGGGGAGAGAGAGCGGGATATAAAATTAAATTATTATTATTAAATTATTATTATTATTATAATGATTCACAGGTCCCTCACTCTGGAGTAATGGGCCCTCTTGTTCACACAGCCAACTCAGTTGTCAACAGTACTTGAAACAGGCCTTCCTATACTGGTCGCAACGTCATCTCCGCCAAAGATGTAAACGGAACCCAGTCACCACTTCCGTAACCACCACTGGGTTGTCATGAAGCCAGTATAATCTGAGGGTAGCAGAGATACTTGATCCTGAAGCGATGTCACATCAATGCTTCATATAGATATCTATATGATGGGGCAGAGGTTACTAGCATATGCCTCCCTGTTGAGCAGAACTCCAAATTTCTGCCTTGTTGCAATCAAATTATTGAAGAGGAAGAAAAGTTAACATCTTGCATTGTCATAGATCTGGACAGTGAGCTGTTTGTCCCCACTGCAGTGTCAAAGGCCATCAGGATTTAGCAGGACCAGTCCCAGGCTAACTACGTTCTTCCCATGCATTAGCTTGGACTCAGGATTCAATCACTAGATTTCAGTTTATAGACAGCAAATTCAAGAGGTCGTCTCAAGAAACAGCAAACCTCCTCTCCTGAGATAGGATTTAAACCCAGGACAACCAAGTATACAGTTCTTTTACAAAAACATCTTATGTGCCACATATGGAGTCTCCCAGTGTTGCAACCCAACTTCATCTTCTAATAAAACAATTTTATTTAATAAGATGTAAAAGAGACAAAGGCACTCTTTCATTCAGTCATCTAGGGAACCAACCCAAAGTTTTGATTCCACTGAACAACTTAGTTTATTGCCAATCAATTCCCAATTGTTCCATTATCTGCCATAAAACATGTACCTTTATTGCTATTAATGGCTTTTAATGGCTTCACTCAACTTATATCTGGGTATTACCCACTCCAATATGATCTTAACAGTCATTTGAACATTCACTCTTGCACATCAGCCAAAAATTTAGTCAAATGACCCACTGAATAAATAAATCATCAAAAATATTTCAAACTTTCCCGCTGCTGGAACTTCAATGTAATCCATTTGGATTCCACTTAGAAAGGTCATACAGCCTATTCCTGTCCTCCAGCAACTTCTATTTCACATTGAAATACATTGAAATGTAGTTCAGGTTCACAAAAGCAACCAAAACTTGCATTCCACACTGACGTCCCTCATATATTTCCTCATGATTGATTTATTCACTATCTACAATCCATTCCTTATAATCCTTCTATAAGGATATACAATACAATAGCAGAGTTGGAAGGGACCTTGGAGGTTTTCCAGTCCAACCTCCTGCCCAAGCAGGAGGCGCTATACCATTTCAGACAAATGGCTATCCAACTTCTTCTTAAAGACTTGCATCTAAAACCTGTATAAATGTTTCCCACTTCCTGCTTCATTATTCATTATTCAACAATATTAAAGCTTATACTAAAGAAACACTTCACACATTGGCATTAACCAACCCACTTCCAAGTGGCTCCCATCAACCAATTAGATCAACCAGCTTCCCTGCTTCTAAAACCTTCTCAAATGTATTCCTATTAACTATTACATATATCCACCAAGAAATAAATTACCCATCCTGGTATCATATATCATATACCAAATACTGGTATCCTCCCAATATTCAGAGCTATCCTCAGAATACCAATCCACACAAAAACCAAAAGCCAACTTCGCACTAACAGATGCGTTTAATTTGTTTTTAATATGTCTGTATATTTATTGTATATTTATTGTTTTAGTTTCCCTGTGCACCGCTCCGAGTCCCTATGGGGAGAGGGAGCGGTCAAGAAATTAAATTATTATTATTATTATTATTATTATTATTATTATTATTATTATTATTATTATTATTATTATTATTATTATTATTATTATTATTATTATTTTGAGGGGGGGAAACACCACAGCCCAGGCTCTATCCCAGCCCAGGCTTGAGCAGAATACTTATTCAACTATACGGTCTTTCACTGTTTCAAACTCATGAAAGCTTTCCTACATCAGACAAGCTAAAAACAGGAGCATCTCTATCTCTCTCTGATCCTCCGCACTCTGCAAAAACCAACTCAGCCCAACCCCCATCTTATTCCTAAGCAAGGGTTGTATGACTATTCCTTCCATCCCTTCTGGATTTATTCTCCTGGCATCCCGACTGATTAAGTGACCTAAATACTTAACCTCAGTCTAGTGTCTCCTTCAAACTTCCAAACCCTGACCACCAAAAAAAAAAAAAAAACCAACACAACACAACACAACATTTGTACTGTCCTCACCCCCAGCCTTATTGCTTCAGACAACTACAAATCAATTACATGATGCAACAACTGCAACCCTCTCAACTGGGTAAACATCTCCAACACCTGTTCCACATTCACAATTTAACAAATGCAGACTTCTTGAAAAGACTTGTGGTTGAACCCACCACCTCTAAAGCTTTTATCATATATATTCAAATAGAACCAATCAAAAATGAAAATGAAAAAAACCCTTTCAAACCTACCACACTAAGAGATCTAAAATCCATGCTATGCTTTGTACAAACCATCATTCAGCATTGCATTCCATTTAAAAGTTTCAGCATTCAAAAATGCTCAGCCCTAAAAACATAAATGAGGGTGTTAAACAAACTGATATGAATGCTGAGTATGACTTCATCAGGGTCAAGTTCCTCCCCCCCAACACAACACCACTTCTGCAACCAATGGACCAGCAAGTCATCTGCAACTTCAAGAAGCTGTACACAAAGGCGCTCTTCACTAGGTGCTATAATGTCACTGAGGAGACGTCCTTGACTTTAAAAGAGTTCTGGAAGAAACATTTCAATGTTGTCCACTGCATTAACCTCATTGACAAAGCCTGGCAAGAGATCACTCCCCGAACCCTAACTTCAGCCTGGAGGAAACTGTGGCCAGAATGTGCCACTGAACAGGAACAGGAACATGACATAGACCTAGAAGGGTCTGACACAGAGGTAGTGGACGAAATTGTGTCCATGGGCAAGAGTATGGGTCTGGACGTTGACGGTGCTGATGTGGAAGACCTTGTTGAGGAACATAGGGAGGAGCTGACCACTGAGGAACTTTCTGAACTCCACAGTGAGCAGCAAAAGGCACTTCTTGAGGAGCATTCAACAGAGGAGGAGGAAGAGAGGGAGGAGGTTACCAGTGATGCCATAAAAGCCATTATGGTAAAATGGCATGAGTGCCATGATTTTTTTGAAAAGCACCACCCCAACATAACTGTCACGAACAGAGTGTTAAATCTCATGGGTGATAATGTGGTCTCTCATTTCCGGAAAGTTTTGCAGCGCAGGAAAAGACAAGTGACATTGGACAGATTTTTCAGCAAAGCTGAGCCTGCAGCTAAGAGACAAAGGAGAGAGGAAAGCCCTGAAGAAGATCCCCTTGAGGTCCTTATGGAGGGGGACTCTCCCTACAAACAATAACCGCCTCCCACCTGCCTTCATCCATGCCAGAAGTCATCTCAAGCAAGCTTGGTGTTCTCTCTTTACTGTATACTGTACATTACCATACTGTACAAATGTGTCTTGTAATTTGTTTCATATTTTGGGTGCTTCCATAACCTAAAAACCAGGTCAGAACTGTACAAATGTGTAATTTATGCATATTTTGGGTGCTTCTATAACCTATAAACCAGGTCAGAACTGTACAAATGTGTAATTTATGCATATTTTGGGTGCTTCCATAACCTAAAAACCAGGTCAGAACTGTACAAATGTATAATTTTGGCATATTTTGGGTGCTTCCATAACCTAAAAACCAGGGCAGAACTGTACAAATGTGTAATTTTGGCATATTTTGGGTGCTTCCATAACCTAAAAACCAGGGCAGAACTGTACAAATGTGTAATTTTGGCATATTTTGAGTGCTTCCATAACCTAAAAACCAGGTCAGAACTGTACAAATGTGTAATTTATGCATATCTTGGGTGCTTCTATAACCTAAAAACCAGAGCAGAACTGTACAAATGTGTAATTTTTGCATATTTTGGGTGCTTCTATAACCTAAAAACCAGGGCAGAACTGTACAAATGTGTAATTTTTTTCATATTTTGGGTGCTTCAAAAACCAAAATACAGTACAAGGTGAGAACTGTACAAATGTGTCTTGTAATTTTTTTCATATTTTGGGTGCTTCTATAACCTAAAAACAAGGTCAGAACGGATTAACCGGATTTACATTGAACCCTATGGGAAACTGTGCCTTTCTTCACGACCAATTCTGTTCGCGAACAGAGTCAGTTCAATAATCACGACCAAAAAACAAGGTCGGAACGGATTAACCGGATTTACATTGAACCCTATGGGAAATTGTGCCTCGCTTCACGACCAATTCGGATCGCGAACAGAGTCAGTTCACGAATTAAGTTCGTGAACCGAGGTACCACTGTACTTTGTATTTCTGTCTGGCAACAACTGAAATGAACTTTCACTAGATCTCCACGGTTTCCAAAGGGGCGGGGAAGATGGCGTTCCTTTGTTCTCAGCAGGAAATGTTTTCTTTTGAAATTTGCTGACACTCCCTCGTCTTTGGGACTGAACTCTTTAACAGTGGATTGATTTAATTGATTATTAGGACCTTTCCCAGATGTGCCTTCTTTTCTTTTTCTTATTTGATTGCTTTTAAAAATTGTTCTCTCTCTGGACTGTAAGCAAATTGAACTTTGAATTTGGATATTGACTTTTGCTCTCTCTTCACCTCATGGACTACCTCTCCAACAGACGCCATATTAGTGACAAGAACTTATTACTTTCACTATGGCTTCAAAAAAGCAGCCACATCAACCCAAGATTACGAAACTCTTCAAAACATCATGAAAGAAATAAAAGAAATCCGGAAATACAACGTTAGCTCAAAATTGGAACTTTTGGAGACACAGAAAGCACTAATGGAAAATAAACAGAGAATTGATGGATTGGAGGGGGGGACGGCTGTGATGAAGGGAGAGATAAAAAATTCTCAAAGGGAAATTGTGGATTTAGCTGGTCATATGTCTAGGATGGATTTTGAAAGGATGTCTTACTTTTTAAGGTTTCAAAATGTTCCTGAAGTTGCCTCTGAAGATTTAAAAGATTTAATGTGTATGATGTTAGCAGATTACACTAAAAAGAGCAAAGAAGATATTTGGGGGGACATCGATTTGATTTATAGAATTAACTCAGCATATGCCAGAATAAATGAGGTACCCAGAGAGATACATATTAAATTTGTAAGAAGGTCAACGAGGGAGGGGATCCTGAGAGCACAAAGAGACGGTCCCTTAATATACCAACAGACTGAGATTGCCATTTTGAAACAGATCCCAAAAAAGATTAGAGAAATAAGGAGGAAATATTCCTTCTTATCAAAAAGATTATATAAAAAGGGGGTGTGGTTCAAGTGGTTGATGCCAGAGGGAATGTTAGTGTTCTGGGAAGGGGGGAGAGTAAGAATTAAAACAATTGCAGAGGCGGAAGCCTTTCTAAAAAAACATTCCCCAATCCTGGAGGATGAAAATGGGGGAGCGGAGGGGGCCACGGCTCCGCCCACTGGAGGTCAGGGAGAGGAAGATACAATTGCTAAAAGACTTAGATCTCACAAATGACTTTCTTTTATATGTGTAACCTTTATCTGGATGTTTATAAAAACAAATGATTGATTGCATGAATATAAAATGTATATCTGTATCTCTTTCCACTTTGTAGGGAAATGAAAAATGATTTGTATTATCTTATCTTTTTTTTTTGCAAGAAGCCTCGGAGGGGGCCGACACCTCCGACATAGATGTCCTCAAAATATCTTTATAATATCTTATACCCTTTTCCTATTTTTAAATTTTTTGTAAAAACCAATACAACGTTTTTCTCATTAAAAAAATGGTCATGGAGACTTATGGCAAAAGGAAACAGCAACTTTATTTCACCTTTCACCTGCGCAGGTGGAGCCCCAAGCGGGAATCAAAATCAGGCACATGGGTGTACCTTAAATACACAAAATGATGTAACATATGCATCATAACTTGGATACAAAAACACAATTGCGTGCTCAAAATACAATGTGAAAGGTACATGGAAATTCCCCAAATGTTCTGATAGCATATGTGTTCAGAGGCCCCATAGGACCTCGCTCTCCCAGAACTTAAAGAATAAGGTGATTATCAGCTTCCTGAACATTTCCTGTTATTCCTAGTTACAAAGGAAGTTTCCAAGCTATCAGGTTATTCCTGGTCATTCTGACCCTATGATTCCATGCCAAGCTGTAATTTTCCAGAAAAGCTTTTCTAAGCTTTGTCTAAGAAAGCGAGCAATCTATGCTACACATGTGTTAGGCCCAAATGGATTTACAAAGATGACCCAAAACCATCAAATTTTAGCCCAAATAATCCAAGATTTAATCCTTATTCTCTCAGGAGCTCATCAAAGCTCATTTGCCAATGATACTAAGCTGGCAGGAATGGCCAACACCCCAGAAGACAAGGTCATTATCCAAAAAGATCTGAACAGACTTGAACAATGGACCCTGTCTAACAACATCAAATTTAATGTGGAGAAAAACAAGGATTTTGGCAGGGGATGGAGAAGCGTCTGGGGGTGATTCTTTTTTATTTTTCAAATTTATACCCTGCCCTTCTCCTTGCAAGGACCCAGGGCGGCGCACAGGCAATATTAAAAACCATACAAAATTACAAAAATACATTATTAAAAAAAACTATTAAATTATATCCTGTGCTAAAAACCCTTATAAAACCCTAAGAATTAAAATGTAGTGATTCTCCGGTGCCTCATTCTTGCTGGAGCTTCTTCCAGGACTGTTGGTGCTGGGCATGCCTCAGTCACTTGGGGAGATGTGCAACCTGTTCTCCATCCTGAGACTCTCAGCTGACCTGGCGATAACCGATGCCAGCCTCGCTATCATGAGGGCTGGTGGGGTGGGAATGGGATCCAGGAGGAGAAGACAACAGAAATAGAGACAGGCCCGCAGCACCCAGCCATGGCTTTAAAACTTGCACAGGGGATTTTCACCACCCAGAGGATGCTTTTCAATGAGAGCCAGAGGCGGCACCTCTCCACTGAAAGGTAAAGAAGCTCAGGGCAGTGAGAAAATAGTGCTGACTCCACCGAAGCTCGTACAACCACCCCAAGGGTCAGGCTCATAGAAAGCCAGAGCACCCATGCCAAAGATGCTTACCCAGCCCACCCATCACCTTTGAGCCTGGCCTTCCTCCTTGGAGGGTGATGGAGTGCTAGACTAGACTGAAGCAGAGGAGAAAGGGGGAGCATGCAGCTAAGGATGAGGGACTCACCCACCTCTCCATGGGACCTCTTGGGAAACACACCATTCAAAAAGAAAAGTATAAAAGCCATTCCTTCCAAGTCAGCAGCAGCGGCTGAATCAAAACAAAGCACTGAGAGTCTGGGCACCCTTTCCATTTGTTGCCCCCTTTTGAAAATCATTTCACACTGGTGTTACTCAGATTACACCTCTGCATGTTTTGAAAGGGAGAAGGTGTAGCTGCTGTTTTCCATTTATCCCCCTTCCAAACCATGCTGGGATGGCGGAGGGTGATCTGATCAACCTCTATGTGTGTGTTTGCATGTGTATATGTGTGTGTGAGAGTGAGATTCTATCCAACCTCAGAGAGTTACTATATACCAGGGCTAGTAGTGATGTACTCTCCCTCTCACACACACTCTCTCTCACAAAGAGAGAGGTTTGATTTTGCACTCTATTCCTTCCACCTCACAGTGATCACTAGTCCCCACTTTCTCACTGGCCTACATCACCTCGCATCTCCGTTCTAGAAATGACAGCCCCATTTTTTTGCTGCTTCTCCAACTGGCATTATATTCCTCCTTCATATGGAAGGTTTAAACTCCAGGAAAAGTAGGACACCCGGAGCTGGGCGAGGAAAATCAAGCTCCCCTTCTCCAATGGTTCTGCAAAGTCCATGAGGTTTTGCATGGAGAAGTAGATGACTTCCTGCAGAGTTGGCCTCAGCACCTGCTACGAACACTAAACAAGTGCTTTGCACTTCTTCTCCAGAGCATTTGAAATCGCCCCCCCCCCTTTGCTTTTCTGCCTTAAAAATCTGGGCTCTGGCAGCGGGACTGTTTCATCCTTTCTCCAGGAGTGTCTTGCCAGTGTCCCTTTTTTCCCCCCCCAATGTGGAATTTATTTATTTTTTCTTTTTAATAAATTTACAGACATTTCTAAGATTATGTTTCCATTTTGTTATTTTTTTTTATGAAAAAAAAGTTTTATTGGGTTTTACAAATTTTTAAAAACAGGTAAAGGGTATAAGGTATTAAAAAGATATTTTGAGGACATCTATGTCGGAGGTGTCGGCCCCCTCCGAGGCTTCATACAGAAAAAAAGGAAATACAATACATTTTTCATTTCCCTACAAAGTGGAAAGAAATAGAAATATATCATTTTATATTCATGCAATCAATCACTTGTTTCTATGAACATCCAAATAAAGGTTATACTATATAGAAAAAAGTCATTTGTGAGATCTGAGTCTTTTAGCAATTGTGTCTTCCTCTCCCTGACCTCCGGTGGGCGGAGCCATGGCCCCTCCCGTTCCACCATTTTCATCCTCCAGGATTGGGGAATGTTTTTTAAGAAAGGCTTCCGCCTCTGCAATTGTTTTAATTCTTACTCTCCCCCCCTCCCAGAACACTAACATTTCCTCGGGCATCAATCACCTGAACCAGACCCCCTTTTTAAATAATCTTTTTGATAAGAAGGAATATTTCCTCCTTATTTCTCTAATCTTTTTCGGGATCTGTTTCAAAATGGCAATCTCAGTCTGTTGGTATATTAAGGGACCGTCTCTTTGTGCTCTCAAGATCCCATCCCTCGTTGACCTTCTTACAAATTTAATATGTATCTCTCTGGGTACTTCATCTGTTCTGGCATATGCTGAGTTAATTCTATAAATCAGATCGATGTCCCCCCAAATATCTTCTTTGCTCTTTTTAGTGTAATCTGCTAACATCGTACACATTAAATCTTTTAAATCTTCAGAGACAGTTTCAGAAACATTTTGAAACCTTAAAAAGTAAGACATCCTTTCAAAATCCATCCTAGACATATTACCAGCTAAATCCCCTATTTCCTTTTGATAATTACTTATTTCCCCTCTCATCTCGGATGCCCCCCCCCTCCAGTTCATCAATTCTTTGTTTTCCATTAGTGCTTTCTGTGTCTCCAAAAGTTCCAATTTTGAGCTGACATTGTCTTTCCGGATCTCTTTCAGTTCTTTCATAATGTTTTGAAGAGTTTCTTCTATTGCTGTTAGCTGTGTAGCTTCCACCTCCTTTTCTTTGGATAACATTGAAGTAATCTTAGGTTGGTGTGGCTGCTTTTTTGAAGCCATAATGAAAGTATTAAGTTCTTGTCACTAATATGGCGTCTGTTGGAGAGGTAGTCCGTGAGGTGAGGAGAGAACAAGAGTCAAAATCCAAATTTAGAATACACTTTGCTTGCAATACAGAGAGAAAAGAATTTTTTTAAAGCAATCAAATAAGAGAAAAAAAGAAGGCACATCTGGGAGGAATCCTAAAAGTCCATTGCCTTAATCCAGTGGTGAAAGGTTCAGCCCCATAAAGACGAGGGAATGTCAGCGCATTTTAAAAAGGAAATATTTCTTGCTGAGAACAAAGGAGCGCCATCTTCCCCACCCCTCTGGAAGTCGTGGAGAGCTAGTGAAAGTGAATATCAATTGTTGCAAGACAGAGATACAAAGTTTCCGTCAATCTTAAAGTAAAAGACTTTCTTTGTTGTTTGAAAATCAGATGTTGATTTCTCCATCTCCTCAAGCCTGGGGAACATTTTGAAACGCTGCTTTTTTTCCCTTCCGAGGAGGGGTTTTACAAACTCCCTCCTCCTTCTTCTTTTAAAGCAAAAGTTGAAAGCATTAGTTTTAAATCACTCACGATCCACTTTGCAGTAATAACGGAGCCTCAGTGTTGCCTACAGCCCCGGCTTTCTGCCCATCTTCAATTGCAGCAGCTGTTCCGGGTCTCCATCGGCGAAGGGGACGAAAGAGGAACTTCCCCCCGCGACTCATTCTCCGGCGCCTAGGGCGAGGCGGGAGCCACCCCCCGACCGCCGTCGAGGTGGGGGGACTCACCGTGAGCCGCCCGTGCAGTGGGGGCTCTTTGCAAGAGCCCCCTGCCCCCGAAGGCGCCGCCGGAGCAACCAAGCGGCGGACAAGTCCAAGACCCGACCGTCGCCTCCGGCTAACCGAAAGGAAATCCTTGCCAGTGTCTCTTTGATGGCCTCCCCCTCTCCCTGCACAGTTCCCAGGGAAGGAGAGAGGGCGAGAGAGGGGGGAACAAGTGGAAAGAGGCCTCATAAAGAGGCAGGGGAGCCCCTTATATCAGCAGCTGCCTGATATGTGCCATGCCATGCTGTGCTGTGTTGAAGCAGAGGAGAATAGAGTGGGGGGGAAAGCAAGTCTCTGCCTGCTCAGGTGCCGCCTTTAGCAGTAAGCTGCAAGCAAGCAATGAGTGCATCAAAAACGAAAAGCAGGACTCACCTGCTGCCCCTTGTACTGCGGAAGGTGGCAACACATAGAGAAGAGCCATCCACCCTCAGAAAAAATCTAGGAGGTGTTTCACAGCAGGCCAAGCCAGGTCTTATTCAGACACATTGTGTTGTGTTTTGGAAGGGAAAAGATGCAACTACTGTTGCCTGTGCTTGGGTTTGCACAGCAACAGTGAGAGATTGCAGGATTTATTTTTATCTCCCTTCCAAAACATGCCAGGATGGCACCAGCAGTAGGCAGAGATAGAGGCACGTAGTCGTCCAGTCCATGTCCAGCAGCTGCTGCAAGCACATATCAGGCAGCTGCTGCAAGCACATTTCAGATAAGAGCCAAGTCCCGCTTTTTGCTTTTGATGCGCTTGCCACTTGCAGCAACTGGCATGATCAACTGCCCATACTGCTGCTGGCCTTCTGGGAGCTCTTCATTCTCCTGGCAGCACTGCTGTTGGCTGTCCTGCTGAGATGCCCCTTCCTGGTTCAGGGCAAGTTGGCCCAGATCTATGACCTCTGGAGCTCCCCCCCCACTGCCAGCCTACTAGGCCCCTTTGCCAGCTGGTGGAATCATGCTGCTTACCCGCCACCACCTTTGGACTGCTGAGCACCTTGCTGCACCTTGCTCTTTTTTCCCCTTCTTCTTCTATTTTTCCTTTTTTTCTCATACTTGTGGATTAAAAATTTCTTTCTTTTCTTTTTTCAATGCTCAATTGGATTGTTTCTTTTTAAGATCCCCCCCCCCCTTAAGTATGGAATATAAAGAGAGGGATAAAAGCAGAGGAAAAAGAAGTAACACTGCCACCTACAGCCTGGAGGCTTGGAAACACTTTTTTTTCTTTCTCTTTCCTTTGAACATCTGACATATCTCAAGGCTCCTGAGTTTTTATTTTGAAAATGATAGTGGGAAGAGTACGGATTGTTTACGCAGGTGCTCTTCTGGAGTACTATCAGTAGCTGGACTGGAGTGAAGAGAAAGGCTTGACTTGAAAGATTATAGTGAATTTGTTTGAAACTTAACAAAAAAGCCTTGGATGTTTTAGTGGCAGTGTTTACAACTTGAAACAATGGTGCAACATGAAGAAGAAAAGGAATTAACATTGCAAATGATTATGCTAGAAATTTAAAAAGTACTAATAAGAACAGAGAACATTGAAAAGAGAATTGAGAATATAGAACAAAGAACAGAAATTATAGAGGGAAGAGTTGAGAATACCAACAAAATAATGATGTAATTTGAGGATAGAGTTCAAAAAATTGAAGAAAAATATGAAGAAAGTGGGAAGAAAATTGCTGATATTGACAGCAAATCGAGTGTGGTTAGAAATGACAGGAGTGGAATGCTGAAAGGGGAGATTGACGAACTGGAACTCTGTCAGCCTTCGCTTATTCTGCTTAGCTGCCATGGAAACGGGGAGGGTGGGGCGCTGGGATTCTATTGTGTATGCTGGTGGAAGATTGGTGGAAGATGTTGCCGGCTGGTGTTATCTCTGGACTAACGGTCTCACATTCCATGCTGGTGATGACCTGCCCACCTGATGTCGGAGAAGAAAGTATATTGGACACTGCAAGGGGGGGGGGGTTAGGGCTCTTGGGATGGGCTTAAGCTTTAATACTCTATGTTCGCGCCTAAACTAGTTACTTCCTGCTTCACTATGGTCTGTTAATCTCCGGTACTTAGTAAAAGTAGCCTTATTCATTTCAAATAATGTCTAAGTGTGGTCTTTCTTGAGTATTAGGAGAAATAGATCTCAGACCTCAAAACATAGAAGAAAAGGGAGAAAATCTGTCAGAAGTAATGAGAGAAATTTTGGCAGAAGCATTGGTGATAACTAAAGGCAAGCTGATGGAAGGAACAGATGGAGGATTTCAAGTCTTTACAAGATATGCAATGAATAACAAGTTGCCAAGAGAAGTCCATATAAGATTTACCAAGAAAACAATTAGAACACAAATACTACAAATGGCAAGAGATATAGGATTGCCCTACTACTGGAAGAATACAGGATGATGAAAGGAAATGTCATAATAAAAAAGTTAAACTTAGTTAAACTTAGAGAATTATGTATAAAATAAAATAATAATAGTTATAGTCAAATGATTAACAATGATAATAATGGATATATACACTAGATTGATAATATGAAATTTTATACAAATTATGAGGACTATGGAGAGGATGCTGAAAAGCTTTGTTATAAAAGATAAACAATTCTATATAAAATATAATTGTCAGATCTGCTTCCATCATAAAACAGGAAAGACCACGCTTAAGCTCATTTGAAAGTTTAAGGTTACTTTTACTGAATATGATAAGACCGCAGCAAAAGTCAAGCAAGGAATGAAACATTTAGGTGCGCAACATACGTATCAAAGCATAACCCAACCCTTTAGCCCCTTTGACCCCAGTGTAATATCCAATGCAGAGTCGTCCACGATGTCAGGTGCGCACCCTGCTCAGGAGCATCATCACAATGGAATGCAAGACCGTTAGCCTTGACGATATCCATTTCCCTCCAGCACCCTTAATGTCCAGTACCCACAGCCCCTCCCTCCCCGTTTCAAAATGACAGCCAAAGCAAGCAAAAAGCGGAGGCTGATAATAATATAAAGATGTAATATTATTGGATGATTTTAGGATGATGTAATGAAATGCCATAATATATTTATATTTTACATAAAAAGGATGTAATAATTGTTATAGTCAAATGAATGTTTAATAATCATAATTGTATACATATATATTAGATTGATGATATGAGATTTTATGTAAATTGCAAGTGAAGACTATTATGAGGAAGCACAAAAGCTTTGTAACCAATCAACCCACTGTAGGTAATTGGAGGATGGTTTTTATGCTCTGTGTGTGTTTAGGTTTGTTTGTTCTGTTTGTTTAAAAATACAATTTTTGGGGAAAAAATAAATTATTTTGAATGTTATAGCCGTGGGGGAACATAAAACTTTAGAATTTATGATGAAAAATATTGAAATATTTATTTATCATAAATTAAATTCACTTTAATATATGCACAGTTACTCTGAAAAAAATCAGAAGGGATTAGATAAATTGAATTTAAAGCCAAGCAATAAGCTTTTCTGTAATCAAGCATATGGGAATTCAGTAACTCCCCCAGAGAAAAAGAACTGCTTGTGAGAAAGTAATTTGGCTTCATTCGGGAGAGAAATATGTTAGCAAGGATAGTTGAAAGCTGGTAAGCAGAAACTTATCACAGGGGATTTTGAAGCTGATTCTGAAAAGCATTATGAAGGAATCTACATTGACCCTGATACATTCAGTAATTTAATTGAGGAAACAGTGATTCACTAATTTAAACAAAGATTGAAAACCACCACTTATCTAGCAGAAACTAACAGATGGAAGACAAGGCAAAGGAGCTGCAAAACTGCCTAGCAAATGGCAAAAAGAAGGTAACAATCCAACTGATTTTTGAAAAAGGTTTTATGGAACCATATAATACAGGTGGAAGAGCCATTTAGACCATTGAGCCCAATCCTTTCCTCAGCATTCCTTAATAAAAGAGGTATCGAACTCGCAATCCATGGGCTGGATGCATCATGTGCGAGCCATGCCCATCCCCACCCCCACCCCAGTTTAGTGAAGGAGTAAAAAGTCACAATACATCAAATGATGATAATGTAATGCTGGGAGTTTGACACCCCTGCCCACATGAACATAGCCAAAGAAGATCACTTTTCTGGGTAAACAGCTCTCTTGTTTCTGCTACTTTAGGAATGTTTTTCTTCAATTCGAATCTGTCTTCCTGTAACTTAAACCAGTTATTCCATGTCCCTACTTGGGAATAAGAAAGAAGAGGCTCTTACCTTCTTCTGTGTGTTTTTTGAAGAATGTTATCATATTATCTATTCTTAAAGCTAAACATGTCACCTCTTTTCATCTTCTGAAGATTTAGATTTTTGTCACCCTTTTCTGAAACTGCACAAAACACACTTAGGAATGAATATTTGTCATGGCAGCAGCAAATATTTGCACAATATTGCCACCTTCTTTATTAAAACGCTATTCTGATTATTCTGTGAGTTGAGAAAATACACAATTATTTACAGAACTTCCAAGGGATACAGCAAGAACACCTAGAGTGGTTCCAAAGGATCTTGCCTATTTCTGTTCAAGTACTGCATGTGTCCACAATACATTTACACCAGGCAATCACCTGCTTTAAAGAACTTGTAAGAGAATTGCTTCAAAAAGAAGTGTTTCAAAGCAGTGTATTAGGTGTAAAGCAGGAACGTCTGAAATAAGAAATTGAACCAAAAATTGCATAAGGAGGAATACATGCAAAGAAAACCCAATTTCTCAATAAGGGTGGAGATAGCATCCATGTATGGGTTAAACCTATCCACGCTCTGATTGGACTGAGTCATAATATTAAATAATTAATTAAGTAGGCATGGTATATAACCCCCTACGGAGTAGCCACACCCAGTTTCCGACTCAGTTCCAGCTCTGGGACTATTCGGTGTCCAACTCCTATTTGATTGTTTGAATTGAATGGAATTGAATTGTTTGAATCAGAGATTGAGATTTGGATTTGATCACATTGAGCGCTGTGAGTAGACAGGGGACCCCCTCCTTCAGGAGCAGCCCAGGGCTCAGGCTTCCCTGTCTCAATTCAGCCACAGGCCCCGGCCTTCGGCTGCCTTTAAGGCCTCAATACTAGCCTCCTACCTGAGCCTCCCCCACCTGAGTTTCCAGCATTCCTCGCTGTGGCTGCTGCTGGCTAGGAGAGGAGGGTGAGGTCAAGCGCTATTAGGAGGCGGGCCGTACGCGCAGCTTTGCTGTGAGGCCTTGTCCCTGCTGCGGCAGGTGCGCACTCTGCTCCCCGGCTAGCTTCGGCCTGCCGCGCAAGTGCGATCGCTCCCAGGGCCTTCTCTGCCGAACCAAATTAATTCTGTGCAGGCTTTCCCACAACTGACAGGCCTCTGTCAACTGTGAGGGCTGTTCCACTGGGCCTAAATGAATGGTGCCTCTTTATTACCCCTTTTGGAAAAGAACAGAGCCAAGTCAGCTTCTAAAGGCTGTTTTGGAGAAGGGGTCAGGCGTGCGGAAGCTCTTTGCAGCAAGGCCGCTCTTTCACTTTATATTCAAGCCTCTCTCAGGGGCCTTTGGCATGAACGGCCATTTTGAAGCCTGCCTGAATCAAGAACCAAAATGGCTGCCGCCTCAGCTTCAGAGGACAGTGAGTGGAGTCAGGTCCTCACGGCTACGACCAGTGGCCCCACGGAAGGAACAGAGGCTCCTGCAGTGGTAATTGCCCCCATCGCCACAAGGCAAAGGGGAAGAAAGAGCATGTGGACCACAAGCCTCAAAAGGGGCCAAATTGGGGTTCAAAATCCCCTAAGCCTGCCTTTAAGTATGAGAAGCAGAGGCATGAGGCACTAGAAAGCATTTATAAAAGTACCAGCAGCCAGAAGACTTCTCTTGTCCTGAGCACTAAGGTGAGGCAGTCTGCACTCTCTTCGCCTGGGAGAGCTGCAGAGGATCCCTCCATGTGAGGATCCCCATTGACTCCTCAGGCCCCTGGGGTTCTGGCCAAGGTTGGCAGTCGCCCCCACGCACTGCCCCATGGGGGCTTCACCTCAACCTCTTCCCTCTACATCCGCAGGGGTTGGTGCTGCTCAATTATCCCACTCGGGAGGGGGAGCAATTTCAGGACCTAATGTTCAGGGCTTTCCAGCAGTGCAGCGTTGCTGCTTCCCAACGGCCTCAGATTCAGCCACAGGGTGCTCCTCCATCTGCAGTTCCTGTGGGGATAGATGGTCAGGAGTCTCCCCTGTTTCTTCCCAGGACAATAGTGAGTCTGAATCTGAAGAGGGCGAAATCAGAGAGGAGAAGCTTTCAGGGGATGAGGGCATACGCCCTTCTAAGCCTTCCTTCTCAGTTTGTTTCAGCATTGTTTAAGTGTATGCCCTTTAAAGCTAAGGCATCGGCCAATTTTGGCGAAAAGCCATCGGAACCCCTGGTGCTACGGCTGGGCCTTTTTGCCGAGACTATATTTGTGGATTAGGCTATTGAGGCTGACACGTTCCCACCCCCAAGTCCTTCTTGACCTAGTCAAGTGCCAGTGGGCATCTCCAGCATCTGGGCCCACTTCCACCGGCAATATGTTCATTAATGTGGACAAGGACATGGTTCAGGTGCTGTTGCAACCCTCTGTTGATGCACCGGTCACAGCCATACATGCATCTGCAAACATGCCCAGGGAACCAGAGCACTCTCTGAAGCCAGAGGATGATGATGATGATGATGATGATGATGATGATGATGATATAATAATAATAATCTTTATTGTCATTGTACTAAAATTACAATGAAATTGACAAAAAGGGCTGACCTCACCTTACAAAGGGGCCATCAGGCTGCTGCCTGGGCAGTGAGAGCTGCTACCACTGCCTCCTTCTTTAATGGTCTTCTTTGCTTTGATTGCAGGATCTTCAACAGCAAACGCCAATAGCAGATTTCAGGTCACATCAGGACATCAACAAACTGGTGGTGACCATCCAATTTTCTTCGGGCATCACTTTAGTCGCAGCCAGGTTTGCCTTCAGGGAAGTTGGTTCATCCATAGGCTGCTGCTGTGGCAAGCTGATGCGTGCCACATATGACGCCTGGTGTCATTCCTCTTTGCTGGAGGGTCCTTCTTTGGGGCGTCTATTGACCTTTTCTTAATTGAGAATTAGGGCAAATGGAAGGTGTTTCTTACAGCTCCTAGGAAGGGCAATTTCTGGGCAGTGCCCTAGCCCCGTTTCTCCAATTTCTGTGGTCAAACTACGGTCCTTTATTCTGGGGTCAGGACTACAGATCTTCTTTTAAGGGGTCTGATTTCAGTCAGTCAGGTTTCAGGCTGTACCAGGGAGGCTATGCCCCCAGCCAGAGATATCAACTGGATAGGCAGCAGAGGGGTGGACAGCAGAGACAGCCCTTTCATGGGGGCGAAGGAGGCGGCACTCTTTTTCCGCAAGAATTAATTCTGGGCCCAGCTCTCCCCTCATCGGGGGATGCTTGGCATATTTCGCAGATTGTTGGGACTCCTCTACCTCCGATGCGTGGGTACAATCAACCATCAGGTCTCGGATAACCCGACTCGGAGGTGACTTATGCAGGAAGCCATTCAACACCTATTGGACATTAGGGCTATCCAACTGGTGCCTCCAGTTTAACAGGATCAGGGTTATTAGTCCTTTCTCTCCGGGATCCCAAAGGCTTGGGGCGGCTGGAGAACTATTTTTGATTTTAAATAGTTTGACCGCTATGTGCGTTATCGCAGGTTTAAGATGCGTTCACTGCACTCAATATTAGAGGGTATTAGGCAGGGAGATATCCTCACATCCATCAGCCTTACTGAGGTCTATCTGCACATATCTATAGCCCCTGAATACTGACAGTTTCTCAGGTTTTGTTACCTTGGGCACCACTTCCAGTACCGAGCCTTACCCATCGGGTTGTCATCTGCACCTCAAGTCTTCAGGTAGGTGATGGTGGCATTGGCATCGTTCCTGAGACAGGTACGTGTGCAAATCCAAGGCGGCCTAGATGACCTGTTGCTACAGTCCTCTTCTATAAGTGATGCCCCAAGGGACTTAGACATTACCAGGTTGACCTTGCGAGGCCAGGTGCTTTCGATCAATCTGGCCAAAAGCTATCTAGGCACTATGGTGTCTTGCCATTGGCATTGCCTTACCAATAAAGACCTTCAATGGTTTCTTTCACCGTTTCAGCTAAGGCTCATGAGCTGCTCCCAGATCCAGGTTCTTCTGCCAGCGGAAGTCTCCTGCTCTTTGATTGGTGGACATCATCTAGCCTACCCAAGGGGGAATTCTTCAGGGTCCCAGACCGAGGTCACAGTCACTTCAGACACCAACCTACTCGGAGGGGGGGATCCAACTTCAGGGGAGAACCTGGTGGCTTAGTGGCTAAACCATCTGCCTAATGTAATACGGCCCTGGTTAGAATCCCAGTAGGGATATGACTAGCTGATAAGAGCTAAATAGTTTGAAATAGATCTATACTAGTCTCCCTTATATGCAGATGGCACAGGGACAATGGAGCCAAGCGGAACTAGCTCACAACATAAACTGGTTGGAACTCAGGGCGGTCCACCTGGATCTCATACCATTTCGTTTTTCGGTCAAGGGCACACATATTCTGGTCCTCACAGACAACATGGCCACCAAGGCTCATATTACAGGCAGGGGGGGACCAGGTCAAGGTCCCTCATGCTGGGGGCCAGGAGCTTGGGTCTTTGGGCAGAGAGGAATTTGCTCTCAATAACCGCAGAACATATAGCGGGGGTGGACAATGTCAGGGCTGACCAGCTCAGTCGGATTGAGGTGGACAATTCAGGATTGCAGCTGCAGCTGGCTATCTTCCAGGCAATTGTGGACCCTTTTGGCTGCCCAGAGGTCGACCTGTTTGCAACTCCCCTCAATACTCAGCTCCCGATATTTTATTCCCAGTTCCTTCGCAGAATGCAGAGGGGGTGGATGCTCTCCACTGCCAATGGCCTCTGGGGCTCCTTTATGCCTTCCTGCCTTTGCCCCTGATTCCCAGAGTCATTCAAAAGATCTTGCGGGAGGGGGCGGAGGTGGTGCTTGCCCCACATTGGCCTCAGCAGCCCTGGTTTGCCGACCTTTGATCTCTATAGTGGAAAGGCTCTGGAGGATTCCCCAAGAGATTATTTCCTTCAGCCAGGGGTCGCTGGAGCATCTGGAGCCTCAATGGCTCTAGTTGACGCCTAATGCTTGAGCGGAGCGTTCAGAGACGAGACACCTTTTCCTCCAGGATCATTCAGATTATTCAGGCTTCCTGTCCACCTTCCATGCGGCTCATATACTGGGCAACCTGGGGCGCTTGTTGTAAGTGGTGTTTGATGAACCACTTTGACCCAGTACAAGCCACTATCCCACAGGTCCCGGAATTTCTTCATGTGGGCCTGGGCAAAGGGTTGACTCCTAATACCATTGAGAGACAGGTATCAGTCGTTTCTTCTGTACCTTTGTGCGGTAGGTCACAAACTTTGACTCAACGTCCTAGAGTCAAGAGATTTCTCAAGGGTGCTTTGGTACTCCTTTACATAAGGTATTGGATTCTTTGACAGGTGCCCTCTTGACACTGTGGAAGGAGATTTTTCGGATTTGTGCAAGTTTTATGCAGATAGGGTTGTCCTACGTCTGGATCCCTCCTTTGCCCCGAAGATGGGGTCTTGGTTCCGTCGGGCTCAGGAGGTGGTCCTCCCCAGCTTTCCTGCAGAGTCTGCGCAGATCTCGGAGGACCGGTGGCACTTGCTGGATGTCAGGCGTGCCTTGCATGTGTACATTGATTGTATGGCTGTTATTTGCAGGTCGGAGTCTCTTTTTGTCTCCTTTCTGCCAGGTTCCCTGGGTAAGAAGGTGTCTGTCTCCTGTGTGGGACGATGGGTTTGTCAATGCAATTGAGAACACCTAGGCAGCTTTTGACGAGGCAGTTCCTCGAGGAGTCACAGCACATTCTGCATGCAGTGCAACGACGACTTTGGCTTGGGCGATGCAAGCTTCTCTGGGAGATATTTGCAGGGCTGCAGCGTGGTCTTCTCCATCCCCTTTTGTGTGGTATTATACATGGGACACGTTTGCCTCGGCTGAGGCCGACTTTGGCCGCTGGGTTCTGTCCGCCCTCCTTCATTGGGGCAGGTCTGATCTCGACCCTCCCGTGGGTCCTTTTCAGGGCTTTGGTATGTCCCATACATGGATGCTATCTCCACCCTTATTGAGAAAGGGTGTTGGTACTTACCTGATACGCCTCTTCTAATAAGGGGGGAGATAGCATCCGGCCCATCCCTTTCTCGTTCAGCCCTGCCTGTGTTTGGAGTCTGGCTCTTGTTGTTCTTGGTAGTGTTACTGTTGGATTTTTCTTGCTAAAGGAGTTGGTTCGTACCGGTGAGTCTGTATTCTTCGTCGAAAACTGGGTGTGGCTACTCCGTAGGGGGTTATATACCATGCCTACTTAATTAATTATTTAATATTATGACTCAGTCCAATCAGAGCGTGGATAGGTTTAACCCATACATGGATGCTATCTCCCCCCTTATTAGAAGAGGCGTATCAGGTAAGTACCAACGCCCTTTTTCCTTGGATTCAGGACTTTGAAATGGATATTCCAACTCATATAGATTTGATTATAAAATACCATGAGAATGAAGTGTAGTATACCTAATATTACAAGTAATGTTACAAGTATAATATACCCAGTGATGGGTTTCAAATTTTTTAGAACCTCTTCTGTAGGTGTGGCCTGTTTTGTGGGAGTGGCTTGGTGGTCATGTGACTGGGTGGGAGTGGCCAACTTGGAAAATTAATCCTTCCTTCCTTCCTTCCTTCCTTCCTTCCTTCCTTCCTTCCTTCCTTCCTTCCTTCCTTCCTTCCTTCCTTCCTTCCTTTCTTTCTTTCTTTCTTTCTTTCTTTCTTTCTCACTCCAAGATTTAATGAAAGCAGTCACAAGTTTAGGGTGAATTAAGTCTTTCTCCAAAACTTAAACCAGGATTCCAACAAAAACCTCTAGGTCAACATCAAACTCAGGTTTTGACTTTATCTAGGGCCCACCCCACCAGCTTCAAACGTTTGGGACAGACCAGGTATCTCCAGCCCTCTCTCAACAGAGGGGGGGTGGGGAATAAGACACCACCTATGTCTAGTCTCCAATGCACCCCTTGTAGCAATACAATACAATACAATAGCAGAGTTGGAAGGGACCTTGTAGGTCTTCTAGTCCAACCCCCTGCGTGGGCAGGAACCTTATACCATTTCAGACAAATGGCTATCTAACATCTTTTTAAAGACTTCCAGGGTTGGGGCATTCACAACTTCTGGAGGCAAGCTGTTCCAGAGGTTAATTGTTCTGACTGTCAGGAAATTTCTCCTTAGTTCTAAGTTGCTTCTCTCCTTGATTAGTTTCCACCCATTGCTTCTTGTCCTGCCCCCAGGTGCCTTGGTGAATAGTTTGACTCCCTCTTCTTTGTGGCGCCCTCTGAGATATCGGAACACTGCTATCATGTCTCCCCTGGTCCTTCTCTTCATCAAACTAGACATACCCAGCTCCTGAACCGTTCTTCATATGTTTTAGTCTCCAGTCCCCTAATCATCTTGGTTGCTCTTCTCTGCACTCTTTCCAGAGTCTCCACGCCTTTTCTACATCGTAGCGACCAAAACTGTATGCAGTATTCCAAGTGTGGCCTTACCAAGGCACTATACAGTGGCATTAACACTTCACGTGATCTAGATTCTATCCCTCTGTTTATGCAGCCTAGAACTGTGTTGACTTTTTTGGCAGCTGCTGCACACTGCTGGCTCATATTTAAATGGTTGTCCACTAGGATTCCAAGATCCCTCTCACAGTTGCTACTATTGAGCAAGGTACCACCTATACTGTACCTGTGCATTTTGTTTTGTTTTTGCCTAAATGTAGAACCTTACTTTTTCACAATTGAATTTCATTTTATTAGATAGTGCCCAATGTTCAAGTTTGTCAAGATCTTTCTGTATCTTAAGCGTATCTTCTGGAGTGTTGGCTATTCCTGCCAGCTTGGTGTCGTCTGCAAATTTGATGAGTTCCCCATTTATCCCCTCATCCAAATCATTGATGAAGATGTTGAAGAGTACTGGGCCTAAAACAGAGCCTTGGGGGACTCCACTGCATACTTCCTTCCATGTAGATGCAGTTCCATTGAGGACTACACGTTGAGTGAGGTTGGTCAGCCAGTTGCAAATCCATTTGGTGGTGATGCTGTCTAACCCACATTTTTCTACTTTATCTAATAGTAGGTTATGGTCTACTTTATCAAATGCCTTACTGAAGTCCAAGTAAATTATATCGACAGCATTCCTCTGGTCCATTAATTTTGTCACTTTGTCAAAGAATGCAATTAGATTAGTCTGGCATGATCTGTTTTTGACAAACCCATGTTGGCTTTTACTTTGTTTGCTTCTAGGTGTTCACTTATTTGTTGCTTAATTATCTTTTCCAGAATCTTTCCTGGTATTGAGGTCAGGCTGATGGGTCTATAGTTTCCTGGATCTATTTTTTTTCCTTTTTTGAAGATGGGAACCACATCAGCTCTTTTCCAGTCTTCTGGCAGTTCCCCGGTGCTCCAGGATCTCTGAAAGATATAGTTCAGTGGTTCTGAGATCTCGTCTGCCAGTTCCTTCAGAACCCTGGGATGTAATCCATCCGGTCCTGGTGATTTGAACTCGTCCAGGGCAGACAGATGCTCACTTACCATTTTCTTCCCTATTTCAACTTGTGTTCCTAATCTGATTTTTGTGGTGCTGTTTTTGATTGGTTGGACTGTTTTATCCCTTTGTGTAAAGACAGATGCAAAAAAAGAGTTAAATAGTTCTGATTTCTCCCTGTTGCTTATCATCTTCTTGCCATTTTCTCCCAACAGTGGACCAATTGTTTCCTTAACTTTTTTCTTGTTTTTAACATGTTGGAAGAAGCTTTTTTTGTTATTTTTTACTTTTTTGGCAAGCCTTTCTTCATTGCGAGCCTTAGCTTTCCTCACTTCATCTTTACAGGCTCGGGCTATTTGCTGATATTTTGCCTTAGTTATGTCCCCCCCTTTCCACTTTTTATATTTATCCTTTTTGTCTTTCAATTTGTCAGAGAGTTCTTTATGCAGCTATGCTGGTTTCTTTTGGGAACTGTTATTTTTCTTCTTCATTGGTGTTGCGCTGGACTGGGCTTTTATAATCTCATTTTTCAAAATTTCCCAAGCTTCTTGAGTTGTTTTCCCCTTGAGGATTCTCATCCATGGAATCCTTCCCAAGCTCTCTCTAAGTTTATTGAAATTAGCTCTCTTAAAGTCTAAGACGCTAGTTTGACTTTGTTCTACTACTTTTGTTTGCATAATGTTGAATTCCAGTATTTCATGATCGCTTGCCCCCAAAGTTCCTGTAGCTTCTACACCTTCTATCATTTCCTCTCTGTTAGTGAGAATTAAGTCCAATATTGCTGATCCCCTTGTTCTCTTCTCTACCTTTTGGGAAACAAAGTTGTCTGCTAGGTTTGTTAGGAACCTGTTGGATCTTCCAGTTGGTGCAGAGTTTGTTTCCCAAAGCAGTTCCAAAAGATTTGATTCAGGAGATCCTGAGGGCACAGATCAACCCCCAAGTGGCTTCAACAGCTCTCAGAGAGAGACAGTGAACAACCAGATAACTCAAAAGAATGCAATCCTTCCATTTCTCCCCACCCGCCTGTCCCCCAAAAACTCTTTCGCCTACCATCCAGCCTCAACCAGTACCTATCCTTCCTCCCCACCCCCACCCCACACACACACTGCCATCACAACTGATGAAGCTTCTTGGATGAGAAGTGAAACGTTTTGTTCTTCTTCCTCCTCCTCAAGGAAAAAAAAACAATCCAGTTGCCTTTTGGAAAAAGCACCTTTGAGACATAAAGGTTCCCCTTGCATGTATGTGCGGGTCATTCTCGACATTCTTTTTTCCTAAAAAGGTCCTGCGTTGGGCAAACACAACTGAGTGGAAGAGACTACCCAATGTTCAAGGGGGAAAACTGGCAGCGCCAGAGGTGGAGATGGCTGGTAAAGCGAGTGCTGGAGAGGAGCTTTCACAGGGCGAAGAGCTTCCCGCTACAGGCGCGATCTACCTGTAGCTGTGAATGCCTGCAAGCAGCAGCTTCAGACACCTGCTCGTGGCTGACAGTTCCGTCTGGGAGTGGAGGTGGTGGCACGGCAGTGGGCACAGCACGGAATGCCCCAGAGCCCAGGCACTTTTGGAACCTTTGCAGGACCAGGAATGACTGGAAAACAAGCCTGCTGCTGCTTCCAAGTGCCACACCTTTGCTCTGCAAACAGTAGACGCACCTGTTGCAAGGCTGCCCTGTGCTCCAGCCTGGCCAGGAACAAAGGCACCCTTCATGCCTGCCAAGCCTTCCCAAGATGTGCCACCTTGGTCACCCCAGGGCAACCCTCCACCCACCGAGTGGTGGCTGGGTGGGCACCGGGTGAGCCCCACTGCCCAGCCAAGTGGCACCTACTGCTCACCTTGAAGGCAACATCGTGGAATTCCCCACTGCTGCTGAGGGAGGGCTGGCTGGGCAGCATCCCCTCCCGTTGGCTGTCCCCTCCTGGGCTGTGCCCATGCCCCTGCCCAGCCTGCCTGCTGAGGAGGAGGCGGCAGGGGTGTGTTGCTGGGTAGCAGGCAGAGGGTGGGTGTGGTGCTGCCGCCCTTGCCCTTGGGGCTTTTCTTAAGGGACATGCTGGCTGGTGCTGCTTCAGGGCGCTCCAGCTGCCGGCTCCTCCATGTGCAGCCCGTCCACCCCCAAAAAAGACCATTTTCTTTTTTTAAAAAACACCTCTGCAGACGATCTTGAAAACCTGTGAGGTTGCTTTGGGAGGGGACAGACGAGCAACATTCCACCCCCACCCATCCCATCCCTGGGAACCTGCAGCCTCAGAGCATGCAGCAACTTGCACAGTAAAGGCAATTAAGAACTTCTTGCACTCATGAGAATATTTTCTTTACTGTGCAAAGGCTTGCTTTAAAGCTGGATGCTCCAAGGCTGCAGGTGCCCAGGGAGGGGGGCAGGGGGAAATGCTGCCTGTCTGCCCTCTCCCAAAGCAACCTCGCAGGTTTTCAAGATTGTTCAGAGAGCCTTTTTTAAAAAAGAAAACCCTGAAAAAGCTGCAAGATCTGGAGAGATGGGTGGGCGGTCTTTTGGGGAGGGGGGAAATGCCCAGAACCAGGTTGCCCAGCCAGCACCCTGAAGAGGTCCATGTGGGGCTCTGGCGACTGCAAAGCACGTCACAAGGGGCAGAAGTCTCTGAACCCAGCAGGGAGCCTAAGCAAAGGAGGAGATGGAGAGGTGGGCGGAGGAAGAGAAAAACTACTGCTACTGCTGGAGCTGCAGTGCCCCGCTGGGTTCGGGGACTTCTGCCCCTCATACCATGCTTTGCAGCCACTGCAGCCCTGCACAGACCTCTTTGGGCAACCTGGTTCTGGGGAGGAAGGATTCCTCCCAGCACTGCAAAGAGGTCTGTGCAGGGCTCTGGCAGCTGCAAAGCATGGCATGAGCTGCAGAAGTCCGTGAACCCAGTGGGGCAATGCAGTTCCAGCAGCCCTTGCTAGGGTTTCCCACTTCCTCCACCCAGTCCTCCTTTGCTTAGGCTTCATCGTCAAGAAGCGGTTTTGGGGGCTAATGGTGCTTAGATTTCCAGGCCAACAGCCCCCGCCGCTTCTGAACGTCTATTGCGAGGAGAGTGCGAAGGTTCTCGGTGCTCTGGGAAGCCATGAAAGCAGCTGGGAGAGTCAGGCAGCTTGGTTCAGTCTCCCTGGATGTTGCAGCAGCGGTGTTTTTTGCATCGGGGCGTGCTGCAGGAGTTAGTGAGTGAAGACCTTTTCTGGCCAGCGCAAAGGACTTCCCCGGACTTGCTTTGCTGAGCATGGGGCGATGGGCCCACACCTCCACCACCAGCAATCTGGAAAAGGTCTTCACTCACTCCCTCTTGCAGCATGCCCCGATGTGAAAAACGCTGAGACCAGCACACTTGGGGCTGCTGCTGCGATGTCCAGGGAGGCTAAACCAAGCCGTGCGCCTCTCCCAGCCCCGCCAAAAACCTTCGTGCTCTTCTCTGTGCCCTCCTCGTCTCCTTGTGACGGCAATAGATGTCCAGAAGTGGCTGGGGCTCTTGGGCTGGAAACCCAAACCCCATTAGCCACCAAAGCCACTTCTGGACGTCTATTGCAGTCACAAGGAGCGTGCGGAGAAGAGCGCGAAGTCCAGCGGGGGCAGGAAGGTTCTTGACCCTTCCGAGAACCTTCCTGCCTCTGCCAGTTGCTTATCTGGCACAGCCCCGCGCATGCCTCCTCCTCCTCCCTCCTCCACCTATTCACTCCCCAAAGGCTCTCCTTATCCTTACCAGAGCTCAGCGGGAGCAGAAGGGATGGGAGGAAAACCACAACTTGGAAAACTTTGCTGGGAAGGAAGGCAGGGAACCAATGGGGGGGGACACCTTGGAATGCCCCCGTGCTTTGCTGGTGGCCACGCCTCCTAGGCAAGTTTGGGGAGGTCCTAGGAGGCCGGCCACACCGCACAAGCTACCGCCTGCAAACGGCGATGGAACGGGTGGGGAAAGTGAGCAAGGGGGCGGGGCAGGCACTCCGTGACAAACCTCTTCTAACCGGTACAGTAGATTTCTGGAACCTCTTCTACTGAAGAGGTTAGAATTGGCAGAAACCCACCCCTGAATATACCTAAAAGAAACTAGAGATGAAAAAGTGATAAAACTTCATCTGCTAGTTTGACATTCAAACAGAAAGAGAAAAAGATGGAAATAATTTTATCAATCAGAAACAAAAGACTAAAAAGCTTATTTAACAGATTAACAGAGTTGGAAGGGACCTTGTAGGTCATCTAGTCCAACCCCCTGCTCAAGCAGGAGACCCTACATCATTTCAGACAAATGACAATCCAATCTCTTCTTGAAAGTTTCAAGCGATGAAGCTCCCACAACTTCTGAAGGCAAGTTGATTGTTTTCACTGTCAGAAAGTTCCTCCTTGTTTCTAGGTTGAATCTCTCCTTGGTCAGTTTCCATCCATTATTCCTTGTCTGGCATTCAAGTGCTTTGGAAAATAGTTTGACCCCCTCCTCTATGTGACAGCCCCTCAAATATTGGAACACTGCTATTATGTCTCCACTGGTCTTTCTCTTCACTACACTAGCCATGCCCTGTTTATATAACCGTTCTTTATATTTTTTAGACTCCAGTCCCCTAATCATCCTGGTTGCTTTTCTCTGCCCTATTTCTAGAGTCTTAACATCTTTTTTATTATGTGGTGACCAAAACTGGATGCAGTACTCAACTTCACTTCCGGCTTTTGACGGTGACGGACGGGCTTTGAGCTTCGTCTGCCGATGCTCTCCTAGCGGTCCCCTTTGGGGGCACAAGGAGTCCTGGAGGGGCTTCTTGCCAAAATGGGTGGCTTGTTGGGACCCCCAGCCTGTCGGCAGTCGGCAGGGAGCACCCCGACCTCACCCCAGCATTGGGATGGCACAGAGGGGGGGGCAAACACTTGCCTCTCCGCCCGATGATTTTCGGAGGTAATATTCCAATTTGAACGTGTGACTGGAATGCCAGCGATGGAAGGCACCCCCCCAAACCCCCTGGATGATTGTTGGAAGCCAGATGACAGAAGGAATGTGAGTTTTGTTCAACAACTCAATGGGAAGAAGAGGGGAGTTTTTTTCTTCTTAACCCCTCCATCGAAACAAGCGGCCAAGCGTTTTCTCGAACAGGGACATAAACTTCTGAACTAACCTACTGGGAAAGTGGATTGACAGTGATAACAACGCGTTACAGAGCAGTTTTAAAGACTTAATTATAACTCTCACCCTTGCTCCCTGGGGGGCAAAATGGCTTCTCTTTGTTCTACTATCAAAACTTTCTCTCACCTGTGGAGAGCTCTGCTGGCAGTCGTTTAAGAGAACAATTGGTGTCTTTGTGTGCCAGGGGGCTCTCAGCCTCTCCAGTACGTGGATTCTCTGAATAAGGACAGCAAAATTTTTCTTTCTCCTCTCTTTTAAAATTACAACTAATGAATTTGGACTTGGATTTTTCCTGACTTTGCAAACCTCCCCACCTTGTTTTGGCCTCGGACACCATTTTCGGCTCTCTGTTACTTTTGAACTGTGACAATGGGTCCTAAAAAAACTCCAACGGGAAAGCCTGCATCTGCACCAGCATTTGTTGCCCTGCTATGCAACAAATGAAATTAGCTTCCTTTTTTGAGAGAGAGGCAGCGGCAGAGACTTTGCAAGAATCATCTATGACTCAAATGTTACAAGAAATATTGAAAAGCATAAATGACTTGCGTAAGGAGCTGTTGGACTCTAGAGCAGATATTAAAATTGTTCAACAGAGTACAACAGATAACAGAGAAAAGATTGTTTCACTGGAGAAAAGAGCGGATGAGGTGGGAGGGGAAGTTAAGGAACTACAGAAAAAAACCCTTGAGTTTCAAAATTATGTTTCTAAAACGGAATTTGAAAGGATGTCTCTTTTTCTTAGGTTTCAAAATATTCCAGAAGTACAGAACGAAAACATTAAAGAAATTATGAGTGAGATGTTAGCAGAATATATTAAGAGAGACAAAGATCAAATATGGTGGGACATAGATTTGGTATATAGAATTAACTCAGCATATGCCAGAACTCATAATCTTCCAAGAGAAGTCCATGTGAAATTTTTCAGGAAGTCCATGAGGGAAGAGGTGTTGAGAGCACATAGGGATGTGCCGCTGAAATATCATGATAAAGAAGTCACCATTCTGAAGCAAATACCAAAAAAATAAGAGAATTGAGAAAGAAATATTCTTTCTTATCTAGAAAATTATATAATAAAGGAGTTTGGTTCAAATGGTTGATGCCAGAAGGAATGTTAGTCTTCTGGGAGGGAGACAGAATTAATCTTAAAACACAAGCCGAGGCAGAAGCCTTTTTGAATAAACACATTTCCCTCCTAGATGACACAGACAGCAGGGGCAGAGAAAAAACAGAAGGAGCCATGCCTCCACTGGGGGGCAGGGGGGAGGAAATGATACTGACAAGGCTCAGATCGCAAAAATGAGTTTAATGGAGTTAATACTATAGTTTTTGTTACAGAGGACAAAGTAAGATGGGATTGAACATATGTTTGATATAATGTGAAAACTTGTTTCTGCCTTTTTTTCTACAGTTTGTTTTTTCTTTCTTTTAAAATAGTATAATATGAGGGGGGGGGGCACCACCGCTGGCATGGAGCCACCAAAATTTTTTTTGCACCATTTCCCTTTTTCCTTTGTACACCATTAAAAACCAATAAAATTCTTTGAAACAGACCAAAACTGGATGCAGTACTCTAGGTGTGGTCTTACTAGGGCTTTACAGAGTGGTTTAGTACCTCACTTGATCTTGATTGTATCCCTCTGTTAATGCAATTTAGGATTGTGTTGGCTTTTTTGGCTGCTGCTGTACACTGCTGGCTCATATTTAGCTTGTTCTCCACTAAGACTCCAAGATCCCTCTCACAGTCACTGCTATTAAGGCTGGTTTCACCCAGTTTATATGTATACTTTTGGTTTTTCTTACCTAGGTGTAGGACTTTACTGTTCTCTACATTGAGTTTCATTTTATTAGATAGAGCCCAGTGTTCAAGTCTCTCAAGATAAGTCTGGATCGTGACCCTATCTTCTAGGGCAGGGGTCCTCAAACTTTTTAAACAGGGGGCCAATTCATGGTCCCTCAGACAGTTGGGGGACTGGACCACCTGGGTGGGCATGACTGGGTGGTCGTGTGACTGGGTGGGTGTGGCTAGGTTTTATGACTAGGTGGGCATGGCCAAGTTAACAATCCATTGAACAATGCACAGAAACTTTAATTTGTTTTGCTCCTGGGGGTGTTTTATTTGCTTTTGTTTGCATGTTGCTCTTTTGGTTGCTTTTACTAGATCATTTTTTCAGTTGTTTAGGAATCTAGTGATCCACTTCAGGAAACAGTTTTACAGAAATTCTTCTCAGCCCCAAGGAGCTTGAGAAATCTCCCCCCTCTCTCTCCCTCTCTCTTTCTCTCCCCCCTGGGGTCTGTTCCCCCCCCTTTTTTTAAAGATGGGAACCACATCAGGTCTTTTCCAGTCCTTTGTTAGTTCCATGGTGTTCCAGGATTTTTGAAAGATGTGGTGCAGTGGTTCTGAGATAATATCTGCCAATGTCAGCCTCTGCTTTTGCCTGCATAGTCTGTCATATTGAAACGCGGGGGAGGGCTGGGGTTGCTAAGCTACTAAGGGGGCAGGAGGGAGAGAGACGGCCACAGTTGTTATCAACTCAGCTAACAGCCTGCATTCCATTCTGATGATGACCCTGGGAAGGAACTGCACCTGATGTCGTGGCCGGCTTTGCATTGGACAATATGCTGGGGTCAATGAGACTAAGGATTGAGTTATGCTTTGTTACGTATGTTGCGCGCCTAAATGTTTCATTCCTTGCTTGACTTTCGCTGCAGTCTTATCATTTTCAGTAAAAGTAGCCTTAAACTTTCCAAATGAGTTTGTGTTCTTTCTTGATTTATGATGGAAGCAGTCATGACAAAAAAGCAAGGAATCCATTTAACTCGTCTCTGAGCTAACCGCTTCAGCAGCGAGTGAGAAAATAAAACTTCAAAATGTCAGACGCGGGGAAAGAAGATTTACTGGGGGCAACGGCTCCTGATACAGCCTCCCTTTCCAGTCCAGATGCCCAGAAAACAGAAACCAAAGAAACCACACAAATCAAAGATAACACCAGGTCAGTCGTTGAACTTTTAAAGGATCTTAGCCTGGGAGGTGAACCTGAAGATAAATCAGTTCGTCACCGATGGTCAGAGGGAGTGGGCAGGAAAGGAATGTTTGAAGAAACCCCTTGGGGAGTGAATACTAGACGCAGACGGGCCCTCTCCCCCCCCTCTGGGAGGTGCTAGAGGAGGAATTTCTTCTAAGACAGAGAGTACAGAACCTAATTTCAGAAGCTGATAACTTGAAACACAGCAGAGAGAGAGAGGGAAAAGTCCCCCCAACCCTCTGGATTGGTTGTTACCAAAAAGGGAGGAAGAGAAACCCCGAACGGGAAGAAACCTGGCCGAGAAAGATGAGCATACACAGCGGCTAGCAACAGCCAGGGCAGTTTCCCCCACCCCCACCCCCCCAACGCCGAAGGAGGGAGGAAAGTCCTAGAAGGGCTCCCTCCCATACCGAGTGGGTGGATAAACGACACGTTCGAGCCCCTAAAGTGCTTAAGAAATTTTATGCTAAATATCCTGACAAGCCTTAACCACTGTTATGTTTTTGTGTCTGTATTTTCTGTTTGTCTCTGTCCCTCTTGGTGTTTTTGTGTGTTTCTGTTTTATTCCAGGACTGATGTCGCATTTTCTGGAGGAGGGCCGGATGTCAGCCTCTGCTTTTGCCTACATAGTCTGTCATATTGAAACGGGGGGGAAGGCTGGGGTTGCTAAGCTACTAAGGGGGCAGGAGGGAGAGAGACGGCCACAGTTGTTATCACCTCAGCTAACGGCCTGCATTCCATTCTGATGATGACCCTGGGAAGGAACTGCACCTGATGTCGTGGCCGGCTTCGCATTGGACAATATGCTGGGGTCAATGACTAAGGATTGGGTTATGCTTTGTTACGTATGTTGCGCACCTAAATGTTTCATTCCTTGCTTGACTTTCGCTGCAGTCTTATCATTTTCAGTAAAAGTAGCCTTAAACTTTCCAAATGAGTTTAAGTGTGTTCTTTCTTGATTTATGATGGAAGCAGTCATGACAGCCATCTCCTTTAGAACTCTGGGATGTAATTTACAGGTCCTGGTGATTTGTATTCATCAAGATCAGACAGATGTTCTCTTACTGGTTTTTTGCTTATTTTAACTTTTATTTCCAGTCTGTTTTTCACAGTTATATTTCTGGTAGGTTGCGCTATAGTTTCTTTTTGAGTAAAGACTGATGCAAACAATGAGTTAAGCATCTCTGCTTTCTCTCTGCTGCCTTTACTACCTTTCCATCTTCTCTCTTTAGTGAAGCGACTGTTTCTTGTTATTTATATGTTGGAATACTTTTTTAAATTATCTTTGACTTTTGTTGTAAGTCTTTGTTCATTCTGAGCCTTTGCTTTCCTGACTTTGTCTTTGCAGATTCTGGCTATCTGCTGATATCCTGCCTTAGTTATGTGTCCCTCTTTCCATTTTTTGCACTTGTCCTTTTTGTCTTTTAATTCGTCAGAGAGATCTTTGTGCAGACACACTGGTTTCTTCTTGGATTTCTTGTTCTTCTGTCTCAGTGGTATTGTGGTGGTCTGGGTTTTTATGATCATATTTTTTAGTGTTTCCCAAGATTTTTGAGTTGCTTTCCCCTTTAGGATTTTCATCCAAGGAATCTTTTTCAAGTTCTCTCTGAGTTTATAAAATGAACTCTTTTAAAATCTAAGACTCTGGTATCATTATGTTCTATTGCTTGTGTTTGCATTATGTTGAATTCTAGTATGACGTGGTCACTCTCACCCAAGCTCCCTGTGATTTCAACGCCCTCTATCACTTTTTCTCTGTAAGTATTAAGTCCAATATGGCTGTAATTTCCCTTTAATTTCCTCCTCTACCTTTTGGACAACAATGTTGTCAGCTAGGTTGGTTAGTAACCTATTTGATTTCTTACTTGGTGCAGAATTAGTTTTCAAATTGATATCAGCATAATTGAAGTCCACTATTACTATTGTAGTGTGTTTTCTATACACGTTTGTTAGTTGGTTGGCAAAAATTTCTGCCTGATTGGGTGGCCTATAGTACACACCTAGTCATTCTTTTTTCCCCCTTTTATGTTGACCCATATGCATTCTAGGAAGTTTTTGTCTTTGGTGTCATGCAATTCTGTAGCAATATAGTGGTCCTTTATATACAGTGCAACTCCACCTCCTCTCTTATGGGGTCTGGTTTTTTTTTGAAGAGTTTGTATCCTTCTATCAGTATTGGTCCAGTTGTGGGTTTTATCCCACCAAGTTTCTGTTATTCCAACTATGTCGTATCTACCTTCGTGTATTAATAGTTCAAGTTCACCCTGTATGTTCCCCAGACATTGTGCATTTATGTATAGGTACTTGAGATCTTTATGCCTGACTGAGTATGCTTCCTATCTCCTATTTGGTGTTTGAGGTTGTCTTCCTTCCCATCCCTCCTTACTTCATTATTTGCCTTGCTTTCTAAGGGTTTTTGCTTGGAATTAGGTCCTGGAGATCCTAAAGACTTTATCTGGGATTAAAAGAAGCCAAGGAAAGTAATATATCAATAGATATATAAATTTTCTAAAACAGAATGAAAAGGATGACTAGGAGTTAAGAAAAGTAATTGAAAAGTTCTTGGATTTCCCACTGACAAGACCACATTGCCATAGCTGTGGGAATTTAAAACTAAAACATGAGCACATTAACTGAAAAATGGAATGAGACCTAAATGCCACATTAGCTTAGACCAGCGTATTGCAGCTTTAAATGTGTGTTTTTCAACACCCAGAATTCCAGCAAGCAATATGTGGGATATATGGTTGTAAGCAAATGCTAACATAGAATGTTTGGCTAGTTAAAACATTTTCTGTATAGTGAAGTCTACTTTTCTGATGCACATCTAAAATAAATTTTATTTTATTTTTATTTAATTTAGATTTATACCCAGCACCTTCTCCTAAAAGGACCCAGGGCGGCACACAGGAAATTTAAAACATAACAAATATCAAAATACAAAATTTAAAAACATATTAAAAACATATTAAACATATTAAATATCATATTAAATGATATTTCCCGGTCCCAGCACAAAAAAATTATTTCAGGTGATGTATTAAATTAGTAGTAAAATGAAAGTAAAATGTGTTTGATAAATCTTTAAAGCATACTGTTTGAAATACTGCTTGAACTAAACAAAAGCTACTTATATCTCTGACAGATGTTACATTTCTTTGGGTCATCAATTCCTTTTTACCCCACTGCCTCCAAATATTAGTTTCCTCCATTAAGGATAACCATCTGCCTAGGACACAGCTTTCTTTATTGCAAGACAAATGTGTTATCTGCATTAATCTTGTCAGTTCTTATCCATGTGTAAATCCCATTGGCAAGCCCTTCACTTGAGATTAGTTTAGGAGGATATGAGGAGTTATTGAATCAAGTGTTTCTATATGCCATATTAATTTCCTTTGCAACACACTAATTCATTTTCAGCATAATCAAACAGAAAAAAACTCAGAAGAAAAGCTGAAATATTTGAAGAGATGAGGAAATAAGATTGAGTTTACTGTACTGGCAAAAGATGAGATAGGGGACACAAAGCTTAATTGCCATCAGAAGGCCATTATGAATGAAGCTCTTCCAAATTGACATCTATCAGCAGAAATTTCAACTGGTAATTCTAAAGAAGAGAGGTGATATGGATTAGTCACTGAGTTTAGGCTAGTTTTCATAAAACTGTTTCTTAGTGCCTTTCTATTTTAATTCTTTTCCTCTTTTCTTAAGTCCTCGTGTTTTTGTGTATGTACCAGTGGTGGGTTTCAAATTTTTTTAGAACCTACTCTCTAGGTGTGGCCTATTTTGTGGGCGTGGCTTGGCAGTCATGTGACAGGGTTGGAGTGGCCAACTTGTAAAATGTGGTGAAACTCATTTAACAACGCTCTTGATTAGCAACCAAAATTTTGGGCTCAATTGTGATGATAAATTCTTTCTTTCTTTCTTTCTTTCTTTCTTTCTTTCTTTCTTTCTTTCCTTCTTTCTTTCTTTCCTTTCTTACTTTCTGCCTTCCTTTCCTTTCCTTCCCATTGGGTTACTGGCAGCGGCAGGCCAGACTTACTTCTGGATCCGCCGGTGGAACCCCCTCTCACCGGCTCTCTAAATTTCACCATCCGGCTCTTGCGAGTAGGTGCGAGCCTGCAGAAACCCACCACTGGTATGTACAGTATGTGTGTGTTTGTGTATGTGTGTGTAAAAAATCTAAATACATCATTTTTGCTGTTACTATTTTATTGTTGTTTTATTTTTTAAAAAACAAATGGGGAAAATGAAGTAGGCAGTACATTTCTTCTTTTACATCATTTTTGCTGTTACTATTTTATTGTTGTTTTATTGTTTTAAAAAGTAGGCAGTACATTTCTTCTTTTACATCTTTCTGGGAAATCTATCTAAAAGCTACCGTGACATTTTTGCCAAGTCTTTCATAAATTAACTTACAACAAAGTCTTGCAAGTTCAGCTAGGATTCTTTTATTTATTTTATTTATTTATTCAAATCTATATACCGCCCTATCTCCCCGAGGGGACTCAGGGCGGTGCACAGAAATATAAAAACAAATACAATACAAAACAATTTAAAATGAATTAAATTAGGGTCTGTGCTAAAAATTTGGATTAGAAAAAATTAAAATCAATTAAAACTTTACCCATTAAAACTATGCCAGGCCGGCCTCTTGAAATAGATGTGTCTTTAATGCCCGGCGGAAGAGGCGTAGGTCCGTGATGGTACGAAAGTCGGGGGTAGGTCATTCCAGAGGGCAGGCCCCGCCACAGAGAAGGGTCTCCCCCTGGGGGCCACCCATCGGCATTGTCCGGCAGATGGCACATTGAGGAGGCCCACTCTGTGGGAGCGGACAGGTCTAAGGGAGGTATGTGGTAGGAGGCGGTCCCGCAAGTAGCCAGGTCCCGTGCCATGGAACACTTTAAAGATGGTTACTAACACCTTGAAGCACACCCGGAAGGCCACAGGCAGCCAGTGCAGCTCACGCAGAAGAGGTGTTACATGGGAGTATCGAGAAACTCCAAGAATCCCCCATGCGGCCGCATTCTGGACTAGCTGGAGCCTCCGGGTGCACCTCAAGGGGACCCCCATGTAGAGAGCGTTGCATAGTCCAGGCGGGAGGTGACGAGTGCTTGAGTGACCGTGCGTAAGGCGTCACGATCTAGATAGAGGCACAACTGGCATATCAGGTGAACCTGATAAAAGGCCCCCCTGGTCACGGCTGTCATGTGGTCATCCAATGATAGCCGAGAATCCAGGAGGATGCCCAGATTGCAAGCCCTATCTGCGGGGGCCAGTGACTCGCCCCCGATAGCCAGAGATGGAACCAACTGACTATATCGTGATGCCGGAAACCACAGCCACTTGGTCTTGGACGGGTTGAGTCGGAGTTTGTTCCTCCCCATCCAAACTTGCACAGTCTCCAGACACTGGGACATCACTTCGACGGCATCATTGGGGTGGTTAGGGGTAGAGATGTACAGCTGAGTATCATCAGCTTACTGATGGAACTCTACGCCCAAACCACGGATGATCTCGCCCAGCGGCTTCATATAGATGTTGAACAGGAGGGGCAAGAGGACCGACCCCTGAGGCACCCCACATGTGAGGGGCTCGACATCGACCTCTGCCCTCCTGCCAACACAAATTGCAACCGGTCGGAGAGGAAGGAGGAGAACCACCGCAAAACGGTGCCTCTCAACCCCAACCCCTCCAGCCGGTGCAATAGGATACCATGGTCGATGGTATCGAAAGACGCTGAGAGATCTAATAGGACCAGGGTAGAGGAATGACCTCTATCCCGAGCCCTCCAGAGATCATCCACCAATGCGACCAAAGCCGTCTCCGTGCTGTGCCCAGGCCGGAAGCCGGACTGGCACGGGTCTAAATAGACAGTTTCCTCCAGGTGCTGGGGGAACTGTCGTGCCACCACACTCTTAACAACCTTCGTTAGAAAATGAAGGTTGGAGACCGGATGATAATTAGCCAGCACAGCTGGGTCCAGGGAAGGCCTCTTGAGGAGGGGTCTCACCACCGCCTCTTTCAAGATGGCTGGCAAGAACCCCTCACTCAAGGAAGCATTCACTATTCCCAGGAGCCAGCCTCGTGTAACCTCCCGGGAGGCCAGTACAAGCCAGGAGGGACACGGGTCCAATAAACATGTGGTGGCATTCAGCTGCCCCAGTAACCTGTCCATGTCATCGGGAGAAACAGGTCAAACTCATCCCAGAAAAAGACCTGCCTCCACCCGCCCGCCTGGGCTAATCTCATCGGAGGGCAGTTCGTCACGGATTTTAAATAATTTTATTAATTCTTATTTTTAAAAAAATCATACAAACATAATTTTAAACATAATGCCGTCACAGCGCGAAAAAGCGACAACATATAAATAACCAAACTTAACATTAAAGTCCTAATAGTAGGCCTAATATTTAACACCAGCATTTGCACTATATACAGCCCATCTAGTTAACCTACCTACTTCATCAATTCTTATTCGTCATTTAAGTTCTTATTGATATTATTTACCAATATCCGATTTAAACATATATTATTGCTTCAGTTGTTATTATTCGGTCGTTCCCGTATCCAATTATACCACCTCTTCCACGAGTTATAGAATTCTGAGTCCTTTTTTCCTTTAATTAATTTTGTTAATCTATCCGACTCTGTGCACTCATTAATTTTATTTATTACTGCCCTATCCATCGGTATCACTCTTCCATTCCTGGGCAAATGCCAATCTTGCCGCAATAATTATGTGCAACACCAAAAACCATATCTCCATGTTGATATCTGGAGGGCAGTTTGTCACGGATTTGAGTGATTTTATCCTGCAGATAACATTCAAATTCCTCTGCCCGGCCCTGCAAGGGAGCTTCCCGTGGTCTCTGTTGAAGGAGGGAGCGGGCCACTCTAAACAGGGCGGCAGGGCGGTTATCTGCGGATGCGATAAGAGCGGAGAGATAATTACATTTTGTCGCTCTTATCGCCACAAGGTAGGTTCGCAAATGCAACCTTACCTGTGTTCGGTCAGATTCGGAACGAGTAGACCTCCAAATGCTCTCTAGGCATCTCTTTTTGCGCTTCATTACCCTCAGCTCCTCCGAAAACCAAGGAGCCAGGGTAGATCGACGCCGAGAGAGAGGCCGCAAGGGCACGACCCAGTCCAAGGCCCCCATGGCTGCACTATTCCAAGCGGCCACTAGGTCCTCAGTCAAGTCGCGGGACAGGGTCCCAGGTATTGGCCCAAGCTCCATCTGGAACCTCTCCGGGTCCATCAGGCGCCTGGGGCGGAACCATATTGGTATTTCTGGTTCCGCCTCCCTGCGGAGGGGTGTGGCAGTTTGGAAGTCAAGCCGAAGGAGACAATGATCTGTCCATGACAGGGGTGTGATGACTGTTTCCCTCAATCCCAGATCATTTCTCCACTGGCCGGAGGCAAAAACTAGGTCCAGCGTGTGCCCCCCGGTGTGAGTGGGGTCCTGAATTAATTGGGTCAGATCCATGGCTGTCATGGAGGCCATGAACTCCTGAGCTATCTCTGATGTTTCACCTGCCGACGGCTGGTGACTAACATGACTAACAGCCTGGGGGTAACAACCGCCATCTCAGCTATCACATCAAGAAGCTCGATTAGGGCTACTGATACATAGTGGGGAGCCAGGTACATGATCAGCAAGCCCATCTGCCTCCCAGGGCCCCACTTCACACACAGGGATTCACAGCCAGCCGTCTGCGGCACAGCGGTCTCCCTCGGATCAAGATCCTCCTTAATGATAACCGCCACCCCACCCCCACCCCGACCCTGGGTCTGTGGCTGATGAAATACTCGGTAGCCTGGTGGGCACATTTCCACGAGGGGCACTCCCCCCTCGTGGCCCAACCAGGTCTCCATAATACCCGCCAGGTCCGGCTCCCCCTCCAACACCAAATCATAAATGAGGGGGGCTTTGTTGACCATGGACCTGGCGTTGCACAGCATCAGCCTAGGGCCCAGGCGCTGTGATCCCGTACCTCCTGGATTGCAAGAAGGGCCACGGGGAACGGAGCGTGCGATCGCAGATAAACTGCGGGTGCGCCCTCCCATAGTATGATATGGTCCCCGGCCCATGCCGTACCTACCTCTCCCATACACTGTCCTGATGGTATGGCCCTCTGTCAAATTGACCCTAGTTCCCCCCCTGATATCGGATCCTACTTCCTCCCCAACGGGACCATGGGCCGACCTGGAGATGGTCTCCCATGGGCCAATCCCCTCACCCACAATTTTAATCCCACCCAACCCCCCCTCCCTGGGGCCCCTTAAAAATGCTTAAAAAAATTCCCCCAAAAGTTCCTAAGTTTTCGTTTTCGCCACCTCTCAGGATTTAAAATTCCGTCATCGAGGTGGGCCCTCATTAGTGTTGAGGGCCAAGCCTGTGAGATAGGGGAATCTCGCAGGGCGAGGAGGGTGGCTGCCGAGTACATAAGTTGTCGGGGGAAAAGGGAATTTGCCTTGATGGTACTAAGCCCTAGAGTCCATAGGCTTGCTGGCCCAGTCCAAAGATGGTTTATAGGTAGTCGATAGATAGCCTCTCGATGGTATCAGAGCAATTTGAGGAGCAAGGTGGGTCGCCCAAGGCAAATGACAAAGAATAAAAACAAAAATGGCCACATATGACCAAGGACCAGAAACAAAAAATGGACCAGAACAGCAACAGACGATAAGAGTCCGGAAATCAAATAGCATCTGAAGAAGATGAGGTAGAAAACAAAAAAGAGCAAACCCCGGAGGGTGACATGAATGAAACGAGGAAACAAAATGGCGGAGGAGGACAACGGAACACCAATGAAGACCGGTCAGGGACATAACAGGACAGCTAAGGAGAATAAGACACCAAGGGATCCAAGGTGGTGAAGGACAAGCAGGCGATGAGTGGGGGAAGAGCAGCAGACAGAGGCAGGCTAACTGAAGTCCAGGAGAGTCCAAACAAAAATCCAAAGTCCAACAGGAAACAAACGAGCGACAAAAAGGTGGGCGACAAAAGTGAAGCAGTAGCAGACGAGGAGCAGACAGGAACAGCAGGAACGGCATAGCAACGACAACGAAAATCCAAAGTTACCTGTAATGTCATCTGAGGAATCTTCATCCTGATGCTTATTTGCCTTTTTTTGTCTCTTATTTTTATCATGGGTAACCTTTGAGGGATCTTTTACCCTCATCAGTTATTTGGAAATCTTTTGTGCTTGTAGCAACTGCGGTGGTAGATATGGTGCTGTGTGCTAACAACTATCTCCTCTGGACACATGGCCTTTTTAGCTTCTTTGTGTATTATGTTAAGAATGGGGATCAGAGACCACCATCTCAGAGATGGTCTCACGTAATTGAACACATTGGCCTCCCAGAAGAAAAAGGAGTTTAACCTTACTTATATTTCACAAGCTGTGAAAGTTATCAATTTGAAATTATTCTGCAAAAAGAAGTGTCATTTTCAAAATTTCACTTGATTTGAATATATATATATGTGTGTGTGTGTGTGTGTGTGTGTGTTAGATTTTTTTAAGGGATGATTTAATAATTAATTAAGAGACCAGGATGGATCCATTTCGGACTTCTTAGCCCTCTTCATCTGGCCATACTTCTTCTACTGGGATTTGAACCGGCGCTTTCCAGCACTTGAGGCAAGCCTCTCTATGCCTTGAGCTAACCAGCTTCCCTGATTACATCATCCTTTTACAGGACTCTTATTGATGAGCGAAAATTTTACAGCTCCTGTTTTTTAGGCCCATTTTAAGGGAGGAGACAAACTTGCCATCCTTCTCTGCCCTTCGACTCAACCTAGAGATCATCCAGACAGAGACCTATTAAGATTGCTGCTGTCTTTTTAGATATGTGTTAGATTTTTTTAAGGGATGATTTAATAATTAATTAAGAGACCAGGAGGGATCCATTTCGGGCTTCTTAGCCCTCTTCATCTGGCCATACTTCTTCTACTGGGATTTGAACCGGCGCTTTCCAGCACTTGAGGCAAACCTCTCTATGCCTTGAGCTAACCAGCTTCCCTGATTACATCATCCTTTTACAGGACTCTTATTGATGAGCGAATATTTTACAGCTCCTGTTTTTTAGGCCCATTTTAAGAGTGAATTTCAACGGCTTGGGTGGAGGGTGGGACTCATCTGCTGGTCAATGCTGGCTTCCAGATGTCTGGTAGGCGGGAGGTATCATCACGTTTGTTCATGCTGTTAGATTGTTTCTCTATTTCAATGGCTTCTCTGATTATTCTCCTGTTGAGCTGTTCCACCTTGGAGATCATTTTAGTTCCTTGAAAGTCAATGTCATGTCCTGTAGTTTTGAAATGTTGATAGAGAGATGAGGTATTAAGATGATTTTTTAAAGCATACAATTCACCATGGAAAAAGAAGCCAACAACCAACTCCCTTTTCTAGACGTCCTAATCTACAAAAAACCTAATGGCTCCCTAGGACACACCATCTACCGGGAAAAAACACACACCAACCGCTACCTAAATGCACAATCCCATCACCACCCTGCACAGATAAACTCTGCAGCCAAAACCCTCATACACAGAACCAAACGCCTAGCTGACAAAGACCATCTGAAAACCGAAATACACTTCCTCACAAATACATTAATATCCAACGGATTCCAAAGAAAAACAATCACCAAACTAATCCAACAAGAGACACCCCCTAGGAACCAAGACAAAGAATAGGAAAATGGCATTGCCCTCATCCCATACATTAAAGGTACCACAGACAAAATCAGCAAAATTCTCCACAAGCACAACATCAAGACAGCCTTCAACACCGACCAAAAAATAACCAATATCCTAAGGAACCCGAACGACAAGATCCAGCTAGAAAGCCAAGGAGTCTACAAAATTCCGCGTAAAAGCTGCCCTGCCACTTACATAGGACAAACCAACAGAAGGATTAGTGCACGTATTGCTGAACATAAAAATGCTTTAAAAAATCATCTTAATACCTCATCTCTCTATCAACATTTCAAAACTACAGGACATGACATTGACTTTCAAGGAACTAAAATGATCTCCAAGGCGGAACAGCTCAACAGGAGAATAATCAGAGAAGCCATTGAAATAGAGAAACAATCTAACAGCATGAACAAACGTGATGATACCTCCCGCCTACCAGACATCTGGAAGGCAGCATTGACCAGCAGACAAGCCCCACCCTCCACCCAAGCCGTTGAAATTCAAAACAAGGAGAAACATACAAATGAGACCAATCAACATCAATCTACCAGTCATGATGCAGCTGCACAGCCAATCAACCCACTCACAACAATAGTCAGCACTCCACCACCCCCACCAATATTTAAAGAGGGGCGATGCCTCCGCAGTCACAGTCACAGACAGAAGCCTGCCTGATGATGACAAGTGAGATCTTGTCGAAACGTTGCAATAACATTTCTATGCCTTATACACGGGAATATATATATATATATATTGAATGAACGAATATTGAAAACTTTGCCAAACCTTCCTTGAAATTTGTTTCTTGGGTCTTTGACCCATCATATAGTATTTTTCTTTAAGTCATTCTCTGAAGCAAAAGTGTCTTTATTTTTACATAAATGTCACTCTAGTATAGTTTCAAAGAAGCAAAAATATCAGCTTACTATAAATTTAACACAGCATGGCATAGCATTCTCACAGTTAACATTTCAAGATGTTTGAAGCCAATTGCTTTAATAGCCTATTAGAACCACAGAGATAAATGAACTTTCCATTTAAGATAGCACAATTTTAGCATTTCTCCTTTCTTCTCCTTCCCAATATAATAGGAATTAGACTGTTTTGTAACTTATCAACATGCAAAAAAAAATGTAGAATGTATTTATAACATTTGTAAAAAAAATCATTTTGTCCCAATTCTTTCAGGATGCAATTTTATTGAATAATCTCTGGTTCTATTACTTTAGGGAAAGAAAAGTAGCTTTTTGTCCACTTTATCCATGCCAGGCATATTTTTGGGTACTTCAATCATGCTCACCTCCTAAAAAGGCCAAATGTTGCACCTTTCTCTTTCATGTATTCCTCTAGAACAGGGGTCCCCAACCTTTTTTGCACCAGGGACCAGTTTCATTTTAAAGAAAATTCTGTGGATCGGCTGGCGTAGAGGAGGAGCGGGGGGAGGGGGAACAGGTGGCACATATGCATGCGGGGGGGGGGAGTCAGCTCACTCGGCCCTCTAGGGCCTCCAACGGCGCAAACGGCCGCTCCTGCGCTCTCCCGCATCTGGTGTGCACTCTGCCTAGGGAGCTGCCCCCTCCTCCCTCCTCCTCCTCTCCGGTCCTGCGGCCCGGTTCCTATCAAGCCACGGACCGGCAGTGGTCCGCGGCCCGGGGGTTGGGGACCCCTGCTCTAGAACATATTTGTCAATGTGCACATTCCTGAAGTAGATTTATATTGGCAAAGTAATATTTCTAATATGCTGTCACTTTACAGAGGTCTGAACACAAAATGTTATGACAACCTACATTTTATAGTCCTTGCTGATTCTGATTTTCTCTGAAATGGTATCATCCAGCTCAGGGACAAGATAAAGAATATCACTTAATTTCAATCCGTTTTTCTGTCCCTGAAGCCTTTTCTGTGTTTCATTATCTTGTATTACAAAAATATTTTCTTGGATATTTTCTAAATTAGTTTAATTCTTATTCTGATCCAAATGAAAGCATTAGGTGGTGTTTCCCCTGTCACAGTTCATTTACATGACAACCTTGTTACAACGGCTAACAATATGGCATTCTAGCTATGAGTTATACTAAAGAAGAAAAAGTTATGAAATGTGAAAAAATGCATTTAAATAATGCTGTTCATTGCCTAGCATGTTTTGGATTACTCTTTTACTATTTGGCTTCAATGAATTTAAATTACCTTCCCACTTGATTAGGAAAAGTTGCTTAATACATTACTCCTTCCTTTCCCTTTTAGGAAAAATGAATAACTGAAAGGTTTATTTTTGCCCTAGGATTGTGTTTCACTGCAAGCAACTTTCAGTATCCAGATACTTCTATGTACAATAAGTGTTATTGCATCTGTACCTGAAGTTTCCAACTCCAGCCTCTACAACCATGTAACTATAATTGCAACCATTGAGAAAACATTCAAAGGCAAAAATTGTCAGCACATTTGGCATTATATCAGCTAGTGAGACATTTCTGTCCTCAAGATAAAAGTGACAGCTTGGTATTTGCAACTGATTCTTTGTAGCAATAGTTAAATCATGAATTGTACGCATGATGTTTTGCTAATGACTGTGCTCTGAATGGTGGAGCAGGAAATGCAAGCCAGTGTGGACAAATTTGAAGCAGCATGTGACAAGTTTGGCCTACTCATCAACACAAAGAATACTGAAGTGGTGCACCAGCCATCTTTGAAAGCCCAACACCAAGAGCCCACCATCACAGTGAAGGGACAAAAGCTGAAAGCAGTGGACTAATTTTCATACCTTTGGCAGCACCCTCTCCTGTGCGGTGACAATAGACATCAAGGTCAACTGCAGAATCGCCAAGGCAAGTTATGCATTCGGCAGACTACTGGCCAACATGTGGAACCGCCATGGAATAAGCCTTGCTACAAAGCTCAAAGTCGATTGAGCAGTAGTGCTAATTACCCTGATGTATACCAGTGAGACTTGACTGTATTCAGGAGGCACGCTAGGCAATTGAACCACTTCCACATAAATTGCTTCCACAAACTTCTGAGGATTTGGTGGCAGGACAAGGTGCCAGACACAGAAGTCCTCTCCAGAGCACACCTGCCATCAGTTTACACCCTGCTGATGAAAACTCAGACACGCTGGGCAGGCCATGTTGTAAGGATGCCAGACCATCGCATTCCCAAACAGCTACTCTATGGTAAGCTATCTAAAAGAAAGTGAAAATTAAAGAAGATAAAGAAGTAAATTAATGCAACAGATAAAAAAAGATTTAGAAACATGGAAAGAACTACAATTGTCCCTTTTAGGCTGCCATCAAAATGAACATTTCACCAAGAATATTGTTCCTTTTTGAAGTAGTACCAATAAATTTAAGGAAAATCTTTTTTAAAGAATTAGATAAAGTAATTATGAAACATATTTGGCTGGGGGGGAAAGCACGAATCAAAATAAAATTATTGCAGGTGAGTAGAGAACAAGGAGCAGATTGATGTGGAACATCAGCAGCCGGATCGTGAAATGGTGGACTTGGCCGAGGACGACCCGGGGAGATCTTAAAATGAGTGCACGGGACTGGAGGAGGCTAGTCGAGCCATTAGAGGGCAGCATTTTACATCAGGCTGCATGACGGACTAATTAGTCATGCGGCACTAAATGCGGACTAAGCCCATATGGCCGGAAAAGACAGATGGATGGGGCCTGTAATGGGACTGGATTGTGATCTCCCCATCTGTAAGATCTTCGACTGTCTGACTTTACCCCTCCACTCTGAAGGACTATCTTTGCACTTAATTTATACACCTGTCACTTTATGTCAGCTTAGACTCTTTCGGACTTGTTTATGCCTTCCTGGGTTTGGACCACCTCTGGGTCTCTTGTTATGTACTCTAGGCATGATCTCCTTTGCCTGCGAGAGTCTCTCCTCTCGCAGGCCTGGCCCCCTTGTTTAACACGGGCCCACCTCGATGATGGACTGATTGTTCCTGAGAGGTGGGCAAAGCGCAAGTTGAGGGGGTTTTTGGGAAAAATTTTAATTCGGTTTTTAGGGGGTTCCAGGGAGGAAGGGAGGAATGGTCCAGGGAGGGGATGGCAAACGAGTGGGCCGGCCGGCGGAAGTAGGGTAACGGAGGAAGGGGAAGGGGGGGTCGTTTCCACGGAGGCTTTACCCATCGATTCGGTCTTAGGGAGGGGCAGGGGCGGGGGAGGCGGAATGGATACCATCGGTTGGAAGATTCAGGCGGTCACGTGCTCCAACTCTCCGCGCTCCCATCGCAGACTAGGTGGGCAGGAATCACAGACCCGGGGCCCTAGGCTGATGTTATGCAACGCCAGGTCCGTGGTTCAGAAAGCCCCCCTCATTCATGACCTTGTGTCAGAGGGGGACCCGGACCTGGTGGGTATAACGGAAACCTGGTTGGGCCACGAAGGGGGTCTACCCCTCGTGGAAATGTGCCCACCAGGTTACCGTGCCTTTCATCAGCCTAGGGCCCTAGGGAGGGGTGGGGGAGTGGCGATTATGGTTAGGGAAGGTCTGGAGCTGAAGGAGACCACGATCCCTCAGACGACCGGGTGTGAATCTCTCTGCGTGAGATGGGGCCTAGGGAGGCATTTGGGCGTGTTAGTTGTGTACCTGGCTCCTCGCTATACAACAACAGCCCTGCCCGAGCTCCTAGAAGTGATAGCCGAGGTGGCAGTTGAGACCCCCAGACTGGTAGTCATGGGGGACTTTAACTTGCCATCAGTGGGTGAAGCCTCTGGAGCAGCTCGGGAGTTCATGGCCTCCATGACAGCCATGGACCTGACCCAGGTAGTTTTAGGCCCTACTCACGAGGGGGGAAACACCCTGGATCTAATCTTTGTCTCGGGACAGTGGAGTTGTGATCTGGGAATAAGGGATTTAGTCATGGACAGATCACGCTCTCCTCCGGCTGGACTTTCCAATCGCCTCACCTCACTGCGCGGAGCTGGAACCGGATACTCCTAGATGGTTCTGCCCCAGGCTCCTAATGGACCCAGAAAGGTTCCAGAGGGAGCTTGGGCCAATTCCTGTGACCCTACCTCGCGACTCGACTGAGGACCTAGTGGCCGCATGGTTAAATGCGGCCGCGGGGGCCTTGGACCGAGTCGCGCCCTTGGCCTCTCTTGCGGCGACGAACCACCCAGGCTCCTTGGTTTACTGAGGAGCTGCGGGAGATGAAGTGCCACAAGAGATGCCTAGAGAGTAGGTGGAGATCCTCTCGCTCCGAAGCCGACCAAACACTAGTGAGAACCCATATTAGGGCTTACTTAGTGGCGATAAGGGTGGCCAAATGTGAGTATTGTGCCACCCTTATTGCATCCGCAGATAACCGCCCTGCCGCCCTGTTTGGGGTGACCCGCTCCCTCCTTCACCAGAGGCTGTGGGAAGCCCCTTTGCAAGGGCGAGCAGAGGAATTTGGGATTTATCTGCAGGATAAAATCACTCGGATTCGGAATGAGCTACCCTCCATCGACAGTGGTCCTGTGGGACTGTCCGAGACTGGTCTTGAGGTTCCTTCTTGGGAGGAGTTTGACTTTGTTACCACCGAGGATATGGACAGGTTGTCAAGGAGACTTAGGGCGACCACCTGTTTATTGGACCCGTGTCTCTCCTGGCTTGTACTGGCATCCTGGGAGACAACACGAGGCTGGCTCCAGGGCATTGTCAACGCATCTTTGAGTGAGGGGTCCTTGCCTGCCGTCTTGAAAGAGGCGGTAGTGAGGCCCCTCCTCAAGAAGCCGTCCCTAGACCCAGCATTGCTGGAGAACTATCGTCCGGTCTCCAACCTTCACTTTTTGGTGAAGGTTGTTGAGAGTGTGGTGGCCCAACAGTTTCCGCGACACCTGGAGGAAGTTGATTATCTAGCGCCAGTCCAGCTTCCGACCCGGTCACAGCACCGAGACGGCATTGGTCGCATTGGTCGATGATCTCTGGAGGGCGCGCAATTTGGGTGTCCTCCTGGATTCCCGGCTGTCCATGGAGGACCATGTGGCAGCCGTGGCCAGGGGGGCCTTTCATCAGGTACGCCTGATGTGCCAATTGGGCCCCTTACTGGACTGGGCTGCCCTTCGCACAGTCACTCAAGCTCTCGTGATGTCCCAACTCGACTACTGTAATGCTCTCTACATGGGGCTTCCCTTGAGGTGCACTCGAAAGCTACAGTTAGTCCAGAATGCAGCCGCACGGGTGATTACGGGAGCCACTAGATGCTCCCACATAACACCGATCCTGTGCGAGCTGCACTGGCTTCCTGTGGCCTTTCGGGTGCGCTTCAAGGTTTTGACGACCATCTTTAAAGCGCTCCATGGCTCGGGGCCTAGTTATATGCGAGACTGCCTCCTGCCCCATACATTCCTTCGGCCGATCCGCTCCCACAGAGAGGATCTTCTCAGGGTACCGTCGGCCGGGCAATGCCATCTGGCGACACCCAGGGGAATAGCCTTCTTTGTGGCAGGCCCAGCCCTTTGGAACGACCTACCCCCTGAATTGCGTACCATCTCGGACCTCCGCCTCTTCCGCCAGTGTCTAAAGACTCATCTTTTTCAGCAAGCCGGCCTAGCCTAACTTCCCATGGGGACTATTTTAGAGAGTTTTAAATTGGGGATTTTAAAATTGGTTTTAGCATAGGACTAGAATAATTTAATATGTTTTTAAATTATGTATTTATTTTTTGTATGTTTTTAAATTCCTGTGCGCCACCCTGGGTCCTCTGTGGAGAAGGGCGGTATATAAATATGATTAAAAATAAAAATAAATAAAAATAAAAGGAGGATTCGTGCTCCCGGACTGGAGACATACTACCAGGTAACAGCACTTATGTGGATCAAAGATTGGATAGAGTTAAAAAAGAAAAGAATTCTGACTCTAGAAGGCCATGACTTACAGCTAGGATAGCACGTGTTTATATGGGACAGCAAAAACAAAATTCATAGTTACTTTCAGAAACATTTAATTAGGGATGCATTGCTAAAAGTATGGCAAAAAACTAAAGAAAAGCATTGTACTAAAATTCCAAATTGGCTATCAATGATGGAAGCATTAATCCACCTAAATGTATTAGTTATAGATAAAATAAAAAAATATAAAGATTTACTAAATGATCAAGGGAAATTGAAAACAAGAATAGAACTAAAAGAACAGAACAGACATTGATTGGGACTCGACTTCCAGTTAGAGGGAGGATCAGCTGAGATGAGGGAAGAGGTAAAAGAAATTCGGAAGGAAAGCTCAGAACTAGGAGGTTACGTAACAAAAATAGAGTTTGAAAGAATGCCTTGTTTTTCAGGTTCCAGAACATACCAGAGACAGAGGGTGAAGATCTTAAAGATCTTATGAGCGCAATTTTAGCAGATTATATTAAAAGAAGTAAAGAACAACTCTGGTGGGATATGGACCTGGTTTATAGAATTAACTCAGCATATGCTAGAATGAATAATGTACCAAGAGAGGTTCATATTAAATTTTTCAGGAGGTCCACAAAGGATGAGATATTGAGGGCCCAGAGGGGAGGGCCCTTGAAGTATCAAGAAAATAAAATTACCATTTTGAAACAAATTCCAAAAAAAATTAGAGAAATAAGAAGGAAATATTCCTTCTTGTCCAAAAAATTATTTAAAAAAGGAGTTTGGTTCAAATGGTTACTGCCAGAAGGAATGTTGGTCTTCTGGGAGGGAGGTAGAATCAGAGTTAAAACATTAGGAGAGGCGGAGGCCTTTTTTCAAAAGCACTCTTCACTCCTAGGGGACGAGGATGAGGGAACAGAGGGGGCCATGGCCCCGCCCGTCGATGGGAAGGGAGACGAAGAATCAATCGCAAAAAGACAGATCTCAAAAATGATTTTATTTGAAATTTTTACTGTGATTGTTGAAATTAGATGGCAATGAAAAACACGATTGAATGTATGAATTATACAATGTAAAATATATGTATGCTTGTCCTTTACCTTTTTTTTTTTAATGTATTTGTATGAAGTTTTGGGAGGACCGCCACCTCCGACATGGAAACCACTAAAATGTTATATTCACCCTATATCCCCTTTTCCTATGTATATTTTCAAAAACCAATAAATTGCTTAAAAAGAAAAAAAGAACAGACATTATTTAGAGAAATGGGAAAATATCTGGAATGAAAATTATAAATTGACAATGGCAGTAGCCTACAAGGAAAATATGTATAAAATGTTCTATAGATGGCACCTTCCACCAGTGAGACTGGCTAAAATGTACCAGAATATACTACTGGACTGTTGGAAATGTAGACAAAATTAGGGAACTTATTACCACATGTGGTGATTATGCTCAAAAGCTAAAAAATATTGGAATAGAATAAGAAAATGGCTCAAAGAAATAACTAAACAGTGAATAGATATGAAACCAGAATTATTTTTATTGGGAATCCCTACAAAAAAATATGTTAAAAAATACAGTATTTAATTGTACACATCATAACTGCTGAATAATATATTCACAAAACTGAAAGAATAATAACATACCAACAGAGGAAAATGTGATAAGGAAAGTTTTAGAGTGTGCAGAGATGGACAGACTCAAAAAAGAAATAAAAGATAAGGAGGAAACAGAATATTATATGGTATGGAAAAAGTGATACAAATGGTTAGAGAATAGGTGTAAAGCTTAAGGAAAGACTAAATGAAGAAGACACGGGAATTAGAAATTAGCAATGTGCTGTATTTTTCAGAGTATAAGATGTACCGGAGTATAAGACACACCCAGGTTTTGAAGAGGCTTTTTTTTTTTTAAAAAAGTTGGTAGATAGATAGAGGGATAGAGAGGGAGAGAAAAAGAGAGAAATACAGTAGGTAGGTAGGGAGAGAGAGAGAAAGTAGTTAGGTAGATAAAGGGGGAGAGAGGGAGAGAGAGAAATAGAGGGAGAGAGGGAGAAAGAGAGGGAAATACAGTAGGTAGGTAGGGAGAGAGAGAGTATGTAGATAGGTAGGTAGGTAGGTAGGTAGGTAGGTAGGTAGGTAGGTAGAGAGATAGAGAAAGAGAAATATAGAGAGAAATATAGAGGAAATACAGTAGATAGGTAGGGGGAGAGAGGGAGAGTAGGTAGGTTGGTACAGTGATAGAGAGAGAAAAATAGAGAGAGAGAAATACAGTAGATAGGGAGGGAGGGAGTAAGTAGGTAGGTATATAGGTAGAAGGGGGGAGAGAGAGAGAGAGAAATACAGTAGATAGGGAGAGAGAGAGAGAGAGTAGGTACATTGGTAGGTAGAGGGATAGAGAGAGAGAAATAGAGATAGGTGGGGGGGGAGAGAGTAGGTAGGTAGGTAGATGTTTCCAGGTGTATTTATCCATGTGCTGGCGAAGGAAATCGCTGACAACCTGTAGCACCTAAAACTTTGTTTCTGCTGCCACAGCACTTAATCAATGTAATTCTCATGAATCCCTCTAACTAACCAGCTTTCTGAAAGGGAAACGAGCCCCCCCTTTCCCCCCCAAAAAAATGCATGAAGAGCCTTTGTGGGGCTTGCAGAGTGCTCGGGGGGGTCAGGGGAATTCATGAAAATGGGCCATTTTTTGTCAAACAAATTGCGTGCATAGCCTTATGGAGGCTTATAGCGTGCTCATGGGGGCTGGGGGGCAAAAATGGCCTTTTTTTGCTCATTTCTGCCCTCCCCAGCCCCCAGGAGTTCTCTGAAAGCCTCCATAAGGCTATGCACAGCCATTTTGGTGAAGGGGCGGGTCTTCAAGAGGCAAAAATATGCTGTATTCTATGTATAAGATGCACCCAGATTTTCAGCCTCTTTTTAGAGGAAAAAAGGTGCGTCTTATACTCCAAAAATACGGTATATGTAGAGATGAAACATGTATAAATGGAAACGATACACAATGAAAGATGGTAATTTAAGGAATGTGTCAGCCTCTCCTTTTCTTGCTTGCTATCGCCTTCCATAGAAACAGGGAGGATGGGGGCATGGTATTTGCGATGGGAATTGTATGGTACTGAAGGAGATATATAAAGGGGAGTTTTGTTCTCACCATCTTCTGCGCATGTTGATGGCCAATGTTTAGACCTGGTCAAGGTCAACCGTCTCGCATACCAACCTGATGAGGCCTTTTGAAGATGCACCCTACATGACACCTTAGGGTGATGCGTTGCTATCTTTTCAAAATCAGTAAAAGTATCTTAAATTCCACAAACAATGGAGTTGGGAGTTTTCTTTCTTGGGTATTGATGGAGGCATGCCTGAAATGTATAAATGGAAATGATACACAATGAAGGATTGTAATTTAAGGATTGCATATATTCGTATTATATGTATAGACAAAGAGAAATTGAAATAAGGGGGGAGAAATACATACATAGATGTACACCAATGTGGAAATGTTGTACAAAAGAAAATTGTAAAAAAAAAGTTCTTTTTTAAAAAACTGTTTAATTAAAATATTTTAAAAAGAAGAAAAAAAGAAAATGATCGCACGGGGACAAAGGAAGCAATACAAAAACATGCTGAAAGCCTCTCTCAACTCCCTCGATATCGACACCACCTCCTGGGAAACTCTGGAACAAGTTCAATCAACATGGTGCATGTTGATCCATCAAGGCTGCCAGACATTTGAAGATAGCAGGACAACCATAGGACAAGAGAAGCGTGCACCCTGTAAAGCCAGAGCTGCAAATGCTGCAACAGTGGTGGCCACACATGTTTGCCTGACATGTGGCAGAACATTCCGTGCCTGTATTGGCCTTAAAGCCACTTGGGGACACACTGGGAACAGCCCATACCCGCTAGATGTCAAGGTCCTCTTTGAAAATGATGGATGAACATCATCGTCAGTTAAAAGCTTGGAAATGCCCCCAAAGTATGCTGTTTTAGAAACAGATCGGTCTACCAATTTATTGCATTTTTCTACAATAAGTGGAAAGATAAAGGGATTTTTCTGCTTCAGAACCTGAAATTGTTTGGGAGGAATACAAATATTGTTTATATTGTCTGGGAGGTGTGGGAGGAAAGGACAATTGAGTAAAAAAATCTCAAGGAGGTGACCATTACTATGCAATTGCGACTCTGCTGATTACTGTTGTACATTGAACATGTTGACATTTTTCTTCCTGTCTATGGATGTCTCTTTGCAAAATTTTAAGGTCAGTAGTTTTGCAATGACTGTACTAATCAGATTGATTGTGCAGTGAAAATGCTGTGGTAAGGACTTGATTTCCGGTTCTCGGCGGCAACAGAAGTGCTCTCGGGCGCTCCTACCGCTTGCTTATTCAGCTGGCCCCCCAGGGGGGTACAGGGAGTTTGGGTTAACTCTCTGCCGGACGAGCGGCTGCGGGGGGCTTCCGTACCGACGGCGGTCGGCGGGATGCCCTTTCCCGCTTTGCTCTAGGAGCTGAGGGAGCGGAAAGTGGGGTGTGTGTGACCCCCTTGCCAACGCTTACTGGAATTAGCGGAAAAAAGAAGACGGGCTGAAATGCCGGACTTGGTGCTGCAGCGGGACCTTCTTTCAAAGGAAAAGTGACTGTGAGTTATTGCTTTACGATCCATTAAATCGTTGTAAAAAAGAAGAACAGAGGGGGGAGTTTCAATTACGAAAAACCCCTCTCGTAAAAGCGGCTGTTTAAAATGCTCTTCGAATCAAGGAGAGAGAAAGATTAACATCATCCGTTCTCATACCAACTAAAGAAACTTTGTTTCAATGCTGGAATTACAATTGGTAACACCATATCTGTGGCTTGCTTAAACAGCAGAAATTTTTACTTTGCTTTCACTTTCTTCGCACTCCTGGAGGAGAGGCGGCAATATGGCGATTTCTTTGTTCCGGATGATAAACTTTTATTGAGTTATGTAACATCCCTTCAGCTACTTGGAATTTAAAGGAAAATATATTTCTTTGGTATTCTCAAGAAGCCCTTGGTGTACTTCCCAATACGTGGACCTTCTTATTGTGGATTTATAGAAAAATTATTCCTCTGGATTTGATAAAACTTAAAAAATTGAAAATTGGACTCTGACTTAATGTGTTCTTGATATCTTGAACCTAATAGACTGCCCACTCCTCAACGCCATTTTTATCCTACGAACTTAAAATCACAAATGCCTCATAAAAAAAAATATCCGACGGGAAAATCCCTTCCAGCTCAAACTTCATCTAGAGCCACCCCGACTTCACAACAAGCTAAAATTTCTACCATGTTACAGAAAGGGGCAATAGGAGGAGACAAAGACAAAGACAAAGGACTAACGCTTGAGGACATAATGAGAGAAATACAAGAATTGCGGATAGGCTTGACGAAAGATTTTTCAGATTTAAGAGATGAACTGCGGGAGTCACAAAAAACTATAACAATTAACCAACAGGAAATTGGAGAGTTGAAGAAGGGGGCAGCTGAGATTAGGGACGAGTTAAAAGAATTGCAGAAAGAAACGTCAGAATTTTCTGGGCACATGTCTAAATTTGAATTTGAAAGAATGTCTTTCTTCCTTAGGTTTCAGAATGTTCCTGAAAGGGAAGGTGAAGATTTAAGAGATTTAATGAGTGGAATTTTAGCAGAATATATCAAAAAAACTAAGAATATCTTTGGGGGAAAATAGATTTAATTTATAGAATTAATTCAGCATATGCTAGAATAAATGAAGTTCCCAGAGAGATTCATATTAAATTTTTAAGAAGGTACACACGGGAGGAGATACTAAAGGCACAACGGGATGGACTATTGAAATATGAACAAAAAGATATTGCCATATTAAAGCACATCCCAAAAAAGATTAGAGAAGCAAGAAGGAAATTTTCCTTCTTGTCTAAAAAATTATATAAAAACGGGATTTGGTTTAAATGGTTAATGCCTGAAGGAATGTTGGTATTCTGGGAGGGAGGCAGAATTAGAATGAAAACAATTGCAGAGGCAGAGGCCTTTCTTAAAAAACATTCCTCAATCCTTGTCGATGAAGAAGAAGGGACAGGAGGAGCCACGGCCCCACCCTCTGAGGGGAGGGAGAAAGAAGGTGTGATAGCAAAAAGTCTCAGATCTCAAAAATAATTAATTTTGAACTATTGTAATTCTTGAAATGGATGAAAATGTAAAACTAAAGATTGAATGTATGAATCTTAAAAATGTACCAAATGCATATATCTCCTAACACTACTTGTTTATCATGATATTGTATGAGGACCCGATTGCAGTCACCATCTCTGGTATGGAAGCTCTAAAATGTATAATATAAACCCTAATTACCCTTCCCTAATATTATAAAATTGTAAAATCAATAAAAACTTTTATTCAAAAAAAAAAAAGAGAAAATGCTGTGGTAAGGAAGTACCCTATAATATCCCCAAGGTGTTTTTTCAAGAGGCAACCAGACTTTCTTGTTTATTTTCGATAATAAACTTTCAAGAGGCAACTAGACTTTCTTGTTTATTCTCGATATAGCCAGCTGGTTCCATCCCTGGCTATCGGGGGCGAGGCACTAGCCCCCGCGGAAAGGGCTCACAACTTGGGTGTCCTCCTGGACTCTCGGCTGTCCTTGGATGACCATCTGACAGCCGTGGCCAGGGGGGCCTTCTATCAGGTGTACCTGATGTGCCAGTTGCGCCCCTTTCTAGATCGGGATGCCCTACTCACGGTCACTCAAGCCCTCGTCACTTCCCGCCTAGATTACTGTAACGCTCTCTACATGGGGCTCCCCTTGAGGTGCACCCGGAGGCTCCAGCTAGTGCAGAATGCAGCCGCACGGGGGATTCTGGGAGGTTCACGATACTCCCACATAACACTCCTCCTGCGCGAGCTGCACTGGCTACCTGTGGCCTTCCGGGTGGGCTTCAAGGTGCTAGTAACCATCTTCAAAGCGCTCCATGGCATGGGACCTGGTTACCTGCGTGACCGCCTCCTACCACATACCTCCCTTCTACCTGTCCGCTCCCACAGAGAGGGCCTCCTCAGGGTGCCGTCCGCCGGTCAATGCCGGCTGGCGACCCCCAGGAGGAGAGCCTTCTCTGTGGCGGGTCCGGCCCTCTGGAACGACCTGCCCCCTGATCTTCGCACTACCACAGACCTATGCCTCTTCTGCCGGGGGCTTAAAACGCATCTTTTTCACTTAGCCGGACTGGCATAGATCCAATAAGTTAATTTTAATATATTGTTTTTATAGTCTTAACAGTTTTAATGATTTTAGCACAGATTCTCTAAATTTAATTCGATTTTATCTTGTATTTGTATGTTACTGCGAGACCACCTCCTGCCCCATACATCCCTTAGACCGATACGCTCCCACAGAGAGGGCCTCCTCAGGGTGCCGTCGGCCGGACAATGCCGACTGGCGACACCCAGGGGAAGAGCCTTCTCTGTGGCGGGTCCAACCCTCTGGAATGACCTACCCCCTGAACTACGTACCATCACCGACCTCCGCCTCTTCCGCCAATGTCTTAAGACATATTTGTTTCAACAAGCCGGCCTAGCCTAACCTCCCATGGGGACTTTTAGGTAGTTTTAAATTGGGTTTTAAAATTTGGTTTTAGTGCAGGATAGGATTATTTAATAGTTTCTTAAATTATATTTATTGTATTTTGTATGCTTTTAAATTTCCTGTGCGCCGCCCTGGGTCCTCTGTGGAGAAGGGCGGGATATAAATTTAATTAAATAAATAAAAATAAATAAATAAATACTGTGTGTTTTTATTTCCTCTGTGCACTACCCTGAGTCCCCACCAGGGAGATAGGGCGGTATAGAAATTTGATAAAATTAAAATTAAATTAATTACATTATTTTTTCATTGAAGATGTTTCACTTCTCATCCAAGAAGCTTTTTCAGTTCTGACTAAACAGTGGGGAATGGAAGGATTTATACTCCTTGCGTTACATTTGCCTTCTTTTAGAAAATCATTGAGGTCACTTGAAAGTTAATCTGTGTCATAAAGGTCACCAGAGTAGTGCAAATGGATGCCTTGGAAATGTTGAAAGGACTGTGAAAGAACTACAACATTGTATTTTCAACACTTCAAAGAAGGCTCCACACCCATTTGCACTACTCTGGTGACCCTTATGACACAGATAGTCTCCAGGTAGTCTCAATGACTCTCTAAAAGAATGCATCCATCATGAAGGTCTGTGTCCAGACCAGGCACTTTATCTCAGGCCTCAAGAAGCAGTAGGAGGCAGAGGGAGAGAAACAATAGGAGGCTGAGAGAAGCGATAGGAGGCAGAAGGCGAGAGAAACGGGAGGCTTTGTAAAGTAATTGTATTGGTTTTACAATTTTATAAGGATAAGGGTATATAGGGTTAAAATAGAAATTTTTTAGAGCTTTCATGTCAGAGATGGTGGTCATTTCTGATGTTACATATAAAAAGAATTTCAATAAAAAGTAAAAAGAAATACATACATATTGTATCTTAAATCCATGCATTCAATCATTTGTTTTGTTAACATCTAATACAGAATTACAGTTACATAAAAAAGAAAAAAATCACTTTAATGATCAGAGTCTCTTACTTTAATTCTTTTCTTCCCTCCCGCCAGTGGGCAGAGCCACAGCGCCTCCCGCTCCGTCATCTTAGTCTCCCAGGATTAAGGGTTATTTTTTAAGAGAAGCTTCCGTCTCTGCCATTTATTTTAAATTTTATTCTATCCCCTTCCCAAAACAGCAACATTCCTTCAGGCATTAACCATTTGGAGCACCCCCCTTTTTTGCACAATTTTTTAAAGAGGAGAAATACTTCTCGGGTTTTTCCAGGGGTCTGCTTCAAACTGGCAACTTCTTTTAGTTGATGCAACAAAAGCCTCTCTCTGTGTGCTCCCAGGATACCATCCCTTGTTAACCTTCTTATCAATTTTTTATCTGTCTCTCTGGATGTATCATTTGTTCTGGCATATGTTAAAGTTGTATATTCTTTACTTTTTTTGGTACATTCTGCTAAAGTTATTTTTGTTAAATCTTTTAAGTTATCTGAGTCAAAAGCATTATGAAACCTCAAAAAGCAAATTCTATTTTCAAAATCAATTCTAGACATATGACCAGCCCTGTCTGTAGATTTTTTTTGCTGTTCCCTTCTCTCTTCGTTCATCTCGACCGTCCCAACCTCCAACCCATTAATTTTTTGTTTGTCATCTGTTATTATTCTTTGTGTCTCCAACAGTTCCAGTCTTGTGCTTGTCATGTCTTTCCGAATCTGCTTTATTTCCTGCAATATGCTTTGAAACATTCCATGTACTTTTGTAGAAGCAGTGGCGGAGATGTTTTTGCCATTCGGAGGCTTTCTTGTTGGCATGATTTTTATTGTTAAAGATGGTGACTGGTGGGTGAATAGTCTTGCAAGCTCCAAGGAAGGGCAAATTCTTTTAAGTTCCAAACAGATGTTATATAAACTCCAGAGAGGCAATTGTAAAATCCAGTCCAAGAAAGAAGGGTACAATGGGAGAGACACTGAGAGTCACTTGAGTTGACTGTAGATGTAAATTTCTTGATCTTGTAGTGTTGAAGAAATGTTCAAATTTCAAAGTAAATTTTCCATTGGGAGCAAAGAAGCACCATTTTTCCGCCACTTTGGCTTTAGTGAAGAAATAATAAAAACTCCTTTTAACCTTTAATGAGTCCCGGATACAAAGTTTCCAAGTGTAATTTCATATATGGTAATACTTTCGCTTTTAGCTAATAGAAAGTCGGATGTTACTTTCCCTCTCTCCCCGCGCCCGGGAAGCATTTTAAAATGTTGCTTTTTTTCCGAGAGGGGATTTTCTGCAAATTCCCCCCTCTATTTTCCCTTTTCAGAAATTGAATGCATATAAAAACACTTACAGTCCACATTAAGTATCGGTATGATCCTCCAGCTCCGGCACTTCTACCCGTTTGTTAAAAGTCTGTGGTTCCGACATTCCTTCGGTGAGAGGGCATTTCCCCCCTGTGATCTGCTCTCCTGCTCCTGGGGCGAAGCGGGAACGCCCCCCCCCCGACCCTACAAGAGCCCCCCAGCCCCCGAAGGCACCAACTGGAGAAGCCAAGTGGCGGAGGTGTCCAGAACACCTCCGTCGCGTCCGGAAGGCAGAAGCGAAGTCAGAAACGAGAGGCTTTGGAGATGAGCACCCTTCCCAGCCTACTTCCCTGAGGGGGTGCCCAGCCACACTTATCTCTGCCTCGAGGTTTCTGCTGCTGGAGCAGGTAGGAACAGGCTGAGATAACTGGGCACTCTAGGTGAGTGAGGAGGAGCAGAGATTGGCGAAGGAAGGCAGTTGAGGCAGAGAACTTGGCCACAGCTACCACATGGTAGGCGGTAGCAGAAGGCAGGCAAGCTGGCTGGGCCATGTGGGAGGCAGATAGGCCAGGTTTGGGCCTTGCTCACAGGCTCACCCAGGCAAATCAGGACTTCTCAGTTGGGCTGTGGAGAGAGCACTGTGTGGGATGCAGCGGCAAAGGCAGGCAAGTTGGCTGGCCTACAGAGACCATGTGGTCGAGGCAAGTGAGGGAGCCAGACAAAGAGCAGCAGCAGCTATGTCAGGCAAGCGGGCGAGATGAGGAGTGACTGGGTGTGGCAGGGTGGGGTGGGCAGGGCCAGACAGTAATGGAATTTGCCAGTTTGCCGAACTGCAGAGAATCTTAACAACTGGTTTGCCCGAACCTGTCCGAACTGGCTGAAGCCCACCTGTGGGGGTTTTTCCTTACACCAAAAGATGTGGTAGTTGCACAACATCATCAGACTGGAATAATTTGTACTGTAAAAGGCTGCATCAATCTTTTTTCATATTTATAAACTTTATTATAAAATAAAATAAAAATAGAAACAAAGTTCAAAAAAGAAATGAGAAAAGGCAAAGAATGTAAGGGTATAGAAAGAAAGAAAAAAACAGTGACTTCCAAGTTTTTTCTTTTTTTTATTTTGAAAAAGTTTTATTGGGTTTTACAAATTTTAGAAGAAATAGGAAAAGGGTATAAGGTGATACAAAGACATTTTGAGAACCTCTATGTCGGAGGTGTTCGCCCCTTCCGAGGCTTCATAAAAAAAATAGATAATACAATAAAGTTTTCATTTGTTCTACAGAGTGGAAAGAGATACAAATATTTCAATTAAAAATCTATGCAATCAATCATTTATAAACATCCAAATAAAAGTTACACTAAACAAAAATAAAGTCACTTGTGAGATCTAAGTCTTTTGGCAATTGTGTCTTCCTCTCCCTGACCTCCAGTGGGCGGAGCCGTGGCCCCCTCCGTTCCCCCATTTTCATCCTCCAGGATTGAGGAATGTCTTTTAAGAAAGGCGTCCGCCTCTGCAATTGTTTTAATTCTTACCCTTCCTACCTCCCAGAACACCAACATTCCCTCAGGCATCACCCACTTGAACCACACCCCCTTTTTGAAGAATCTTTTGGACAAGAAGTAATATTTCCTCCTTATCTCTCTAATCTTTTTCGGGCTCTGTTTCAAGATGGCAATCTCGTTCTGTTGATAGATTAAAGGACCGTCTCTCTGTGCTCTCAGGATCCCCTCCCTTGTAGACCTTCTTACAAATTTAATATGTATCTCTCTGGGTACTTCATTTATCCTGGCATATGCTGAATTAATTCTGTAAATCAGATCAATGTCCCCCCAAATATCTTCTTTACTCTTTTTTGTATAATCTGCTAATATCGTACACATTAAATCTTTCAGGTCCTCAGTGCTTGACTCAGCGACATTCTGAAATCTTAAAAAGTAAGACATTCGTTCAAAATCCATCCTAGACATATGACCAGCCAAATCCACTATTTCATTATGAGAATTTTTTAGCTCTTCCCTTGTCTCAGCCATCCCCCCTCCAGTCCGTCGATTCTTTGTTTATTTTCCATTAGTGCTTTCTGTGTCTCCAAAAGTTCTAATTTTGAACTGACATTGTCCTTCCGGATTTCTTTAATTTCTTTCATAATGTTTTGAAGAGTTTCATCTATTGCTGATAATTTAGCATCCAAATCTGCTTCTTTGGGTAACATTGAAGTAATCTTAGGTTGATGTAGCTGCTTTTTTGAAGCCATAATGAAAGTTTTAAGTCCTTGTCACTAATACGGCATCTGTTGGAGAGGCAGTCCGTGAGGCAAGGAGAGAGCAAAAGCCAATGTCCAAATTCAAAGTTCCATTTGGTTATAATGCAGAGAGAAAACAAGTTCTTAAAGGCAATCAGATAAAAAAAACAAAGAAGGCACATCAGGGGAAGATCCAAGTAATCAATTATATTCATCCATTAATAAAAAGAGAAGAACAGTCCCGAACACAAGGGAATGTCAGCAATTTTCCAAGAAAAGTATGTCTCCTGAGAACAAAGGAACGCCATCTTCCCCTGCCCTCCTGGAAGCCGCCGAGAGTTAGTAGAAATCATTTCAGTTGTTGCCAGACTTCGATACAAAGTATCCAGACATCGTAAAGGAGAGACTTTCACTTATGGTTTAAGAAAATCGGATGTTGATTCCTCCGCTTCCCCAAGCCTGGGGAGCATTTCTAAACGCCGCTTCTTTTTTCCTTTCCGAGGGTTTTTTTTACAAACTCCCCCCTCCTTCTTCTTTCAAATTTAAAATTGAGAGCATTAGAATAAAACACTCACGATCCACTCTGCAGCCAGGAGCCTCGGTGTTGCCTTCAACCCCGGCGTTTCGGTTCTTATTTAAATCAAAAAGCTGTTCCGCTCTCCATCGGCAAAGGGGACGACCCCCCCCCGGCGACTTGTTCCTCTGCGCCTAGGTCGAAGCAGGGGCCACCCCCCCCGACCGCCGTCAGGATGGGGGGATTCCCCGCAAGCCGCCCGACAGCGGGGCTCTTTAAAAGAGCTCCCTGCCCCCGGGGGGGCCGCAGAGGCAACCAAGTGGCGGACGAGCACCAAGACTCGACCGTCACCTCCGGCCAACCGGAAGGAAGTCACTTCCAAGTTTTTTCAATGCAATAGAAAAAGAAACGACGGTTACAACCTCAATATTTTCTTTATTTCTTGTAAATACAAGCATTTTCTAGTTGACCTAAGCACTCATCAATGACTTGGATGAGGGAATGAATGGGGAACTCATCAAATTTGCAGATGACACCAAGCTGGCAGGAATAGCCAACACTCCAGAAGATAGGCTTAAGATACAGAAGGATCTTGACAAACTTGAACATTGGGCACTATCTAACAAGATTAAATTCAATGGTGAAAAGAATAAGGTTCTACATTTAGGCAACAAAAACGAAATGCACAGGTATCATATAGGTGGTACCTTGCTCAATAGCAGTAACTGTGAAAGGGATCTTGGAGTCCTAGTAGACAACCATTTAGATATGAGCCAACAGTGTGCAGCACCTGCCAAAAAAGCCAACACAGTTCTAGGCTGCATAAATAGAGGGATAGAATCAAGATCACATAAGGTGATAATACCACTTTATAATGCCTTGGTAAGGCCACACTTACTGCATTCAATTTTGGTCGCCACGATGTAGAAAAGATGTGGAGACTCTAGAAAGAGTGCAGAGAAGAGCAACAAAGATGATTAGGGGACTGAAGACAAAAACATATGAAGAACGGTTGCAGGAACTGGGTATGTCTAGTTTAATGAAAAGAAGGACTAGGACATGATGGCAGTGTTCTAATATCTCAAGGGTTGCCACAAAAAAGAGGGAGTCAAACTATTTTCCAAGGCACCTGAGGGTAGAACAAGAAGCAATGGGTGGAAACTAATCAAGGAGAGAAGCAACTTAGAACGGAGGAGAAATTTCCTGACAGTTAGAACAATTAATCAGTGGAACAGCTTGTCTCCAGAAGTTGTGAATGCCCCAACACTGCAAGTCTTTAAGAAGATGTTGGATAGCCATTTGTCTGGAATGGTACAGGGTTTCCTACCTAGGCAGGGGGTTGGACTAGAAGACCTCCAAGGTCCCTTCCAACTCTGCTATTGTATTGTATTGTACTTTCCAAGTGGTAATAAGATTGGATAAATTATTATTTGTAATTATTATTTGTAATGTATACCTAAAAGGAAAAAGGGCACCGCCAGGTTCAAGAGGACTCCGATGTGGCTTGTAGGAGCTGTTCGGGAAGTGATCAAAAGCAAGAAAAGCTCATTTAAAAGATGGAAGGCTTCTCCAAATGAGGACAACAGGCAGAAACATAAATTCTGGCAGAACAAATGCAAGGCAACAATCAGGAAAGTAAAGCAAGACGTTGAGGAGCGTTTAGCTAAAAACACTCAAAGAAATAACAAGGACTTCTTTAAGTACATTAGAAGTAAGAACCCAACTGGGAAGGCCATTGAACCATTAGATGACAATGGAAGGCAAGGGATTATTGAGGAGGAAACAGAGATTGCAGAGAGACTGAATGAATTCTTTGCTTCAGTATTCACTGAAGAAGACAGAGATCACATGCCTAAAACAGAGCCTATCTTCGTAGGGAGGGAAACTGAGGAATTAACCCAGATAGAAATAACCAGGGAGGAGGTCCTTGCATGTCTTGTTAAACTAAACACTAACAAATCACCAGGACCAGATGGCATCCATCCACGAGTTCTCAAGGAACTTAAAGATGAAATTGCTGATGTCCTTGCCAAAATATATAATCTTTCCCTCAAATCAGGCCTTGTGCCGGATGACTGGAAGGTAGCGAATATAACACCTATCTTCAAAAAAGGATCCAGAGGTGATCCAGGAAATTACCGACCGGTCAGCTTGACAAGTGTCCCAGGTAAAGTGATGGAAACCATCTTAAAAGATAAAATTAATAGGCACGTAGAAGAGAAGGCGCTGCTGAAGGACAGCCAACATGGCTTTTACATGGGCAAATCATGCCTCACTAATCTGCAGGAAGGTTTTGAGAGTGTCAACAAGCACGTGGACAAGGGAGATCCAGTTGACATTGTTTATCTGGACTTTCAGAAGGCCTTTGATAAGGTCCCGCACCAAAGGCTCTTAAATAAACTTGCCAGTCATGGAATAAAGGGACAGGCCTTGTCCTGGATTAGCAACTGGCTAAGGGACAGGAAACAGAGAGTAGCATTAAATGGACACTTCTCCAGGTGGAGGGAGGTAAAGAGTGGGGTCCCCCAAGGTTCAGTACTGGGACCCCTGCTCTTCAACCTTTTCATAAATGATCTAGAAGTAGGAGTAAACAGCAAGGTAGCCAAATTCACCGACGACACTAAATTATACAGGGTAGTAAAAACTGAGAGAGAGTGTGAGGAGCTCCAGAGGGATCTCTTGACACTGGGGGAGTGGGCAAACCAGTGGCAAATGAGCTTCAACATTAGTAAGTGCAGAGTGATGCACGTTGGGGCAAAAAACCCCAACTACATCTATAAACTGATGGGGTCTGAACTCCTTGCAACTAACCAGGAAAGGGACCTTGGTGTCCTGGTGGACAGCTCAATGAAAGTGTCAACCCAGTGTGCCGCAGCAGTGAAAAAAGCAAACTCATTGCTAGGGATCATTAGGAAGGGTATAGAAAATAAGTCAGCAAGTGTCATTTTGCCTCTTTATAAATCTATGGTGAGGCCCCATCTGGAGTATTGTGTACAGTTTTGGTCACCATACCTTCAGAAGGATATTATGGAAATGGAAAAGGTGCAGAGGAGGGCAACCAGAATGATAAGGAGCTAGAACACCTTCCTTACCATCTGAGGCTGCAACGGCTGGGCCTCTTCACTCTAGAATGACGGCGCCTGAGAGGTGACCTGATTGAAGTCTATAAAATCATGCACGGTGTGGACAAAGTAGAAAATTAAAAACTGTTTTCCCTATCGCACAACACTAGAACTAGGGGGCACTCCATGAAACTTTTGGAAGCTAGACCTCAAACAAATAAGAGGAAGTACTTTTTCACCCAGAGGATCGCTGGTCTATGGAACTCCCTGCCAGAAGAAGTGGTGACAGCTGTCAGCCTCGACACCTTTAAGAAAGGATTAGACGAGTTCATGGAGAACAAGGGTATCAATGGCTATCATTATGGATGCCTAAGGACACCCTCCGGGTTGGAGAGATAGGCAGGATATTTCTCAATGCCATTTGCAGGGAATCATGAGCAGGTGAAGACATCTGCTTGGGAATACCCTGAAGCAAATGGTAAGCCACTGTGTGAGACAGAATGCTGGACTGGATGGGCTGTGGCCTGTTCCAGCAAGGCTATTCTTATGTTCTTATGTTCTTATGTTCTTAAACCTTTGTAATCTCTGCCAATTCCATCACTTATTACATCCATTCTTCCATTGTGGGAATTGATGTATCTCTGTATTTTTGCACAACTAAGATTCTTGCTACTGTCAACATAAGCTCCAAATTTTCTTTCAAGTTCTTTACCCAACAGCCCTAAAAAGAAAACTTCTGGTTTCAAAAAATTATATTCACTTTAAGAATATTCTGAATTAAGACAAAAATCTGACCCCAATATTTATTTGCTTTATCACAAGTCCATTAGAGAAAAGCTGCATCAATCTAAATTCCTGCCTCCCAGCAAATTTGGTTTCCAAAGAGTGGTCTGCTTACCTGTGCCTGGATAATTGGTCTAGCTAATGGAGAGCAAACACCCAGCACTTTAATTAGCTGCTGCACGACATTACTGTTGAAGAACTAAACTGTAAACAAAAAAAGCCATTTGTTTTTCTCTGTGTCACTTCTGGCAGTTAGACCAGATTTTATTGAAGCTGCTTAAGAAGGTTTTGACCCAAATGGTGTTGTTATCAACTCATACCAAGTGGACAAGCAGTGATTTAGGAAACTTCCATGCAGGGCTTTGTACCAGTTTAAAGTAAGTTCAGTTGGGCTTTCCACTGCCATTTGATAAATGAGACACTGGTATTTCCAGATACTGGGAGGAAGTAGGAAGAAAAAAATAATTCAAAAACTGGAGTTAAATTGGTTTGAAAAAATACAGGTAGAAAAATGGAATATGAAGGCAAGGGGAATATGTAACATAGATAGAAGTAAAACTAAATTTGAAATTTTAGTATCTCAAATTATTAAGGATGAAGTTGGGTTAAAAGGACTTGTCAGTAAGATATACAAGATTATAAATTTTGATGGAAATCCACAAATGGTAATGAAAAGGAATTGGGAAGAAGATTTAAAGATTAAAATATTGGATTTGGATTGGAATGAGAATTGGAAGAGTCGGATTATGAAGACTTTATCTATAAGGATTAAAGAACATAATTTTAAGGTTGTTTGGAAATGGTATTGGACCCCTTTAAGATTATCACAGATAGATAAAAAAATGAGTGATAAATGTTGGAGATGTAATATGGAATTGGGAACTTACGAACATATGTGGTATAAATGTGTGAAAATTAAAAAGTTTTGGCAGCAATTGGAAACAACGATGTGTAAAATGATGAAAAGAATAATAATATTGAGACCGGAAACTATACTGTTATTGATAATTAACGAACTAGAGTTAACAAAATATGAGAAAGAACTGATTAGAATTATGATTATAATAGGTAGAATTGTAATAGCAAGATATTGGAAAATAGAGGTAAATATTAAAATAGAAGAATGGTATTGTGAAATGTGGAAATTAGCCTTAAACGATAAAATGACGTGTGATATTAAATTTAGAGAGGGGGTTTATAAAAATGATATTTTTTGGAAGACTTGGAAGCCATTTGTGGACTATGCACTTGGAACTTTGGATGTCTCGACGCCTGTACCGAGAGAACGTGGATTTTGTAGATTTTAAAGACAATAGACGACACTTGAAACCAACTCTTCCTTTTGTTTTGTACAGCACCGGGTGATATATTGTAAAAATTAAAAAACAAATAAAAAAAAAATAAGAACACTTAACTCTCCCACCACTTCTGAATAACTAGTATGCTTTTTATAGACTATAGCTCGGCCTTTAACACCATCTTACCAGGCATTCTCATTGAAAAGTTGACTGACCTGAATTTCCCTCCCCTCACTTGTGAATGGATCAAAGACTTCCTGACCACAAACAGTAAGGGTTGGGTCCTTTACATCGTCCATGCTGAAGCTCAGCACAGGCTCCCCTCAGGACTGTGTGCTTAGCCCCTATCTCTACTCACTGTATACATATGACTGCATATCCTCTGATCCATCCAACATCATAATAAAGTTTGCAGATGACACAACGGTGGTGGGTCTCATAACTGGAGGGGACGAATCAGCATACAGGGAAGAAGTCCAGAAGGTATCCGCATGGTGCTCAAGAAACAACTTACATCTAAATACTAGCAAGACAAAGGAGATTGTGCTAGATTTCCAGAAGCACAGAGAGGAACCTGCCCCACTGTATATTGAGGGGGGCTGTGTGGAGAGGGTTTCCTCTTTTAAATTCTTAGGAGTGCTTATTAGCCAAGATCTCACATGGAAAAACAACACGTCTCTGGTGATTGGAAAAACCCAACAGAGACTTCATTTCCTTAGAGTCCTGTGGAAAAATCAGATGAAACAACGGCTGATGACCTCTTTCTATCGGTCCACCATAGAAAGTGTCCTCACATTTTGTATCACAGCGTGGGATGCTGGTTTAACAGTTGCGGAGAGGAAGGCACTACAGAGAGTGATCAATTCGGCACAAGAAACCATTGGCTGCCCTCTGACATCACTGGATAACATCGCCAGATCTCACTGCTTTAGCAGAGCAAGGAAGATTCTCATAGATGATTCACACCCTGGTTGGTATCTCTTTGCACTTCTACCATCAGGCAGAAGATATCAAAGTATAGCCAGCCGAACAAACAGGTTTAAAGATAGCTTCTATCCTTGGGCTGTGAGACTTTTAAATTCAACCACAATCACTCCATGCACATGCTAGTTTTTTCTTTTTTCTTTTCTCTCTTTTTTTGTTTCTGTTATAATTTTGCACCAGTGAAGTTAAAACCAATTTCATTGTAATTTTAGTACAATGACAATAAAGATCATTATTATTATTATTTCCACAGGCCCTTTAAAGTTATGTGATGCCAGACATCTTCCTTCATAGCAACCATTTAACATTTTGTTAGTTTTGGTATATGGTACTCTGTTCTTTCCATTTTAAAATTGATGCAGGTGTGTTTAATCTTTTCATATCCTTCTAAATATTTGGCAATATTTCAAGAAAGTTGAGTTAGAGTGAAATGGTCAGAGTTTCTGTCAGTATTTTCATTTTTTTCAGTGAGAGATTGTCAGTCGCAAAGATTTAGAATACTGCTGTTTCGTTAGTTAATTTGGTTTTAGCCAATATGGGGGGGACTTGGGGGGAAGTACTTTTTTTCTTTCCATTTATTTAGCATGGGGAAGAGTTTTTGTCTCCCCCTTTTTTCATGTAGGCAAGCTTCTCTTCTGGATGTCTATTATAGAGATTCTTAAAAATTTTCTTTCTCTGTTCTTCATTCCAGCCATACAGCAACCTGGAGTCATTTTTAAACATTGAGAAAAGTGCTTGATTGCAAAATTGCTAGCATGGTAATCTTTTATCATCACAGCTAGAAAAAGCACTTTATCTTCATACTTACCTAGCAGAAGATATAAAACTTTCACGAAAGAGTTTTAACTGCAACAAAGGAATGGCTCCATAGGGACATTTTATAGTTACTGTTCTCATTATTTGTAGACAGCCAGACAAAGGCACATATAATGAAAATTGGGGGAAAGTTGTTCTAGAAATGTAATTGATTTTTTTTTAACATCATTTGGAAGCTGAAAGGATTTTAGTTTTTCTAGAACTTGTGGTAACTTGTTAATCAGTTGAAAAAAGCACTGGTTAGGATGTCCCCTCATATTCACTCTCTTTCGAGAAGATAGCATAACCATCTTCAAATTGATTTACAATGACATATTGTATAGAATAACAGAAATACAAATTGAATATCTTTCTACTATCTATTTTATATAACATTATATTAATAAATGCTCAGGGGGAAGAGTGAACTAGCCAAAAGTACTTTAGTTGAATTAATAAAATACATCTTTGTTGCGGAAGCAATAACATAGACCTCCCTGTCAGAAATTGCTTAATACTGATCTCAGAGAAGAGATATAAAATGCATTAAATTTAGCTGATTTAACTAAAAAACTGGTGTTGGTAAACAAAATGAGTATAAAGAAGCAGAATAGTGTCCTACCTCTATAGTACTCAAACTGCAAGTTCAAATATAAGTGCTAGTGGGATGTTAGTCTTCTCCTAAGCACCGCTGATGGCAACATATTGAAATGTGGCAATATTCTCCCTCATGAATAGACTGAAATGGTAACTTGTAGGAGCAAATGTTTTCCTTAAACTTCACATATTAAAAAAATTTAAAATCTCTGCTGGTGCAGTGGTTAGAATGCAATATTGCAAGGTAAATCTGCTCACATTGCAAGAGTTTGGTTCCCTCAATCCTGAGCAGCTCAAGATTGACTCAATCTTCCATCCTTCTGAGGTGGGTAAAATAAGGACCCAGATGGTTGGGGGCAATAGGCTGACTCTGTAAACTGCGTAGAGGGGATTGTATAGCACTGTGAAGCGGTATATGTCTAAGTGCTATTGCTATTTAAATGCTTTTAGAGTTCAGAAATTTTATACAAGGCTTCAACTTTTAATTTTCAAATTAAACACACACATACAGTATATAGTAGATAATGTATCATTGTGTGTGCCTATACACCCTCTATACTATGTAATATGTATGTACACATATGGTATATACATAGGATTAAATAGTATATACATAGGATTAAATAGTATATTTTGGATGTTCCGAAGTAGTAAATAAATAGAGAAAATGTATCTCATTAAGGACTTTGAAGTGAGGATAGGCCAGACAAGGCACCCCTTGATGTGAGTGAAGTCAAGTTGGCTACGCACATTCAGTCACATGACCAACAAGTCATACGCACCATCACATGACCAACAAGCCATTTCCACAGAACCAGTAGTAAAAAAAATTGAAACCCACCCCTGCACCTCTGGTATGAATAAATAAAGTCTAATCATTGGTAAACTTCTAAGAGGAAGGAACTCAAAGCAAAATAATGATGGAAGGCAGCAATTGATGACAGAGGTAGGAGACATTAACAATGCTATGCACAGTAGCTAGATGAAATAGAGGCATTAGCCTACAAAAAAAAAAGCAAAGTGGCAGGCAGATCATATAGCATCACTTTTTGGCAATGTTGGAAAGCATTGGACACAGAGCAAGAAAAGACAAATAGAATGCCTGTTACCCCTCTGGGGTAAGCTATGTGTAAATCAGGGCTAGTCAACCTTTTTATGTCTATCACCCACTTTTGTATCTCTGTTAGTAGTAAAATTTTCTAACCGCCCACCGGTTCCACAGTAATGGTGATTTATAAAGTAGGGAAGTCAATTAAATTTAAAAAAGGAAAGTGCTTCAGTATCGGACAAAATCTCTACTTCCCACCATGAAAGCTGGTATGCCCACTAGTGGGCGGTAGGGACCAGGTTGACTACCACTGGTGTAAATGAAGGTGACATTGTGAATTCCTACCTTTGAGAAGTGTTTAGTGGGCTGTTTTCAGGCCAAGAGAAGACAGCGATTGCCGTTGAGCCCAATAGCTATTTCTTGACTTTATGCACCATCCATCACCAGCATGCAGAGCCCAAAGATTATCATCAAGAGCAGAAGTCCCTTCTTATTAGATTGTATTTTTTGATTTGACAAAAATGGAAATCATTAAATGCATGGAAATAATCATCACATTAACTAGATTTAATAAATGTATTTATCATTCCTACTCTTACATCCTAGTATAGGGCCAGTGCTGCATGTTAGTCCAGCGGTCACAAGTGGTGGTCCATGAGAAAATGTTGGTGGTCTGCAGAAAAATTATTTGTATTTTTTATATTGCACTAAATCAGGGGTCCTCAAACTACGCCTGGGACTGATCTATATAATGAATGCTTATGATGCTGCAGAGAGTCTCCCCCTTCAGGGTCCTTTTGTGTGGGTTGGAGAGGAGCAGAAATTCCAACTTGGGGTCTGCGTCAGCCTCCTGGTGTGGGGCTTTCGGGGAAGGCTGGAAGGAAGCACTGCTGGGCCTTGTTCCAGTGGGGCTGCATCATGGCCTGACAATCTCAGCCCAGTGAGCCTCCAGGGGCCGGTACCTGGCCTTGCACTCCCACAGGTCTTCCCTTTGCTTGGAAAGTCTAGGCTCATGGTCCTCAGTGAGGTGCTTCTGCTAAGCCTCCTTCTCAGTCAGATCCAATTTGAACTGAGCCAGCTGTTTTGCCAATTCTTTCTTGTGGTGGCTGCTTAGCTCCAACAACTGCTTCCTTTTTTTTATTGAAAGAGTTTTATTCAAACAAATTTCCCCCGCCCCTTTCCCCCCATACATATAATATAAGTCAAATACAAATACTGTACCCCCCTCCTCCCACCCAACATAATATAAATTTCTCATAAAATAACATTACCCCCTTATCCCCATCTTTTAAGCTAATCTTATACAAATATATTTCCCTCCCCTAACCACCCTAACCCTCCCCCACCTCCCGTTCCAACCAACCCCCCAGACTTCCACTATACACCACTCTAATAGTTCCAAACAACCCATATATTATTCACTCTGTTCACCTTGTTCCCCTCGCTTATCACCTTATCAGTCTAATCATTCTTACCTAAAAGCTACATAATACTTCCTAGTCTGGTATTTATTTTGTATATAGTCAATCCATTTTTCCCATTCCTGTATATAATTCTCCTGCTTCTGATCTTTTAAGAAAGCTGAGATTTTTGCCATTTCCACAAACCCCACCACTTTCTGTATCCATTGGTCAATCGTAGGTAAAACGTCTTTTTTCCAGTGCTGAGCAATCAGCAACCTAGCTGCTGTGACCATATATAAAAGCAATTTCATTTCCCCCTTTGTAGAGTCCTTGATTATACCCAATAAAAACATTTGCGGAGTAAATTGTAGTCTTTTCTTCAATACATTTTGCATAACCCACCATATTTTTATCCAGAAAGCTTTAACCTTATTGCAGGTCCACCATATATGAAAAAATGTAGCATCTAAACACCCACACCTCCAGCATTTTGGTTGAACATTAGGATACATACATGATAATTTCTTAGGATCTAAATACCATCTATAAAACATTTTATAAAAGTTCTCCCTTAAATTCTGTGACTGTGTAAATTTAACATTCTGAACCCATATTTTTTCCCACGTCTCCAACATGACAGGTTCACCAAAATTCTGAGCCCATTTAATCATACAATCCTTAACCAATTCGCTTTCTGAATCCCTTTCTAACAATACATTATATATTCTTTTGATATGCTTTGGGCCAGTCTCTTTTATCTGCTTAATCAGATCTGCTTCATTGTCCATGAAACCAACTCTTTGGTCTTCTTTCCATCTCATCTGTTTATAATGTAACCAGTTTAAAATAATTCCTTCTTCCAACAGTTGTTCCAAAGTTTTCAATTGCCAACTACCCCTATCAGCAAAAAGCACATCTTTATATAAACAACCCCCGAGTGACTTAGTATTTATAATCCACATGGTATCTGCAAGATCCAACCAAAGCGGTATCTTATAATCCCAATTAGGCCGGTGCTTCTTCCATATTCTCATCAAGGCATTCCGGAGAATATGACTGTTAAACACTTTATCCACCCTATCTTCATAAAAAAGATATGCATGCCATCCCGAAACAAGGTCGTGACCTTCTATATTCAGCAATTCAGTTTTTGTTTTCCCAAACCATTCTCCTATATGTGTCAGTGCAGCTGCTTCATAGTACAGTTGAAGGTTTGGGAGTCTAAGGCCACCTCTTTCACGAGCATCTTGCATAATCTTCAACTTTACTCTCGGTTTTTTCTCATTCCAAACAAATTTATTCAATGTTGCTTGCCATTCTAACAGAATTTTATCTGATTTAAGCACCGGAATCATCTGAAATAAAAAGATGAATCTAGGTAGAATATTCATTTTAATTGCTGAAATTCTTCCAAGCAGAGATAATTGTAACTTTTTCCATGCTTGTAGGTCTTTCTGTATCTTTTGCCACAACTCTTCATAATTATTTTTGAAAAAGTTTTATATTTGAGTCTGTAATTTGTATACCTAAGTATTTAACCTTAGAAGCTATTTCAAAACCTGCCAAACTTACAAGTCTCTTTTTTTGAATCTCTGTTATGTTTTTAACAATCGTTTTCGGATTTTTTTGGTTAAGTCTGAACCCAGATACCAAATTCTTCTATAATGTTTTTCATCTGAATTATTGAGTTCAAAGGACGTGATAGGGTAACAACAAGATCATCCGCAAATGCTCTAGTTCTGTATTCCTTTTGCCTTATAGCTATACCATTTAAGGAATTCGAATCCCGAATTGTATTCAACAAGACTTCTAAAGTTAAAATAAATAACAATGGAGATAATGGGCAACCTTGTCTTGTACCTTTTTGTATCTCAAAACTAATAGACAAATTTCCATTAATAATAAGTTATGCATTTTGTTGCTGATATATTGCTCCTATCACCTGTCGAAACTGAATCCCCATGTCCATTTTTTCCAAAGTCTTGGTTAGAAAGTTCCAGTTCACTTGATCAAAGGCCTTTTCCGCATCCAAGAAAACCAGCACTGCAGAGATCTGCTTATTTTTGTCTAGATAGTCAATTAAATCTATAAGTTGCCTTACATTCTCCTTCATATGTCTACCTTCGATAAATCCTGCTTGGTCATGATGAATTACCTCTTGAATAACTGGCATCAATCTGTTGGTTAATACTTTAGCAAAAATTTTATAGTCTGTATTCAAGAGAGATATTGGTCTATAATCCTCTGGCTTCTTAGGACCATCTTTATCTTTAGGTATCAACACCCAGGGGACACCCAGGGGAAGAGCCTTCTCTGTGGCGGGCCCGACCCTCTGGAATGACCTACCCCCCGACCTTCGCACTACCTCGGACCTCCGCCTCTTCCGCCAACATCTTAAGACGTACTTATTCCAACAAGCCGGCCTAGGATAGCCCCCCGCGTCGGACTTTTAAATATAAATTATAATTTGGTTACGGTTTTAATAACGGGTTTTAGCACGGGTGAATTAATTTAATATATTTTTAATTGATGTATATTGTATTTATGGTTTTATATAATGCCTGTGCGCCGCCCTGGGTCCTAACAAGGAGAAGGGCGGGGTATAAATTTAATAAAATAAAATAAATAAATCAACGATATAAAAGCCGCTTGCCATGAGGAAGGTATTTTGCCTCCTTCCTGTATATTACAAAATAATTCTGTAAGATGTTCAATCATCTCCATTTGTAAAGTTTTATAATAAATTGCAGTCAAACCATCAGTCCCTGGAGCCTTAGCTGGTTTAAGTTGCTTTATGGCTAGGCTAATCTCATCAGTAGTTATCAAATGTTCCAAGTTTGCCTTTTGAAGCAAGGATATTTTGGTAATCCTTTTTCCTTCCAGGTATTCATCTACAAGCTTATTTTGTATGTTATCCTTTGCATATAACTTAGCATAATAATCCACAAAGGATTTTTTTAATCAAATCTTGTTGATAAATCATTTTTCCTCCATACTGGATTCTGTCAATAATTATGTTATCAAGTTGTAAGCCAACCACCTACCAGGTTTGTTAGCATTAACAAAAGTGTTATGTTTAGCAAATTGTAAATTAGTTGCTGTTTGTTCTGATATAAGCATTTGAAATTTGTCTTTCAACAGATTTATAGCCGTCTGGAGTGACCCATCTTTTGGGGTTGCTATAAGTAGCTGTTCCTTTTTCTTTATTTCTTCTTCCAATTCCATTCTCTTTTTCTGTCTGCTTTGTTTATGTTTAAAATTCATATGTATCAGGACCCCACGCATATAAGCTTTGCTTGCATCCCAAACTGTTTCAATAGGGGTACCCTTATTCAAATTGAAGCTAAAGAATTCCTTCATATATTTTTTAAGTTCATCGACATTTTTTTCATATCTAAATAAATTTTCATTTACTCTCCATGACCTTCTTGGCCTCTTCCCTAATCCAATCTCTAGCCACACCGGGCTATGGTCAGTTAATGTCCTGGAAAATATCTTTGTTTTCTTGGCTTTAGGAAGTAAATCAGTTGTTATAAAAAAAAAGTCAATCCTTGAGAAAGATTTATGTCTGTCTGAATAAAAAGTAAAATCCAACTCATTTGGGTTATGTATTCTCCAAATATCTTTTAATTCCAAATCCTCTTGTAATTCAAAAAAAGCCTGTGGTAATTTAATAGTAGACTTGGTCATCGTTTTTTTATCTATCCTTGGAGAAATCACTCCGTTCCAATCTCCCATAATTAAAATGCTCTTAAAATTCCAGTCCAAGATTTTTGAATGGAGCATCTTGTAAAAACTTTCTTGTTGATTTGGTGCATATATTCCTACCACCAAAATAGGACCATAATCTGTATAAAGTTCAATTGCTATATATCTACCACAATCATCCACTTCTATGGTTTTAGCTGAAAGTCTTTTATTTATATATATCACCACACCATTTTTCTTTTCCAAATTAAAGGCTGCAAAATGTGTTCCCAATCTTGAATTCATCAAGTACTTCTGATCTTGCAGCCTGATATAGATAGATAGATAGATAGATTTTATTTTTCTATACCGCGTCCTCTCCCCAGGGGGACTCGGAGCGGTGCACAGGGAAAATTAAAACAACATAAAATATATACATAAATAAATACAATAAAAACAGATTAAATCAACTGTCCCTGCACTAAAATCTCCATTTTTAAAATTAACATTCCCTAACCCCTGAGGTAGAGACTAACCTAGGCCGGCCAAGCAGAAAAAGTGAGTTTTTAATTTCTGACGGAAGGAGCGGAGATCCATAGTTGTTCTAATGTCGGGGGGAAGGTCGTTCCAGAGGGCTGGGCCCACCACAGAGAAGGCCCTTCCCCTGGGCGTCGCCCGCTGACAAAGTCTAGTGGACGGCACCCGGAGAAGTCCCTCTCTGTGGGAGCGAATCGGCCGGGAAGATGTATGGGGCAGAATCCGATCCTGCAGATAGCTAGGTCCCGAGCCATGGAGCACTTTAAAGATGAGAACTAGCACCTTGAAGCGCACCCGAAAGACGACAGGTAGCCAGTGCAGCTCGCGCAAGAGCGGTGTTACATGGGTATACCTTGCGGTACCCATTATTGCTCGCGCGGCTGCATTCTGGACCAGCTGAAGTCTTCGGGTGCACCTCAAGGGGAGCCCCATGTAGAGAGAGTTACAATAGTCCAGTCGGGATGTCACGAGAGCATGAGTGACTGTGCGAAGGGCGTCCCGATCCAATAGGGGGCGCAACTGGCGAACCAGGCGAACCTGGTAAAACGCCCTCCTGGCCACCGCTGTCACTTGATCTTCCATGGACAGCCGGGCATCCAGGAGGACACCCAAGTTGCGTACCCCATCCACAGGGGCAAGATGTTCGCCCCCTATGGCCAGCGATGGAATCAGCTGGTTGAACCGGGCAGCCGGAAACCACAGCCACTCGGTCTTGGTCGGGTTGAGTCTGAGTCCGTTACTTCCCATCCAGATGCGTACGGCTTCCAGGCACTGGCACATCACCGCTAAGGCATCGTTGGGGTGGTTTGGGGTAGATATATACAGCTGAGTATCATCAGCGTAGAGATGGTACTCTACCCCAAAGCCACGGATGATCTCACCCAGCGGTTCAACACATATATGTGTTGAACAGGAGAGGCGAGAGGACCGACCCCTGAGGTATCCCACATGTGAGGGGTCTCGAGGTCGATCTCTGCTCTCCTGCCAACACAAATTGCGATCGGCCAGAGAGGTAGGAGGAGAACCACCATAAAACGGTGCCTCCCACCCCCAACCCCTCCAGCCGATGCAATAGGATACCATGGTCGATGGTATCGAAAGCCGCCGAGAGGTCTAATAGGACCAGGATGGAGGAGCAACCTCCATCTCTGGCCCTCCAGAGATCATCGACCAACGCGACCAATGCCGTCTCGGTGCTATGCCCGGGCTGAAAGCCGGACTGGCGCGGGACTAGATAATCAACTTCCTCCAGGTGACGGGGAAACTGTTGTGCCAGTTTCCCCGTTGGCGAGTTTCTTGTAGGCAAATAACATCATTATTAAATTGCTTCAAATAGTAAAATATTTTTTTCCTTTTTTGTGGAGAATTCAAACCATTCACATTCCAAGATAAAAATTTAAGCATCATTTGGTCTGATCTGAAGCGTTGAGAGCATTTGCTGAAGTTCTTTCTCCACAAGACTAATCTTCGGTCCTGCTCCTCCCATGGCTTCAACTTGCTTCTTACCTTTGTCTTTCTTGACTCGTTGTGTTTGGGGCTTCCCCTGCTTCTGGGCTTCTTGAATTTGTCTGGTAGTAGATCTAGTAACACGTTGCTCATCTAATTTAAGTATTGGCATTTCAACAATTCCCTCTGTAACAGTCTTTGACGATTCCTCCAAAAAAGAGCTTAAGAGAGGTCCAAAAGGATCCGCCTGAGAACCACCTGCAGCACCCTGGATTTCCTTTTCTTTTTGCAGCTGTCTTATTTGTTCTTCTGTCTCTTTTTCAAACTGCCTCTGCTCTACAGTCTCAATATCTGTTGGTGTAGATGTACGTGGAGGTGTAGCGCTTGCCTTCAATACTGCATAATAAAATTCTCTTGCTTTGTCTAAAGTATTCAAACGATATCTCACACCTTCGTATCTCAGTATAATGCCCATTGGAACATCCCACCTGTACGGTATCTGTCTTTTCTTCAACTCTGCTACCAAAAATCCAAAATCCCTTCTAGACTTTAACATCGCTGGTGGTAACTCCTTAAAAACACCAATCTGGGTTCCATCTATTTGAAGAGCAGAGTAAAAGCTCCAACAACTGCTTCCTGTGGGGGCCCTAAGGAGCCCAGGCAGGCAGGCGAGGAGTGACTGGGAGGGGATGTCATATGAGTGACATCGAGTTGGCCATGCCCGCCCAGTCACATGACCACCTAGCCATGCCCACCCAGCTGGTCATTAAGCAGATCATATTAGTGGTCCACGGGATTTAAAATAAGAATTTAATAGTCCCTGGGGTGCGAAAGGTTGGTGACCCCTGCGTTAGTCTGTGTGCAGTTTGACATGCACCCAAACCCACATATCCTCCAATAAAACAGACCGGGTGCATAGATCTGGATGCTTTATTGAAAGAGCAGGGTATGGTGAAACTGGAGAAAATAGGAATACATACAATGAGAAGCAAATAAAAGATAGGCAGTATTGAGTTACTGCTGAACATAACAATTAATAAATACAAGTAATCTAAATCTCACCAGTGATGCTCTGTGTGTGGGATGTGGGTTTGTCCTTGGATGAACATGTGCCACAAATTCTTCTTTGTGTTTCTGCCTTCTCCAAAAGCTAAAGGAAAATGAAATCTGGCTTTCCAGCGTGCACTTGTTTTGAGAGTGCAGGCTGATGGGTAAAGGGGTTGGGTCAGCTTCAAAACAATAGAATTGGTATTTGTCCATTTTGTAGCTTAGTAAGTAGTTATATATATATTTTTAATCAGTTTTTTGTCTGTTCCCAATATGATCTTATCAAGTGCTGTTGGTTCTTTATAAAAACCCCATGTTTTTAAATCTTTCTCATATCTTGATTGTATTTGCAAATACGGGCACCAAGCTAAATCTACCCCTTGGTTTTGTAATTGTTGTCTAGTTTTGAGTTCACCGTTCTCATTTAAGATGTCTTTATAGAATACAATTTTTTCCATGTTAATAAGATTTGGATATATCAGTGCTTCCATTGTGGAGACTGGTATTTTCATATAGTTTTCCCCCCATACATGAATCAAAGCATTCATCATATACTGTAGTGTCTTTGAAAGTATCTGTGTACTGTACTCCTTCCATACCATAAGAAAGCATGCCATCCTAATTGCAGATCATATCCCTCTAATAGTAATAATCTTCTATATTTCAAGTTTATCTATTTCATTACCCATGTAAGTATTGATGCCTGATATATAGCTGCTAATCAGGTAGTCCAAAGCCCCCATTACCTTTAGACTCCTGTAGCATTTTCAATTTTATTCTTGCCTTTTTGCCTTGCCAAATGTATTTCAAAATTATTCTATTTAGTTCTTCAAAGTATTTTTTCTCTATGTTTATTGGTATCGTTTGGAATAAAAGGGTAATTTTGGTAATATATTCATTTTTATGGAGGCTATTCTCCCTATCATAGATAGTTGTAAGTTCTTCCATTTTTCCAGGTCCAACTTAGTTTGTTGCATTAGTTTTATATAGTTGTCTTGATCTCTGGTCCATGACCGCAATAAAATTCTTCTTTCTTTATATAGTTGTCATCTTTGATATTTGTACATCTTGCTGTTAAGTCAATTTATAATTTATATCATCCACTTTGTTCTCTATTTGTTCTGATTTTTCTTCTAGTTTCTGGATTCTTTGCTAATTTTCTATTATCATTTGTTGGAAATTCTCAAGATTTTCATCCATATTTTGAATTTTTTCTTTCATCTCTCCCATATCATTTCTCATTTCCCCTATATCTTTCCTTATCTCATTATGACTTTTGGTCATAGATTCCTGTAATGCCTGGAACATAGCCAATATCTCTTTTTGAGATATATTTGATTTTTCCAGCTGCAACATACTCTCAATCAACCTCTGATTAGATGGACTTGAGGACGCTGATGACGGTGTAGAACCGTGATGGCGAAACTATGGCACGTGTGCCACAGGTGGAACGCATAGCCATATCTGCCCACACATGAGCTGTCAGCTCCAGCACTCATGTGCACACCAACCAGCTGATTTTTGGCATTTTGGAGGATCGGGAGAGGCCATCTTTTGCCCTCCCCAGGCGTCAGGAGAGCCTCTGGAGCTTGGGGAGCAGTGGTGGGTTCTGGATCCCATTCCAAACAGTATGGTTGGAACGGGCCCGGCATTGTCCACATGGATGGAAGCATGCAGCGAGTAGTGCGACGTGCATTGGGGGTGGGGGGGGGGTATACATGCATGCGCACATGTGGGAGATGCTTTGAATTTCAGGTGGTAGCACACACACATGCTATCACACATGCACCCTCACATTTTTGGCACACAACAACAAAGAGGTTAGTCATCACTTGTATAGAAGAAGCCTTCTTCCCTATTCTGGTTATATTCGAGGTTGACATCTCCCCAATGTTAATTTCTTCTTTCCTTCTTCCCTCTGTTTATAAGCTAAGTGAATATTTCCACGAGTCCTACTAACAACCAATAAGGATAGGCCCACCAAAAGCTAATCACCTGTAGTATTCCAACACTTCAATATCACATGTATTCAATAAAAATAACCCACATATCAAAAGAGGAAGACCATATTACATGTTCAACTCTCCTTAATTTAGGTTCAGTCAGTCTTCAATGTCTCAGTATCTCAATATCTCACTATTTCAGTATTTCAAGGCCAAAATCAAAGTCAATTGATTTTATAATCCATAAGTCCTGCTGTATCCCCAGTCTTGATTTTTCCCTGTACCAATTATTTACAAAATCCATCCACTGGAAAGAAATTTTAAAAAAAAAGCTGTGGAAAGGGGGGGAAAAGGAGTTATTTGTTCTTGAAGATGTTTTTTATATTCTATCGATTAATATTTCTAATCCCTAGGGTCCCCCACATCCCCAGTTTTTGGTAATCCTATGTACTCCAAAAAAGGAGAAATAAAAAAGCAAAAAGCAAAAAAAGCAAAAAGGAAGATGATGATGATGATGATGATGATGATAATGCCAAGCTAAACCCAAAGTTTCCTTTTCAGCTCTGCACAATATCTATCTGTCTTTTATGTTCTATCCATTACTATTTGTAATCTATAAGACCAGCTGTATCAACAGTCCTCTGAAAAATAAATCTTTGCCTTTTCACTTTTGTATCCATCAACCACAACTATTTAATGTCCACAAAGATCCAGAAAGAGTTCTTCTCTAAGGCAATCCCAATCTTACTTTTCCCAGAGTAATTTCCAAAACAAGATACAGTTTTTAATCTGTTCCCTAGCACCAGATATAGCAGTTCTCAAATCAAAGTATTATCAGTCTTTTATTAAGTCTGACCAGTTCAACATATTTCTTCTTGTAAATACCAACTTTAACCAGCAGATGGCAGCCTTGCTTTCTTTTCCCTTTCCACTCTAAAATAGGAGTCTGGAAAAAGAAAGTTAAATAAATAGAAAAAAAAATAACTTTCACTAGATTTAGCCAAAAAGAGGTTTAGAAAAAATAACTCAAAAGAGATACATCATATCTATATCTTGAAAATTATCTTATTAAAGTACTCAGTCCAGTCTTTCTCGTTCAATTAAGAATATTTATCTTCTTGCTTCCCCCTTCATGGATTACTGCCTTGTGGCGAAGAGGCTTGCGTAGCTCAATTAAGCTATGAGCTATGCCATTCAGGGTCATCCAAGATGGACAGGTCATAGCAGAGAGCTCAGACAAACGTGGTCCACTGGAGAAGGAAATGGCAACCCACTCCAGGATCTTTGCCATGAAAAACCTATGGACAGTACCAAAAGGCAAAAAGATATGATGCTGGAAGATGAGCCCCTCAGGTTGGAAGGTGTCCAACATGCTACTGGGGAAGAACAGAGGGCTAGAACTAGTAGCGTCAGAAAGAGTGAAGTGACTGGGCCAAAGCCGAAAGGATGCTCAGCTGTGGATGTGTCTGGTGGTAAAAGGAAAGTCCGATGCTGTAAAGATCTATACTCCATAGGAACCTGGAATGAATCAAGGCAAGATGGACGTGGTCAAACAAGAGATGACAAGACTGAACATCGACATCTTAGGAATCAGCAAACTAAAATGGACAGGAATGGGTGATGACCATCAGGTATACTACTGCGGGCAAGAATCCCTCAGAAGAAATGGAGTAACCTTCGTAGTCAATATAAGGCACCAATCCCCTCTAAAAAAGCTTAACTGCAGGCTTTTCTAGGGCTGCTTAATTTTTATGCCATTTTTTTTCCTCACAAGGTTTTGCTAGCAGAGCCTCTTCATAGGCTGCTTGATTCCAAATCAACATGGCATTGGGGCCCAAGGGAAGCTCACACTTTTAAGGCTGTCAAGGGCATCCTTACATCCAAGGCATTGCTAGTGCAAGATAGCAACTGCCTGCCACTATCATTGGTGTGCGATGCCTCGCCCTATGGCATTGGGACTGTCCTAAGTCACATACTGCCAAACAGGAGGGAGGCCCCAATAGCCTATTATTCGCATACCTTATCAACTACTGAGAGGAATTACAGCCAGCAAGTTAAGGGGGCCCTAGCAGCTGTAGCTGGGCTCAAATGATTCCATTACTACCATCTGAGACAGCATGAGCTCTCAGTGCATAATGGGTGCCTCCTGTGGGGATACCGGGTAGTAGCCCCTCCTAAGCTAAGGGCACCAATTTTAAAATGCCTGCATTATGCCCACCCTGGCATCGTGCGCATGAAAGCCCTAGGATGGAGCTATGTATGGTGGCCCAATATAGACTAGGAAATAGAGGACTGGGTAGCCAAATGCCAGCAGTGCCAGCAATCCAGACCAGCACCCCTCTTGGTCCCTATTAGGGAATGGGAGACACCCAGAGTCCCGTGGTTGCAGATCCATCTGGACTTTGCTGGACCATTCCTGGGGCAGACCTTTTTGGTCTTGATTGACACCTACTCAAAGTGGGTGGAGTTGGCCCTTATGTCATCTACTACTTTAGAGGCAGTTATTAGGGTGCTAGCTAGGCTATTTGCAATCCACAGATTGCCAGACACCACAATGTCATGCAACAAGCCCCAGTTAACTTCAGGACCCTTGCAGTTGTTTCTTACCAAGCATGACATACACCATGCCCTGATGGCTCCATTCCATCCAGCTGCCAACGGCAGGGCAGAACAGACAGTCCAATCAGCCAAAGAGCCATTAGGCCACCTGTGTCCTGGAAATTGGCACAAAAAGTTGTCCCAGTACCTTCTGGTGCAACACAAACTCCTTGCACAGTCACCAAGCAAAGCCTCACAGAACGACTCATAGGCCATCAGCTCCAGACAACCCTGGACCAACTGCACCCCAGCTATGCAGCCAAACAATCCCCTGACAAATGCAGCTGTCAGGCATGCCTCCTTCAATATCCAAGAAAGAAAAACCTCAACTCCATTTGAATAGAGATAAGGTACTTTTACTAGATATGAATTGAAAGCAGTGAAAAGAAAAGCAAGATCTGAGCCAAAAAGGCGTGAACATGTACATATCAAATGTTTACCCAGCACCCTCCCCCCAATTCCCCAACCCAATGTCCAATCTTCAACTCCCTAAGGTGTCATGTTGGGTGCATCTTCAAAAAGCCTCATCAAGTTAGTATGCAAGAGGGTTGGCCTTGACCAAGTCCAAGTCCAATTCCCTTCTTCATAACTCTTCCAGCACCAGTAATCCCCTCTCCCAAATATCTCAAGCCCCTCCCTCCCTTTTTCTATGTCAGCCGATAGCAAGCACAGAAAGCAGAGACAGACACTCGGCCCTCATTCAGAAAGGATATCATCCCTGAAGAAGAAGATAAAACGGACAACAATAACAAATTGCATATATCACATCTAGGGCTTATTGGGATACTTAGAATGGAATTTTCTCAAGAGTGTGGGAGCTCTAACATCAGACTTATTCACCCACTCAGTATGGGATGGAGGGAAATGTTTCCAGGCTACCAAATATTGAATTCATCCCCTTTGGTTTCTAGAATCCAGGATTTCTTTAACCTCAAAATGTTGTTCCCCTTCAATAAGGAGAGGAACAGGGGCCGGGGTTGAGGTGAGTGCATTAAAGACGTATGTTCAGGTTTCAATAAATTCACATGAAACACAGAATGGATTCGCCTAAGGTTTTTTGGCAAGTCCAATTGTACTGATACAGGATTTACAATTTTTACAATAGGGAAAGGTCCCACATATTTAGGTCCTAGTTTCTTCAATTTTTAGATAGTCTGAAGAAACTTAGTGGCAACAAATTCTGCAGGGTTTTCAACGCTTTAAGTTTTTTATGATCATTCCATACCTCAAATGAGTGCTTAGCTCCTTCAATGAAATGCCACCAAGATAGTAAGTCCCAACGGACTGCAAAAGCTTCCTTTTCCCAAATTGCCCATCGTCCTTCCGTTTCTGTTAGTTTACAGGAGGTGTAGGTGCAAGGTTGCAGCTTTCCATCTGTGTTTGCCTGGAGTAGCACTGCTCCCACCACCACATCACTTGCATCTGCTTGGACCACAAAAGGTGCATCCATGTCAGGGTGTTTTAAAACAGGTTCAGCTGCAAACAGCCATTTCAACTTCTCAAAGGATACTTGACATTCCGTAGACCATTTCAAAGGCTTACTAGGCCTTGGTTTTGCTTCCCCCTTTGATTTAAAAAGATTTGTAATTGGTAATACAATGCTAGCAAATGAGGGGATAAATTGGCGGTAAAAGCAAATCCCAAAAAATCTTGTAGCTGTTTTTGGGTGCGAGGATCCTCCCGTTCTGTCACAGCTCGGACTTTCTCTAGATCCATCTCAATACTTTCGTGAGAGAATATCCCAAATAGTCAATTTTCTCTTGGTGAAATTTGCACTTAGACAACTGGCATAAAGTTCAACAGCTCAGAGTTTTTTCAGGACCGAGCATACAAGTTTTACGTGTTCCTCGAGTGCTTCTGTGTACACAAGGATGTCATTCAGGTAAACTAACACCCCCTTGAACAGGTGTTCATGTAGCACAGTGGTTCCCAAACTTTTTCAGTCCACTGCCCCCTTGGTGCTACAAACTGATCCTCAGTGCCCCCCTACCCAGAATTCAAAAAAATTTCAATCGGTTTTGTGGGTGTGGCTTGGTGGGCGTGGCTGGGGGGTCATGTGACTGGGTGGTTTCCACGACGGAAGGAAGATAACAGTAAAATTCAAAACTTTAACAATTAATTACACCTCTATTCAAAATCCAATTTAAAAACCTTTGTAGCTAATGTTAATTCAAGAAAATTGTTGAACATGATCCAGTGATACCAGGTTTTCAAAGTCTGAGAGTCATTTATCAAGAACCTTACTAACTAGTAACTTAGTAAACTCAATAAAATTTAGTAACTACTTCAACTGTTCAGTAAATTCCTGATGTGATGGATGGGCTTGATGACGTGATACCAATTTCCCAATGTCTGGTTTTAAGTCACTTAGCACCACATTCAGTAATCTGGAATCTATTTCTTTGCTTGGAGAGAAGTTGGATGACCACACTGAAGCCACGTTTCACCATATATGATGGAAATGCAACAAGGAGCTTCTTAACCACTGTCCATAGTGCAGGATAGTGACCAGAAATTTCTTTCTATAACCAAAACTTTTGGTATGATTTCTTGAACTTTGGCTTCAGCTCAATGTCATTTTGCAGCTCTATGAGTTGTTCCTCCACTATCCCATCTTCCTCAATATCTGAAAATGGATTTATCACCCAATCTGGAATTTCCAGCAAAAGAAGATCCTGATATCGCTCAGATGTATATGCAGCATGTCCAAATGGTTACAAAACATTTGAAGATCATCATCTTGTATCCCATCTTTCTCTTCTAGCTCAGACAAGCTCGGAAATTGGTATAGCTTGCAACGGCCTATATTGCGCTTGAAGAGTGTTAGTTTTGAAATAAATGTACAGATGACAGATTTGGCCTTAATAAGATTGACCTCATTTCCCTGCATCTGCAAATTCAATTCATTGAACTTTGCAAATAGTTCTGATAAATAGGCAATGTCATGCCTGATCCCTTTGAGTTCACCACTGAGCACAGCATTCCTGTCTTCAAAGAACTCCACAACAGTGTCAAAAAGATTGTAAAAGCGTCTCACACAGTTGCCTTTTGATAGCCAACGAACTTCCGTATGAAGCAGCAAATGATCAAAATCTTCATCATTCTCAACACAGAGCTCTCTGAAAAGTCGATCATTGAGAGCATATACTTTAATTTTGTTAACTGCAGTAATGACAGTGTGTAATGACTTGTGCAAGTGATCACTGAGGTTTTTTTGCAGCCAGTTGTTGGTGATGGATGACACAGTGAATGGTAAAGACATTTGGCACTGCTTTTTTCAAGTAAGCAACACACCCATGGTAGTGACCAGTCATTGATGGTGCTCCATCAGTTGCACAAGCTAGTATGTTGGTAAGTGGAATTTCCTTGTCTTTGAAAAACTGCTCAACAACATGAAATATTGACTCCCCTTTAGTATCTGTTTTTAGTTGCCTTGCAAATGACAACTCGAGTCAAACCTTCATCTTTAATAAAGCGCACATAAGCAAGAAGCAAAGATTCATTGCCTGGCAAAGTTGATTCATCCAGCTGTAATGCAAAGTCTGTTGTCCGTAGTATGCTGCACAATACATCTTCCCCATTCTCAGCCATTTCATCTATGCGAATTGTTGCTGAGAGGAATTGTTTTAATTATGTCATGTGGTGACTTATGAAAAGCAGTACTCAGAACCTCACTAACAGCTGGTAGGATGAGTTCCTCACCAATAGTATGTGGCTTTCCAGATTTAGCAATCAGGAATGTTGTATGAAGCACACAAACCATCAGTGTTTTGTTGGGAAGCATTGCAAAACATACGTGACAGCGTTGGGCGCTTTTGGAAGTTGTCACGAAGTGACTGAAAAAAAGTTAGGCTCCTGTCTGCCTTTTCAGGATGTTCCTTCGTCAAATGTTCATTCAGTCTGGAAGGCTTCATTGCCTCATTGGAAAATACTTTGTCGCATAGTAGACACCGTGGTCGCTGCTGGTTTGATGGTTCTGGTATAAATCCATACCTCAGATATTCCACACTATATTGTCTACATTTCTTCTTAGATTTTCCTATTTCTGCTCTGAAAATCAACAATTCACAGATGTCACCTAAGACAACAACAAAATCAGTATTATTTGAAACTCAGTTATGTTTATTCAAGGTACCCGCTTAATTAAAAGTGTTATATAATATCAGTATCACTTAACAATGCTCTTGCTTAGCAACCAAAATGTTGGCTCAGAAACTCTGGCATTTGAAGCACGCAAGTCTTAAAGCTGTCAAGTAACCCTTTGGGAATCAGTGGACAGATTTGGGAGCACGTAATTCAAGAAGCAGCTAGAAATCCTGGCGTAAAGTCAAGACCTTTGAGCATGGTATGAATGAGGAACCATTATTTTCATGCCAGACTTGGAGACGGTTTTGGTTTGGTTCTGGAGCTTTGTGGTGTGCATTTCAGACATCAGATTAACAGAGTTGGGACCTTGTAGGTCATCTATTCTAGTCCAACCCCACACACAAGCAGACCCTGCCTACACCATTTTTGACAAATGGCAGTCCAGTCTCTTCTTGGAAGCTTCCAGTGATGAAGCTCCCACAACTTCCACTTCTGTTCCATGGGTTGATGCATGCAGGTTAGGGTGAGGGTTGGAACAGCTTGCCTACATTGTGGGTGCTTCATCACTGGAGGTTTTTACGAAAAGCCCCTTCCAGCTCTATTTTATTTTATTTTATTTTATTAAATTTATATCCCGCACCTTCTCCTACAAAAGGACCCAGGGCGGCGGACAGGAGATTAAAAATCAATACATATATACAAGTACAACATTACTAAAACCCCTATTAAACTTAAGTTGCCCTGTGCTAAAAACATTTTAAAATCCCTCTAATTAAAATTTACAGCTAATGGAAAGTCCATATCGGGTGGTTATGCTAGGCCAGCTTGTTGAAATAGATGCGTTTTGAGACGCTGGTGGAAAAGGTGGAGGTCCGAGGTAGTGCGGAGTTCGGGGGGCAGGTCGTTCCAGAGGGTTGGGCCCGATTGATAGGATGATTGATAGGATGACTTTGCAAAGAACTCTGAGGATTATACGATAACGGAATAACAGAGTTAGAAGTTCACCCAAATGCTTGCAAATTCCCAGTTTGTCTTAAGGACAACAACTTATTTTGGCAAAGATTTTGAAGTGAATCGCTGAAGTTGTGCTAACAAGCACCAAGGATGTTGTGTGCAAATCCCAGAGATTTACAAATGGTTGCATTGCAATGTAGTACAGGGTAGCCATCAACCTATGACCACAATTGAACCCAAAAATTCTGTTGCTAAGTGAGACATTGGCTAAGTGAATTTTGTTGCATTCTCCTTCACTTCAAAGGAGCCCAAACAAGACACGCTGACTTCAAAACTGGATTGTATCCTTTTAATGGCATTATTTCTGCCCTGTTAAAAGTGCCACTTAATTCTCTCTGATTTTGGGGAAATCCACATTCAAAAAAACGGGTGCTTAAAATTACAATCTGGGTACTTTTAAAAACAAAAATCCACCACACTCTCATCCGAATTAAACATGGATCAGATCAAAAATGGTTCTAATCTGAGGTGATATACATGTGCCCTCTAATTGTTTATTTTTACAATTTTTACAAGACCAGTAGATTTCCGAGACTAACAGTGAAAATTATGGGAGCTTAAGTAGTTTACTGTAATGACAATAAATCTGTTTAATAACTAACAATGAGTGTTATTTTTT